>JAESUZ010005461.1:0-600000 GCA_017311185.1 Proteles cristata cristata
AGAGAGACAGCGTGAGCAGGGAGGGTCAGAGAGAGAGGGAGTCACAGACTCTGAAACAGGCTCCAGGCTGTGAGCTGGCAGTCAGCACAGAGCCCGATGCGGGGCTCGAACCCACGAACTGGGAGATCATGACCCAAGCGAAAGTCGGACGCTTAACCGACTAAGCCACCCAGGCGCCCCAAACTCTGCTAACTTTTAAGCCTGGTTTTGGAGCTCAAATCAAATCCAGTATTTTTCTCAATGAATTATTAGCTATTTATACAACTTCATCCATAAACACCAAGCTTCCTTCATGATGGACACCAATGAAGAATAGTGAGAAGAAACAATGTAATAAGCTTGTTCAGCCCCAAGGAACATAATTAGCTGGAGGAATTTTCATGCAGGACGGTGGAGCCACTAACAATAACTGATAGATAAATCATGAAGAATGTCAGGTTGAGGAAGAATATCCTGGTTTTCAACACAGAAGAAAGAGTGAATTCCTGGGGTGCCTGGGTGATTCAGTTGGTTAAGCATGTGACTTCGGCTCAGGTCGTAATCTCAGGGCTCATGGGTTCGAGCCCCGCATCAGGCTCCATATGGACAGCTCAGAGCCTGGAACCTACTTTGGATTCTGTGTCTCCCTCTCTCTCTGCCTCTCCTTTGCTTGCACTCTGTCTCTCTCTCTCTCTTTCTCTGTCTCTCAAAAAAATAAACATTAAAACTTTTTTAAAAATTAAAAAAAAGAAAAAGAAAAACTGAATTCCTAAAATAAGAAAATGGGTGGCTCAGTCAGTTTAGCATCCAATTCTTGATTTTAGCACTGGTCATGATCCCAGTGTCATGGGATTAAGCCCTGTGTTGGGCTCTGCACTGAGCATGGAGCCTATTTAAGATTCTCTCTCTCTCTCTCTCTCTCTCTCTCTTTATCTCTGCCCCTCCTCCCCACTGATGCCCTCTCTTTTTCTCTCTAAAATAAAATATATTTAAAAATAAAATAAGACAATGGTAACTTTTCTTGTTAATCCCCTAAATTCTAAGATTATCACAATAATATCCAAAGAATGTATAATACTCTGAGATATAATAATTCCAAAAGCACCCCTTCTTTCCTATTTATGTAAGCTGAATAGCCCCTAATGATATGTGAGGAGTTCTTTCTCAACCCTGTGCCATTAATATTTTAACCACTGAACTGGATCAAACTATAAGAAACATGGTAATCAAGTTCACAGTTAACGTAACCTTAAAGAGTTAGTTCTGAAAATACAAATCTTCCTAATAGACCTACACAGTGCTTCTAGGAATATTATTCCAAGTAATGTAAATAAATTTTATGCTTGAGAAAGAGAGAGAAAGAAAAAGAAAAAAGAAAATTTTTCTATGCTCAAATAAATACTGCCTTGAACAAAGTTAGATTCCTTTACAACAGTACCTCTTAGTGGTTTTTATGCAAATATGTACTATGTATTTTGATGGCAAGGATGACATGTAGCTAAGGTATTCTTTCAATACAGAGCACCTCTGGGAATTCTAGGACTAAACATCAATCGGCCAAGACTAAGATTCAATTTAATCAAGAAAAGCATAACAAATGCATTCCAATTCAAAAATCAGTAGCAAAATACAGGCTTGCAGAGATGTGCCTTGACAATAATATACACAGAAAAAAGGATTTCAATCAGCCATGAATTTAAAATCATTCCATTTTAAACAATTACTAAAAAAAGAAATAAGAAAAAAAACCTGATATACTGTTGGGCCACATTAATATTAAAATGGCATAAATCAAATTGGATAAAAGTCTCAATACACTGCTCATAAGCGAGATCACATCGAGAATATTTAATTACATTCTGAAGTGGCATTTGATGAAAAATATCAATAAGCAGAGGACTTTAGAAGAGGTTAAGCAGCACTGAATAAGGCTTACAAATCTTACACTAGAAAAGATTCTGTTAAAGAAACAGAGGTCCTACTAGAAGGCAACTATGAACAGAATATGGATAGCTTCTTAAATGTATTTCATGGTCACCTGGAAAAGAAAACTATCTGGGGAGGCTCTTGAAGGTGGAATTATGTCTTACAGGAAAAAGAAGGCATATTTTGAGTATAAGGAAGAATTTTTGAACATTCAAAACCGGGGAGGGTGTCTTTCTCTTTGGAAAGATTCAAGTCTGGATAACCACCTGTCAAGAATATCTCTATGCAGAGAAAGATGAAATTTAGATCAGTGGTTTCAACTATTTTGAAAAAAAAATCCTGTTTTAAAACAAAGCTTTTAACAGAGCCTTATATTCAAAGCTATCATGAAGAGACAAAGGTGTTCAGGTCAAAGTGGTTGCCAGTCCATTTTTAATTCAATGGAAACTTAAGATTCTTTAGGGACACAATGGGAAAAACATTTATTCAGATGATCATTAAGATCCTTTTGAATTCCAATGATTCATAGAACTATGAAACTCTTCAATCCTTAGGTCCTAAAGTAAGAACAGGAAGCAGGAAGAGAGTAGAAATAGATAATCCTTTCTTGAAAATTATATATTGCAACGATTTGGGGCTTGGATAAGTATGGATACAACAGTTTTGTTTTACTTCCTCCAATAGGCTACCAGATGCTCTCCACAGGGAGGAAGTTAACTTGGAAAAAGTGTTGACTACCCTTCCAATCATAAAAGGAAGGTTTTGCTCTTTAATTGATGGGTTATCCAGAAATTTGGGAGCGGTTGATGACTTAGTGGATTTTCCTTTTCTAAAAGTATTAAAATAATTAACTCACGTAAAGTGTTTAAAACAATGCACTCCCAATAAATGTTAACTCTCATTACAATCACATTCTATATTCCTGAAAGACTTTTTATGAGCACACATTACTTTTGGATTAGGAACAACAATACAATATATAAAGAAAGTACTGATTTAAAAGACTGATTTAAAGACAAAAGTTCTAAATGTTAATTTCTCTTTTTTTTAACATAAAAATGCAAACTCTATCCTTTCAGTAAGTGCTCACTGACAAAATGGACCCAAGGTTCCAATAACTACTATCTCCTTTTTCTTAGTTGCCTTGATTCTTCCACCACAGTTTATAGGCCAAGGCAACTTAAATACATATGGGAATATCTCATCAGTTTAAAGAATTCCATTCTTCTGATCTCTAAGGAATCCTATATGAACTCTGTGAGTGTGTGTGTGTGTGTGTGTGTGTGTGTGTGCTCAACACAACTTCAGATACTGTCGAACTGCCAATAACGAGAAGGATAAAGAGCAGGGAGAGGCAGCTGTCATATAAAGAATCAGGACTGCACCAAATGCCTCACAAACCCCCATTTCATAGGGTATGAAACCCTATGAAATGGGCACTGAGTTTCCCATTTACCTCTAAGGAATTTGAGATTTCTGTACAATATAAAATTAAAATGATCTGCAAGAACTGTTCAGCTGATAAAAGAAGAGTGTGCATGTGAATTTTTTTCTATTATACAGTCAAAGGACCCTCAACAATTGTCAACAAAAGAAAGAATTCCTTTAAAATTTTTTCATGGGTCACTTGGGTGGCTCAGTTCGTTAAGCGTCTGACCTTGGCTCAGGTCATGATCTCGCAGTTCACAAGTTCGAGTTTGAGCTCAGAGCCTGCAGACTGCTTGGATTCTGTGTCTCCCTGTCTCTATCCCTCCCCGGCTCATACTCTGTCTCTCTCTCTCAAAAAAATAAACATTAAAAATTATTTTTAAATAAAATTTTTGCAGAAATTTGACCAAACCAATTAGATCCAATTTTAAACAAAAGTAAAATATGTGAGAGTGGAAAAGAAGAGCTGAGAAAAAACTATGGGCATCCAAAGGAGCATGCCATACACAAACGACGGGAAATAGGCCTTTCATGAGGCTAACATAGAACAGATATTTCAATGAGGCCGGTCTGACAGCCTCAAATATGAATCTGTCACATGCCATGCTCTTTAACCAGTTCTCTTGGTCAAAATTATCCATCGGCGGAGGAACAGAACAAAAGGATAAGCAGACACATACCATGAGGGCTGTTTCCATTTTTTAAAAATTGGTTCCACACATTGCTTCGCCAAATAAAACAAACACAGTCTCAAATGTAAATTCAAAATCATAGGAAGAACATGAAAGAATGTAGTTTATTAGTAGGAACAGGGCAGAAGGGCGGTAAGACTTTACAAAATAATAGAGATTGCTTATTGGTGTGATGTCTTTTCACAACGTTGAGTGATTAAAGGGAAATTCTGGCTGCAGTGTACCATCTAGATTCTGTGAAAAAGAAAACCTAGACTAAGGACTGGAAAAGAGTCAACATTTTTCTTAACATAAAGACAATCCCAACAAAATCCTAAACCTCACACTACAATTCACCTCTGCATGGTTGATCAAAGCTGAAGATAAAGTTTGAGTAACCAAGTAACCAAGGCAAACCATTATCAGTTTGAATATGTAGATGAAGCTGAAAAATTAGAGTGTTTTTTATTAAAGATATTACCCTATGCCTGAATATGTCTCCAGCCCTGTGCTGTGACTTTACTAAACATAGAAATATCACCAATAACTGCAAAGACAGGAAGCATAGAGTCAGACCTATTTCAAATCCAACCTTGGCCATTCATTGACCTTGGATCTATAGCAAGAAACTGAACTTCCCTCATCTCAGGACATTTATTTTCTTTAAATGAGTATAACAATAATAGTATCTATTCTCAGGGCACCTAGGTGGCTCAGTCTGTTAAGCATCCAACAACTCTTGATTTCGGTTCAGGTCATGATCTCACAATTTGTGAGACTGAGCCCCACATGGGCTCCATACTGACAACATGGAGCCTGCTTGGGATTCTCTCTTTCCTTCTCTCTTTGCCTCTCCCCCCAATAAATACACAAACATTTTTAAAAAAAATCATATCCATTCTCTTACACTCATAGGATAAGCTGAAATAATAGGGCACCTTGCAAATGTTAATTAAATTTAGATTCAGTTTGGTCCTTTAACCTTAAAAAAAGCTGACAACACTAATGGCCCACTTTACACAAAGTGTCTTATTTCTGGAAGAACAAATATGTTAAAACGTTTTGCCAAGAGTAATTTATGGTCACATAACCTGAGTAAAACGTCTTTTCTTCTTTAATTCTTTCCAGCAAGGCTATTGTTTAAAAGAAGTATATTTCTGAATATTGGCCTCTCTGGTATAATGGGATTTTATTAACATGTAGACAGTACTCTTAGCTGTCTGGACCTATCAAGTCAACATGAAAATGCTTTTCTGAGTACTAATGATTCTTTCATATGTCATCCAAGCCATGCAACAAATTACCTCTTTAAGTACATACACACTGTTTTCAAAACAATATTCACCTTATCTACCCAACTCCGTTTGCTTCTCCCCAGGCATCCCTAAACTGAATACTCAGTCTGAAGATGCTTTGTTCTGTTCCATCACCCTAGATAAACCTCTTCTCCCTCCCTTCCTCCGGCCCTTCCTTCTTGGAAGCCTCTGCTGACCTTGACTGGGTCCCCTTGCACTTCTTGCTTTGGCATCCCGTGATTATCACTACTGTAGAAGTTAAGACGGAATATTATAACCATTCAGCAATTTTCTCCCTTCTAGACCACCTGCCTCTTAAGAGCAGGGAGCAGGTCATCCATCTTTGCATACCTGGCATCTAGCCCAGGGTCTGACACACAGCATCTTGTCTCATAAAGGACTGAATTCCCATCGACTCACCCACTATCCTCTTTACTGTCCTATAAACAGAACTTGTGGGATGCCTAGGTGGCTGAGTTGGTTAAACACCTGACTTTGACTCAGGTCATGATCTCTCATGGTTCGTGAGTTAGAGCCCCACATCAGAGCCCACTTTGGATCCTCTGTGTCTCTTGCTCTCTGCCCATCCCCAACTCTCTGCCCTTCCCCTGTGCACATACTCTCTCTCACACACACACACTCTCTCTCAAAAACTAACAAACATTAAAAAAATTAAAAACAAAGCAAACAAAAAACCAGAACTTGCTACTGACTACCATTCTGCTTCTTCTCTGTAGCTTCCCATCCCACCCTACCCACCCAGCCAAAGGGGATTCTCTCCCTTCAGCAGACAAACCCACCTCCTCATGGCTACTCCTGAAGCTCTTGGTTGGGGGGGGGGAGGGGAGTCTCTCCCTCTTCCCAACCTCATGACACTCAGAATCAATAACTGACGACTGAGCACCTGGCTTTACTGCATGTATGGTGTGCTCAATCATTCACTGGGGATCTCTTCCCTAATTAAATCTTAACTTAAGGTAGAATTTACCTTAATATAAATAATAATTTTCTAAAATGTCACTATTTGCAAATGGATGACCTGCTTGAAAATCCTGAAGTCCCCCAGCCCTGAGAGTGCTTTAGCACATGACTTCTGGAACCACCATGCTTTCAGATAACACTGAACTCGGGAATCCCTAAATGATCTGTGACCTCTTGGGTGCAGAGATAACACCCCATGCTTCTCCCATTTCCCCACATTCCCCACATAAAGCCTTCTGTGGGCACTTAAATATTACTGATATCATTTGACAGCCGTGTGGAAAGAAATGAGACATTCTCCTGCACGTGAAGATAACTTAGTTTCTTACTAATGTGTCTAATTGATGAAAAACAAAACAGACACCAAAATCTACTCAATCCAGCATGTGAAAGCATGTTCTATCTTGTTAAACTTCTCAAAGCATCATAGTTATTTTTCTCAGTTCACTCGCTCTACCTCCTCCCCTCCCCACATGCACATGTGTTATGAGACATTTAAGCTTTCCATTTTTAAAAGGAGGAGGAGTGCTGAGGCATAGGAGCACATGTACCCCAATGTTCATAGCAGCACTCTCAACAATAGCCAAAACATGGAAAGAGCTTAAGTGTCCATCAACGGACGAATGGATCAAGAAGATGTGGTTTATCTATACCATGGAATACTACATGGCAATGAGAAAGAATGACATCTGGCCATATGTAGCAACATGGATGGACCTTGAGGGTGTTATGCTGAGTGAAATAAGCCAGGCGGAGAAGGACAGATACCATATGTTTGCACGTATAGGTGGATTAGGAAGAACTTAACAGAGGACTGTGGGGGAGAAGAAGGGGAAAAACCGTGAGGGAGAGGGAGAAAGGCAAACCATGAGAGACTCTTGAATGCTGAGAGCAAACTGAGGGCCGATGGGGGTGGGGGAGAGGGGACTGGGGTGCTGGGCATGGAGGAGGGCACTTGTGGGGATGAGCACTGGGTGTTATATGGAAACCAACTTCACAATAAACTATTTTAAAAATTTAAAAACATTTAAAAAAAAAGAAGGAGTAAGGCATTAAAGGGACCCAAGGAACAGACAGATTTGTGTTCCAGCTTAGTTTCTTACTCATCATAGGACTCAAGGCCAGGCAGAACATTTTTTTAATCTTAATTTCTTTACTATGCAAAATTAGTCACCATGTACAGTTCAACTTCCCTTACTACCCATGGGAATGTTGTAATAAGTAATATTATGTAAAAAAATAAAACCATGTCACTTGACAGTGTTAGTTTTTATATCTTTGGAGAACCACCTGCTGTGAAAGCAATACCTACTCTTTTTTGCCCTCATTGTATTAGAGTACTTTCAGGCAAGAGATCTTGCTGACACACTGAATGAGGAGAATAAACAGTATAGTTAATAAAACCATGGAAACCAGGGGGGGAATTCACTAATTACAGTTATTAAAGCAATTAAATACTTTGGGAAGATTAAGTTAAGTTTCCATTATAATCACTTTGTTTTCTCTTACTCATGAGTGTGTGACAACTTTTTGGTAGGTGTTCTATAAAATCAAAGTACAGGAGGAGATTCTTTTTGTTGTTGCTTCGATATCACACCTGGGATGTCACTGGAATCCATGGAAGTGTGAGTAAAGAAATGTGATCTTTGGGGCGCCTGGGGGGGTTCCATCAGTTAAGTGTCCGACATTGGCCCGGGTTATGATCTCACGGTTTTTGAGTTTAACTCCACGTAGGACTCTGCTGACAGCTCAAAGCCTGGAGCCTGCTTCAGATTCTGTGTCTCCCTCTCTCTCTGACCCTCCCCCGTTACGTTCTTATTTCTTTCTTTCTCAAAAATAAACATTAAGGGGCACCTGGGTGGCTCAGTCAGTTAAGCAGCTGACTTTGGCTCAGGTCATGATCTCACAATCTGTGAGTTTGAGCCCCGCATCAGGCTCTGTGCTGACAGCTCAGAGCCTGAGGCCTGCTTCAGATTCTGTGTCTCCCCCTCTTTCTCTGCTCCTCCACCTGCTCATGCTCTGTCTCTCTTGCTCTCAAAAATAAATAAACATTAAAAAAAATTTTTTAAAGATTAAAAAAAGGAAGTGTGATCTTTGAGTTTGGAAGTTCTATCACACATGTCACACTGATTAAAGGACTATTTTCAAGCAAAACTCTCACATCCTTCTCTCTTCCCCAATTTCAAAATATAGTTTGAAATTAGAAGAGAATCTCTTAGAACCATAGGGGAAAGGAAGGGGAAAAAATAGTTAAGGAGAGGGAGGGAGACAAACCACAAGAGACTCTTAAATAAGAACAAACTGAAGGTTGATGGGGGTGGAGGAGAGGGGAAAGTGTGAGATGGACATGGGAGAGGGCACTTGTTGGGATGAGCACTGGGTGTTATATGGAAACCAACTTGATAATAATCTATATTTTAAAAAAAGAAGAGAATCTCTTAACAGAGGAGGTAAATAAAAATGAGGAGAATAGGAATAATAAAGGAGCATCGTTTTAGAGTAGGTATTGACACACCTCAAA
The DNA here is from genome assembly GCA_017311185.1 of Proteles cristata cristata. Lineage (NCBI taxonomy): Eukaryota > Metazoa > Chordata > Mammalia > Carnivora > Hyaenidae > Proteles > Proteles cristata. The sequence continues at coordinate 8,802 of JAESUZ010005461.1, forward strand.
GAGGTTATAGGAATCACAAGAAACCTTTACAAATGTAAAAGTCATGATGTAAAATGTAAAATGTAAAAAGTAAAGAAACCTTTACTTTCCTCCATAAGGAAGACAGGGTGATTTAAGATTCTTGCTAAGAAGACCTGATGTTTTAATCTGCTACAGTGGTGATATAGTTTCACAAAATTGTCAGTTAAAAAAAAATGTATTGGTTGGGGCGGGGAGGTGCCTGGGTGTCTCATCAGTGAGCATCTGACTCTTGGTTTCAGCTCAGGTCATAATCTCATGGTTCATGGGTTCAGGTCCTGAGTCAGGCTCTGTGCTGACAGCATGGAGCCTGCTTGGGATTCCCTTCCCCTGCATGTGCTCACTCTCTCTCTCTCTCAAAAATAAACTTTCAAAAAATCTTATTAGGTATAGCTGTACGTATTAACCTCTTACTTGAAAATAGTTCAAATTCAAATGACTGCATTCTCTTTCCAGTAATCTAGGTATTTATTGAGCTTTATTACGAAGTTGGGATGTTGACTATAGAAGGCACTGGTACTCTCAACAGCATTTGTCTTATTTTTAAGAAGTGAAATTTTAAGATCTTAACATATTCCAATTACAGCAGCTATTACTACCATTAAAGCTACTTCCTTCCTTCTCCCTCCTATCTTCTGCCAAGCCCCTAAAGTTCTCTCCCCATCCATCCTTTTCTTTCCTCATCCAGAAGCTGCAAGAATCAAAACTTCAAATTCTTCCCTATATATAATAATGCAATTTCCAGCCAGCATATAATGAAAAACGTTTCATTTATTATAGATCATGCTATTTGATAGTAAATTTATTTATTGGGGCTGAAAATAATTTTGATTATAGTTTATAGCATTCCATTACTTGATACTGCATGATATGCAGGATACTCACCCTGGCTTCTTTTGTATCTTGATGTTTTGTGGTTTGTTCTTTCGGTTTAATTCATTCCCATTCTTGAACCATTTGAACTTGAGAGTGGAGTATTCAGAACTGGTCTCACACCGAAGCACTAGTTTAGAGCCTGCAACAGACTCCTGGCTTCTCATCTCTTTCAATCGGGGAGGCAAAGCTAAAAAAAGAAAAAAGAAGGAAAAAATTTTTGATTATCTTTTAAAGAGAAAAATATTAATTTTAGCTGAGCTTGATCAAGACCCCATTTCCAAATGTTTTACTATCTGAGGGGGGGGGGAGGGAGAGTGTACCAAAATGGACCTCAGCTTGGAAAGAAATAAAATGTCAAAATATAAAATGTACTTGGAGCAGGGGAGAGGGAGGGGAACCTAGATTATAAAATATTCTAGATGGTCAATTCCTCAACCTTTACATTTTCTGATGCCATTAAAAATCCAATCCTGAACATTGGTCATTTAAAAAAAAAACCCAAAAACCTATGCTAAAGGAGAATATGCAACCAGGCCATTACTATTGAGAATATTATCCAGTATAGTTAACATACAGTGTGGTATTAGTCTCCTGTGTACTATACACAGGCCATTATTTTGAAAGCATATTCACATCTGAGATCACAAATTATCTTCATCACAGCTCTGTAAATGGATACAGCAGACCTCATACCCATTTTTTAAATGGGGAAGTTTAATTTCAGAGATGGGTAAGTGACTGACTTGTCCATAGTTACAATGTTTCCCGAGACACAGACTTAGACTATGCTATCATCAGAGGTGACCCAACGAACAAAGGGAATTCATAACTCTTAACAGTGTTCCTTTCTTCAAGAGATAAATTCTTTAGTGATATCACTTTTTTATTGGGCCTAAGGTTGGTGTCCTCCAGATAATAAATGACCATTGCAGGTGACTACCATACTCATACCAAATTGTCAGTTTGATTGGCTTTGGCTCTTCTAAATCTTTCTCAACAGAGACTGGAAGTGCTTAAGCTGTGCATTACCTTGTAGAAAACATTAAACACTTATATACCAGTCTTATGTTAAGCAAGACAGCTTAAAATTTTTTTTATACAGTTTATTTATTTTTGAGACAGAGAGAGACAGAGCATGAGCAGGAGAGGGACAGAAGAAGAGGGAGACACAGAATCCAAAACAGGCTCCTGGCTCTGAGCTGCCAGCACAGAACTCAACGTGGGTCTCCAACCCACCAACTGTGAGATCATGACCTGAGCCAAAGTCGTATGCTTAACCAACTGAGCCACCTACACGTCCGTAAGCAAGAAAGCTTAAAAAAGTATCTGTATTCTACTGAAATATTTATGGATAAAATGTTATACTATCTGAGATTCGTTTCAAAATAAAATGGTGGCAAGGAAGGAATAGGCATAAAAATGAAACAAATTGCCTAAGAAGCTGATCCATCATTGTAGAAGTCAAGCAACAGGTCGGCACAATTCAATACAGTATGCCTGGTTTTTCATAATGAAAGTATTTTTTTTAAATAATAGCATCATGAGTGGACCTTCCTCTGCACACAACATTTCACGTAATAATCAACATCACAGAATTTGAGCTCTCAATGCTCTGTTTCCGCCGAGTCTTAGAGAAGCCAATTACAAAGTCCACTTCTGCTCTAGTTCAGGTATTAACAGAAAATCCCAGAAAACAAACCCTGGCAAATAAGTCTGGTCTCCCTGATCCAGGGCATAATTAGTCACTGGGTGTGGTGACTGGGACTCCAAGGACAGTCATCAGAGCCATGTTAGACACGAACAGGAAACCAAGTACCTTTCTTACTTCAGGCTCTGTTTTCCTACAATTCTGCCCTTACCAAGTCAATCAAAAGAAAATGTCAGGAATCAGCATAGGAAGGTGCCTATCAATTACAGCAACAACCATTTGAATGCTGTGATTTCTTAGCAGTGCTCCTAAAATTACATGTCCCCTTTTTATTTATTTGGAGCCTGGGGAATGATGTGGAGAAGCTGGTACTTAATGTGAACAGAGTGACAAGGTACAAAACTCACATTGACTGTTCTTAGCCTTTGATACCTGATTATTTTGTCCTGTTCTTTTCTGACAGCTTGAGAATAAGATCTACTTCTGAACAGGTTTTAGAGGAGTCTGCTTTTAAAGATGGGTTCATGCATCTCTGTTTTGGAGGTTTTTAAGGACAGACTAAGTTCTCATCTCTCTGGAATAGCGTCTCTGTGTTCTTATTAACTCCTTGAGATCATCTTCAATTGTTGTGAAGCCCAGCGAAGAGTGTTAAAGAAACAAATCTGCTGGAGCTAAATGGCACCAAGGAAACTGGTTTACGTGTATTAAGTAAAATAAATCATCTCGTTACCTTACATATAAACTAAAAGAACGAGTTTGACATTTTTTGGTTTTCACAGAGTTTTACATTTCACTTGGCATGCCACCCAAACTCTCAAGGTTTAGTCCCTTGTCTTTAAGCAAAATGTTTTCACTGAAATATTGCAGATACCCTTAACTCCCAAGCTGCACCATGTCCCCTCACCCCACAGCTCCAGACAATTGCTTATCAGGACAGCCTGAAGAAAATTCTACTAGACTTTATGCTCTTTAGTTTGGCTAAGCAATTTTTCATAAAATCATGTGCATCTTTTACCGTTTCTCTCATCCCCTTTCTCCCACCTCTCCTTCCCTCCTATCTGTTTATCAATCAATCTCTTAGTTTCAAATCTGAGAAAACAAATCAGACAAATTCATATCGAGGGATCTTCTGCAAAACAGCTGGTGTAGGCTTTAGAAGCGTCGGTGTCGTGAATGACAAAAGAGGACCGACCATGAGAACCAATGCAAATTCAAAAACATGACAAATAAGCAATGTGGAGCTGTCACTGAATCTTGGGTCATGGAAAACACTCTGAAAGATAGTATAGGGATTATTGGGGAAATCCGAATCAGATATCGTATCAACTAAAATTTCTAAGTGTGATCACGCATTGTGGTTACACAGAAGGTCCTTGTTCTTAGGAAGTATCTGCTGAAGACTTAGGGATGAAATGTCATGTTGTCTACAACCAAATCTCAACCAGTTCAGCAAATAAGGAAATACATGCTTGCATGTGCACATGAACACACTCACAGAGGGGGGAAAAGAAAAAGGAATATTGGTTTCTCTTTGTTTTCTTGCCTCGTTCATCTGGTCTTTCTGCAGTTCAATGAAAGGCTCAGATTTCATTACCTTTTAGAGTCTAAGTTTGCAGTCATGAAGGAGATTCTTGGGAAGATTTGAGTTTAAATGTACAAGTCTATCTCCTAAAACGATATCCTCCATTTAAATTCTGTGAGGGAGACAGCCCTGAAATCCTCAGATGGTTCAACCTCAAATCCATGACTTTGGGGCTCCAATTCTACTAGGTTCTTTGGTGCAAGGAAAACAATCACTCATCTGGCAGGTCAACATTTATATTTTCTTCTGGGGTTTCACGTGCAAAGATGCACACATCTTTGTCTTTAAGAGATGATCTGTGACTAGTGCTACAGAGACCTTCAGAGAGAAGGCCTCTCTTACCAGAAATATCTACTCCTTCAGCTGGCCCTGTGTATAAACATTTTTAAACGTTTGGAGTTCTGGTATACCTCTTTCAACTAGCCTGAGTTTCTCCCTCGTGCACATGGTTTCAAGAACATCAGAAGTTCAGAAGTTCCCAGCTGTTCTAACTTTGCAGCCCTCAAAGTGCACATGTAATAATGTCCCCGCTGTATCCTTCATGGGTAATGATCTAGGACATAAGACCATTCTGCCTTTCAGGGAAGAGCTCTTTCAAGGAGTTAACTCAAATCCCCTGGAGCATAATGCAGAAACACATCTGTACACCACCAACACAGCTACCACAACTGCATCCTTGGTCCATGGGTGTTCTCTCCTCAGTGGTACCTTCCCTGTAAGGGCCATACAAACTTCCTCACTCACTCTTGGTGGAGCTCAAATTCAAGTATCCTGGAGGCTTGGCAACAACATAAATTCTTCTCTGTCTTCTTATACAACCACACTAATGGAAGAGCCCTGGACATTTCACAGACTCCTGACAAAAATGCAAACTAATACTGAGCACATATGGTTTGTGCAGTTTTCCCCATCTATCCATAATGAAATAGTTTTCAAGACATTTTCTTTTATTAGATTATAAAATAATAACTACATTTTAATGGAATACATTTTGCTCTGTGTGTTTCTCAGTCAATGGTTTACTTGTATGAAATAATCTCATTTATTTCATTAACAAAAATCTCCTCCACCAAGTACTATATCTAATACTCAGATATAACTTGATAAGGCCAGAGGTCATTCCTAAACTGGGAGAGCAATGTTTTAACTATGTACTTGGATTTTAAAATATCTTTTTTTTATTTATTTCTAGGAGAGAGAGAGACAGCATGAGCAGGGGAGGGTCAGAGAGAGAGAGAGGGAGTCACAGACTGAAACAGGCTCCAGGCTCTGAGCTGGCAGTCAGCACAGAGCCCGACGCGATTTAATTGATCATGATTTGGTCTGCCACAGTTCAAAATTTCCCTCTCCATGTGTTTCTGGACAGGCAGGAGTTCCATACCCTAAAACAATCTAATGATAGGGCAACTTTTAGACAGTCTTTGCCAATATCTGTTTCAAACTTGCTTGACATTAATGTGAATACATCCACACCCTTAGAAATGCATCAACAGAGACAGACAATAAAGTGCAAAGGAGAATGGCATTTAAAAACAGAAACTCAAAAACCCTCAGAGCAATGCCACATGCTTAACAGGCACTTCTTTTTACTGGCTTTCAGTGTTTTACAGGCTTTTAAAAGATCACAAGCACACGCTTCTGACTCTAACTCAAGGCAAGTAGTCTATTTTTGCACTTGTGTGTTCCTTATTTGATATTTCACGCAGTGTAGAAAAAAATTGTGGTGGTAATCCCCAAATCTTCATCTTACATCCTGACCACACAAAAAGTTAAGGCAATATATTCATTTATTCTAACAATTTAATGGGTGAATAAATATCTGCAATAAAGGTGAAACAGGTAAAAAGAATCATTCATCTAAATGATCCTCTTGGCTTAATCCTCTACCACGCATGTATTGTTAAAACATATTCAGTGCCGCTCTATCAAATATTGCACTGTATTGTTAGGAACAGGAAACAAATTTTAGCATGTGTATGGAACCAAGATATGCTGACGGCATGTGACATGAGATAAGCTGTTGTTTCTGTTCTTTGATGGATCTGACAATAGCTAACTCCTATCACTCCTCTTCACGTTTAACCGTGCAGTTCGTCTGAAGAGCTTCAACACACTGAACAAATTAAACAGGAAACCTGCAAAATATTATCAAATACCAGTGAGCTTTCAGCTGTGATCCCAGAGAAATCTTCCCTACACACCACCTCTTAAAAGCCTGACATCACACACGTGCAGATCGCATGGTGAAAATTGGTTGTTAGTTAATGAAAGCCACACGAATATCATCAATCAGTCCTTTAAGTAGAAGGATGTCCCTTTTGTGCAGTCATGTTAGAGGTAAATAAATTACTGCAAAGGTCTCCAAAATTCCTTTCCCGATCATATTTCTCCCTCGTTGAACTACCTTACAGAGAAGATTATGGTCAGGCACAGAGTGGATAAAGTTTATGCTTTGCCATCTGGTCTTCTGAGCAGGGCTCACAGATTTAAGCTTAGAAGGGAAAGTGTATCTTATCATGTTAAAATGTGTAAATAGAGCTGTGTAAGAGGCAGCAAGCTCTGGTGGCAGTGGTGTTTCAGAACACTCCTAGGATTATAACCACTGCTACTGATTTACGGAGGGATCTTAAGTTAGGGGAAGAACCACCCAAGAAGGTCACCATTTCCCACCACATGTGAGGACCCAGTGCTCACACTGGCCCAGGCTCCAGCTGAATCAGCCTTCAGATAGATTGTTCCTGACTCTGGTTAACTGCAGTCCCCTGGGAGCTAAAATGGGCCTGCTATTTGTCCCGCTGTATTCAGCAAAGATCTTTGGAGGATGAGACTTCCTTCATTTAAGAGGAAGTCACCATAAAATTCAGAGTTTTATTATAAATCATTCTCAAGCTGACTCCATATCATTGGCACAAACCAATCCTACCCAGTAAACACAGGGGGAATATGCTTCAAACTACGGTTAAGATAACTGGACTCCAGAAATACTATGTTAACAGGTCTGTGTCCAACTTCTTATCTGTGCAAGGGTGAGCATGTGTGCTGCATAATACCGTTATGAGCACACTAAATATCCCTCATTACATATGCGTGGAGCATGTCATTACACAACATAAAACAATAAAATTGGGGACAATATTTCAACATCTTCTAATATTCATAATGGTGGTGTCTGTATCTCCCATGTTGGCTTCTGACTAGTGTTAACTGTGATCTCCCAAAAATATCAGTTTCCGTTGGTGGGTACTTTTCCACGTGGATGTGCTTAAAGTTTCACTTCTCACAGTTCACTGTTACAAGTGATAGACAACAGTATGATTCTTTTAAATGCTCTATTTGAAGGTATGAGCCCCAATCAGCCCCGTCAAAAAATTTGCTTATGCTAAGATGACAGAAAATGATAATTACATTGTACATCTGAATACCATACCCATCAGGCTGCACTGAAAAACAGCACATGTACAGAAAGAAGGCCATTCGAGCAATTTATCCCTACTGAGTCAAAGGACAGGTAAGAGTAGTTATTAGTAGGTGGCCACAGTCCCTATTCAAAGGATTAGGCTATTGGTGTGTGTGTGTGTTGTGACCGTATGTGTCCATTTTGATTGGCACTATAATCAAACATCTGAATGTCTAAATTTATTAGATGGAAGATACACAAGATCTTAGGGGCCTACCATCAAGCAGGACCTCAAGTGCTTGCTGAAGGGGTATGGAGGATGGAGGATCTAGAAGATAGCGAGAAAGTAGAGACCCAGGTCCAAAAGTTATTCCAGAGGCCACACCAACCTTCTCAAAAGGCTTTTTACTGTCTGGAATGGAAGGACCCCGTGACATTATCTTTTGTTTAATGCATTCCACTGGGTTAGGACTCTTCTGTTCTCTACCATATAATGCCAAGGAGAAGGAAATGTTAAATCTCACTGGAAAACTATCACATAAGTAGTAGTCTCTGCTTTAAAATGTCCATGTTCTCCTGTATTTCTCTTATTTGGTCATCACTGTTTGAACATTGTCTGCTTGAACCCTGCCTCAGAGAGGATCCCGGTCATTACAACCGTGTCTCTTCCTGTGACAATAAGTGTCCTATTTATGAGTCTCCCCAGAGGCCAGGTGTTTTATCCATTTCAGCAAGAGGGGCACACACATTTAAATATTATCTCTTCCACCTTCCAATCAAAGTCGTTTGTCTTCTTCAGTTGACCCCAGACTCCGAGGTCTAAGTTTGCTCCCTTAACTAGTAAGCGTCCTTTTTCATTGATGGCCAACACATATACCCACATTTATCATTTCTCCACAACAGTTCTTGTAGGTATTTCATATAAGGAGGGTAATTGTTTCAGTTGGCAAGTGAGGACATGAGGAGTTATACCAGAACTTGAAATTGCCTGATGTCACAAGGCTGACAAGATGCACAGCAGGATTTAAAACTGGGACTTTCCTGCCCAGCAGGGTCTTCGACATAGCTTGAGGTGGAGGCGGGGAAAGGGGCCGAGGACAGTAGACTAAAAATGGGACAGATTATTTCATTCCATAGCCAGTATGGTAATTTTCTGCTTCTCATAATAAACTATATAAACCAGATCACCTCTCCATGTGTGTCTGTGAGAGATTTACAACATTGCAAAATTCTACAGGGGAAAATAAGTGCAGATTTATTAGGTAAGAGAAGTTTTCAGCCTGAAAATTGATATTATGCTTGTTGAAATTAGCAATCTTCTTTTATATAGCTCTGTAGTTCTTTGCCCAGTATTTTGTAACTTGAGGGCCAAAGATAAAATTATAAAACTACCATAAGAATGTTCCAAAAGCCTATGAGATGAATTTAGAATCTGGCACTCTTTGGGGTGCCTGGGTGGTTCAGTCGGTTGAGTATCCAACTCTCGCTTTTAGCTCAGGTCATGATCTTGCAGTTTGTGAGTTCGAGCTCTACATCTGCACTGTCAGTGAAGAGACTGCTTGGGATTCCCTCTCGCACATTCTCTCTCTGCCTCTCCCCACTCTTTCTCTCTCTCTCAAAATAAACATTAAAAAAAGAAGAAGAACCTATCAATACTTTCAACAATAAACTCTTTCAAGTAATAACCGCTAACACTTGTTGAGTACCTACTATGTGACAGGCTCTGCTCAAAGAACTTGATGTCCACTTTTTTTGAGTTTTATAACAACTCCAGGAGATATATATTACTATTATTATTCCCAAACAGAAACAGAGAGGTAGAGTAACTTCCCATAGTCACATAGCTGGTATATCGTGGTGCCTGTAACTGGACCCCAGAAGTCTGACTCTGGCACTTCCACTTTTAACTATTAGACAATAAACAATTATTTGCTATGTTGTTGATGTTCCTAGTTCAAACATCAAATTTAATTTATGGATATGTTCATGGTGACCATTGCTTCCTGATTAAATCTGGGAGTGCAGCACGTGACCAATCATTTCCACACAGACTCCAGGTACAAAAAGCGTCTGCGACAGAAAGTAGATACGAAAATTGCTGCATTTCCTAAGCAACTTTGATGATTTCTACGGAAATAAAACAAGACAGCACACTCGAAACTGGTGCACCAAAGCCATTTTTTTGAACTGTGTGATGGTCTGTCATCTGCCAAATGCCATGAAAGTAAACTGTGCCCTGTGTCACTCCCAGGTTCACTGAAACTCAAGAGCCCTTGTGTGAGAATACAGCGACAAGACAGTCTTAACAGATTAATGTTGTTCTTTCAAGGTGTAAAGGCAACACACCGTGACAATGGATGCTGGAGCAAATCATGGCACATTTGCGGGCAGCTTAAGGTAAGCGTTCGGCAGGGCTGCTAATTGAAGCTGTTCCCACAGCTGTCCCCAATTAGAGGAGCACTCACTCATGGACATGCTAGAAGATGGCCCACAAGCTTCATCTAAGGCCATCAACACACAGGGTTAAAATGGATCCATTACAGTTTGACCTAATTGATGTGTCACAAATTTCATTTGACATACGTTTACAAATTTGATCTTTTCTGTTGTCAAAAGGCAAGATCTTTTTTCTTCATTTGTTATACGTATTCTGCCCCAGCATGTCACTTAAAAACAGAGAAATGGAGAAATATCTAGTTACTGGAAATTTGATATTGTACTTTTTTTCTTACTGGAATGAGGTTTTTCTCTTCTGATGCTAAAGTAAATTGAGCACATTAGCATGACCTTGATGTGTTAACATGCATCTTTATAACCTTATTTCTTCATTCAAATTAAAATATAACCATTTAATTGTTATCACTAAAATTCTCTTTTTCATGTTAAAGAAGAAATTTATATAGATAGGCGTTCTAAACTAGAGAAAATTCTCAGGTAAAATGAGTTAGCACTTGATTATAATTAATTTCAAACAGTGACAACTATGCAAAAACTTTCAAGTATGGCATAAAATATGGGCATAAAACCTAATGCATCGCTTATGAGCAAAGCCCTTTACTGATCTACCAATGTTAGTTCCCCATGACCTATTTTTCACATGGCCATTTCAAATTTATTCCTTCTGTGAAGAAGAAAAAAATGTAGCATAAAATAAATGAATCATAAAATAAATAAATAAAATACATGAATCCTTCCAGGCTGTCGATAATCTATTTCTTTGTTATTTAGACAGGTCAACTTTCCTGGCAACCACAGGTTTCTAATTTTTCCCTTTTATTCACAGATAACTTATTAAACGGAATGACCCTGAAAGGTACACGCCAGGATTGAAAGGAACCTTCCTGACTCGCTGAGGCCCCCCCAGATCAAAGTTAATTTTCTCTCCGCTCTGTTTACTACAGTTTTATATAACCAGTCTTGGATCCCTTCTTAAGTAGGGCCCAAGTTTGAGTTTCAGAGGATCTTTAAAGCTTGAGTAGCTCTTTGCATTTTTAAGCAGATCCACAGTCAGCCTAACAACAATTGAATCCTTATCATTTTACTTCTACCCCACAGGAAAGACCAGGGAAGGCGATTTTCTTATCTTCAGGTTCCCAGGGTCATGAATTTGTTGAAGAGGTGGAAAATGACCACGGTCAAATTAAACAGACTGGTCACAGTAAGAAAATCTGTGCTCCATCACTGATCATCTAAAGCAATCTCATTTTGTCACCTATCTTGCAGAGCTCCAAGGGTGCTGTGCTTTACTGTACAGTCCTCACAAATCAAACTGTAAGATTAGAGCCAAAGGAGTCTGGTTTCAGACAACACACACAGCACACACACACACACACACACACACGCACGCACGCACGCGCCCACGCAAATACACACACGAAGACATAAATCACAGCCTCCTTTATTTTATATAAAAAAACAAACTCATTAAACCATCTTTTGAAAGTAAAAGTGAGCTGCTTCCCACAAGTTCTGAGAGAATCCCTTGGTTCGTAAGTTGCCATCACATTTTCTCAGCACAAAGATCCACAAACTTGGCACAAAAGAAACCTAAATGAAGCTTTACCTAGGATGTCAACACGTAGCTTTCATTTCCTCCATAAGGATTGGCAAGCCACCAGAAATACCTTTCATTTGTTTGGTTTTATTTAGAAAGAAGTTTAATTAGATTCTTTGCTAATCGTTTCTAGTCCACAAATTTAAATCCCTAACTCTGTACAAAACATCCTGCACTTTTTCCTCCAGCTTTTGAGAACCTCTATTAAGGATGAGAATGGGAAGTCAGCAAACCTGAGGTCCAGCGCTTGTTTAGTCTGTGGGATTAGGGAATCACATAATTACTCTGAACTTCAGTAATCTTGTGCATAAAAGGGGGTCAGGGTGGGGAAGGAGTAGCATCTGCCTTATCTATTTCACACAGTTGTTAAAATCTAATTTAAAAATGGTAGTGAAAAAATGGTCTTGAAAAAAATAAGTTACCATTATTAGTGCTGATTTGACTGCCGTCACCTAGAAATCATCTGAAAAGTTAGCAAATATTTGGTCCTACACATGCCGATGGCACAAAATTACATAGTTAACCCCTAACAAACTGTGTGTAGCTTTGGTCATTCCTAAGACCAAAAATATAAATTAATTAATTAATTTTAAAAAGGCGGCTGCTGGGGCACCTGGGTGGCTTAGTCGGTTAAGCGTCCGACTTTCGCTTGGGTCATGATCTCGTGGTTCATGGGTTCGAGCCCCACGTCGGGCTCTGTGCTGACTGCTAGCTCAGAGCCTGGAGCCTGTTTCAGCCTGTGACTCCCTCTCTCTCTGACCCTCCTCTGCTCACGCTGTCTCTCTCCTAAAAATAAATAAAACGTTAAAAAAAAAATTTAAAAAAAAAGGCGGCTGCAAGCTATCAGGAGGGGTCACTAAAATGTTCAAAGGGAAGGGCTTCCAGTGTAAAGGAATAGACTCAACATTATAGAGTCCTAAAGACTGATACAGTAAGGTTAAGAATGGAAAGCAATGGGTCCTTAAAGTAAGTCATCAAAATTTCAGATTCACGGAATACTACAATGGGTGGAAACCCTTGAAGCATGAAGCAAGCAGTCTTAGAATAAAAAAGGAAATGAAGTTTTGCACAAAAAGAAGTATGATTTGGAAAATGCTTACTCTGGGCTAGTGTCCAGGAAGGTGACTCAGGAAGCAGCATTTAGGATGAAAAGGTGGGCTTTGGAGACAGGCAGCCCAGGTTCCTGCTCCAACCTGACTCATTTCCTCGGCTCTCTGTGAGCCTCAGCCCCTCATCTGCAAGGTAGGTTTTACCCTCACACATGGTGGAGAGAGAGAATCAGGGCACTGTCCTGTACACTTTGAACAGGACACTGTCAAGCACACACTAAACACATCAGTAACAGCTTTTTTTAAAGTAGCAGATTCATAAGGAATTAAGTCACATTTATGGATGGAACTAAAACAGAGAGAGAGAGAGAGAGAGCTCAGGGCACCTGGGTGGCTCCGTAGGTTGAGCACGAGACTTTTGATTTCAGCTCAGGTCATGAGATCGAGCCCTACCTGAGGATCCACACTGGGTGTGGATCCTGCTTAAGATTCTCTCTCACTCTCCCTCCTCTACTCGAGCATGCTCTCTCTTTGCTCTCTCTCTCTCTCTCAAAATAAATAAATATTAAAATAAAACAGAGGTGCCTGGGTGGCTCAATTGGTTAAGTGTCCAACTTCAGCTCAGGTCATTATCTCATGGCTCGTGAGTTCGAGCCCCACGTTGGGCTCTATGCTGACAGCTCAGAACCTGGAGCCTGCTTTAGATTCTGTCTCCTGGTCTGTCTGCCCCTCCCCCACTCACACTCTGTCTCTCAAAAAGAAATAAACATTAGAAAATTTAAAAATAAAATAAAATAAAACAAAGAACTTACAGTAAGGTTATTAAAGCTGCCTTCAGAGAATGCAACTTTCACCATCAGTGACCTACTCTGGGCAGAGTCTGCACTAGAACTTAGCCTACTGTTCACAAAGCACCTTCATACATGATCCCACCTCAGCGTAAAACGGTGTACTCAAGATGGTGAAATGTGAAGAAGCTCTGTAGCTAGATACTGGCAGTATACTATACCAATATTAATTTTTAGTTTTGATCAATATCCTAAGGGAATGGGACACTGGATGAGGGGCATATGGGAACCCTGTCCTACCTTTAAAATTTCTCTATAATTCTATATTATGTCCACCCACCCCCAATACACTCAGGATGGTTTGCCCAATGTATGTATTTTTTGAATAGTATCTGTCCCTCTCCTGTGTTCCCATAAAACCACTGTGATTTCTTTTAATACATGCACTTTATAGATGTTTATTTCACCAAGAAGACAGAAGGCTCCTTTAAGTCAGGGGCTTATTTCTTTTAATTCACCTTTTACCCTAGTAACCAGAAATACACTTGGTAGTATTTGCTGAATAGATAAACTAATAAAAAAATAAAGTCAATCTGTGAGTCAAATACTCCATACCAAATGAGTTTCCCTCTAATGCACAAGCTTTATTTAAAAATATACTGGTTTTATCAGTATTCTTTCTTTCTTACTCCTATTACATTGACCAATTATGTGGTCTCTTTTTAGCCAAGCACATTAGAATATTCTATATTTAAGACCTTCCAGAATATAAATAGTATCCAGATCCTGGCTCATTCTTACAGATGACTGGTTTTATTCTCTTGGAGAATAAATATTCTCTTGATTTCTATTCTTGCAACAAATAATAATGTGTTTATTAAAAAGATCCCACTGTTTTAAGTACTCAAGACACAAACCTATCAAAGAAAAACAAGATCACTACTCTCCTGGAACTTACAGCCTGCGGTTGGGGCAGGAAGAGGAAGAATCTATTAACCAATTAGACAGTAGCATGATTTGTGAAATAAATTCTCTAACTTTGCAGTCTAAGAGCATAAAAATTGCTGAAGTAGCTATCTCTTTTCCACTTAGTCATGCAATGTAGCCTTCTCTATTTAAATTGAGACTTTGAGAATTGATCACCAAACCTATATACAACCAACTGATATTAATAAGCCAAGCCTTCCTCAATGGGTAAAATGGCATTTTGAAAGCTTATGTTCATGAAAGAAGATTATTCTTCTTATCAAAGCAACTAATTTATTAGGTAGGTTTTCTCTGCATAAATTATATTCTCAATACTTGATTATACTAGGTTATGCTTTTACCACATTAGTACTGGATATAAGTCATGAAGTATACTAGTTAAAACCCCGAGTCAGGGGTGTCTGGGTGGCTCAGTCAATTAAGCCTCCAACTCTTGATTTCAGCTCAGGTCTTGCTCTCATAGTTGGTGAGATCGAGCTTCACATTAGGTTTCATGCTGTCAGCACAGAGCCTGGTTGGGATTCTCTCTCCCTACCTCTCCCTCACTCATGTTTTCTCTTTCTCAAAATAAATAAATAAACTTAAAAAATAAAAAAGAAATAAAAGCTTGAGTCAGACAGACCTGAATTCAAACCTTATTCTGCCACACACCGGTTGTGCAGCCTTTGGTAAATTGTCAAAACTCTCTAGGTCTCTGTCTACTAAAATGTAAAGTGAGAGTAAATAGAACCAGGCTCATAGCGCTTCAAGGAGAACAAAACAAGATGATGTAATTAATAATGTACTTAGTCCGTGTGGGTCACACGACAACTGTGCAAAAATACGTGTGCTCTTCTTCTTTTTTTTTTTTTTTAATATTTTTATTTATTTCTAGGTGAGAGAGAAAGAGAGAGAAACAGCGTGAACAGGGGAGGGTCAGAGAGAGAGGGAGATACAGACTCTGAAACAGGCTCCAGGCTCTGAGCTGGCAGTCAGCACAGAGCCCTACGCGGGGCTCGAACCCTCGAACCGCGAGATCATGACCTAAGCGAAAGTCGGACGCTTAACCGACTAAGCCACCCAGGCGCCCCAATACGTGTGCTCTTCTTATTATACCATTACTTAGGTTCCTGATGAGTTTTAGCAGTTTGTGAAGCTTTCTAAATTAATTTCAAGTTTTTTTAAAAAAAATTTTTAATGTCTTAATGATATTTGAAAGAAAGAGACAGCAAGCAGTTGAGGGGCAGAGAGAGAGGGAGACACAGAATCCGAATCAGGCTCTCAGATCCTGAGGTAGGGCTCGAACTCACAAACTGTGAGATCACGACCGGGCCTGAAGTCGGACACTTAACTGACTGAGCCACCCAGGTGCCCAACTAATATAAAGTTTTTAAAATGACTGCCCACCTAGAGCTGACACCAATGAAAGCACGTTCTTTCCTGTCACGGGCAAAATAATGACTTGCAAACATGTCTAAATCTGAATCCTTTGAACCTGTGAATAAATATGTTGTTTCCATAGGCAAAGGAACTTTGCAGGTGGAATTAAGGTAGGGACCGTAGAATGCGGCGTATTATCCAGGGCACCCAATATAATCATGTGAATTCTTAAAAGCAGATAATCTTTCCCCTGGTGTAGTCAAGGAATGGCCAGAGCGGTGATGTTGCTGGCTTTAAAGTCAGAGTAAGAGGGGCCCCAGTCCAAAGTAAGTAGGCAGCCTCTGGCAGCTGGAAAAGCCAAGGAAGTGGATTCCCTCCTAGAGTCTC
Source organism: Proteles cristata cristata (assembly GCA_017311185.1). Lineage (NCBI taxonomy): Eukaryota > Metazoa > Chordata > Mammalia > Carnivora > Hyaenidae > Proteles > Proteles cristata. The sequence continues at coordinate 24,947 of JAESUZ010005461.1, forward strand.
TAGAAGGGAATGTAGCCTTCCCAACACTATGACTTAGGTCAGTGTGACAGGTCTCGGAAGCCTACCCCAAAGAACTCTTAAGATAATAAATGTCTCTTGTCTTAAGCCTCTCAGTTCATGGTAATTAGTTACAGCAGCAGTAGAAGACAATTACAGTTTCCAAAGAGAAATCAATTGTGTTGATTTTCCAATAATAAGAACTGTGGAAATCTATCTCATAACATGGTACATAGGACCTAATTTATCAAAATAGATACACCATTGGGGCACCTAGGTGGCTCAGTCGGTTAAGCAGCCGACTTCGGCTCAGGTCATGATCTCACAGCTCATGAGTTCGAGCCCTGCGTGGGGCTCTGTGTGGACAGCTCAGCGCCAGGAGCCTGCTTCGGATTCTGTGTCTACCTCTCCCTGCCTCTCCTCTACTCACACTCTGTCTGTCTCTCTCTCTCTCAAAAATAAACATTAAAAAAAAATTTTTTTAATAGATACACCAAGCTGAGTAGAGCCACTAGCTATGCATCATTTCACCCTTAATATCCTCATATTCAGGGTCCCAGAGAAAGCCCCCATGAAAGGAATCACAGACCCCAAGGCACAGAGATTGGTTCAGCCCCAGAGACTGACCCCAACCAGTTGTGACCCCATTAATCATTCTCTCTTCCTGGCCTCTGTTCCCTGTTCCTATAATGAAGAGGCTGGGTCATCTTTCAGAGCTGTTAAACTCCAAAGTGAGTCAGGGAGCTCTTTTCTCCTCCTTTTTGTACACTGTGTTTTAAAAATTTATGAGCAGAGAGTCACTGACCAAATTTTTATGCTTAAACATGTTTTATGAAGACTAACGTTCCAATGGCAATAGTATACAAAAAAAGAGAAGATAGGACTTTTTATGGACTTTTCCAAGGCTTTCAAAAACCCAAACCTAAGTACTAGTAGAAATATGCTAAGTTAACAAAATAAGATAAATTATTTTTCTAGTGACTTTACTATTTTGGTAGCAATACTTCTTGATTTTTAGAAAATATGCCCACTTATGATTATCATTTAATAAATAAAAATTTAAAGAAACTTCTCAAAATAAGATGTTAGGGATTAGCATTACATTCGCTTCTGAGTTGATGTCTGATGAAATCTATCACTTGAGAATCCTACATTTTAGTTCTATGGCCTAATTTCTGTTTCTAAAGGAAGCTATTTCTTGCATGACTTTGGTATACCTCAAATGTCTTACATAATACAAGGAAAAATTGTCGGGTAAGACCAAAAGCATGCAGCAAATCTGTAGAGTAATGATCTATGAATAAGAGGGGAAAGATCACCCTGCAATAAGTTATAAACTATAGAAATATGACACTTAAGAACTGAGTCTCAATCAAGCTTGTAGACAGGTCATGAAGGCCATTCCTAAATAACTGTATTGTCAGCCTTTTCTGAAAACCAAATTCATCAGCAATGCAGTAGACCTCTTTGATTTGGAAAGTACCTGCCAGGACTCAAACTTGAAGAATTTTACCAAGATAGTGTCCAAAAAAAGAAAGCAGAATATCTATAGTAATTCTGCTACAGCATGTGTTAATGTAATACGTAGGAGTAAGTAAAGGCACGGTATTAGCCATTAATGATCTGAAGCACTAAGGGCCAAGTTTTCCTCTTCTGAGGGACAAGATTAAATAGATAGCCTCAGTAATATCTGGAGATCTTATGAAAAGAAAGCTGGTATCACACAGATGTTCACTGAAAGTCATGGCTGATTTAGTGGCTTCAAGAACTGCTACATTTTCTACTATGTCAAGCTATCTGGAGAAGCTGATGGTACAGAAGAAAAAGCTGCAAAAAAGATTACCCTGGTTTTGTAAGAAATGCTATAATGATGGCATGTGCCAGTCTTTAAAAAATTTGATAAATAAGGGTGACTGGGTGCCTCAGTCAGTTAAGTGTCTGACTTTGGCTCAGGTCATGATCTCACGGTTCGTGGGTTTGAGCCCAATATGCGGCTCTGTGCTGATGGTGCTGAGTCCGCTTGGGATTCTCTCTCTCTTGCTCTCTCTCTGACTATCCCATACTTGTGCTCTCTCTCCATATAAATAAATAAACTTAAGACAAATTGATGAATAAGTTGATACTGATCTCTGCCAGGAGAGAACGCCCAAAGACCAAGATCTGCAAAGCAGGTATGGGTCTCAGATTTCAGGGTATAAAGATTCAACAAAGTTGTTGAGACCAAGTTCTCTTGGAGCTTTCACTGTGCTACAGTTTTTCACTGGGACCAACACTATTACTTTTTAAATTATTTTTTTAATGTTTGTTTATTTTTGAGAGAGAGAGAGAGAGAGAGACAAATCATGATTGGGGGAGAAGTAGACAGAGAGGGAGACACAGAATCCAAAGCAGGCTCCAGGCTCAAAACTGTCAACACAGAACCTGATGCTTGAATTCATGAGCCATGAGATCATGACCTGAGCTGAAGTACAACGCTTAACCAACTGAGTCACTGAGGTGCCCCAGGACCAAAACTATTCTCGTCAATGCTCTACTTCCAGTTCCATAAGTTTTTCCTCTTCACCTTGCACCACTTTTCCCAGAAGGCTCATTATTTATAGTGTGTGATTTTGCTAAATAATTTCTTTTCTTTTCTTTTTTTCTCAGAAATGCAAACATGGACTTATAGTGGAAATACCTGCAAATAGAACAGGGATCTGCCAATGGTCCTTCAGGCTCCCGACCTCAGGCCAGAAGTTCTGGAAGCTTATGTGCATACAAATCACCACGGCAAGTTAAGCCAAATGAACATGAAATAGTCACAGACCTCATCAAAAGACTCTGAATCTCTAAAGTCAAGAGACAAGCCTATTCATGTGCTCTTCCAAAAAGCATCCTAGATGATTCTGATACAGGTGGTCTGGACACAACATTTTCAGAAATATTAAAAATGCTCTCAGAGCGCCATTCTCTCCAAAAGTTGTTCAGAATTTATAAAGAGTTAATGCCCATTACATTAAGTCTTTCTAGTAAAAGTAGATACTTTTTAAAAAAGTATTATTTTTTTATTTTTGAGAGAGACAGAGTGCAAGCAGGGGAGGGACAGAGAGAGAGGGAGACAGAGGATATGAAGCAGTCTCTATGCTGACAGAGCCTGATGCAGGGTTCGAACTCATGAACTGCGAGATCATGACCTGAGCTGAAGTTGGATGCTTAACCAACTGAGCCACCCAGGTGCTCTCAAAACGGATACTTTTTGAATGCTTACAGAGTGCTGGAATCTCCTAGAAAGAGACAAATGTAAATTATTAAGAATTTGTAGAGACACCTGGGCAGTACAGTCAGTTATGCATCTGATTCTTGATCTTGACTCCGGTCATGATCTCACAGTTTGCGTTTGAACCCCAGATCAGGCTCTGTGCTGATGGTGCAGAGCCTGCTTGCAATTTTTCTCTCCTTCTCTCCAACCCTCCCCAGCTTGTGCTCTCTAAATAAATAAATGAATAAAGTTTACAAAATTTTTAAGAAAGAATGTACAAATTCTTTCGATTTATGATTTATCTGTGTAGGTAATCACGACACCCAGGTTGTGGGTATGGAACTCACAACCCTGAGATCAAGAGTCACATGCTTTTCCAACTGAGCCAGCCAGGCACTCCAGGAATTTTTACATTCTTAAGAGACGTGTTATAATGGGTGGTATCTGCTTTGCTACCTATATGGTTTGAACTGTAAGCCTTGATATCTAAAATGATAGTTAACTAGGAGGCGGTTCTGGGTCTGAAAAATACCTTCTTGAAAAAAAGAGGACAGAATATGAGAGCAAGAGAATCAGATATTCCAAAAACCTTTCCTGAACTAGATACCTGTAGGGATCTTCATGTGTTGTGAGAGGTAGACCATTCTGTATGCAAGGGCACAGTAATTTCATAATAGTCAAACAACTGACTTAAAGTATATTGTGTTAATTAGGAACAGATTCAGCTGGAGAGTTCATATGGAGGTTGCTTTGAGATATTTTCCCCTAATCCTCAAAGCTATGTAAGAGAAAGAACTTTAAATTTGTGCTTTCTATAAGATGAGTGTATGTCAGCTCCCAGATTTGATGACTAGATCTAGAAGTGGTACTTGTAAACTATGAAAGGTATAAGAACTCATTCTCAGACCTATTTCACCTTCATTAGAGCATTCAAGCCTTACCTAGTGTCACCACTCAATCTCTACAAGAACACGACCTCTACATCTTTTCCCACTTTATCCTTCTCTGCTAGGCAACCATGAGCATTAAAATCTGTGTGGATATAAGTATCTTCAGCTTAGATCTTTCCTTTGAAATTTTAGACCCTTTTTAATGTTGCTTATCTGGAAAAATGGCCCAAACATCCATTCAGGTGAACAAATCTAAAATTTTAATTTCTCATCTATTAATGACCTTTACCAAGTCCACTAAAAAGTTCACTCAATTTTACTACCACCCTACACCCCACTCCAACTCATCCCCAAGCCTTCCTGGAAGGGAAATTCTGAAGTAGAAATTGGGCAATAACTGGAGCCAATGAACTGGAAACTAGTCAACTATAAAGCAATCACCCAAGTAGGGAAGAGGGGAAAGAAGAAGTAGGCCAACCACAAGGGCAATTAAATATCAACTGAACTAAAACACGCATCCTAGAAAAGGGGGAAGTAGCCAGAAAAGAACGTTCTTCATGAATGATGACAGTGCCTCTTACGGATGCTCATGCCATGGAGGCAGGTGCAACCAGTATGGACACTAAAATAAAGGTCACTTGTAAACGCGGGGAAGGGTCAGAAGCTGGAGTTAGAAGGAGTGGTATTCCTAGGTGGGATCCAGGAAAAGGATTTGTAATCTGCTATTTAGCTTTAGTCTATGTTTGGCTTTAGATTTGTAGGCTCACTTCTGTTCCTCAAAAGCCTTTTGCGGGCCTGATGAAAACCCCCTGAGAATCCAGATTCTTCATAAAAAGAAAGAAACGGCTGGAGAACACATGTAATGCCAGTTAAGGAAAATTAAAAGAACTGTTACAGCAGTTAATAACTGTAGATATCAACTCTTCAAGGGGTATTGTAGAGGAGAGGAAGGCAAAATATGGCCCTCACACCAAATCCTGCCCACTGTCTCCATTTTTGTACATAAAGCTTTATTGGAACATAGTCATGCTCATTTGTTAACAAATTATCTATGGATGATTTCATGTTGAACTTCAGAGCTGACTCTCCATGGAAATGTTTACGGACTCCTATTACAGAGCATCAGTAAGTCATCAGAGAGCATCTACAGAATTTCACCTAGCAATTAGAATTGGCCGGTTTTGCATGGACAGACTGCAGGATAAGAATAATTCAGGTAGAATCTATATTTTGAGGCCCAAGAATGAACTGAATATACAGAGTGAAATGTCCAAAATATTATCTGTGAATGAAAAGGCAAGTAACTCCCCATCCAGGTAAGTAGAGGATGCTCTGATATGCCAGTGATAAATGCTGACATTGCCTACTTCAGGCAAAAAATTGCAGGTGATATATAGGCCTAGAAGTGGTACCTGTCAACTACAATAAGTATAAGAAAAGGATGGTGGTAAAATCAATCCCAAAGTAAGAAAACGAATTTGTTATGAATTTGTGAATACTTGTATTATTATATACGTGTATATGTGTCTGTGTGTGTATATATGCATATATATGTATACATATTTGCTGTATATTAATTCTATTTGATGATGATTTCCTACATAGAAAAAGAGGAGGGATGATCCACTGAAACTCTGACTGATAGAAACCCCCTGGGTAAGGGGAGTTACCAGAAAGAAGAAATGAGGCCCATAGAACGTAAAATCGAAAACATAATCATGACATTTCTCACCTACTTGGTATCTGAATAACTGCATCATTCTGATATTACTGGAGTAGTAGTTTATAGTCTTTTATCCTTTTTAAAAATATTCTTTTGTTTATTTTTGAGAGAGAGAGAGCATGAGAGGGGGAGGAACACAGGGAGAGGAAGACACAGAATCTGAAGCAGGCTCCAGGCTCTGAGCTGTCAGCACAGAGGCTGATGCGGGGCTCGAACTCATGAACCATGAGATCATGACCTGAGCTGAAGTTGGACACCTAACTGACTGAGCCACTCAGGCACCCAGAGTCTTTTATCCTTTTAAATGGCATTGGGCACAAATGCAGAAGAGGTAGATGGCAGACAGGACCCTAATGGCTGTCAATGATTTGCAACTATAGTCAAGATGATTGGGATAAGATGTAAATGTAAGTCAGAATAATGCATTGTAGTTAAGCAGGAACTATTCAGGACTGTGACTATTACAATGGATTATTATTTTACAAAGAATGAATTTTTGGCTTAATGAATCAAAGCTGGACAGTAATAATATTAGGAGACAACTGATTCTGTACCTTATTATGCTGCATGGACAACATTTTGTCCAATTTATTCCTGGAAGGGCTCTGTGATCCTTTAAATTGTCTACAAAATTATGCTGAGTTTTTCAATGGGGATTAGAGGGAAAAGATAAGTGATGTTAAAACAAAAAATTGAGAAGTTGAGGAAAACAGATTTTAGAAAGACTCAGGAACTGCGACATGTGTTGTAAATATTTCTAAAATGTGTCGCAATTATTTCTTTGAAAGGGGGAAATGAGAATTATAGAAGTCAATTGGAATGAAATAGTTTGAGTAACAAGTCAGAAGACAAATTTTAAAATTCAAATAATACACAGACAACAGAAATAAAAATGAACATAAAGAAAAGGGCTTAGTAATGAACTGCATATAAAAATTGTATGGGGTTTAGAATCAAATAGCTGGACCAAATTCCAACATTTTTCAATATCTATTTTTATGGCCATGTGTATTTTTGTGATTTTTTTCTAAATATTTCTTTTAAGAGAGAGAGTGTGCTCATGTGTGTGCATGTAAGAAGGGGAGGCACAGAGAGAGAGGGAGAGAGAGAACCCTAAGCAAATTGTGAATTGTGGGGTTCAATTTCACAACCGCGAGATCATGACCTGTACTGATATCAAGAGTTGGATGCTTAACTAACTGAGCCACTATATTTGTGGCTTTAAAAAGACATTTATGATTACTGCATATGATTATTTGTTAACTGTGAATTGTATTACTATAGAGTTTATTTCTACCTAATCCTTCTAAGTAACACTACTGAATCTAAGACTTGTATACAATGGCTGAACTGAGAAGGTGGGGAGACACTGAGGTGGGACCCAAGCAGGAAGAAGACACAACCTTCTTCTTCAAAACCTTGAAGACAGAAACTAAGAGTCAACACCCCCTCACTTGTGCTATAAAATCATGATGGCACTGACAACTTGGATGTAAGTGAGGGGGTGGTGCTGAAAATCTCCTTTTATGCACATTGTTTAGAACAGAGCAAAATGAATTTATAGGCATCTCACACTGTAAAGGAACCAAGATCCTAAAATACATCTAGTGAGTAAGAGATGCTAATTAGAAATTAATAATAGAGTCCAGCATCCATTTTACTAATAGCTGCCCTGGTTGTATCTTTAACTAGGAGCACTGTCTTTATGGTTTTATTTTATTATCTATAAAAATATTTAGAAAGGCTATGACAAGTTCACTCCTACCTCCTACCTTCAATCCTCTTGACCCAACTTTCCTACCACAGACTTTTCTAGCACCTAACCAGGCACAGATCACACGTCCATCTATATATGCACTGCCCATACATTCAATTATAAACTATACTCTTCTCTCATATGTAATAAGCAATAACAAAAGGCCTTCTTAGGGATTTGGTTCAAAAATTAATTTTCCAGATATGATGAACTCACTGCATCTTGGTACCAATCATATGCATTCCTGTCCATTACCAATACCTTGTAATCATAATTCATATTAGCATAACTACCTTATCATTGATTACTAAAGCATCCCAAATCATCAATAATTCAGTTACGTATGTGATCTTAAAGAAAGCTTTCTTTCACAACAAGGGTGGATAGCCAGGGATTCCTGACTAATTCTTAAGTTAACTGAAAAATTTTAATGCTGTTATATTTGAAAGTATTCTGGTTGAGAAGTATTCATCTTAAGAAGCTTAATAGAGTAGAACAAATTAAGCTTATTTAAACATCCCTGTTTCAGTTGTTTTCTGATGAGCTGATGAGCTGAATACAGTTCAAGTAGTGGGTAAACACAAAAAGGTTAAAAGAAAGGCCTACTCTTCTCAGTTTATGTCTATAACTAAGAGTTTTGTAGAAAGCACTCCATGGCATCATTAGAATATAAATTACTGACTCCTCAGGGTAAGAATCATGTCTATTCCATTCATTGTTCATTTCCAGCAGGCAGCACAATGTAAGGGACATGTTAAGTGCTTAATAATTATTTGTTGAACAAAACAGTGCACAAACCTCCTGTAATAAATCAGTGATTTGACACAAGCTTGTCTCCCTGAAGAATTAGGAAAGAAAGTCATAAAAACATGAACCTGAAAGCTATATCAAAGAAGAGATGAGAAAAGGAAGGGTAAGTACTTCCCCTGTAATAATAACAGTTTTCACACAATTTTTCTGACAGATTCTGAACATGATGAGAGTTCTGTAAAAGGTTTTCTTTTGTAAAGGGGAAAACAGGTAGCAAAACAAATAATAACATTATAGTTTTCTACTGAGGCAGTCTTGACTACATATACTCACTATTCCTTTAACTACAGTGTTGCTAAAGTACATGGGCTGCAAGAAACACACGCAGGCACACACACAGGCACGCATATGCACATATGCACGTAAAGCACATCTTGGTCTTTACGTATAATTTTATTGCCTCTATAGGGTACTGGAAAAGGGTTGGCTTTTTTTCTTTGTCAAGAACTTTCATCTCTGGTGCTGTGTCACACTGCTCTTGGATGGATTACTCGGGTACATATTTATCATCGTTCTTTTATTTATTTAATTCCCCATACTAACAAGACATGCACCAAATTGCCTGCACATGCCAATTTGTTTGGACTCACTTGCTGAAACTATATAATCATAGTAGTCTCTAGATGTGGATATTGTTTTCCAAAATCTCTTCTGACTTAGTCATGCACACTTTTATATTGGACAGGATTTCCATAAGCATGATCCTGAAGCTTTGATGAGCATCAGAATCACCTGAAGGGCTTGTTAAAAACACAGATTCCTAGACCCCAACCCAGACTTTCAGATTCAGGAGATCTGGGGTGAGGCCAGAAGATCTACATTGCCAATAAGTCCCCAGGTAAAGCTGGTGCTGGTATGGAGACCACACTGGGTTTTATATATCCAGAGATATAGGAAGAAACCATGATGGACACGTGTGAAAAATAACTGATACTAAATACATCAGATTACTAACAGAATAATGACTAGTCTTAAACCTTCTAAAACTACAGAAGAGTAAAGATCATGCCTAAAGACTGAAGGCTATTCCTTTGACCAAAACTTGGATACAAACAGCCAAACCAAGAATTCTAGTTGACATATACTTCCTTACCAGGAGAAATTTTGCATTCTGCAGAAGAAGGGCTTTTCAGATGACCTTTATGTAGATCTTACTTTGAATTTATTACTGTAATATGAACAAAAGGTTACTGAATAACCATCAAGGTTAACTTCTAGGGGAAGATACTGGCTGGGTTCCACAAAGCAACCATTATTTACATACTTTCATGCTTTCAACATTTATGAGGAGCCTTGTGATTTGCTGATACTGTGTTTGGATACTAAACAATCTCATCAGGTGAGGGATGAGGGAATACATTTTTTTCAAAACTTCAGTAAAAAGCATCACGAGGGAGCAGAGAGGATATGGCACTAGGGAAGCACAAGGGAAGATGTAACTAATTGTGCGGAAGTCTAGAAAAGTTTTGAAGCAGGACAGCCACTGAATTTTAAGGAAAAGGAAGAACTGGAAAGGCAGAGATTACAAGAAGGACATTCCTGGCGGAGGCAACCACATTTACAGGCACAAAACTATGAGTCCACAATGCTGTTAGGGGCACAGTGTGCTCCATGTGACGAAGGCACAACCATGCCTGATCAGAGGGAAGAGTGGTAGGGAAAAGGCCTGAAAATGCCTAGCGGTCCACCATGATGTGCCATCCTTAAGAGGCTGAAACTCCATTTGTAGGGAAAGGGAGTTGAGAATGCTTTCAAACCAAAGGGCTGTCACAGTCCAATTCAACTTTTAGATAGTAACTCTCCCAGGAGCAGAGAATGAACTAGATGTGGGGATGGGACAAAGGGAAATCCTGGAGGAATTTAGCCAACTTTTCATAAGTCAAGCAAGCACAGAGGTAGAGGTGGTGAGGGTAGAGAGCAGAGGTCTTCCTTTTAACATGCTTCTGGAGTTCCATACGAAGGACTTGATCCACAGGCTGGCATGGAGTGGTTGGGGCAGGAAGACCTGGAGGTCACTTCCCTTTACTTTATAAATTTAGTGTATTCAACTGGGCAACCATCATTGTGTTTGATATGTACTGAGCTCTAATTATATATAAGGCACAGTTTTAAATAAGTACAGTCATAATAAATTGTACTCTGCCAATTTCACTGTAGCCTACAGTCATGCTTTTGCCCAGAAACACATTCTCAGAAAAAAAAATTCTCTACAATACTGGAAGCTACCCCCAAAGGGCATTCTCCAGACACGATTACAAAGTTTAACAAAGTAGGTCCTCTCTTGATTTTGTGTTTGGGCAGGGGTAAGGAGACACGGAAGGATGACATGAATGAGAGAGACGTAGATGGTACAGACATGGGGCATCTGTAGAACTCCGCCCCCCAAATGTAGCAATTACAGCAAAGAAAGATAAAACTATCCTCCAATAATAAGGTAAAGAATGTTTCCTAACCCCTGTATGGATTAAGAATGCTTCCTCCTACACACATAAGAAGTCAATACCTAGACTAGATTGAGCTTTAACCAACTTTGGCAGACATCACAGATTGAAAAAAAAAAAAAGTAATCCTAGAAAATTCTATAGCACTGGGTTAAGAAAGAAATAAGCAGAGTGCCATCTTGCATGGCACTATCAATTTTCCTTCCTCTTTTTTTCACCCCGACTTGCAAAGTTCCAAACCATCATTCTAACCATCAGATGCACCTCTTATGAAATTTCTCCTGGTGCTTTAAATTCTATATTTAGTACCTGAACATATTCCTAAGGCATAGCTCTATCACCTGTCATTTGGTAATACTTGAGATTTTTAAAATAGGCATAGAGGTTTAAAATTTCTTCATCTCAAATTTAACTTAGGAACTTATGGATATGCTAGTGCAAAGTCCAAATTCTGCAGCATAAAGCAGAAAAAACTCAAAGAGGTTCGTGTGAGTTAACATTCTCTCGAAGACAAAAGTGTTAACAGCTCACTCAGAGGAAACCGAAGCTATTGAAACAAGCACTGGAAACTTGTGGCGTATTTTAACCATGTAGGAGCAACTGTCAAGAGAGAACAGGCCCTATTAAAATAGGTGATTCTCGAACAGTAGGTGGCCATTTCCTTACCCTCATATCCTTAAACACATTACTGTGTGCTTTAATAATACTTAGGCATCACGAGTAACGGAAACACCTGGAGTTGATTTTAACACTCCTTCGCCAGTTAGCCCAGGGTATAGTCCAAAGCTCGTCAGGCTAAATCTCACCCTTGACCTGTCAAATCTGATTACCAGAATCCAGTCAGTTCCCCACGTCCAGCAGCTGTTCTCCTTCCCTGCTCTGCCTTCATAAACGTCACATCTACTTGCTGCCTAGAACTTGAACAGCCGCAGCGAGAGCACACGTTGCCAATTCGAGTGGAATAACAATTTCCTCAGTTGGCGTTCGAAAGCCAAGATGCCTGTGTTTACTTCTGCTAACTATCGCTCTGCAATACATGTGCCCCGGAGACCTTTCATTGCCTGAGGGCCTGAAGCAGTGACTGGAACTTCAGAGCCCACTGCAATAGAACCCAATCATGGGGGGTTGGCAGGGGGGCGGGGGGGGGGGAGAGGAGAGACACCTGAAGGTTTTCAGTCCCAGGCCAGGCACACAGTGAAGCTTCAGGCCCACCTACGGAGACATCTGATGGCACCGGACGACGGGATACCAGGCTGCTCTTTCCTCCAGGACCTGGGTCAAGTCACCTACCTTCCCTCGCTTTTCTCTTAAATACCAAGGGTATCATATCAGAAAGTTGTTTTTTTGTTTATTTTTAAATCTGATTCTTTGCATTGGCAAAGTCTTGCCCCTTCTTTTCCTAATTTGGTAGTAACCACAGCAATCGCATTCCATGAGATCTATACCTTGTCTGATCATATGTTGAGCCACATTATCCCTTCTTTCACTGAAATTTCAGGATTACCCACCAGCGTTTTAGTTACAGTCCATTCCTACCTCCACTCTAGGCATCTCTTTAGAGATTTCCTTCACTCAAATATTTTTTTTACAAATAGTTTATTGTCAAATTAGTTTCCACATAACACCCAGTGCTCATCCCCACAAGTGTCCTCCTCCATGCCCACCCCTCCCCCCCACATCCACCAGTCCTCAGTTTTTGTCAGCATTCAAGAGTCTCTCATGGTTTGCCTCTCTCCCTTTCCCCCACCATTTCCGCCCTTCTTCTCCCCCTTGGTCCTCTGTTAAGTTCCTCCTAATCCTCCTATACGTGCACACATGTGATATTTGTCCTTCTCTGCCTGACTTATTTCGCTCAGCATAACACCCTCAAGGTCCATCCATGTTGCTACACATGGCCAGATTTCATTGTTTCTCATTGCCATGTAGTATTCCATGGTATAGATAAACCACATCTTCTTGATCCATTCATCTGTTGATGGACACTTAGGCTCTTTCCAGGTTTTAGCTATTGTGGAGAGTGCTGCTATGAACATTGGGGTACATGTGCTCCTATGCATCAGCATTTCTGTATCCCTTGGGTAAATTCCTAGCAGTGCTATTGCTGGGTCATAGGGGAGTTCTATTGTTAGTTTCCTGAGGAACCTCCACACTGTTTTCCAGAGGGGCTGTACCAGTTTACATTCCCACCAACAGTGTAGGAGGGTGCCCGTTTCTCCACATCCTCGCCAGCATCTAGAGTTCTCTGGCTCATTTTAGCCACTCTGACTGGCGTCTGTCACTCAAATATTAACCAGATATAAAAAGCCTGCTTCAATCCTAAAGGTAAACAAAACCAGTCAATTCTTCCTCAAGATGTTATCTTCTCAAAATCCCTAACTCTTCAGGTCAACACATCTCTTGTGAGGCACTAATGTGGCCCTAAAGTTTTTAGTTTCTTCTTGATTAATGACTTCTCTTCCAGTAATAGAGGGTAAGCTTTTCAAAGTAACCCTGTGCTGCAAACAACTAAACATGGTGAGTTAATGATAATAAACACAATCTTCTAACAGCTTGACAAAATAGGGAACTTTCAGGACAAATTCTGAAGAAAAGCCTGAACCCAGAAATATAAGCCAAATACCTGGAATTTGTGAAACACATGTTTCACATGTGGGTGTGAAACACAATCACATTTTCGTTAACAACATTTGTCTATCCCGAGGAAGTCAACGGCAATCAAGGTCCCAGGGTCTGCCCAAAGTGGAGAATCTTATGCTAGCCCCTCTTCATACTAAGCTGGGAATCCAAAGGGCTAAACTAATAAAGAACCCCCCTCCCCAAACAAAACCTACCCCTCTTCCAATCCCAGAGAACTAAGGGACATGGTGTGGACCCTGAGTGAAGCTGTAGTGGGAAGCCGAATCTAAAGACAGATTCATGAAGCCCAGGGAAACAGCAACAGGCCTCACAGCTCAGGCTACGGACTTGGTGAGGTCCCAGGTATCCAGCAGGAACAAACACAGATCTTTCTTGGCAGGCAGGTGTGCACTTTCACCCTTTGCCTTGAGAAATGCCACAGATCATTTTCCCAAGCAAGAACAGCAGAGTCAGAGACAAGCAAACACAGAAAGGAACAGGCACTGAGTGAGACGCAGCATATACGGAAATCATCACACACAAATTATGAAACAAGTGTGCTTACTCTGCTAAAAGAAATACATAACAAACTTGAAACATCTTTAGGGACCAGGAAAATGTAATATGCAACACAGAAGATTTGAACAGGACCCAAATTAAACAGCTGGAAATCAAACAAGAATGAAAAGGAAAAGCTTCGTGGGCCGTCTTCGTGGCAGACTGTCCACAGCAGAGATGGTGAGAGAAGTGGAAGATAGGGGAGAAGACCCGCGGCAGCACGGGGAGACAAATACTGGGACTCTGAACAGAGCTGGGTCATGAGAGGGAGAAGTGCCAACATACTTTTCAAAACATTTTTTAAAAATATTTATTTGAGGAAGAGACAGAGCACGAGCAGGGAGGAGCAGAGAGAGGGGGAGACACAGAACCGAAGCAAGCTCCAGGCTCTAAGCTGTCAGCACAGAGCCTGACGCGAGGCTCAAACCCACAAACTTTGAGAGCCGAAGTCAGACGTTCAACCGACTGACCCACCCAGGCACCTCCCCCTCAAAACACTTTTAAGTAAAGTTCTAGGAGGGAAGGAAATGGGTCAAGGACACCTTTGAAAAAATATCGATGAGGATGTCCCAGAAGAAAACAAATATATGGGTTCAGGAAGTCCAATGAATCCCGCGCAGGATAAAAAGGAAGCTGTACCTGAATACATCATACTGCAACTGGAAAAGGAAAAGAGAGAGAGAGAGACTAAGTCTTAAAAGCATCCAGAGAAGAAAGGCAGGTTATCTTCAAAGGCGTGGCACTCAGAATGACAACTAACTTCTCAAGGGTTCTCTGTTGATTAAAGCACACAGAGCTACCTGTATCTTGGCTGCAGAGCAAACTGGATATTTTATCTAATACTATAATTGCATGCTGACTAAGCCCTTCCTCTGAATTCTTTCTCAAGGTAATGAGAATCAAGAGCATGTAAATTTCTGAAAATAATTCTGAAACATTTGGCAGCTTTTAGCTTTATTATCCAATAATGTGGTAAAGCCACTGTGCTGGAAATAATGGCGCTTGGCTAACAAGTTTTGTCTGTGTTAAAACCTTCCCACCAATCAATTAAAATACATTCCTGGAGCTGTGCCACAGAAAAAGAGAAGAATAAGTGGAATTGATCCTTTCCTGGTAATAAATGAACCTCTAGGTGATACACTTAAATACATCTTGAAGCCCCGGATGAAACGCCTGGTGCCCACCTGCTCACTATTTCTTCTTCTCGGTTAAGGTTTTGAGAAATAAAGTTCTTCTTTCACGCACTTCTCAGGATTCTGATTTCTACCTTGCAACTTATCAGTAAATGTTTAATGATGACTGCAACAGGACAGAAAGTGCTTTACGTTTCTGTACCTGGACCTCAATGATTTTGATGTTCAAAAGGCAATCAGAATGACCTACCACAGGTTCAGAATAACAATCGCGGCAGCTTAACCACTGCACTTACAAAGCAGTCTGCTGCTTTTCAAGCACATACTTCCCTCATTAGGAGGAGAATAGATGCACTTGGGAGCCTTCGTCCTGGGAAGTTTAAAAGGCATCCTTTCAATTAATAACTTGACAAAAGTTCAGACTTGTCACACAGAAAAAATATGGTATGTAAAACTAACTTAGTATTATGATCTTTATTAAGATGATCAACAGGATTAAAAGACCCCTTCTGAGAATGTTAGTGTGGGATAACATCTCTGGAAAATAAACAGAGCCTGCAGAAAATAAAAGGAACCATCTTATAGAGAAAGTTAACTGTGGAGGGGCTCCTGGGTGGCTCAGTCAGTTAAGTGTCCAACTTCCGTTCAGGGTGTGATCTTACGGCTCGTGGGTTCGAACCCCACATCAGGCTCTGCGCTGACACTTCAGGGGATCCTGGAGCCTGCTTCAGATTCTGTGTCTTCCTCTCTGCCCCACGCCTGCTTGTACTCTGTCTCTCTCTCTCTCTCTCTCTCAAAAAGAAATAAACATACAAAAATTTTTTTACAGTTAACAGTAGAGAAAAACCAAAACTAAATTTGAAAAAAACATAAGCCACTGAAAAAAATTTATAATATCTTTAAAACAAATATGTCAAGAATTCCTCAAAGGCTGTGTCCAGTTTGCATCTTTTTTTTTTTTCACCTGCTTCACACACTTTGGGTTCTCGGGTTAAATCCTGTACTGTATCATATGCTTTTAAAGAACCAGTGCATTCTGAGTATCTGAGATATTACATTCATAGCCAATACCCAGATTCCATTAAGAATCCATATAAAAAGCTTCTGTATTAGCAATTTATAAATACATTTATTTATCATGTTCTATATTTTCACTAAATAATCACATAACTAAACAAACCCAGTGTTTGCAGGATAAATGAACCACATACCTAGTGTAGCCATCAAATATCCCATAGAAGATAAACTGCTACCAAAAAAACAATTCATTACTTGCCTAGTCTTTACAAGGCTATTGTTTTTTCAAATACTGAGGGGTTTTGAAAAGATATTCGCTACTACAGCCTCTGAGTAAAAACGTCCCAGGAAAATATTACACAGTGTTCTGCAGAACAGCCTTGTGGACAACACTGTTCTAATAAAATACAGACTTTAAGTCGCAGTTTTCTTTTACATCTAAATTTTTTGCACATAATCTAAATCTTCCTTCCTAATTATTAGACAAGGATATAAAGCCCCGCCATTTTATTTGTTTTTTAAGTTTATTTATTTTGAGAGACACAGAGACAGAGCAAGCGGGGGAGCAGCAGAGAGAGAGAGAGAATCCCACAAACCTTGAGATCATGACATAAGCTGAAACACAACGGTAGGATGCTCAACCCACTGAGCCACCCAGGCGCCCCAAGCCCAGCCATTTTTAATGATGGCCCAAACCATGTGAACTTAGTGCTCCTTCCTCTTAACTGTCTGCCTGAAGAGTGCCCTTTCCACACCAGCACATTCCCTCCTCCTCCCAGGAGATGGCTGCTTACTATACAGTTTTATAGGCTCAAACACACACACAGTGAAGCCAGGCTTTCCCCTCCAGCTCTCCTAGCTCTGGCCCAAGAGTACTGCCTGGTTACAACTGGGAAGAGCCTTTCAATCCGAGACTGCCTGGGAATCAGCACACGTCTGTCCTCCTGGCTCCTGGGATGTGTTCCGAATGAACTCTTCAGTCTCCTTCTAGCCACTATTTAAGTCCCTCATTAATGTGTGAATATAAATGAGCAAACTCTGAGTTTCTACCACCCTCAAAGGATCTGCATTTTCCTCAAGGTAAAGCTTCTCCCTGCTACAACCTGTAGGGTGTCATTTTTCTGTGAAGGTCTGATTTAATGACAGCTCCCAGGAACCTTTAGGACACTCCATGTGAGGCCCAGACAAAAAAACAACAACACGTTAAATCTTGGGCTCTTCCTTCCTTTTAGGATATTACCCTAATCCTACAAATAAAGGGACTAAAAAAAATCCTATAAAAGTGAAACTAACAACTACGTCTCTCATTCCACCTACTTCCCGCCTCCACTCCAAAATGGTTAAATAAGGGGCGCCTGGATGCCTCAATCAGTTAAGTATCCTACTTGGGTTCAGGTCATGATCTCATGGTTAGGGAGTTCAAGCCCCGCATCGGGCTCTGTGATGACCACTCAGAGCCTGGAGCCTGCTTCCGATTCTGGATCTCACTCTCTCTCAACCCCTCCCCTGCTCACACTGTCTTGCTCACTCTCTCTCTCTCTCATAAATAAATAAAGCTTAAAAAAATAGAAAAAAAGTCTTTAAAAAAACAAAACTAGGAGCACCGAGGTGGCTCAGTTGGTTAAGCTTCCAACTTCAGCTCAGGTCATGATGTCACAGCTTATGGGTTCTAGCCCTGCGTCGGGCTCTATGCTGACAGCTCAGAGCTTGGAGCCTGTTTCCGATTCTGTGCCTCCCCCTCTGTCCCTCCCCTGCTCCCACTCTGTCTTTCTCTCTCAAAAATAAATGAACCTAAAAATAAATAAATAAATAGATAGATAGATAGATCTAAATAAAACTCCTAATACAAACTGAACTGCCACTCTGGAGATTTAATAATGGATTAAGAGACCTTTGACCCCTAGGTCTCTGGGTCAAAGATAACTCAGGTTGTTAGTGATAAAATGTCACAGTGATCAGCAGTCAGTGGCTCACAGATGCAAGTGAGTGGCTTGGTCGCAGAGCAGCTGTCAAGGCACATGTGTTCACAATTCTTTCCTGCACGTCCATCATTTTTACAAACAGTATTCAGAAGGCCCACACAGATTGTTCTTGTTAGAACCTCGTGCATTAAGGCGTCGGTGCTAGCAAAGTTTCAGAGCACTGAGACAGCTCACACACCCACACCTACACACACACACATACACACATATACCCTCCTCTTCCGTATTACTTTACTGTTCATCTTGTCAATCAATAGTTATTGAACCCACTTGGGTACAAGTTACCGTAACGATGAACAAACAGATATAAAGGTTTGGCTTATTTAAATTTACTGCAACCCTCAAAATAATTAAAATCATACTACTGATCTACTCCAAACAGCTATTTGATGGCATAAAAAGAGATCTTTCTCATCCAGAAGCATAATCACACCCGAAGAAATATCAAAGGAACATTGAATTCACACACAAGGCCGATTTTAGACTTAAAAGTAAGGCCTCACAGTAATGAATATCTCTCCCTTCAAGTCTGGGTGCCTGGGTTCTAATGCCAGGACTGAGTCTCCTGTTGAACTTTGTGGTTTTCCTCATCTAAAGAGATAAGAGTCAAGCAGGTGACCTCTAAAATAACTTTTTCAGTGCTAACATTCAATGATTTTCCCCAGGACTCATATAGTCATATTTAAGATCTGACTATTAAGGCAGTACTCATATTGTTGAAGATCGTTTTCATTACTTACCCAGAGCAATGGTTATTTATTTATATAGCATACTCTTTAACAGCAATCATTATGTTCCAGGCAATCGTCTACGTATTTACAAATAGTAACTCCTTAAACTGCATCAGGCTGACTTAATTTCCTCACTGCCTGTACGTACTTAAGAGAAAAGACAACAAAAATATTTTAGGTTATCGAGAACTGTAGACTGAATAAACCTCTAATTTCTATTCACTAGTCTGAATAATTTAAGCACTGGTTATTCCTTACTGAGAGCTTTGATATAAACTGCAAATTTAAACCAAGAAAATAATGCATGGTCAATTTAGGAACCCAATCCATGGATCACTAGTGCTGTTGATTTATGCTCATACTTTCTTCTTGATTGATGGTAACATAATAACTAAACTGCTACCCATAAACTCCCACAACTTGTTTTAAGCAAAGCAGCAATACTATCTCATTCAGTCAATCATTGTATAAATTCTTAAGAGCAACAACTATGCTTCTAGCACTGTGCTGGCCCCTGGTGATGGGCAAGACAGATATGAACTTATGGGGTTTAAGGTCTAAAGATGTAAAATGCTAAGATGTGTGTCTATGACCACTCAACTAGAAACCTCCTGGGTGAAAGCAGTGGTTTATTTTCTAAAAATTAAAATATATAAATGACACAGGGCACTGGGGTGACTCAGTCAGTTAAGGGTCGGACTCTTGACTTTGTCTCAGGTCATGATCTTGTGGTTTCACGAATTCTAGCCCTGCGTCGGGGTCTGAGCTGACAGTGCGGAGCCTGCTTGGGATCTCCCTCTCCTCTTTGTCTGCCCCTCCCCTGCTCACACTCTCTGTCTCTCTCAAAATAAGTAAATAAACTTTATATACATATATAAAATGACAAAATAAAATGCTCAGAGTAGAACTGAGATTGTTTGATCTCTGTCCTGCCAGCAAAAACCAGAAAACAGGATAAAGCGAAAATATGTAAACAAAAAAAAATGTCTATAATAAAGAAAACATGTGATAGAATGTAGAGTGTTCCCTGTTTATTTACATACATATGCTGATGTCCTTACAGTTTTATCACTCTGCATTTACACTAACTCCTGAAATATTATTTATAGGACTAATATTCTTATAAAAGCAATCTTACAAAAAGTAACCCTACCCGATCATTGAAAAGATAGTTCTAGTAAATTTCAAGTATAATTATTTCATACCTTTTGAAAGCAATTGAAAAGAAAGTCTGTACCCATAGAAAGCACAGAGCCACATATTTAGGCAATGTGCAAATTTAGTACTTAGAACCTTGGGTATATATATATCCATATGTACATTTCCCATTTCATATTTCTTTGGATGACCAGAAATAGAGTGATTTTTTCCATGAAACCACCATCATTACTTAAAGATTAGAGGCTTGGGGCACCTGGGTGGCTCAGGTTATAATCTCACGGTTCGTGGGTTCAAGCCCCACCTTGGGTTCTGTGCTGACAGCTCAGAGCCTGGAGCCTGCTTTGGATTCTGTGTCTCTCTCTCTGTGTGCCCCTGCCTGGGTTGGTGCTCTATCTCTTAAAAGTAAATAAACGTTTAAAAAAATAAAAAATAAAAAAGATTAGAGGCTTTTAGTTACAAATGCTAACTAAATGGTGGGATTTGAAACATGAAACATGAAACATGACAAAGTTGGGGTGTCCATTACTCATTTAATTTGTCCAGGGAGTTCTCAACAAAGAATGCTGTGTTGTGCCTTTCGTCACAATTTCAAGAGGTAGAATGAAGCCAACCTAACATTCAGCGGAGGGAGGCAGTGAGACATAGTGTCTTATGGAGTGTGGTATGTGAGACACACAGACCTTAGGGAGTATGACCCCACTCACCAAAATCAGATGTGAAAAGCTTTCACCAAAGCTTTCACTGAGCTTTTCAAGTGTTGTGAATATTTATTCTCTAATCACTACAATATTGTAAGTGGTGGCATTTTTTTCACCAGGCATGGCCCATTTTAGAGGTTCTCTTGGTAGAAGTCCTGCGTAGATTTGATCTGAGAGGAGAATATATCCATAGAGGTCTTGGGGACTGTACTCTCTATATCAATTCCCAGGGAAAGATAATAAATGGCCTTTGCCTTGCCTTGCCTGCCTTCCTGAAGTGAACTCCAGTCCACTTTGATGTGGCGTAAATAATGTACACAACATTTAAAATTCTAATGGTGCTTTCCAAGTATCAAAAATACAAAATAACTATCTCTATTGACATTTTTCCTTCTTTTCAGGTTAAGGGCAACTGAGAACACACAATATAGTCGGCATGTAAAAAATAACAAAAACAAAACACAACCCTTAAGCCATACGTCTCCCATTTCTATTCAATTTAATACATGGAAAATTATGTATTTCATTTCCCATTCAACTCAGCATTCAAATAATTGGTTTCCTCTTGATAAACCCACCAGCTCATTTCCATAATTCCTGTATATATAACTCTTTCCCAAAATGGATAATGCATGAGCAGTTCCCTCCCACCACCCCACCCCCAGGGAAGACTTCAAGTTTGCAGCAAGGTGACCTCACTAAAATGAATTATAATCACCATCTATTTTCTGTATTAGAACTAATCCTTCTGGGACAGTATACCAGCCTTCAATATTTTTCTCAGAGACAGATGACAGTAATTTTCAATATTACTGCTGTTATGACTGTTTATAAAAATCTACCGTTTCTTGGGCTTCACAGCAGGCTCTCTGGTTTTATTTATTTAAAAATAACTTAAAGTGGAGATTATAGGGAATACTATTATTTTAAATAGTGAATTAGTGTGCTTAGCACAAATACTGTCACTCTGCTGGCAGAGAGGAGAGAAAATACCAAAAAAATATGAAAGCAAGTTTCATACATATATAAAATAATGTCTACTCAATAGACAATGAAAAATTCTGTGAGATGATGAAGTTAGTATAGCTTACAACACAATGTGCTCCAATTAAATCAATTCATAACTACAATGATCTATCCTTCAGCTCAGGAAACAAAGTAGTTAATCAACGTATACAGAGAATGATTTTCACTCATTTATTCTATATACTCATATGCAAAGTACTCTACTAGGCACTATGTGCAATACAAGTTAACCCTGACCATAAAGACATAGGAGATAAGGAATGGGAACATTATCTATAAAGAGTTAATTGCTATATATTTTAAAAGAATAAGAACGTATGTGTTATTTAAAATACAAGTGCCCATAACCTATTATTGCACCAATTCATTAAAATATCACTGCTAATGGGGTAGCTGGGTGGCTCGGTCAGTTGATGTCACAGTTCATAGGTTCAAGCCCCACATTGGGCTCTGTGCTGACAGTTCAGAGCCTGGATTCTGCTTCGGATTCTGCGTCTCCCTCTGTCTCTGCCCCTCTCCCACTCACATTCTGTCTCTCTCAAAAATAAACAACAAAAAAAATTTAATAATAATTTTAAAATATCACCATTAGTGTTCTCTGTTCTCCAAAAATGAGTTTGTCTACAGGTCAAATTCAAGCTAAAATTCAGGCTAAGAATATCCGTACATCTATGATCGTGTTGCGCATTCGGCATCTAACTCTCACCAATGGTCCAAAGCTATAGAATCTATGCCAAATAAATACTTGATGTGTACTACCCACAACATGATCATTTACAAGGGACCTCTGTGTATACGACCCCACGAGAAGAGGTACAGCATGGATTTATAAAGCTGTCTTCTGAAGCCTTAAAATTCAGACAACATTGAAACAGACATACAGAGCAAGAAGATATCATGAGATGACGGTGCACTAAAAAAATTGCTTAGATATTATTAATATTCAAACCTGATAAAACCCATCATTTAGCGCTGACTGTACCCAGCACAACCAAACACTACTCCTCAGAACAACTGCGTGAATTACGTACTATTTTCCACGCTGTGTGCACGTGCAAAGTAAGGCTAAAGAGCGCCAGTCACCGTCAGGGTTACATGAAGGGGAGGCGGTGCAGCCTGGACTCACCCCTGCACGGTCAGAGCACAGAACCCTTTCAACCAGGCTCTGATGGAACTGATCCGGCTCTGCTGAACCCCGGGAGGGACGCAGCAGTCACTAAGCCAGGCCAACACTCAGGTGTCCCAGAAACGCCTACCTGGTGCTGCTCAGTGAAATTCTCCTGCTGCTACGTCCTGAACTGCACTGTATTACAATATAGGAATCCTCGGCTAGCCTGCTAATTCGGGAAACAACAGAGCCACTTTCTCCTCTCAGTGGCCACACTCCGAAAAGGAATTTTTTTTTTAAATTTTGAGGCGACTAGCCAGATACATTTTGGAGAACGCAACAGGCTGCTCAGTTCCAGTGCTACTATGCCAAGTCAGGAGAGTGCTGGTGTGGGGGAAGGTGGGTAGATCCCGGGGCGGCAGCGGGGCCACACTCCCAAAGGCTTGGGGCCACGCGTGTCCTTTGTAGAGGGACTTTGTTTTATCCCATCCCCTGTGGAATCCACAGGTGCAGATTTAAAATGCCACCCCTACTCTGTACATCCTTCACTCCAGTGGGTTTGGAGGAAAGATACCAGAATTATCAAAATGATGACTTAACATGTTGACTCGGGTTTCATGTAACCACTGGCTACAAAGGTACATGTGTCAGTCTCAGCTCAAGCCTAACTGAGGTTACAAATGGATAGGACATCGCCTCTATCCCAAAAAGTCTTCTCACTATATCCTCACATTGTACGTGAATATACAAAACAGACACGAAACAACCCTCTCATTTAAATATCCATACGCTTTAATATAGTTTAAACTCCTGACTGGAAAGTACACTTCCCATGTTTGAGAGGGAAGGGGCGGGGGCTGGAAGGGGAGGGACACACATATACACACATGTACACACTTTTTCATATACTAAACCGTGTTAAACATAATACAAATGCTCACACCGTAGGCACAAAACCACAAGAGTGCTGTGTCCAAAATGACCTCCCTTAACCTCTAGCCTCCTTTGCATTAGCTACCACTGGAGCAATCCTCTCCTGCTCCCCCTAATTGTCTTCCAACACAAAGCAAGTCCAAGGAATAAGATGGAGAGAGGGGAGAACAGACAAGTTCAGGGACAACCAGAAACCTGTGTAAGTCTTGCTAAACTTAAGAACAGAAAGAACATTTGGGGCGACTGTGTGCTTTAGTCCGTTAGGCGTCCGACCACGGCTCAGGTCATGATCTCACGGTTCGTGGGTTCGAGCCTGGCATTGGGCTCTGTGCTGACGGCTCAGAGCCTGAAGCCTGCTTCAGATTCTGTCTCCCTCTCTGCCCTTCCCCCGTGCATCCTCTGTCTCTCTCTCTCTCAAAAGTAAATAAAACATTTAAAACTTCTTAAAAAATTTTTTTAAAAGGAACAGAAAGAACACATGATTTTCAAAACATATATTTCTAAACACTAAATAGCAACACGTACATTTATCCCCATAAAGAAAGGTCTCTTCTCATGAGTATTTTGTTTCCTTGTAAACATCTGCTATGTCCCTCACTTGTTTCTTCTTTGATTTTTGGATACATTTCTTATCAGCTCACCTATAAGTGTGATTTCCTATTATTACATATGAATAAAAATTCCAAAATAAATGATATACTACACAGCTAAGAAATAAACTTTCAGTTATAAAATCTTAGGGCATGAAGGAGTGCCTGGATGGCTCAGTCAGTTAAGTGTCCGACTTTGGGTCAGGTCACGATCTCACAGTTCACGGGTTCAGGCCCTGCACTGGGCTCTGTGCTGATGGTGGGAGCCTGCTTTTGGGATTCTCTCTCCCTGTCTCTCTCTGCTCCTCACCCACTCATGTTCTCTCTCTCAAAATAAACAAATAAACTTTAAAAACCCCATAAACCTCAGGGCATTAATATAGACATGTTTCTATGCATAATTAATATTATAATTTCTTTACCTAAGGTTGAAATATATTTTTGTAAGTGTAAGATAAATATAAATCACAAAATGTGTAGGAATGTCAGCTTTCAAATATGGAGTCCTTAAATATAAGACATTCAGTATTCAAAACATTTCACTATAAGATTTATGTATTCTGGGAGAAAAAAAATCATTCCAAATTGGAATCTAGACATTTCCTTTTAAAGACTGGACTTAGATTCACTATGGAATAGCTAAAGAGACTGCCATAACCTTAAAAAATGCAATTTGTCTCTGCAATTACGAGGTTATATATAACAAACAGATGACTTACAGTCACAAACATGAATATACACACTGGCTCTATCTAAATTTAATCTTATTTATAAGGCAATATAGGCCATACATAATGAGATACATTTCCACTTGACAATAAAATTCACAGTTATTAAAACACTAGAAAAATTGTGTTGCTGTAGCACCACAAAATGGGGCAAAGATTTTTTTCCCTATTATCTCATAAAATAAAGCCAGGATTACTCACCACTCACCAGTATTTCCTTCTCATATCTCTACAATCTCTGTAGAAATATGGTGGGTAAGCGAAAGCAAGAGAATAGTTTTCTAAGGCCAAACAAAAATAAAAGCTGTATGTTATGGTAGAAATGTACCACTTTTCTCTCCAAGGGGAAATGCAAGTTGCCTTGACACTCTGTGCTGAATTTGTTTTATATGGATATCATATGACCTGATCTATTTATTGGAGAAAATGTCACTGTTCCATGATTTCCTATCCTGGATTCCTTCATATATTACTGCCAACCTCTTTTAATTACCAAAACTTGAGAATTTTGTCAAAGTTGTCCCTACGATATTATTTAAGATAATATGTAAAGCACAAAGCCAATGTACTAAAGAGAATCCAAATATTAAACCATAAGACATTGACAAGAGTCAGTCATGTATGACCTACAAAATTGACTATTTCATGTGGTTCAACCTCATAAAGCATTCCCTAACCCTCACATCACTGAAACTAAAACTCAACAGCTGCACAAGGAGCCAGCTGCCTGCCTGATGAAGCTGCGGCATGAAAGGTTTGGGACATGGGAGCAGAGTGAAGGCGACTTTCCATCAGTAATACTTTCTTGTCTAGGAAATACGACAAATCACACTGCACTTCAAAACGAGAAGGGGAGTCATATAATGGGAGCAACTCACTGATGAAGATAGCTAATGCCGGGCAGAATAAGTCAGGAGCAAATAACAGGGACGAGGTGACAAGATTACAATATTAGCCCACGATCCAATGGATTTAATCTTTCACACCCATTTTCAAAAATGTGTACCTCCATCAGGTACGGTTCTTGGGGCGCTAGGGGGCTCAATTGGTTAAGTATCTGACTCTTGGTTTCAGTTCACGTCATGATCTCACAAGTTTCTGAGTTTCAGCCCTACATTGGGCTTTGCACTGACAGTGTGGAGCCTGCTTGGGATTCTCTCTCTCTCTCTCTCTCTCTCTCTTTCTCTCTACCTATCTCTCTCTCTCTCTCTCTCTTTGTCCCCTATCTCTCTGTCCTCCCCATGTGCTCTCTCAATCTCTCTCAAACAAAAAAGTAGGGTTCTTAACGATTTAAGCTAAGGATTGAAGAAACTGTGTGGAGAAACAAAAGCAAATGTGTTAGTAAAAATCCTTTATGACTAAATCTCTTCGAAGGCTCTGAACTTATTCAAAAGGAATGGCTCTAAAGGGCAACTAAAAGGTGCTTATGAGATAGTCGGTTCTCTGAGGAAAATGTGCTGGTGAAAATTAATTTCACGGACATCCCCTTGCAAGTGACAGCTAACTGCATGGTCATCAGCAGGATGATGTATCAGAATGTCCCCGTTCAGAATTCTTAGTGAACGCAGGCATTTGGTCTCGCTGGAAAAGGAACTCTAGTTGAGGCAGCTAACTCTGATCAAATCAGGGCCCTCCTCTTCCCCACAGATTGCCTAGAACGTGGAAGTAACTTCAGAAAAGAAAAAAACGCCCGCGTCATTCTTTGGGGAATAGCAGTGCAATGCTCTTGGAGCACCCTCTGGAGGCCACAGAAAAGTGACACTGGTAAGGCTGAAAAAGAAGAAATTTCTGGTTATCGCTGGCCTTCCAGATCTGCAGTCCACGGATCTCCCTTGCGTTGGACTCAAAAACGTACTTGTTCAATCTAAGTCAAGGTGATATACGACACATGCATAATTAACTTATAGTCTGAAAATGCAAAAGACATACAAGACGTAACCACATTCTCAAACAATCGGGGCTTCGTTTTAAAAAAGAAAAAAAAATGCGCTGATTAGCGTGTTTTCAACCTACATTCTGAATTCTTTCAGGAATTTATTACAGAGGCATCTTTTAATATTTAGAAGAAAGGAATGTGAAAATGTGGCATTTTCATTAACAAAGTGGAAGCACACAAGATGAGATAGGGTCCTCATAGTTATCAAACTTCTCAGAGTAGCCAGCTGTAGGTAATAAAATCGGAGAGCAAATTAAGCTCTTTTTTTCCCCCTAACACCTTGCTTTTTCCAAAGCAACAAACACTGACATCTATTGGCATTTTGGGAGCTCACTTTTTAAAGAATCTATTAAAACTCATACCAGGTCACATCCACACAATGAGGATGTGAAGGATTCCAGTGGATCTAAAATGTCACTTGTGCCTTTGGGAAATTTCATTTGATGTCCCTCACAGCATATTTAATAGATACTATTGTCCTCTGGTCACAATCAATCAGCTTTTAAAACAATACTATCTAATTTTTTTTATATATTTTCTGTTTATGCAGAGGAAAGCCCTAGGATTAACTGAAATATGAGAAGTCCATTTATTTGTCTCTTGGAGCAAATAAAACTACCCACCCAAAATACTGACCCTCGGTTCGTTTTCCTCTGTCCCAATAGAACATGATAAACTATCAGGACGGTGAAAGCCAGATTTAACTTGCTACTTTGAGAAGGTTAATTAAATGCCGACTTGGCATGTGTCATACTCTCGAAACTTTACACACTACATACAGCTATTCTAGTGGCTCTAGAGGGGAGACACAAATAATGAGAAGTATGGATTTCCTACGTTCATTATTTATTTATATTTAGAAGCACCTGCACTCAATTCTGGGCTCCTTGTTGGCAATATACTATTACATTTGGTAAAAAGATAACAAAGAAAATGTTCATACACACTCATTCCCTTTCAATTGCTAAAATTTGTACTAGTCCCCAAAGAGAAGATTATGCATTCTATATAATAAAGTGAGGTTTGAACGTCATCTCTTAAGTGTTGCCAGCAAAAGAGTCGTGTTTCAAAATCTCATAGCTTGAAACCTCAACGTCTTTACTGCCAGAGATAAAATTATGTTGCACCTCACTCTATTTTCAATATTTAGACTGAATTCGGGACCGTTTTCATAATACATATATGCAACTATGGTGTTTGACATATTCATCCACTTTTCTCTCTATTTACAGGTAGTAGATACTAATATTTATACTCATTCTAATCTGAAGCCAGTTTAGGATTATTTTTTACCATAAAAGGTAAATTTTTTAAATGATATCAAATACCTTTGCAAAGACCTGGACAATTTGCTTCCTAAGTAATTTTACGAGCAGGGTTACCATGTATCGGGCACTTACTACATGTTAGGTGATATTTAGCATGCTCCCATGGATTATGTCATTAAGCCTCATAATAGCTTCATAATAATAATAGATTATTACTATAATTTTTACTAATAAGGAAACTCTGGCATGGAGAGATTAGGTAACTTTCTCATAATATCTTTTAGGAACAGCAGCTCTAGGATTTAGACCAGGCAATCTGGCTACAGAGCTAAGACAGGCATTCTGCTTCCTGTCGCCTGGCAATGAGGCATTTTTATATTTCCTAAAGGACAAGTGACAAAATACACAAAACATCTGCTACACTGCCTGGAATATGTTAAGATATTCAATAAATATCAGCTCCCTTATTGATAAATATAAGGGGCGCCTGGGTGGCTCAGTCGATTGAGCATCCGACTTCAGCTCAGGTCACAATCTCGTGGTTCGTGGGTTCGAGCCCTGCATCAGGCTCTGTACTCATGGCTCAGAACCTGAAGCCTGCTTTCGGACTCTGTCTCCCTCTCTCTCTCTGCCCCTCCCCTGCTGGTGCTCTGCCTCTCTCTGCCTCTCAAAGATAAATAAACATTACCAAGTTTTTAATTGAACATAAAAGCATCCAGCGTAGTGCCCGGCATGTAGGAAGGTATTCCTTATTCTCACACTAGTTCAGTATTTTCTGATTTTATATATATATATAAAACATATAACATATATCTTTTCCCTCATCGGTATGACTTTATCATTCTGCAGGTATCAGAATAGCACCCTGAGTTTCTCCCACTCTTTCTGTTTCAAAATAAGTTTTCAAAACAAGTCCTATTTCATCCTCTCAATGATATTTAATGTTTTGAATAATTACATAAGGTAAGCGGTCAGAAGTGACCAGGTTGAGACAGATCGCTGGACATTCCTGCGGCTCTGTAAACACATGGTGCCCTCTTAGTGACAGCACACTTTATATCCAGGAATGTTTACAAGCACTTCAGTCTGGGAAGCCACTTAAAGAAACAGGTGGGTGATGTCATTTAGGGAGCACACAGACTGCTTGTCCCCATTTCGTGTACTAAGATTCTCAATCTATCCAGCACTTATACTCACAAATGCCCCCTTCTGCTGAGAGTAAGGGGAGACACAATGGTTCTAGAGCTGGGCTTAGCTTGGCAATGAATTTGTTTCAGGTCACTTAAAAGGAAAAAGAGAGAGACAGAGCGGAAGGGAGAGAGAGAAAAGAATCCTTTGTGGTGTTTATGAAAGAAACACAGATCCGCAAACGGAGATTCATAAAGGAAGCTCAGAGCCAAAGACCAGAGAGCAAAAACAAAACAAAGCAAAACAAAAACTCTGGTTTTGTAACTGGGGCTTCAGTAGGAAGAGTTTGCTGAGCTAAATTAGGAAGAGGCTGGAATGGGAGGTCCAGAATCTAGGCGGCCCAGAATGTTACAATGTTACAGGGGTCCCTGGTAGGACACTGATCTGTGCTACAAAGCCCAGGGTTTGCTGAGGTTGCTTATTCTGAGCAAAGAATAGGAACCCATGACACCAAGGGCTTGGGACCTATTAGAGCCATTATTGTGGAAGAGATAATTCTGCCGAACATCTGCAGCCCCAATAGTGTGCAATTCAATATTCAGTTAATTGTATAAAAATGTGGACGCTATGAAACATAGCCATGTATGTATCACGTATCAGCCACACATGTCATATGAAAGTTAAAGAAGCCTTTCCCCCTAAAAATTTCCCTCCAACAGATGTGTTTATGCCTCTGCATAGAATACAGCACACAGCGGGGCTGAGAAGCCGTTATCTCAGCATTACATCTCCCCCGACAGTCGTGAAGTGATGTTATAACGTCCCAAGAGAGGCCGGGCGGTTGCATGTGTGTCATGTAGCACATGCAGTTGCAGTGGCCGGTTTAAGAAAGGGATGAAATGTGGGACTGGCGGACTGTTGATGCAGGAGCTATTTAACATACGGGTGTGCTCCTAGGTCCTTCCCTGGGCTGGCACCTCAAAAGGCAACACTGTAGTGATGGCACCATTGTTCTTTTGAGGACACCTGGAGAACTTGAGCGCAAAGGAAATTGATAAAGACCCGTGAGTTTCTCCCACAAACCATTACGGCTATCGGTTGTTTATTCCCCCGAGATAAGGAAATGTACACCGGCACGCACCATTGTAAGGAAAACGGCAAGGAGAGAAACAAACGCTGATTTCAAAGCAACGCTATTAATGCCACATGCTTTTTACAGAAGGCCGGTTTCAAGTTGACCATTCTTTTCCAATCAAATGAAGAATCGATATTCTTAAATGCTGTATATGATTTATATGACTTTTTACCTCCTCCAAGGTACCCTGGAGGTCTTCCCCAAAGATGACGACTATCTGATGGACAAGAGAGATAAATATGCTAAAAAACTAACCTCGAGCCAAGTTCACCTCAATTTTTCAGGAAGATAATAGAGAGAATGTCACTTAAAGATGCCAATCTATCTGGTTTAGAGGGAATCGCGGTGTGGGCTGGAAAGCAGAATGAGAGCCACCGAGGAAGTTCTGGAACTCTGTGTCAAAGGAGAACATTAGGTAGTACAACACAGCTGTCTACCTAGTAGATAAGATCTGTAAGACACAGAAATGCCTGCTTGCTCTTAAATCTCTCCCCCATGGAACTACCTGATAATCTGAAATGTCTATGTTAAGGCACTGCTGCTATAAACCCTTGACAAAATGCAAACCTGTTACCTAAGAGGGGTGCCGCTTCAAACCAATGCCCCTGCTTAATTCATCAGACCACCTACAGAGGACCACAGAAACGTGAAGGCAGAGTTCACAGGCAGGACAGGGGAAGACCTAAGGCCTCCACAAATAACTCTACAACTTTACGGTTCTGGTTACATCTAAGGTCCCTTTAATTTACCACGATGACTTTTGAAAGGACAGTAGATAAAGTCACTTAGGGAGGTTGCTAATTGGGCTCCTCATTTCAGACCTTGTTTCCAAAACACAGGGTAAAAGTAAAGAAAATTTCAATATACCCTCATGAAGTAATTAAGGTGAATCTGATCAGCAGTATCTTATTATACAAGCATGCCCAGGAATGGTCAGGGGCCAAACAATTACTCTTTGTTCAATTTCTGTTTTGCTCAAGACTTGCAGAAGGTCCCTGCCAATAAGTCAGGTTCTGAAATGCTATCAGTGATGCCAATGAGAAGATGAAGCAAATATTGTTTTCTTCCTACAAGGAACAAATATTTCTCCTTATCTTCTCAGCCACAGTATTACCAAGTGCTATTGACTTAATTCTTTAGAAGTGCTTTATAAAATATGTTGAGGGATGCTTTAAGTGACTTCATGAATCCGGATCAGTTAACAACTGGGAACGGACGAGATAGGGGGATAAAAAAAAAGACCGTATACTTCTCCCTCTTCTCTCCTTTTTAAAGCATCTTTCTCAATCACTCATAAGCAATTATTTATGCGGGATGCTTGCTCTATTCAAGATAATATTATCTAAAGGATCAGCTCTTTCTTGGCAAATCTAAGGTGCAACTGTCATTCGCATCCGTGTTCTGATTACCAAAGACAAGATTTGTCTCCAGAAAGCCTCATTCTATTATACAACCAGTAAGCAACTGGGTTCAACATTTTAGATAAACTTTTGCTGTTTGGAACCCCTTGGGAGCATAAATTAGCCACACTTATCAAGGAGGTCTTGAAAATCAGAACTGCTGAACTGGAAGTTTGAGAACTTATTTGGAGCGGACCCGGTTCCTGGCACTGGCTCTATTTTACCTGCTTCGCTGACCACTAGGAATCCCTCTCAACTGATGTGAGTTCCAGTATTTCAGGGCAGAATCGGGGTGAACGTCCGCACACACCGCGACCCTACCAGCCGCACCCCCGCGCCCAAGGCCTC
The DNA here is from genome assembly GCA_017311185.1 of Proteles cristata cristata. Classification (NCBI taxonomy): domain Eukaryota; kingdom Metazoa; phylum Chordata; class Mammalia; order Carnivora; family Hyaenidae; genus Proteles; species Proteles cristata. The sequence goes on from JAESUZ010005461.1 coordinate 57,298, forward strand.
TCTCTCTCTCTGTCGACCACCCGGCTCTGGCCAACCAGGCGCGCCCAGCGGAGGCCCGTTCCCGCTTTTCTCGCTAGAGGGCAGACGGGGCCCGTGCAAAGCCCTCGCGGCGCCGGACGAGCGCGCAGGCAGCTCGGTTCCCGCACTCCGGTCCGGCTCCCGGGCTGGGCTCAGCTGCGGGGCGCTAGGAAAACCAGGGAGTGCGACGCGCCCCGGACCCCGGGAGAGCGCGGGCCGCGGCTGCCGTCCCCAACCGTACGCGCGGGGTGCGCACGTCCGGGTGGGGCTGCGCGCCCAGGTGAGGGGCGGCCCCGCCGAAGGCGAGAACCGCCCGGCTCCGCGGACGCCCGGGAGCAGCGCCAGGCGCCCGGAGCGCAGGGCGCGGGCGGGCGAGGGAGAGGCGACGCCAGAGGAGTAGAAGGCGGAGGAAGAGGCTCGCGGAGCCGGGCCCTGCTGCGCACTCACCTGGGCTCGGGCCGCCCGCCGCGAGCGCGGGCTTCTTGCCGGAGCCTCGGTCCTTCTTGCCCTTCCCCTTGCCTCTGCCTTCTCTGCGCTCCGACATCTCGCCCGAGAAATGCACGCTCTACGCGGACGGCTCCCGGCAAAGGCGACGCGCCCCAAGTTTGGTCCGAGGGCTCAGATCGGGTTTGGGAAAAGTTTGTCCCTCGAGGCGGGAGAGAGCGCGCGCGGCCCGGCTGAGGCGCTCGCGGTGCGCGGGGGCGTCTCCTGGCGCCCGCGGGGAGCGACGCGGACGCCGCGTGCGGTCCGGGCCACCTGAGGCTGGCGGTCGCCCTCGCTCCCGGGGCTGCTCGCGTCGCTCAGGGAAGTCCTCGGTTCCCGCCGCGCCGGGTCCAGCCGCTGTCGGCTCCGGGGGTGGCGTCCGTGCGGCGCGCTCGCAGCCCGATGAGGGAGAGGCGGTCACCGTCCTGCCCCGCGCTCGCTTCGCCCAGGCAGCCGCCGCCTCTCCGCTCCTGCCGTCCGCGCGAGCCCGGAGTTCCGACAAGTTTTGGGGAACTCCTCGCCGGCTCTTTTTCAATTGCCCCACAGCCAGCCACCTCCCGCCCGCAGGTTGGAGGCTGGCGCCTCCTTCTCCCCCTCCCCTGGCCTCGCCCCCTCCCTCTTCCCCACCACACCCCCACCCGGAGGCGCGGACACGCCACCGGGAGGAGCCTGGGCTCGGCGCTCCCGGGCGCAGCCCCTTTCCCTCCCCGAGCCTGGCCGGGCGGGGGGCGGCGGCGCGCCGAGCTGCTGCCGGGAACCCCCGACAGGGGTCGCTGGAAGCCGCGCGGAGACGCCGGCGCCGCCGCCGCCGCCGCCGCGGTCGCGGGAACCAAACCCAGGGGCCCCGGGAGATTCAAAGACGGAGAGAAAGGGACCCACGGGCCCCTCGCTCTCCTTCGCTGCCAGGCAGCCCCGAAGGGCCGGTCCGTGCCCACCCATGCGGAGAGACGTTGGAGAAAAAAGTTTGGAACTCTGACACCTGCCCCCCAAAATAAGGCTCTGTGCAACCCTCGGGAAGGAGCGGAGCTGCTGGTGTTGCCGCAGGAGTGTGGAGTGCATGCCTTTCTCACTTCAGTGCAAGTCTCACGCGCACGCAGGGCAAAGCCAAAGTGTGTGTGCAAGGGAATCTGAGTGTGGGTGCTCCGGGTACCCAGGTAGGGCCGAGAACCTTAGAGATGGTCAGATCGCCCTGTCTTCCGGGATCTGCTTGCTGAAGGCGCGAGTCCCCTGCCTTCACGTGTGTAACAACGTGCCTGCCGCCTGCCGTGATTCTCATCTTTAGTGTTTCACATAATAAATAATAATAATCTAGCCTAAACTGTATCTCTCCCTCCAACTTAATTTTCAAAGGAACCGCTAAAACCCTGGTTAAAAGACGACCAACAATAAAGTTACTACAGTGGCCGAGGGTCACTCAGGTCTGCCCAGGGGGACAGCGAATGGGGAGAGGCAGAGCTGGGAAGACAGTCCTAGAGATCTTCCATTCATTAACGCCAGCTCTCTCAGACTCCAACTTTCCTCGGGACTGCGGTAAACTACTTCTTCCCTTGCCCTCCCTCTGGTGGAGAATTCTAAAGAGCAGTGAAATCAAGAAAACATTGGCACCCTGCTGCAAAGGACACAAGTTAAAGGCCAGGGTAATCCACACGCGAAATGATCCAGAATCATGTAAAGATCATGTCCTGCTAGTCATGTCATAGCTGTGGCTAACGTGGAATGTTAATTTACAGCGATGGACCCCTGTTGTGGTCAGAAAGAGGTGAGTATGAACAACCATGTGTGAAAGGGACTTCCTCCTCTTTACAGGTGACTTGCTCCTGATTTTCCATTCTCTAGGGCCCATGCTCACTGAACCATTCATTACCTGCATACAGCCTTCTCCTCTGTACTGTAATTGGCACCATTTAAATAAAGGTGACATATGGGAAGGGGAGGGCAAAACCATTCATTTTAAATCAGTCCTAAAATAAGAATGATTTTATTCTCGTTTAATTTGCAGGGCAGTGAGAACTGTTAAGAGATACCTTAGTAAATAACGTACTGCCATCGTTATTTACTTTGAAAAAGTTTGATGTCCAAATATCTTCAGATCACCCTTCATCAAATACCAAATATAAGTTTTACTAGGCCATAAAAACAGCAAAACCACGGGGAAGGTTATGCATATACCTGAATAGCACTGTAATATTCCACAGAGTCTAATGTAAAATGAGATCTGAATGTTGCCTGAAATAGCTCTGTCTTCCCAGGAGGGGCCACTGCTCAACAAGCAGGAAGCAGCAAAATTCAGAAAGGGGGAGACCTTTCCACAAAGATACTTTATCTCCAGGACAAGAGACCCTTTATAGCCTTAGTATAGCATACAGTAGATAAATGTTATCAACTATATCATTATTTTAGAATTGAGGACTATCAAGCAAACATCTTCTTTGGGATAAAAAGTTTCAGGTCTTTCCAAACAAAACAGGCAGGCATGAATAAAACCCATACCTATGGAAATACTATAATTCATTTTAGAATGGATTTGTTTTGGACCTAGATGTTTTACTTCTCAAAACAGCTTATTAATTCCTTATTATAGAAATTCTTCAGTGAGGATAACGGAAGATCCTACAGTTTTGTGATAATTTTCCATTTGAACAAATCTGTAGTACTAGTTGACAGTTTTCCCCAACTAAGCATGAAGGATCCAGAAAAGATCACTGACATTGCGGCGTCTTTATAATAAAACATAGAGGTCGCTAAGTCATTGCATGATTCCTATGGAAATACTCAGGCCTGGGGAATGAGTGAATATGAAGGAAGGAAGCTGTGTATAGGTGAGCATTCGGTCACTGTTCTCTTTTGGTTTGATGTGCTAGAGAGAGAGAGAGAAAAAAAAAGAAGACAGAATTTGAAATGATAAATGTTGAAAAAAAGAACATCTGAGAAAGATGATGAAGGAGCAGCTGGATGACAGGACTTCCTGGACCTTTATTTGGATTCTGGAGTCATATTTTAGTTGTCGATTGCAGCTGAAGTGTCAGAAATTTATGACAAAGTTCAAAATTTTTTTCTATTAATAGATCATTTAAATACGTCTGTATCTTTTATGTTATTTAATGTTAAGTTTTCAAGGGTTGTTTTATTCCATTATTTATGTTTTTTTTTTTTTTTTTATTTCTAGGAGAGAGAGAGAGAGCGTGAGCAGGGAGGGTCAGAGAGAGAGGGAGTCACAGACTGAAACAGGCTCCAGGCTCTGAGCTGGCAGTCAGCACAGAGCCCGACGCGGGGCTCGAACCTACGAACCGTGAGATCATGACCCAAGCGAAAGTCGGACGCTTAACCGACTAAGCCACCCACGCGCCCCTATTCCATTATTTATGATTAGGTAAAAGAATAACCAAATAAATGTCCATTTCTTCAAAAATGAAAACACTTACAAGATTTTTCAAGGGCTTGAGATTGTCCTTAAATTATTCATCATTATTCATTATGGTCAGAAAGTGGCCAATGATTTTGAGGTTTGGGGTTTTTCTTCCACTTTTTAAAAAACCTTAGAAATGATCAGAAAAAGGGATGAGAGAGGAAGAAGAGTGTTTTTGCTTCCTTGAAAACCAAAATATGAACCTGAATTATGTAATTTAGAAATGATGACATATCTTCATGGTATAATTTTCCTAATTTGTTGTGTATTGTTTAGCTTTTAGAGTATGTATCATAGAGGGTATGTCAGCTCTCAAGTAACATATGTCAATCTGTCAACATTTGTAAACTCCTGAAAAATGCATAGGTGATTTATAAATAAGCAACTTAAGAAATAAAGACAAAATGGAGATCTTATATTAAATGACAGCTTAGAATAAGTGGAATCCAGTACCAGAACATTTTTCTTTGGCAAGGCTTACCTTTTAAAGCACTCTTAGAATCTACAAAGCTGGCCAAATGTGCCCTTTATCTCAGTAATTTCCATTTGGAAAATACCCCCAGAAAAATTTTAAAGGAGAAAATATAAATAAAATGAAAGAACATTAACATATGAAGATAGATTGCATTTTTTTTTTTTGGCAAAATATTATGCCTACTGACAAAATTGGGAATTTAATTTAGAGTTCTGCAAATACCTTTAACTCTTTAAATGTAAAGTAACTTAATTACTTTTTTAAAAAACTTTGCAACCAAGTTGGCATTAATGAAGATGCATGAATGCAAAAGAAAATCTCACTCACCCGTCAGAGCCAACTCCAAAACGATCACTAAATGTGCATGACTTATTCATTCATTCACCAAGCATTTACTGAACTAAATGCTAGATAGTAATTTAAAAAATGTCCCTACCCTCATGAAGTTAAAATACTGAGAAAGGCATAAAAGCAAATTAATTATTATAATACAAATGAAAAAGTAGGCCAGATAAGTTTTCCAGGGCCTGAAGCTCATAAAATTTGAGAGCAATTTTTAAAGGGAAAAAACCCCCACAAAATTAAAAATGTAAATTTAAGTCCAGAACACTAGACCCTTGGATTTGAGAAATCTTAAAAAGTGATTACAGATATAGTCCACCTTCTGCACAATTCTAGTAATGCTAAATGGCAATTGCATACACTTTCAGACATGAGATAATACTATCCCTATAAAGAGGAGACATTAATAAGCAATCAAAAGGAATACACACGAAACTGAAACAAGCAAAGATTATCCTGTGAGGAAAATGAGATGAAAGGAGCCTTAAGAATCCACAGATTGGCAATTGTCCTGTATGTTTGGTTAGACTCTTAGAATCAACATGCAAGTTGAGTTTGTTAAACAAAGGACTTCTGACCCACCAAATGTCCTGGTGAGACTGGAAAGGTGTCCTCCATTACATTTGGCAAATATTTGACAAAACTGCTCATGAATCATATTCTGCCTGCTGGGAAGAGAAGTAGTTTGATAACGGAACTGTGAGTTTAGAATCTCATCCAGAAAAACAAACAAAAAAAAACAAAAAGGGTCAAGCAACATTAAATAGAAACTACATTCACATTCTTTTGCTTATTATGTGATCTTTTAAAATTACTATACATGGATGATTACTGGTGTTATTTATCATTATTATTACTGATAATATGCTGGTGGTTATCATAATACATCATATATTAACATGGACTATATAGCTGAATACTAGTGCCTAAATTTCTTTGTATGGACTCTATTTGGTAAATAAGGCCAGTGTCATAAATCTCTTCTTTAATAAAGTGGAGATAGAAGACTTCATGGTTTTTGAAACATTTTAATTTTTTTTTAAGAACAAAGTCTCATGCAACTTTTTGATTTCTCTTCCTTACCTCCCCAGTAATTATTTATGTCTATCTTCCACAGTTCCCTTGAAGCTTAATTCAGGTGTGCATGTGATAGAAATACATAAAATTTATATCTACATATATGTGTTCATATACATATACAGACATACAGTTGTGAGTACACATACGTATGTGGGTATGCAGTTATTATTTCTCTTTCCACCAATGAGAAACATTGTATTTGAATGTGAGCTTATAAAAGAGATTATATATCCTTTTGTACATTTTTTTTCATATTGCTATCCGTTACATTCCCAGCACCATGCTTTTCATCTGGTAAGCACTGAATAGTTTTGCATAGAATGAATTAAAAAAAATAGAATTCATTAAAAAAGCCTGGTACTGATATTACCATTTTCTATCAATCAATTACTCATTACCTTCCCTGACAATCATCTTTGACGCCTTTTCTGCATCCAACCCACCCCCATGTGCTGCCATTTTGACTTCAGTCTCTTTTTATCCCTCTTCAATAAGTACTGCCCAAATCCACACCTTCATCCTTTCTTTGCTTTGACCCTAGGAAAGCCTTTCTACCTGGACTCTTGCTCCCTCTAGGTATTTTGCCAAATACAGTAGTCAGAGAAGTCTTTTGGAAATGCAAATTTAGCCCAGTCACCCTTGGCTTCCCAGAATCCCTTTGTACTTGCTGTTTCCTCTGCCTGAATTTTTCCACAACCAACTCACTTTGCCTAATATCACTTATCTCTCAGGCTTCAACTGAATTTCACTTGCTTGGAAAAGCTGTCCACTGCCTTTGAAAATTGTTTTAATCTCCTATCACACTTTTGTATCTCCTTCATAACATTTCTTCTTGTCTATTACTATATCATTGTTTTTTGTGATTTTTGAAATACAATGACTTGTCTCCACGGTGCATTAATCTCTTTGAAGGCAAAGACTGACAATTTCATGTTCTTTTTTATATCTCTAGCGCTCTGTCTGTCTCATCATGGCCAATTTACATGCATTTTGTTGATTGATGAATAAATGAGAATAAACAGAATTACTTTCACATGTATATAAGGCTACACACACACACACACACACACACACACACACAGACACACATATATATGGATATGTTCTATTTGATCAAATTTTAAAATGGTATGATGATGGTGATACTAGACATAATATTGTATGATAATTTCTATTGAAAGAATTGCCTTTCTAAGAACACATAAACTAAAAATTTTGACCAATCAGTAAAATCTCAGTACTTTAAGAGATGAAGTGATAACTTTTGCAAAATGGTAAAACCCCAAGAAGGATGGCTTCCTTTCCCAAATTGTAAGTTTCCCTGGTAGATTCCTTTCCCTCTGTAAGTTTCACTTGTAGATTACATTTATTGGCTCCATTTCCTCCCTTGGATTCTTGTGAGGTGTCAAACCCACAAAAGAGCTAGGTTTTAGCAAGGATGTTCTAACAAAATGATAACGGATGAAAACCTATAAACACAGCATTATTAACAGGGTTAAAAACCCCTTTTTAGCGGGACCTAATATAAGATTGCTCTCCCCATACGGTTATTTTTCACTTTGTAGACTCATGGTAAGACCCAATTTGGCCCTTGAAGCAAGTTTCTGCCTGTACCTACCTTAGAATTCGCTTTGAGTCTGGTTTTAATCCTCTAACATCTTGCTCCCTTCCCACCATCCATAACCATGCAACAAATACAAAGGGTTTTCTCCACGCATACCTGGGGTTCAGATTGTGTGTACATCTCATCTACTCCTAAGAGAGACCCAGATGCATCCGTGTCTTTCAAGAGTCACCCCATAAGATCCAGTCCAAGGTTAACATAATTCCTTTCAAGAGGCACTTTATTCATTGTTATGAAAAGATTCAACCCTGTGAAATTTATAACGATGTTAAAATCTAAATTTAATGTCACGAGTGATGAATTAGTACTTCAAATATTTGAGCAGTAAGAGTAATTTAACAGATCAACTCTTTCCTTCAGTATGTCCCCTAAGAGACACCTGGAGGGAAGCATTTCCAAAACAGATTAAAGTATATTGGAGATTACTTCGTAATGTCATCATGATAACAGAGGCTCTATGAAATGAAACAATGACCCACAAATTCTATACCTGGCTCAGGAATATAATAACATCACAATTCTTCCTTTTCCTTCTTTCCCACATAATTTTATCTCACCTCCTTATTAATCTTTATGAATTCTCTCCCTACCTCCGACCCCCCCCACACTTTTTTTTCTTTCAGTTCCTCCTCATGTTAGAGCCTGATGCTTCATATATCTGATTTGACTAGGGATTTCTAGTTTTCGGTTAAGAGCCAAGAGTGAAATTCTCAGTGGAATGTTATAGTCCTCCCCACCCCTGGACCCAGGCCTAGAATTCAAGTTACTTTGCAAAAGACCAACTTTCAACACACTGTATGTTTGGGAACTTTGGTGTATGTGTGTGTTAAAAATATATGTATATATATCTTTCAATTCTTATTCATTTGGGACAAGAATTTCGCAAGTATTAACAACTCAAGAAGGCAACTCATCTTTTAAAGATGATTTAGCAGAACAATTAGGTAACTTGACAGAAACCAAATGACAGTCCAAAAAAATAACTGGTGACCAACCATGCAGAAGATTACATTCTTATGGAAAATGTTGTCTTTTCTGCTTAATCATAAAGATTGGATTGATTCCAACTCTTTCTCATAGGTGCAAGATAGAAGCCACCTAATTCAAATGATGCAGGGAACTCTGATCTTGCCCACAGTCTTATCCGGTAGGTAGGAGTCTTTGGGGGCCAGGCAAATTCTAGAGTTGATCCTGAACCCAACTGAAAATCTAAGAATACGTTTGGCTTAGCATTTTTGAGTGATCTTTTTTTTTTTTTTTTTTTTGTGGCGGGGTGGGGGGTGGGCAGTTCCCAGAGTCGACAGAAATCTCTGAGATCCCATAAAGCAGATATATTGTGGCACAAAAAATTTTGTCAGTCCAGTTGAGACCCATGTCTTTGAGAATGACCCAAACCAGCACGGGTTTTGTAGGTAGGAAGTGAAAGAGGTGACATTTATCTTACTTTGGAATTGCACAATCTTTTTTTTTTTTTTTTTCTGTTGCCATTTCCAAAAGATGGTCTCACAGAACGAGCTAGAGATCCACTGTTCCTTTTATTTTCACGATAATAAGTAGACCCCTGAGCACCAGCAGTATGCGAAGATTTATGTCAGTGGGTGTTTACTATGGGTATTAAAACTGTAGTTCTCTTTCACAAGCGCAATGGAAAGAACTTAGGACGTATTTCTCAACTCATTTTTTTTTAATTTCCCTCTTTTCCTCCTACCTAGGAAACTTTCATTAAAGTGTTCTCAATTCTTTCCCTTCCTTGTCCCAGTGCTGTACCTGCCCTGCCAATCTACAATGCCAGATTCCTGCAACTACCCGGTTTTCTTTTTCCATGAACATTACCTGTCTCCATTCCAACAAAGAACCCATAACAGAAGCCTTTCTTTTGACCTGGCTTTTCCTTTTACTACCAAACATCCTCGGTTCCTTTACACTTAGCAGCTAAAGGAATCCATCTCCTCCTCCCCCAACTCACTACCAATTTAATGAAACTGCTCAAAATTCACTGATGCCTTCCTAATTGGCCTATGAAGTGTTCTCTTTTTAGCCATTATGCCTAGGGAATGCTGATACTCACGTCATCTGTGAAAGCGTTTCCTGGGACTCAGAGTAACATCTGAGTGGCAGAACTTTGTCTTTTCTGAATTCTTTTTTCTTACCTGCCTCCTAAATGCTGGCTCATGGCCCAATATTGAAAACCATTTTCTTCTTAAACACATGCTAATCCTATAAAAATGTCATTCACTGCCAGCTATCTCAAATATTGATAATTTACAAAGTGTGTATATACATATATATGCAACTACTGTACGTATTCCAGCTACCTCACACTGAACCCCTCCCCAAACTTAAAAAAAGCAAAATGAAAACAAAAACAGATGAAGCTTATGAACAGAAACTAGGCATCGCCCTTCATTTTTCTCCTCCCGTCTTCTTTACCTCCCCTGATTCCGGCCATTTGGTGCCCCCAATCCCAGTTCATTCACCTCTGAACACTCATCACTGCCTCCTTGGGTTCTCCCTGAATCTAGGTCCACTGTCATTCTGTCATCTGGCTTTTCTAAGTCTTCCTTTTCTTTTTTTCTTAATTTTTTAATTTAATTAAAAAAATTTTTTAATGTTTATTTTTGAGAGAAAGAAGAGACAGGGCATGAGCGGGGGAGGGGCAGAGAGAGAGAGAGGCAGACACAGAATTCAAAGCAAGCTATAGGCTCTGAGCTTTCAACACAGAGCGTAACATGGGGCTGGAACTCACAAACCATGAGACCATGACCTGAGCCCAAGTCAGATGCTTAACCGACTGAGCCACCCAGGCACCCCTTAAGTCTTCCTCTTCTGTCTCTGTGCTCACACCCAGTCACCCTCTCTCCTGCTACCAGATTTAATCCTCTAAAACACAGCTATTATCTTGTCATTCTTTATGTAATATCTCTATTGGATTCTTGCTGCTATAAAGTGGAAATTTTTCTTTAGAGGGCAGCCAGGTCCTTACCAGTCAAGGTGCTTCGTAAATTTTCAACTTCTATCTTCTCCTGTGCCTTTGTTGTACTCTGGTCACAGTGAGCTATACTTTTTCTTACTTCTATGGCTTTAACTCTATTTCTCCTCCTGCCAGGAATTTCTTCCCCTTCTCAGCCTGTCGACTTCTACTCTTCCTTCCAGATCCAAGTTAAAACTTACCTCTTTTGTCGATTTTTCCCTGATGCTCCCAAATAGAACCCTGGCTGCTGCAGGTATCTTCCTTATACATAAATATCTTCAATTTAGCACCTGCATTATTATAATGATTTGTTTTCAGGTCTGTCTCTCTGATCTGCAGGAATGATGCCTCAGGAATGATCTCTATGTCTCTTTAAAGTACACATCCAACATATGTATAGGCATATTAAAATGAATAGACTATACATATATACAAAGACTTCACAATTGACATTGAACTTGAGAGTGAGCAGCAGTTGAAGGGTTTTTTAATTTTTGCAAATTTAACTTTTGACTCAAACACAAACTGGGCTTTTACAAAGTAACCACAAAATTTCCAAGCTCTCTATTAGTTATACCTTAATTGATCTGTACAGCTGGCAGGATTCAAGGACAAGCCTATTTGGTTTCTATCACTACATTTAAATTTTTTTCAAGTTTATTTTTGTTTATTTTGAAAAGAGAGAGGGAGAAAGCAGGGGAGGGACAGAGAGACAGGGAGACAGAATCTCGAGCAGACTCCACAGAGTCAGCACGGTGCCCAGTACAGGGCTTGAACCATGAGATCATGACCTGAACTGAAATCAAGAGTCAGATGTTTAACCAACTAAGCCACCCAGGTGCCCCTATCACTACGTTTTTATATACTTAAATCTACTTTAGTCCCTTGTCTACCTACTCAACATCTGATTTCCCCATATTAAAAAAAAAAAAACTGGTGTGATAATATCAACACTGGTTACTCATTAATCATCATAATGAGGTATTATAAAGATCACCTAGTCCTTTATTTGTAAATTCCTCTATTAAAGGAAAATGAATTTATTTATGTATAGCATTTGAGATTTCTGGAAAATATAATTATAACTCTGGAAGGGAGAAATAAAAAATCCCTTTGTATAGTTGCTCTGTTTTGATTGCTTGATCTTCCTCTCAGAGGGTGCTTGTCACTCAGCAGCCACACCTACCATCCCCCAATCTCTGCCCATATGTTCTCAGAGCCTCTGAGGGTCACAGTCTCTGCTGTGGACCTGGACAGAAGCCTAAGGAAGTGAAGCCTGTCTTCGAGAAAGCACCAGTGAGTCAGACCTCTGAATGCCTAGCCTGCTTCATAGCTGTCTGCTCATCAGTAAATGGGGGTTGTAATACCTATGGTAACAGGTCACTGTTGTGAGGATTAAATAAGCTCATGGGAATCAAGTGTACAGCCTCAAGTTGGCACTGGGAAGACAGTACCTCTGATGCTTGTCACTGTTCCCTGACTCCCACCTGCTGCTGCTCCTCCCAACCCAGCCTCCGTTTCCCCAAACGTCTCTGAATCCAAGCCAACTTTACTAAAGGGAGCTTTATGCCAAAAGAATGAGTAGTTTATTTCACTCTTCAGCAATTACCAAATAGATAATTCTGAATTATCCCAAGGCCACTGGCACTTAAGGCTACAAAGAATAAATAAAACCAATAAAATTTTTTTTGGCTTTTTTATGGATTTGAAGTTTTCACCACATTATCCTCAATTTACCTCCTCTCATTATTCCTTTTTAGGATTTTCTACAGGAAAGGTAATTCTGAAGTGGCCCAATGGGAAGCAGCAGAGGGGTAAAAGAGGTAAAAATGAAAACTAGTACTTGAATGAGTGAAATATTACTAATTTGGGTAAACAGAATGCTAATACTAATTACCAGATTCCTGTGCGCTGGTGTAGACACCCTGTGTGATGCCCTTCCCTTGAGTATGGGTGGGACCTACTGATATTATGGAATACCATTCCCATGATTAGGTCATCAATCAGTTGATTTTGAGGGCTAATCAAGAGGGAGATTATCCTGGGTGGGCCTGACCTAATCTGGTGAATCCTTAAACAAAGGGCTGGGCCTTTTCTGAAGAAAAAGATCCCTCTGACAGCTTTGAAGTAGTGGCTGCCGTGCACTGTGAAGGTCACTTGCCTAAGAATGGAGGGTGGCTTGTAGGAGCTTAAAGCCATCCTTCGCTGACGGCCAGCAGAACAGGGATCCAAATCCTGCCGACAAACTGAGCCTGGAGGGAGACCTAAGCTCCAAGCTGGGACACAGCCCAGTCAATACCTTGACCTCAGTGCTGTAAGACTTTAAGCAGAGAACCCACTTATGCCATGTTCAGACTTTGGCCAACAGAACTGGGAGCTAATCAGCTGAGTGCTGTTTTCTGATCCTAAGATTGGGGCAACTTGTTACAGAGCAATACAAAGCTCCTGCAGTTGTGAAGACATTTTAATGGACAAAGTGCCTCAGGCAGCAAGGTGTGGGTGGGGGAGGACACATAGGAAGACACTTTGGTGTCTTGATTGACTCTCCCAGCTCTGTCACTTTCCAGCTCTATGGATCTAGGGAGTCACTTCACTTTCCCAGCCTTTATTCACTTCCTTCATCTGTAAAATGAGGAGGTGAATGATTGACAGGATGCCTACAAGGTGCTTTCCAGGCTCTCAATGTCCTCTTACATTATATTTTACATCATTTGGTTATAAAACTCAGTTTTTGAAAGGATAAAGCACACAGGGAAGTAATTTGGAAATGTTCACAGATAGCAGAAAATGAAACTGGCTCAGTAAACCTGGGTCTTCTGTTTGTAGACTATCCTGTTTCCAAGCCTTTCTCTGAGCTTCAGCCAGACTCATAGACATCAAATGGACTCCATGGAGGTTTATAAGCCTCATCCACAGGTCCAAGAGGGACCTAAAGAGTTGTGGCTTTTTTTCTATTTTTGGAGGGTAAAGCTTTGTTTTTACTTCTCACAGGGATATTTTTGGTACATGTTTCTGCGAAAATAATCAGTAAGATAAAGCACCTGCCATAGGGATGAATGCTATATGAACTTTGATGTGTGCTCATGGCAGACATAAAGAACTTTTCTGTAAATAATAACAATTTAACTCAAAAATATATCACAACCTAAGGATTCATCAGGGAAATGTGGACTTGTTCCTAAGGAAGGTCCATGGTCCTGAAGCAGCAAAATTTTTGGCATGGGTAAGAAATGTGTTTAACTCTGCTGTTTTTGCTCTAGTACATTAAGTTTTTATCTTTTGATCTGTACCAATAACCCAAGTGGAAATTTCTTTTAGGAGACAGGAAAGCGGAACAAAATGTTTCACATCCCCCAAATCAGCTGGAATGAAATTATAGCTTTGCTGCTTAGAAGAAACTCCTCTCAGCAAGATTTACTATGTTGCTGTGACTAGATGGAATTTATCTCCTTTTCCCAACTTCATTAAAACATACAACACTACCCTAAAGCCACTTTGGCTCAAATGTGTTTTTCTGCAAAAGTTGTAGTATGCATTAACTAATTCAAAGAAACCAAAGTTATCTAAAACTTTTCAAATCCTAGAACAATCTGAGAATGCTCAATAATACGACATGCTTTAAATCAGCCCATAGTCGACCTATATAGGCAATGTAAATGGGTAATAAAAGAATGGGTGAGACAGTTTTGACAAATTGAGCATGACTCTGAAAGAAACGTTGGAATTGAGGTCCAAACTATTCAGATTGGACTATACATTGATGGAATTGTCTATACACTCAGGCATCCACGTTTCCACGGGAAAAGCCTCAGGTCATCAATAAAAACTACTCACAAACTATCCCTAAATGTTTTAATGTTGCCATTCTGTGATGATGGGACTGATACTAATTAGACATATCTGTCTTCAATCACACTTCCCAGGTTTTGAAAATATCTGAACTAAGGTGGGATTATGGTAAAACCAATAAAACTTAAGCTTCAGAGCTCCATGCTTGCAAGAGTCCCGTCCAAGACCTGTAACTAATTTTGTATTAGTATTTTTTTAAAAAAATTCCTCCATAACAGACTCCTCTTTGAGGAGCTATAAATATGGTTTGAGAAATATAGTAAAATTGCAGACAAGTTACCAGTTAGAGTTTGATATATTGATATTTGACCAAAGAGGGTTTTTTTTTTTAATTTTAAAATTTTTAAAATTTTTAAAATTTGTCATGGTTTTCGTATTGCCAACCCTGAATGATTCAGACCAAGCTCCCACTGTCATCACAGAGAACATTCCTGCCTTACCATGCTTTGAGCACATGGGTTTGCAAAGTTTCTCCAAGTTTCTGGGTAAGGGGCAAATGGTTGGTAAAGAGCATGTCGTCTTGCTGTGCTCATGGGTAGGACATCTGTTCAATGGCACTGTCCCTCAAACTGCCAAAAGTACAGTTCTGTTTGCATACATTTCTTATAAAAATGGTCTGGAGTACAAAATTTTAACGTTACTCTTAGGCCTTACCTTTCTTCCTCACATTTCGCAAATCCTAGAAAATAAGGACCATGCCTGATTATATTGTTCAAACAACACTGCTCAAAGATCTACCTGCTTTCCTGATGATGAATGAACACATATTAATTTAGCATATTAACATAAAAAGGTGTTAAGTGCTTTGAGGGCAGATTCTGTATTATTGGAATTTTATAGCTTCCATGCTACTGAATATAGTGCTTTTAACCTTAGATAGATATATTGAAAACATCTGATGGAAAAAAAAAATTTAAAGAAAGAAAACATTTGGGGTGCCTGGGTGGCTTAGTCAGTTAAGCGTCCGACTTTAGCTTAGGTCATGATCTTGCGGTTCATGGGTTTGAGCCCTGCGACGGGCTCTGTGTTGACTGCCAGCTCAGAGCCTGGAGCCTGTTTCAGAGTCTGTCACTCCCTCTCTCTCTGACCCTCCCCTGCTCACGCTGTCTCTCTCTCTCTCCTAGAAATAAATAAAAAACATTAAAAAAAATTAAAAAAAAGAAAACATTTGATGGATAATAATTGAGTCTATTTTACAAGGTGTTCAGTTAACAGTGTTCAATTTTGCTACATCCTAAGAATTTTCTCTTTAAAATTGCTAAATATATTGTTTTAAGGTAATTATTTTAGGTTAGGGTTAAGAATATTCTTTTCTTTTTGTTTTTAAAGAGAGAGTGCGCATGAGCTGGGCAGAGGCACAGAAGGAGAGAGAGAGAATCCTAGGCAGGCTCCATGCTCAGTGTGGAGCCTGACCCAGGGTTGGATCCCACAACCATGAGATCATGACCTAAGCTGAAATCAAGAGTCAGACACTCAACTGACTGAGTTACCCAGGCACCCAGAGTTAAAAATTGTAATGGTAATAACAATATTAATTCAAAAGAGATTATCTCAGCATCTACATAATTCTAAAGGTCAGTTCTGTGAGTATATTAGAGGAGGAAAGTAGCATACAATTGAGTTAATTATTCAAGTTAAATTCAGTAGAATCAGTTAATCTAGTTAAAACATTTAGTTGCCCAAGGCAGACCTGGCCTAAAATTAAGATCTAGAGGTCTCTTATAGCTACCTAAGTAACCCAAGTCACTGATGCTACTTAAATTTCTAGAGTTTCATATCCTGATTACATGCTGTTTGTAAACAGAGGAGTTTAGGATTAGACTTTCAAGGTCAAGCTCTTAACAGCAGTAATGATTTTTGTTGTTGTTGGTAATGACGTCTTCAAACATTATTAACTTAGGAAATTGCGTATTTCTACTATTGTTTGTATATATGCATTTATATACACACAAAAAATATTTACTATTTTTCTCAATGTTATAGACCTAAACTATTAAAGATCAGACAAAATGTTAAATGTGAAAATAGAAGCGATCTTTTTTCTTCTTTTTTTTAGGTTTTAGAAAGCCATCAGAAAGTCATGCCACCATGTAGTAAACTCAGATAGGTCATATTTATGAAATGCCAAAACATACAGTTGAACATGGAAAAACAATGAGCCACGTACGAAAATTTTTTTCCAGATTACAGAAATTTTTTGTAATTTGTGCCTTTTGGGAACATTTAAAAATTTATGCAGAAATTGTTTCTTTCTTAAGGCATTTTAAAAATTAAACTATTACCATAATCATGAATAAATCATATCTAGTCATGAACTGAAATTTTTTTGGTGAAACCTTCTACATACAAGTCTTTGTAAATAACTCTTCGTGAAATTTCTATTATTACATGATCAGTGTTTTAAAAGAAACATGACTGAAAAGAAATTGCAAGAAAAATAGCATTACCTATAATGCCAAGTATAATTTAGAAAATGATATATCTTTTTTTTTAAATTTTTTTTAATGTTTTATTTATTTCTAGGAGAGAGAGAGAGAGAGAGAGAGAGAGAGACAGCATGAGCAGGGGAGGGTCAGAGAGAGAGGAAGTCACAGACTGAAACAGGCTCCAGGCTCTGAGTTGGCAGTCAGCACAGAGCCTGACGTGGGCTCGAACCCACGAACCGCAGGATCATGACCTAAGCGAAAGTCGGACGCTTAACCAACTAACCCACCCAGGCGCCCCTAGAAAATGATATATCTTAAAGCAAATGTTTCTGAGAGATATTCTAATATCATTAAAGAGTAACCTGGCAAACACGGCTGTTTTCACCTTAGAAACACCCTGTTTCTCCAAGTTGGTTTAATTGCATCTCAAGTGAAAACATGTTTTGCTCTCATTAAGTGCCATTTTAATTCCTGATTGGAAGTCATAGGCACTTTGAAATAACAACACCTTAACTGCATGGACCTTTCTGGGAAGAAAAAAACAAACATTTTGCAAGCATTTGGATCCCATTTGGATTTCAATCAGGCAGACAGTAAAATTTTAGAAAATGTTCTGATTTATAGGAAAAGTGATAAAAGCCAAGTAAGCTGTGGACATATTCAAAGAATCTTGGGTGATGTTTACTACAGTAAACACAACCCCTGATTAAATCATAAAGCTAACAAACATTATTTCTTGACGTTTTGGTGAGTTATTGGTATACAGTTGAATCAAGGCTTTGCTTGTCTTGTGTTTGTGTGATCTCAGAAGAAGAAAATGCTTATTGTTTGCTGTGATAATTGATTATTGATAGAAATACCACACATTCTGGCATGCCCAGGACCATTCTGGTTTATACCTGCAATCCAAGTGTAATTACTTATAGCACCTGTCTACACTCTCAAATGTGCTTGTATTGGTTCACAAATAATCATTGCTCCATTATGATATAATTTTGCTTGGAGAATTTTGCTTGGTTTTGGTTATCACTTATTTTTAAAAATTTTTTGAATATAATTTATTGTCAGGTTGGTTTCCATATAACACCCAGTGCTCATCCGAACAAGTGCCCTCCTCCATGCCCATCACCCCTCTTTCCCTCTACCCCACCCCCATCAGCCCTCAGTTTGTTCTCAGTATTTAAGAGTCTCTGATGGTTTGCCTCCCTCCCTTCCCTTAACTATTTTTTCTCCCCTTCTCCTGCCCTATGGTCCTCTGTTAAGTTTCTCCTCTTCCACATAGAGTGAAAACATATGGTATCTGTCTTTCTCTGCCTGACTTATTTCACTCAGCACAATACCCTTGAATTCCATCCATGTTGCTACAAATGGCCAGATATCATTCTTTCTCATTGCCATGTAGTATTCCATCGTATAGATAAACCACATCTTCTTGATCTATTTGTCCATTGATGGACACTTAGGCTCTTTCCATGATTGGGCTATTGTTGAAAGTGCTGCTATGAACATTGGGGTACATAAGCCCCTATGCATCAGCACTCCAGTATGTTATCACTTATTTATCATTGACCTGTATGCCAGGCATTGTGCTTTGTGTTTCATAGGTCATGATATCACTTACCCTTTACAATAACTCTAGGAGGTAGATATTATTTTTTACTTTTCATTTTATAAATGTGTAAACTAAAGTTAAGAATTTCAAAATCCTATAACTTAGAGAGTTACCTAAGACTTTGTCTACATAATACCCTAAGTACTACTAAAACCATCTCAAAAGTTTCAAATATTTTCAGGTATTTGATCACTCACTATCATTTTACACTGTACCAATAACATTTGAAAATGGATTTTTTTTTTTTAATGTTGAGAGAGAGAGAGAGAGAAAGTACATGCACAAGCAGGGGAGGGACAAGAGAGGAAGTGAGAGAAGCCACACAGTCAGCATTGAGTCCAACACGGGGCTTGATCCCATGAACCATGAGATCAAGACCTGAGTGGATTTTCAGTCACTTAACCAACTGAGCCACTCAGGCGCCCCACAAATGGATTTTTTAATTCAACTTGCATAGTCTCCCTTTCTGAGATTCCTCTGTTAATAATATTGGCTGAAATGTTTGGCAAAGAAATAGTAAGAAACTTCACTATTCTCAACTAAATTATCAGAACAACTCTCCTCTAAAACTAATAAAGCATAATTCTTAATTACTTTTTAGGGGAAAGAGTAGAAAGAAGCATATCAATGGGAAGAATATGATGGTTTTCTTGGATGTACTTATAAATGACTGGGGTTTTATTTCCCTTAATTAGGAAAATTTTTCAGTAGACTACAGGATATTCTCAATCTACTACTTTCTCTCCCTTTTTCTAGTTTTGGTTTACAGAAATTTCATGAGGATTCCATGGCACTAAATTTCCACTAAATCACAGACAGTATCTCCCAAATACAACTTTCAAGCCCAAAATATCCAATGGCTTAATAGGTAGTTTGTTTAGGGGATATGAAAATAATTATTCACTAGAATAAAATGCCTAGCTTTTCCTAGAACAACTTTATACAAGCATTATTTGTGGATCTGATTACCAAAAATTTTCATATGCGAAGTGGGGAAGGATCTAAGGGGAAGTAGGAAGGAATGGAAACATAAATCAATTCTACTTGAAAGACCTATAATTCATTTAAATTCAAGTACATGATTATCAAAATCATTGTCAGTCTAAAAGGTAGAGATCTTAATTTATTATTGAAAACGGTGTTCAAAAATGTATGCTCTGGATTAGTTCATAAAGCTACAATTGTCCATCCTAAGTGTCAATCAATTATTTAGTGGACAAATCTGGCTGCCATGTTTTTATTAAAAGTGTCAATTGAGGCCAGGATCGGAGTGAGCCACACAATTCTCCACAGTACAGATTTCAGTGAAAGTTACATAGGAACTAGTCATGTGGTGAACTAAAGCTTTGGCATTTTATGGCTCCTTGATTATCTACTGAGTGCTGGTGGAGAGGGAGAATTACTCTGAAAAAGAACAAAATAAATAAAAAAAAAAACACATGGCAACCTATGAATAGAGTTGTTGTCACTAATTCAAGTTTTAAAAACTCAACTTCCATTATCTCTATCTACCAGTCTATGTATCGTTCAGTCTATCTGCTGTTATACTATACAACAAATTGGATTCTTGCCTTCAAGTTTGCATAAGAAAGCTGATTGTACAAGTTCAATCTTCTCTAACAAGCTCACATATTCAACACTTACTTGCATGCCTACCATGTACCAGACTTTGTTCTGGGTTACAGGGGTACAGTGGAACATGAAACAAAGTAGTACTCTCATAAAGTTCATACTCAAGCAGTAAACAACCAAACTAAATGTATAACTACAGACAACACTTTCAAATGGTCATAGTGAAAAATAAAACAATGAAAGAGGATAAAGAGTAACAGAGGGTTGGCTATTTGACAGAGAGTAGTCAAGGAAGGTTTCCTTAAATAGGGAATAGTTAAGCAGAGTATTCAGTGATGTAAAGGAATGAGTCATGCTGAGATCACAAAGAAGAATCCCAAGTAGAAAGAACAGCATATATAAAATTTCTGAGGCAGGAATAAGCTTAGTGCAACAGAGCAACAGCAAATGTACCAATGATTGGTACGAACAAAGGACTGACAGTGGAAGATGAGCACTCAGGAGAGAGAAAGGCAGGGCCAGATGTGTCATGGACCTTGGAAGCCATGGTAAGAAGTTTGAATTGAATTCTAATGTGTGTGAAGTCATCAGGGAGTTTTGTGAAGGAGAGCAACTTGATCTGATTTATATTTTTAAATACCACTCTGAACTACTCTATGGACAACAGACTGTAGGGGAAAAGAGTGAAAGCAGGGAGACTAGTTGGAAGTGAATATATTTATCACCTTGAGCATGGTGAGTGAGCCCGAGTGACAGCAGTCTGAGGAGAAGTGATTCAAGAATGGAAATCTTGAATCTTGAATCCACTTAAAGGTGGATCTGGCAAGACATGCTGAGTGAGACCTGTATAGGGTTAAAGAAAAGAAGACATATAAAGAAAGACTGCTAGATTTTCACCTGAGCAATTAGGTGAAGGTAGTGACATTTATTGAAATGGAACCAACTTGGGAAGAGTGAGATGAGGGGAGGAAGAGTAAGAAAATCGAGAATCCTGCATTCAAGTTGAGATGTCTGTGTGTCCGGGGTTACATGCCAATGGGGCATTGCCTGTAGCTCAGGAGAAAGTTTGGAGCTGGAGACACAAATTAGAGAGTAACCAATATGAAGATAGAATCTAAATTCATGAGAGCCTATTTCTTAGGTAGAGTGTGTCATTACAGAAAAGCAGACGACTGAAAATGGAGTCCTGCAGCCCTCCAATATATAGAGATCAGGAGGAAAGGAGAAAAAAAGCAAAGGAGACTGAGACTCAGAGGCAGGTGATGGAGGGGGAGAAATAGAGAAGTATGGTATCCCAAAATCCAAAGGGATAAAATGCTTCAAGAAGATGGTAGGTCAATTGCTTCTGGTTATTTGAGTACACTCTGCTCTTGAGATAGTTCATGGGCTTTTGCAAGGTGGGGGTCTCTTTTGACCTCAAGAAGAGCAGATTTATTGGAGTGATAGGGGGGTACACTTGATGGGAGAGAGAATGGGGACTTCCAATTTGACATGGAGATTTGAACATATGTGTTTAGCACCTATGCATCACATGTTGGGCCAACTCTGAAAGAGCCCCCAATTGACCTTCTAGTATTTATACCCTTGTGTAATGCCCTTACTTTGAGAGTATGCTTCTAACCAATAGAATGTAGCAAAAGTGATGTCACTTCTGTGTGATAGGTTGCATAAAACAGTGCCTTCCATCTTGCTAATCAGCTCTTGATTGCGAACTTTGATAAGGCATACTGATATATGGAGAGGACAAGGTGGCAAGGGACTAAGGGTGAATTCTGGCCAACAGTCACTAAGGAACTGAGACTCTCAGTTCAATGTTTTAGAAGGAACTGAAACTTCCAATTATTACAGGAGCATGGAATCCGACGCTTCCTCCTTTGAGCCTTCACATGAAGATCCCAGCCATGGCAGGCGCCTTGACTGTAGTCTTATAAGAGATCATAAAGCAGAGGGGGCAGCTAAGCCACACCCAGACTCAGACCCACAGTGATTCTGAGATCACATGTGTGTGTGCTGTTTTAATCTGCCAAGTTCACAGTTACTTGTTACAAAGCAGTAGATAACTAATACACCTCTTGAGGTGCCACTAAAATGAAGTGGAAGAAAGGAATAACATGGGCACTAACCCACAAGGAAAAGAAAGAAAGCCAAGAAAAAATAAAAATAGACAAGATACATTCCAGTTTTGTAAGATGGGAAGCTCACAGATTTGTAATGACTAACTCAGTAAAGCCATAAAAGCTGAACCCTATGTCCCTATGAAAGAGGAAACCAACAAGAAGAAAGTTGACCCCTTGCTAAAGAACTGTAGAGAGGCTCAAGAATCGGAAGCACCAGAGGGCGCCTGACTGGCTCAGTCAGTAGAGCAGGCAACCCTCGATCTTAGGGTCCTGAGTTCGAGCCTCATACTGGGGGTAGAGTTTGCTTTAAAAAATAAATAAGTAATGTTAAAAAAAAAAAAAAGAATTGGAAGCACCAGGTATATGGAAAGCTAGGGAGAAAGGATTGAATGGATGGAAGAATGCGTGGGAAGCACGTAGGTCCACAGATCTGCTCCAGCACTTTGAAAAGCAGATGATGGAGCCTTGTCTCACATGACAAGGGGACAGGAGGTTTATCCTCTGAAGAAACGGAAGCATAGACATTTAGAGCTTGGGGACATTAGGCAAGAGGAGTGCGAACATGAAGTCTCGGATTGCAAATAGGGAAATTAGGGGTGCCTGGGTGGCTCAGTCAGTTAAAGCATCTGATTGGATCTCAGCTGAGGTCATGATCTCAAGGTTCATGGGGTCCAGTCCCGCACGGGGCTCAGAGCCCACTTGAGATTCTCTCTCTCTCCCTCAAAATAAAGAAACTTAACAAAAAAAGGAAATAGGGAAATTAAGTGAAAGCCTAATCTGGAATGATGATGAAATTTACCTCTCTAGCTCTCCCCAGTTCTTGAAAGCTGGCAATCTGTCTCTGTCTCTCTGTCTCTCTGTCTCTGTCTCTCTCTCTCTGTCTCTCTCTCTCTCACACACACACACACACACATATACTACCCAGGCTTATGATGAGAATAGTCTTGTCTAGAAAAATGGACTGACTTGGGACAAAAGCCAGCAGCTCCATGGAGGCAGAGTCAGGGCAAGGCTGAGCAGGTGTGGCTCTGGGCTCCCCACGGGACTTTGAAGAGGGCAGCATTGCCTGTCTTTCTCTTGAAGGACCTAAACTCCTTAGCTTTGGCTTCTAGGGCTTGGAGTTCCCAGGACAACCAGGAAAACAGTCTCTCTGGTGCCCATCTCCATGATTCCCTTCCTCTGTTTGGAAACATAACACAGCCTAGAGGCTTCAAACAGTTCTTCCATCCACTTTGCAGTGGCAAATCCACCTGCATAGGCCAGCCTGCTAAATATTAGCTTCGTGTGTTTGTTTTGTTCTTTTGGTGGAGAGCATTTTTCCTGGTTAAAAAAATAAGTAAATGAAAGTTGAAACCAGTGGTTTTGATGGAAAATCAGATGGAATATATTTGGGCAAGTGACGTTCTCTGGGGGTGGAAGGGGAAGACCGTTAAGAAGTGACTATTGAAGTAGCGTAGGTTTGCGATAACGAGCTGTCAGATGTGAATTGTCTGATATATGAGAAGCATAGAAGGACAAACAGAGAGCATGCAGGTGAGGAGGTATGAGAAGGAGTAAAAAAAAAATCTCTCTGGTGTTTTAACATCAGGTAACTAAGAGAATCAAGCTTCCGTAATAGAAGTGGTCACCAACTTAATCAGCAGTATTGGAAAAGCTGTTTCATTTGGCTTTACCCCCAAACAAGACCCTGAGATACAGGATATTCAGCTGGAAAGTAGAGTGCTTTTTGTTTGACACCCTGGGAAAGCCTTCAGATCTGGAAAGAAAGCTGGGCAGAGGAATAGAAAGATAGCTTTAAGGACAACCAGGTGGAGACAGCTGAGAGGAAAAAAAGCTCAGGGATAGGAACCAAGAGACAGAAAGAGGGGAAATGAGGAAGGTGGGGAGCAAATCAGAGGGCTGTGCTTGTCGTAGGAGAAAAAATGTTAAGAAGAATAGAAACTAGGAGAAGGAAAGACTGGACAACTCTTTAACGGAGCAATAACTTTGAGAAATCTAATGTGTGATACTGGGGGGACCAGTTCTCCGGACAGAGATAACAGAAGGAGAGGAGAGCAGGTGCATAGACGGTTCACAAACCTTTTTGTCTCAAACCTGCTTCTCACTCCTAAAATGATTGAGAACCCCCAGGAAGCTTTGGATTTTGGATTACCCTTCCAGTACTTAGCCTCCTAGGACTTATAATTAAGGAATCAAAATATTTTAAAAGTGTATTAATTCATTTCAAAATAATACTAACTTCCCTAGAAGTTCAAATAAATAACATCGTTTTTTTTTTTTAATGAAAAAATAACTCGATATTTTTCCAAACGGAAATCATTTTAGTGAGAAGAAGGCATTGGTTTACATTTTTGGAAATCTCTTTAATGTCTGGCTTAATAGGAGACAGCTGGATCCTCATCTCTGCTTCTGCATTCTATCTGTTGCAATACGTTGTTTTGGTTGAAGTATATGCAGCAAATCTGGCATCAAACAATTGGGTAGTTGCAAAAGGGACTTACTGAGGACTCTCAGCACCTCTAGGGTCCTCCAAGCATGTGTTGAGAATTCTGATGTACAGAAATTGAGACATTTAACAATGAAAATAGACAAACTGGGTGGCAACTCAAGGGAGGGTAAGATTTGAGGGAAAGATTCAAGTTCATTTGATTTTAAGAATAAGAGGAGGGGCACCTGGGCAGCTCAGACAGTTAAGCATCTGACCCCTGATTTTGGCTCACGTCAGGATCTCACGGTTTGTGGTTTCGAGCCCCACATTGGGCTCTACGCTGGTAGCGTGGAGTCTGCTTGGTTTTCTCTCTCTCTCCTTCTCTCTCTGCCCCTCCCCTACTCACATGTGCATACACAAACACACACACACTCATTTTTTCAAAATAAATAAATAAATAAACACACACACAAATGAATAAGGAGAACCTAGGGATGCATGTAAATCCAATGGAAGGGAAGGAAACAAGAAGGAGAGAATATGAAGATAGAGACAATGTGAATGAAACTCCCCATGGAGGGCAGAAGTGAAGGGAGGGAGAGGTGAAAGGTCAGCCTCTAATGAGGGAGTGCTAATTTTTCCTGTTGCCACAAAAGCATAAGGAGGATAGGTATTCACACTGAGCAAATCCAAGGCAGCAGTGAGAATAGGGTGATTGCTTAAGATGAAGAGAGGTGAGACACCTTCGGTCTTTGTGGTCAAGGAGGAAGATGCACTCATTTGTGGACCATGAGCAATGGAGGAGCTACGTTGAAAACCTAAGGACACGTGGCTATGGGAGAAACAGAGAAAAATCAAAATACTGAGTAAATGAGCAGCATTTGTAGGATGCACAGCACAATGCTCAGCCCATAATGGGGGCCCATGAAATGAAAGGGCATTAAAGAGGGGTTCTCACTGGTGGACACCAAGCAAGATAGCATGGCTGTCTAGTAAGCTGTGTTAGTGGCTGATCCACTTCTTCCCTGGGGTGATTTTGAAGACTTCCAAGGGACTGATTGTCTCTTTGAAATGGAGTAAGTCCAAGTCACACAGGAAATATTCATAATGGAGATGCACCCTTGGACTTGGTCACCAAAAAGTGAATCTTGTAGAGTATCATCACCCTCTTCTGAACATAATTCAAGCAAGCACTATACTTATTTATACTCATCATCTGGTCCTTATTTCAGGAAATGTCTTTCCAACTGTCTTCCATGTATTTATTAACAGCTCTCACATTCACATAAAAAATCAACTATAAGAAGGAGAGAGATAGAAGTGAACTAAAGTTTTTCTTGGGGAATTTTAGTTAGGCACACCCAGTACCAGTCTTAACTGAGGAGGTTAAAGGAGCCCTTTTCATCCCATAGCTTGTTTAGAAAGCTACATTTGAATCCACTTACTTTCCTTTAAGAATAGCCTAAACTATTTCTCCCGAAATATCTTTGCATCTTCTCTTAAATACTTGACTTAGGTTGAGATCATTAATTCATAATATTAAAAACATTTTTTTAAAATTAATCTTTCAGGGGTGCCTGGGTGACTCAGCTTGTTAAGTGCCTGACTCTTGATTTCAGCGCAGGTCACGATCTCATGGTCTGGGAGTTCAAACCCCGCATCAGGCTTCATGCTGACAGTGTGGAGCCTGCTTGGGATTCTCTCTCTCTCCCTCTTTCTGGATCTCCCCTGTTCATGCTCTCTCTCTCTCAAAATAAATAAATAAGCTGAAAAAAATAAACTCAATCTTTCACTAATTCTCTCATGGAAATGAATATGTGTGTATATCTATATCTATATCTATATACTTTGTCTTTGACTTTTTTCCCAATTTACTTTCTTACACAAACACTTTAAAATATCTTTTTCTTTTTGAGGGAGAGGGAGAGAGAGAATTCCAAGCAGGCTCTGCACTGTCTGTGTGGAGCCTGATTCAGGGCTTGACCTCATGAACCATGAGATCATGACCTGAAATCAAGAGTCTGACGCTTAATGGACTGAGCCACCCAGGTGCCCCTATAACCTTCTTTACTCATTTCTTCCATGGGGGCAATGAAGGAATATTCAACTTGTTTTGATTAGAACACTATGGACTTGTTCCATGACCATGAATAATTCCAATCTCAATGTCTTAACGTCTGCATTTATGGGAATTAAATATTGGGAAACTATGCACTTAAAAAGCAGACTGTAATAGACTTATCTGATGCCCAGACTGACCAATCATTTAGATTTCCTCATTTTTAAAAAAGTGTCAGGATTATATGGACAAAACAAACCCAAAGGAAATATATATCCGTCTTTATTATCAAATAGATAGAGTCTGTAATAATATTTTCACTATATACCCATATAACTTAATATTATATAAAAAAGAATAATGAGACTACATACTATGTATTGGTCCTCTCTAGATCGATGGCACTGCGGTGAGAGCTTTACATACATTATTCTATTTTGATTTCACAACAGCTCTATGATGTTAATACGCTTCTTTCCATGTTATATAAGAGCTTGAGTTAAGTAAATTCTCCAAACTCAGTCCAGCACTGCATACCAAAGGAGGGCTCAAGCCTCCTCTACTACACACTCTGTTACATTGGTTCCATTTTTATTCTTTTTAAAACTTTTTAAATGTTTATTTATTATTGAGATGGAGAGAAATGGAGGATGAGTAGGGGAGGGTCAGAGAGAGAGGGAGACACAGAATCTGAAGCAGGCTGCAGGCTCTGAGCTGGCTGTCAGCACAGAGCCCGATGGAGGGCTCGAACCCACGAACCGTGAGATCATGACCTGAGCCGAAGTGAGATGCTCAACCGACTGAGCCACCCAGGCGCCCCTCCATTTTTATTCTTTAGACTATAGATGCTGAAGATTGAGGGTCGTGTGTGTGTGTGTGTGTGTGTGTGTGTGTGGTTTACATATGTGTACTGCAAACAGTAAGAGGAACAGAACAGTTATGAAAATGTGAAAATCAAAAGTAAAAATCTCCGCTTTTCATGTTCTGCTTACAGGTTTCCAACACACAAGAAATCCTGGTAGCACCAAGAAGGAAATAAAAGTTTAGGGGAACTTCTGACAAAGTTACTTTGATGAAATAAAATGACTAAAAAAAATCCAAGCTTATTTATCACAGCTTTCAAATCTCTTTGAGTGAAACGACTCTGCTTGGCTTACTTTTGTTTTGATCTTGGAAGTCTCTTGTGTTATTGGATAGAGAACTCACAGTGTCCTTTATGTCACCAGATCAGATATTTTAATTTAAAATTTAGTAAATACAGGGCACCTGGATGACTTATTCGGTTAAGCGTCTGTGTCGATTTCGGCTCAGGTCATGATCTCATGGTTCATGACACAGAGCCAGCTTGGAGCCTGCGTGGGATTCTCATTCTCCTGTCTCTCTCCCGCTTGTGTTCTCTCTCTGTCTCAAAAGCAAACAAACAAACAAATATTCTTAAATTTAAATTTAGTAAATAAAATATGTTTACGTTTAGTAAATAAAATAACACACATGTGTGCCACATTATTGTTTGTTTATTTTAGGATCCTCCAGGGGAATTCTGGTTTGTGTAAATCTCTACCCAAGTCTGAAAATATTTCAAATCCCACATGAAATCTCATTATTATGATTATTTTCATAGATATTATTATCTGAAGCCACTTCTATAAGGTAATGCCTACTTCCTCAAAACAAATCATATAAGTGATACATTTAGCTTAAGGAAATATCAGTCTCTAATTTGTAACAAGAGACATCAAATATACACATTGAAGGAGTTTTTAAATTTTTTAAAATATTTATTTATTTTTGAGAGGGAGAGAGAGACAGGAGAAAATGTAAGCCTGGGAGGGGCAGAGAGACAGGGAGACACAGAATCCGAAGCAGACTCCAGGCTCTGAGCTGTCAGCACAGAGCCCGATGCGGGGCTCAAACCCACAAACCAGGAGATCATGACCTGAGCTGAAGTTGGAAGCCCAACCAACTGAGCCACCCAGGTGCCCCACATTTAAGGAGTTTTTAATGTTTAAGGTAATAGTGTCATTTGAGCAAACTAGTCCTAATTACAGAGCTATACCAGGTTTTCTTCAGTTTCTGCTTTCCTTTATAAGATTTCAATATGCTCTAGTTACCTCAAGGAGCTTAGTAATTCTCAAAACTAAATTAACTTTGGGGCGCCTGGGTGGCTTAGTTGGTTAAGCGTCAGACTTTCACTTAGGTCATGATGTCGCAGTTCGTGGGTTCGAGCCCTGCATCGGGCTCTGTGCTGACTGCCAGCTCGGAGCCTGGAGCCAATTTCAGAGTCTGTATCTCCCTCTCTCTCTGACCCTCCCCTGCTCACGCTGTCTCTCTCTCTCTCTCCTAGAAATAAATAAAAAATTTTTTAAAAAAACTAAATTAACTTTAATTCACTCTAAAAGAATAGCCATATTATATGGCAAATTGCAAGGGTCCTTAGGTGTAGGTTTATTTCATATCTGGAAAATTTTTCAAAATCTAAAAATGTCTCAGGGCGCCTCAGTGGCTGAGTCGGTTAAACACCCAGGTCTCGATTTCAGCTCAGGTCATGATCTCACATTCGTGAATTCGAGCCCCACATCAGACTCTGTGCTGACAGTGCAGAGCCTGCTTGGGAATTCTCTCTCTCCCTTGGGATTCTGCCCCTCCCTCACTTGCACCGTCTCTGTCTCTTTCAAAATAAATAAATAGAACTTTTTTAAAAAACTCTAAAAATGTCTCAAGGAAAAAAAACAATACAATATTATTATAATAACTTACTTTTATGACACGACTCATTTAAAATGCCACAGTATTAAAAAGCCTCATATGAGAAACTTACTTAGGATTTACTTAATAATGTACATGTATTCAGTAGTCTACTAGTTAACACATCTGACAATAAGCTCTCTGTGTGGTCAACCAGGTTTTTCACTATGAACTAAATTACTATGGCCACCAAATTCTATTCATTCTTTGTGTCTGGTTCCCCCCCCCCCCCATTTCCTTATCCTGCCATTACACCAAATCAGATGCTTTTCTTTTAACAAATAGAGGCGATTTCCACCCCTCCCCATCTCTGCTTTCCCGTGAAACCCTCTGTCTGTGAATTATTTTCACTCTGCATCTTTACGGCAGTAGCCCCTTGGAAACAATCCTCAGCACAGTTGTAGAGTTGCACACTGCTCTCAAACCAGTGCACCTCAGGAAGTCTCCAGTCCCCTCTTTCACGGCGTCCTGGGCCGCTGCTCTTTGTGCAAGTTGCATTTCTGGGGAAGTTAAGACAGCCGGGATGGGAACTCTGAGCCTCACTCCTAGCCACACTCCAAATTCTGTCATAGGTCACACCCACACAATAGAGGCTAGCTATTGCAAGGACTTATGAGGTTCTTTATGGATTTCAAAATAGGATATCCTCCTCCATCTGGACTTTCAGAGGTTCACTGCTCTGTGCCTCCGGGGCACCGGGAAGCCTGCTTGGTAGGTTCCGGCAGTGGAAGTAACAAGCATCCTATCAACAGGTGACAATACAGTCATTTTACTCTGCTTCTAATGCTCTCTGAACGGGAGCATGAGGACCAATGTAACGAGCCTGGAAAAGATGTGAAGAATGAGTCCTCCCAAAAGGACCTGAAAATCTGTCACCAGCACTGGCCCAGGGCAGAATTGTGAAACATGAAAATACATATTTATATCTGGTGCTTGCAGCCTCCTTTCCTTTTTCATCTTTTCCCTTATATCTTGACATCCAGGCTTTTTATTCCACATACTATTTCCCTGTCCTGAGTCTCATTTCTAGATAGCTCCTACTCTTGATCTCTGTCCCAGATTTGATCTTTACTACAGAATATTTAAACCAACTTGTGTTTATAGGGTAATATGTTAATATATTTCTGCTTTTGGGAAGCCGGGGTGGCTCAGACGGTTGAGTGTCTGACTTCAGCTCTGGTCATGATCTCATGGTTCGTAAGTTCGAGCCCTGCATGGGAGCATGGAGCCTGTTTCAGATTCTGACTCCCTCTCTCTCTGCCCCTCCCCTACTCATACGATGTCTCTCACTCAAAAATAAATAAACATGAAAACAAAACACACACACACACACACACACACACACACACACACACACATATTTTTGCTTTATTTTACAGACAATTCAGTAAGTATAACATATTAACCCAAGTGAATACTGTGGAAAAGTACTACAAGTTAAAGAAAGCTTGTCTTAGCCCTCCACTGACCCCCTACAGGCCAGCCCTGCATTGTATGATCTAGCACCTCACTCCATTATTCTAGACAGAGTATGATTTCAAGATAGACTATCTCTAGATAATGTCTAGTCATCTCCTCAAATAAGTCTTAAGCTTTACGAAGGCTGTGCCCCTAACCTTGTTGTATAAGCCACAGAGCTAGGCGTGTTAATGCACGCACGTCAGGAACACCATACTTGCGCACACAGTGCTCACTCCCCACAAATAAATCAATAGAAGAAAGGCCTTTGCGAAACATATATAAACACATCCTTTATTTTCTTTTGAGGAAGCTTCTTACACTTAGTCCCCTTCCTGCCAAATGCGGCATCCGATACAGACTCTCCCTCTTCCAGTTCCACACGTGTACAGCTTGGGGGTTGTGTACTTGGAGGCGTCTAACAGGAGAAATAAGCTTATGTATCATAAAGGAAGAGTTTTTCAAGAAAATGAATTTAAATGGAGACCTTAGGAGCTCACTGAGAGTATGGAGAAAATAGTCCAGACAGAAAACTGCAAGGAGGTTGGGGCATTCAAAGACAAGAAAATCAAGCAATCATTGCTAGAGAACAATGAACTCACCTCAGACTCGAACCGTATTGCTGCACGGGGAAACCACACAGGCAGACCTTGCCTCGCCTCAAATAGGCGGGAGCGGACCGATGCGGGGAGTACGACAGGTTTTAGCCAAATGTCATGAGCTCATTCTCACCTAGAACTACCCACTTTTACTTAAAGAATTATGCAAATATTCTCCTATCGCCACAGATCTTCAATATAGTCCTCCTCTGAAGTCTCTAGAACCCTCTAGAGACTATGTTGTCCATCCCTGGGGGGAAGCAGTCACCAAATAAAACTATGAGTTGCTCGTCTTGATGAATTCTCTATTTACAATTAATGATAAGTGAGAACTCTGGACTTAGAGAACAGTAATAAAATCTGAGCAACCCAACAGAGTTTTATTTGAAGCAAGGGGTTTATTAGTTATCTATATGTTTAATTTAATTTTATGTTATTAAAGAATTTTCTTTTAGAGAGAGCGAGCCAGGGAGAGGGGCAGAGGGAGAGAGAGAAAGAATCTTAAGCAGACTCCATGCTCAGTGCAGAGTCCTACGTGGGGTCAATCTTTTTTTTTTTTAATGTTTTTTTAAATGTTTTTTTTTTACATTAAAAAAAATTTTTTTTTCTGAGAGAGAGAGAGACAGCATGAGCAGGGGAGGGTCAGAGAGAGAGGGAGACAAAGAATCCGAAGCAGGCTTCAGGCTCTGAGTTAGCTGTTAGCATAGAGCCCAACGCAGGGCTTGAACCCACAAACGGTAAGATCATGACCTGAGCCAAAGTCTGCTGCTCAACTGACCGAGCCACCCAGGTGCCCCTATGCGGGGTCAATCTTATGACCCTGGGATCATGACCTGAGCCAAAATCAATAGTCAGATGCTCAACTGACTGAACCACCCAGGCGATCCCATGTTACCTATATGTTAACAATGAAGTTTTCAGTGTATCAAATTTTTAAGCCTTATTAAATATTTAGTAATAATCCACGTGACCCAACACTTGGTTATTTTCTACATACTGGTACAAGCAACCATTTATTTTTTTTTTGCATTCAACAAAAATACTCAGATGTATTTGGTAGTATTTGAAAGTCCAGTTCATGTGCCAATAAAAATTGACAATGGCCGACTTTGCCAAATATGCATAATCTATATTTTGGGACATAATAAACATTTCCATACAACAGTAATCAAAACATTTGTTGTGTGATGCACGCATCATATAAATTTAAGCATCAAATGTTTTTGAACACGAAGTACATTAGAAACAGCAACGCTCAGAAAAGATCAAATGATACATATGCAAGTGCTTTGAAAATGGTAAGGCACTATAAAATATATCAAGTTAGGTATGAAAGTAATACATACAATAGCAGAAACCAAATGTAACTGCATGCTGCAAATGACTGCATGTAATGATTCGTATTTGTCTCATTTGCATTTTCAGAAAAGCCCGTTCATATGTTACAACAGCAGCTAAGTTTACAACAATTTTTCTTTGTTCTTGGCAAACAAAAAAAGGTTAAGAATTTGCAGACAAGTCTTGGCAAAGGGATATTCTGATTCAGCCTTGCCAACCCCTGAGAGCTACAGTATACAGCTGGAAAACGTTTGGAGGTTATGGATGTGTTAGAAAAACTTTCAGTTAGTACTGCTAATCAGTACAGCAACATTTTCAGGTCAGAATTGGGTCTTGAGTATTAAAAGACTTCTAGAGGCTTTGACACGCTGGTTGGCCCTTCCCATCCTCATGTAGATGGTCTCATTTTTATGTGGAAACATTATTTGAGTTGAAATAGTAAAATAGTATAACTGATAAGTTCCTTAGCTCATCCAAATATGTAGTTCGACTTGGAATACAACACTTTGTACTGTCAGAGCTCAACTGGACTCTGTCCCTCATCCCAAAGCTTTGTTTTCTCACCCAGAGTTTCATCAATACACGAAAAAAAAAAGCTGTTTATTCGGCTTCTGGCTGGACATGTGTATTCATAGACCAGACCAAGAGTTTGGGAGGAAGGTGGAACTGAAGAGAGTTTTTAGATCATGCTATTATTCCACTGAGTCATTAACCCATTTGACAGACAGAGACTGAGCCCCAGGGACGCATTTCTAGTCTATCTGTGTTTCTAGGCTTTTTATTAATAGTGAGAAATCAATCGATGTTGGAGAAAAAATGGCCACTTTTTTTTTTTCTAAAGAGCTACATGTTGCAAGAATTTTTACCCTCTTTCCCTATATCTTGCTTGTTCAGACAGGATGCATTTTCTCTTTGTCAGCCTGTCTCAGGCCCCACATTCTTTTGCCCCTTATATGGGAGGATTCCACTTGCTTAAACATGTTGAGAAGCACAAAGAAAAAGGAATCACTAAAAAGATTTACATATATATCACATACATAAATACCAATACAACATTCAGTAAACGAACGAATACAAAGAATTACCTAGAACAAACTATTTTACCAAACATGACTATTTTGCCCATGACCTGACATTATTCGAGTGTCATGAAAGTGGCCTTATTTACATACTTCTCTGTCTTTATAGAAAGGTCACAATTTTATTGTCCCAAGTTTTCAAGTATATTTGTCACTTTGGATCATTCGATCATTTTAAATTTGGATCATTTTTAAACTAAAACAAAAAGAAAAAAAAAACTAGACCAACATAGATACCTCAACACTATTTTTCAAAGAATGAGTTGTTTTTCTATTTCTATTTGTTGTTTTCAAGTTACAAAACAAATGCACACTTGAACAAACTCAAATAGTATATGACTGAAAAAATGGATATTCTTCCCTCTAATCCATCCTACTAATCTTCAGAAGCAGCCATCACACACAAGAGGCAAAATGGTATTGTGTTTAAGACTGTGAATGTTGAAATCGACCTGTCTGGCTTCAAATGTTAGCAAGTCACTTCTTAGCTGTGTGGTCTTGAACAAGTTAACCAGCTTTTCTGTGCTTCACTCACATCATCAACAAAAGGCACTAATAAAAGCACTTACCATCTAAACCTGTTGTGAGGGGGATAAATGAGATAAAGGCACCTAAAAGAATGTTGGGCATAAAATAAATGCTCGATAAATGTTAGCTGTTATTATTAAGTCCTTTTGAAATGCAAATTATAAGCTATAATAAATTACATAGTTATATGAATAAGCTATGTATTACAATAAAACTGGAAAAAAACCAGCCACTACCACCACCAACAAAAAGCTATAAAAAATAACAGCTCTTGCAAGAAATTCTTGGATCATAAAGCTATGGTTTACATTTATAGTTCATTATTCATGAATTCAATGTCAAATTTATTGAATAAATTATTAGGAGTATTGCAGACTGGCTAAATTATAAGGCCTACATCAAAACCTTTTGAAAAGTAGACATGATTTTTAAAATAACTTGAATACATTTTATTTAATAAGTAATTCAAAGTAATTCACAAGTAATTCAAAATATATTGACTAAATATGTATGTTTACGTTAGTATCAAACAGAACTATCTTTCCATCTAAATTCCACTTCCTCTAGAAGTTTCTCCCCTCCCCATGCTCTCCCATAATGCAGTGCCCGTTCTCCCACTTTGTTCTCCTTACTGCTGAATTATGAAGGAGGCCAGCTCAGGAGCTAGAAACCTGTGGCACAGAACAACCTCTGATCATGTTGCAGCCACCCACTTGGTGTGTCCTTGGCCCTGAGGACACCAAAACAACGTCCAGCATGAGACTGGAGCTTCTATTCCAGTCCCGCCTTCCTGGTCCTGGTTCTGCCCATTAAATCTAGCTTCCTAGAGCCATAATACCACAGCATCCCCAGGCTGTACTCTGCATTCAGGGTCATAACTGCACACTCCTAGCCTGATGGCTACCCATCTACTCCTCACCTGCTCTGAAATTCCCTCTAGAGCACACCTTTGCCTTTACATAGAGTATTTAATGTTACCAGAGTCACTAGAGCATTCTTAGTTTTTATCAGTGAGTACCTTTGACTGACTCACATACAAACTATGCAAGTCAACTGACAAATCGTAACTTGGATAAGCTTTGAGAAAGTTCTCAAATCCAAGTGGACTAAAGAGACTTAAAATAATCTGACTCCTCTTCCTTTCAATTTAAGTATGAAACATGTTGCATAATCAGGACTATTAAACTGGTCTGTAAGGGTCTGGGAAAATAGTGAGAAAAAGTGTGTACTTTTACATATTAAAGAAGCAGTCTTCTACAGAACTTCAGGACTACGTGCGTTCATACTCACTGCTAATATGTAAGTTTCTAAGGGGTCTCTGTATTCCACAGAATCACATGCATGTGTATGTGTGGCGTGTATGTCTTGATGATAACGAAGAACGATGAGCAAGTTCATAAGTTTGCATGACGAGCACCAAGAATGATGAGGCAAGGTCATGAGTTTGCTTATTGATATATTTGTTGATAAAAATCTGTTATATGTTTTTCATAATTGTTTGAACATGTATGTCTGGTTGCTCTGTGATCTGGAACAGTTTCCATCTTATCTGGTCGAGCTGGTAAAAACCTCAGTCCATAATTCAAATATTTCAAAAATAGACCCTCATTGTCTCAAGGTTGATTTCAAATCCTTAATCTTTGGGATTGGTGAGAAAATTAACCTCAGCCTTTAGGATCCTCTGCCAAGCAATTTTTTTCCAGGAACCGAGGGAATGGACAGAAGCAGAATGGAGGAGAGCCCCTAGTCCTGAGGTACCTGTCCTCCTTGACTGCGGAGAAGAGGCTATGTCTCAGTTTGCACGGCCCTTAGGAGGTGGTGATCCTCAACGCTTTGGGACAACAATTTAAGCCTTTTGTGCGGCTATACTTGAAGTCATTGGTCTCAACATGAACACAGTCATTTCTTCTCTGGAGTCATTCTTGCTGCATTCATATGTCTCTCCATCGCTCTCTCTCCTCCCTTCCTCCCAATGAGGTGTAGGTCTGTACTCATTAGGATTCTACAACCTCCGCTATTTTTTTTTTTTAAGTTTATTTATTTTGAGAGAGAGAGCATGCTTGTGTGAGGGGCAGAGAAAGAGAGCAAGAGAGGGAGAGAAAGAGAATCCCAAGGAGGCTCCACATTGTCAGTGCAGAGCCCCATGTGGGGCTCGAAGAGTCAGTTGCTTAATTGACTGAGCCCCACAGGCAACTCTCTCCGCTGGTTGTCTCACTGTCTCCTTAGCAGCATCGCCCAGGAAGTGGAGTGTGAGTCTTTTCATTTGATCTCCCTAGAAACCTGTAAATATTGTTCTTTCTTCTCGTCTTCTTCAACTTATTAGAATCTTTAAAAAAAAAAAAAAAGTCTAGGATAGCCATGTACTTTCACCTGTTCTGGCCAAAACATTTTTCTTACAATTAACAATCTCTCTCTTCTGGGGCTAAACTTGAAGTGAAAAATAAACCAAAAAAACACAACCTCACAGGCCATGCCACATTCCTTCCCTCCAGCAATAATTTCAGGGTCTGAATGAGAGGACAGTAAAAATGTTAATCTCTAAAAATATTAACTCCTACCCCCCCCAACCATACCCACACATCAGCCTGCCAAGACATCATAAACATTAATGACTTGCTTGAAAGTAACATGGTTCAAGGTAAGTGTATAGATGCCTTGTCCAGGATCCTCAAACCGAAATCCAAAAGGAAACTCATGAAGTCATCCTTCTCAATTAAATTCTCCTGTGTCTTTTCTTTTCCCTATTTCTATTAATAGAATCAACAACCAATCAGCATACCAAACTAGAAATGCTGGTGTCACCTTTGACTTTTCCCCCTCTCCCTTAATCTCTTCTATCCCTCAAGTAACAAATCATCCCCCATCTAATTTGGTGACAGCTTCCACGAGACCCTCTCCAGCCTGCTGCCACTCTGCCTTGATCCAGCACTGTTATAAAAGTCTTAGGTATTCTTTTAGATTACAAATTAATATTTTAATACTACAAATAATTCAAACTGTATAGAAGTATAAAAAATAGACAGTGAGGGCCTCCAATGGTAGCAGTTGTCTTTCTGGCATATAAAAGCCAAAAAGACAACCGCTACCATTTTGGTACATATATTTTTCATATGAAGACAGCCAAATAGAAAAGTTTGCTTTTGTTTTCACAAGTATAAGTTTATATTATATACATATATATGTATCACTTTGCAATTCTCTCCCAGTTTTATGGAGTTTGTAATTGACATACAGCACTCTGTACATTTAAGTTGTACAGCATAATGACTTGACTTCCATATGTACGCAATGAATACAATAGTAAGTTTAATCCATCATCTCAAAAGATACGATAAAAAGGCGGAGGCACCAGGGTGGTTCAGTCAGTGAAGCATCCAACTCTTGACTTTGGCTCAAGTCATATCTCACAGTTCATGGTTTCAAGTCCCACACTGGGCTCTGTGCTGACAATGAGGAGCCTGCTTGGGATTCTCTCACTTTCTGCTCCTCCCTTACTCTCTGTCTCAAAGTAAATAAATGAACTTTAAAAAAGGGAAAAAAAGTCTTTTCTTTGTAATTAGAATTCTTAGTATTTACTCTCTTTTTTACCCTCATTTTATTGATCCTCATTTACCTTCATTTTTTCAAAGTTGATTTCATATCCATACCATTAGGACTGGTGAGAAAATTAACCTCAGTCTTCTTAGGATCCTTTTTAAACATACCATATCTTCTCAAATATACCATACATAAGTGTTAACTATAACCATCATGTCATACATTACATCTCTAGTATTTACCTTCTCACTGGAAATTTATACCTTTTGATCACCTTCATCCAATTCCCCTTTGTTTTGCAATTTAAAAAAAAAAAAACACCTTATACTGTGGACATCTTTTCATGGTAGGACATATATGTCTACAATTGCTTTTAATGGTTGAAAAGGTTTACTTTAGCCATCTCACAGTTGATTCTACCTTCTCTGGGTGGATATATGGCTTGCTATTGCACTGAACACCCCTCTACCTATATCATTGTGCCCTTGGGCAAAGATTTTCAAAGGATTGATAAATCCTACCAGATACCTTCCCAAAGTAGTGTATATTCCCAGGAAAAGGGTATGAAGGTGCCTCTCATTACTTTTGATTAGACTATTGCAGTGTTATTGTAATTGCTTTCTTTGCCAACAAATTCTCTCCACTCTGGTTTATCATTTTCAGGGCTGCCAAAGTTGTGTTCCTAAAAAGACCAAGGCAGATTGTAACACTTCCTAACTTAGATGCGTCTGTTGGCTCCTTGTAGTCAAAAGATGCAACTAATCCCTGAAATGTTCCAATAGACTGGAGCACAGACTAGCCTCAATCACCACCTTAGTTTCTTCAGTGGACATTGCCTCCTGCAAACCACACTCAGGCCATGAAGGATGTGTCCATTCTTCAAAGATCTTACATATGTTCTACTGCTAACCCGCCCCACCCTCTCCTTCCAAAACCTTCCTCCCTCAATCTGAACTCTTACTTGGCTTCAGGACTCAGTTCCTGGGTCACCTCTTTAATAAGCTGCATGCCCCACTCCTTATTATCCCAACACCAACACTGTACTGACAAAGTACTTGCCATGAACATGTTCACTCACTCTTACCATTGGGTAAGAATTTTGAATATGAAAAAAATAGTAATAATAGATTTTTAAAAATTATCTTTTTGAGTACAAAAACTGCCAGATTCATTCTGGGGTTGGTTGGGCCCCAAAGTAGAGTCTTTATATCAAAGTGGTTATATGTTTATTTAATTTTGAGAGAAAGAGAGAGAGACAGAGAATGAGTGGGGGAGGGGCAGAGAGAAAGGGAGACACAGATTCCAAAGCAGGCTTCAAGCCCTGTGCTGAGAGCATAGGGCCCACGAGCCTGTTGTTTGAAATGGACTCATGGACCACTGGGCTTACAGTTTTCACTGGATCAGAATCTGTTCAGACAAACTTTGCTATAGGTCACCGCTAAAACAAACAGATGAGGTTCTTTTGTCTTGTTTTGGGTCCTGAGAGATTGGCTTAGATCTAGGACAGCATTCTGTCTGGTTTCCCACCTGCTGCGGGTGCAAGCTATTGGGTCAGCCTCTGGTGGTGCCTAACTCTCAGGTCAAGAACTTGAGACAGAAGGTACCACAGCATCACTTTCCATCTGACTGTTCCAGCTCTTTGGGGGAATTTGTCCAAATATGGATTTTTTAAAAAATTTTCTAATGTTTTATTTATTTCTAGGAGAGAGAGAGAGAGAGAGCATGAGCAGGGGAGGGTCAGAGAGAGAGAGAAGGAGTCACAGACTCTGAAACAGGCTCCAGGCTCTGAGCTGGTAGTCAGCACAGAGCCCGACGCAGGGCTCGAACCCACGAACCACAAGATCATGACCTAAGGGAAAGTCGGATGCTTAACCGACTAAGCCACCCAGGCGCCCCTGTCCAAATATGGATCTTAGTCCATGAGGAGACCTTGGCATCCTTTTCTCTGCTACTTTATTAGTGCTGGGAAAGCCCATGTCAATATGGCCTGCCTGGGTGGCAGATTAGAAAGTCTGGGATGGGAGGTGTCTCACTCTGTTGGACACTGGAGATACACATTTTCACAAACACCATTCTTTTCCCTTTTATCAGTTTTTTAAAAAGTTTATTTTTGAGAGACAGAGAGACAGAGAGAGCAAGCAAGGGAGGGCCAGAGAGAGAGGGAGAGACAGAATCTGAAGCAGGCTCCAGGCTCTGAGCTGTCAGTACTCTGACCCTACATAAATGTCTTATTGGTACCTATAGAAGGATCCATTGAAAGAAGAGAAAAAACAAACAAAAAAACAAACAAAACAAAACAAAACAATGCCATGGCTAGCCTAAGAGACTCCCTTAACAAAACTAAAGAGCAGAAATCAGATTTAGAATAAACTTAAGATACCACCATGAACACCCTCCCCCCACCCTCCCTCTTTTTGTAACGCAAGCTGTCAGAAGAATTTACTGTTTCTCCCAGAAAAACAAAAATGAAAACAACCTGGAAATAGGCAAATATGCCCCTAAACTCCTTCTTAGAGCTACTAGAAAACCTGTGTCCTTTTCCCCCTGCTTTGAGATGTAAATCTTCTACCACCTAGGACTGTCTTCTCAAGGAGAGGACACTTCTTGACATGGATGCCTTTAAAGGAATAACCTTGGCTCCTAGTCTAAAGAGCACCTTGCTTTAACTTCTCAGTAGACTAAAACAACCATCTGGGATTAAAGCCTCCGTCTCCATCGAACTACGTGTCCAAGAAAAATCTTGAAAGTCTCCTCCACAAATAGTGGTATAAAAGTTTTAGCTTTTTTACTGGGCATATCGAGCAGGTGACTGGGTTGGTCCATCTGCCATAAATATAATTAGGATTTTTTTAAAAGACCAAAGTGAGAACAAACACATATGTAAATTAGTGAGTTTTGTGTCTCTCTATTTATACCTGACCTATGGCTAAAGTCTTAAAATACACACAAAAAAATCCCATTCAATCTCTTATTGCGTCTATATGTGTGATGTGTGAATGTTTGTATGTATGGTGTGTGCATGTAATATTTTCTTATCTCTGAATGGTATTACCTAATTAATAAAGGAGCACTATTCTAAATTGGCTTAGAAAAAATAGGCACTTGTAAATTAAATATTCCCCAAACTCTCAGAAATAAAAGCGCTAACCCAAATGCTTCTCAAGTTCATGTGATCTGAAATAATCTTTCTTGAAAAAAAACTGGTTTATTAGAATTGATTTAGTAAAATAGGTAGTCTTCATAGTTGCCAACATTAAATATAATACCCATTCCCATTCCCATCTTATTCTACTTGGGTTTACTAGTCAAACAAGCTAACATAAACTACCAGATGTTTAAGATGATAAAAGTTATAGATTTGATTTTAATCAAATTGAGTCATTGTCCTGACAAAGTTTATTTCAACAATAACTGTATTTTATAAACATATCAGTTTAAAAGTGACTTTCAAAATCTTTTTGGTAACTTGAGAACTTCAAGTTATACTAAGTTAAATGAAAGCTATTCACTGAATATCCAGATCATTACCAAATAAGATAAGATACAGAAACATTAATTACTACACATAACTTCAAGATTTTTTACTTTTGGCTTCTTAATTTTACAGAAAGACTAAAATATGTTAGTAAACATGTTCTTTTGCCACACTGATACACTCTACTCTGAGGAAACATCTTTAGACAAAAAATAAGAATGAAGGAGGGCCACCTGGGTGGCTCAGTTGGTGAAGCAACTGACTTAGGCTCAGGTCATGATCTCATGGTCCATGGGTTGGAGCCCTGCATTGGGCTCTGTGCTCACAGCTCAGAGCCTGGAGCCTGTTTTGGAGTCTGTGTCTTCCTCTCTAGGCCCCTCCCCTCCTCATGCTCTCTCTCTCTCTCTCTCTCAAAAATAAATAAACATTAACAAAAATTTAATAAAGGAATAATAAAATTGTATGCTTTTACTTCTGTTAATCTGTTTTTTGTTATTCTTTTTTAAAAATGTTTATTTTTGAGAAAGAGACAGAGAGAGAGAGATGGAGGGGCAGAGAGAGAGGTGACAGAGGATCTGAAGTAGGCTTTGAGCTGACAGCAGAGAGCCTGCTGGATGCAGGGCTCAAACTCATGAACCTTAAGATTATGATCAGAGCAGAAGACAGCTGCTCAATCCACTGAGCCACCCAGGCGCCCCTGATGTTTGTTATTCTAATTCGCAGGTCCCCTCAAACTGAATCTAAGAATGAAGAGGAATTTTTTTTTCCCTTTACAACTGCCCCCTTGCATAATCCTTCATACTGAGACCAAAAGTGTAGATTTGTTAGTTCATCGGTCAGCTGTGAGTATAGTTGGTGATGTGAACCAGAACAAAGTCAACTGTTTGGTACCAGAAGTTGTTGGGACTTGGATCTTTATGGTCTCAAAGCCCTTGAAAACCCTAGTAGAAATATCGCAACCCGTAAGTTAAGAAAGTAAAACTATGCTGAATTTAAAGTTTCCAACATTTTAGGTGTCAGAGATTTAGATATTTCTGTTAAATTCCTTGTGGTGAGACTCACGGATTGATTAGAAAAATTAAAAATTATATGGGCATCTGGGTGTGAAAACATGATATTTGAACCAGAGGACATAGAGCCAAGATTTCGTTCTTAATTCTGACTCTTCCTAACTGTGTGATTTTGGGCAACTTTCTAAAAGTCTCTGAATTTATTTCCTTATGCAAAAAAATAAAAATAAATAAGAATTTGTATCTGCTTTTCCTATGTTGCAAAATTACAGTAAGGGCCAAATTACAAATTACTAATACATTAGTAATATTAGTAAGCAAGTACTGAAGATAACTTTGGTTTTTAATATAGAGAGGAAAGGCAGTCTAGGCTTGTTGATTCTTTCCATGCTGATGGAATTTAACTGAGTAATTAAAATAATAACAGTAATAAGGCAAGTAGGTCCTTATGACGCATGGTCAGACAGTTAAAATAGGCTGAGAACTCAAATGAGAGACAGACCCTAGTTGAGTCCCTGTACCTTCGTTAACCACCTTGCCAGGCACCATCCTTTCTAATTTTAGATGAAAATCTCCTGAGCAATTTCTAAAGCCTTCAGGGACTTTCTTTGGCAGGCTTATCAGATCAAAGTCAGCCCCGACAGAATAACAAAGCCATGGCTTTTCTAACATCTAGTACTTCATTAACTACTATTTAGCAGAAGAGCTAAAACAATAGAAACCTGCTGAGAAATTTGCTAAAATCTTTAGGGTTTTTCTGAAAAAGTTAACCAATTTTAGTGGAGGATTTCATTTCCCTATTACCTAGTACTATTTTTTTTCCAGTTTACGATCAGATATCTTTATAAAACTCCTGGATAAATCTTATAAAATTATTATAAATCTATGCATTTGGCCACAGCCAATGCAAAGTGGCGACTGTCTTCTGAAATAACTGGTGTTCACCAAAAAGGCTTATTTGACGAGTCAAAGACAGTAACCTGAGAACTAGGATAGTCTGCACTGGCAAGGTCCCTTTTCCCTGCGCTGCTGTGAAAATATAGAATTCCCCCTGTCGCTGCCAGCTACAATTACCAGTATTACCCATGGACTGTTTCAATGTTGGAGCAAGGAACCAAAGGGAAAGAAATCAGAACCACAGATGCAATGGAAACGTTTGTATTTTCTTCCATGCTGTTTGTTACAGTTCACCCTATGTTTACAACTCATGAGTCTGCAAGCCATATCCTGGCTAGGAATTATACACGGAACCAGAATTACATAGTTTGTAGTTTTACATGTTAGTTTTGCAGCTTTGGAAACAGGAAACTACGGAAAATTTCCTACTAAGGACAATAAAGCTTGATGTTCAAGGCACAGGAAAGAGCTAAAGAATTATTCAGTAATTGCCCAGGTGAAAGATCAGTCTGAGTAAACCTGGATATGTATTTTGGAGCTCTGATTTTCATTAAAACATGTATTTTTTAGGGGCTCCTGGGTGGCTCAGTTGGTTACACATCCTACCTTAGCTCAGGTCACGATCTCATGGTTTGTGAGTTCAGGCCCTGAGTCGGCCTCTGTGCTGACAGCTCAGAGCCTGGAGCCTGCTTCAGATTGTGTCTGCCTCTCTCTCTGCCCCTCCCCTCCTAGCGCTCTGTCTCTCTCTCACACAATAAATAAACATTTAAAAAAGATATGTTTTAAATTTTTTATTAATTTTTGTTGTCTTCAATTACCTTTTATACATGGTAACTAACTGAATTTTTTTGGCATTAATTTGGCCATTGAGGCTTTTAAGCGTGGCTAATCACTACCTAATCGATCACTACCTAATCAATCAAGTGAACAGAATAACTCCTTGGTCCTCTTCCCCATAGATGTGCTTCTTTTTGTTGATTTCATCCAGGTAGGATCTTTAAAATAACAAATGAGCCACTTCAGCTCTATTTTGAGATAAGATTCTGTTTAAATGTGCAATTATATCAGGAAGTTTAAAGAGCAGGTTAAAATAGGATACATAATATGAAAAATTAATATGAA
The DNA here is from genome assembly GCA_017311185.1 of Proteles cristata cristata. Taxonomy (NCBI): domain Eukaryota; kingdom Metazoa; phylum Chordata; class Mammalia; order Carnivora; family Hyaenidae; genus Proteles; species Proteles cristata. The sequence continues at coordinate 101,548 of JAESUZ010005461.1, forward strand.
CGTGAATCTGAATATGTAGGGAAGAAATGCACCAAAATAGTAAAAATATTGAAAATGATCTTCTCTAGTGGGGCAATTATGGGTTATTTATAGTCCTTGGTAGCTTCGAAATGTTTTGCAATAAACATATATTACTTTTATCCTCAGAAAAAGAAGTCAATTTTACAAGGGGAGCTTATAAATAAGCTTCTTAAGGGCAAGAACCACTTCTATTCATCTCTGAATTCTTCACGGTGCAATTTAATTGGAGAAGTGTTTTATTATTGTAAAAGCCACTTGATTACAACACAGCATTTGCCACAAACAAACAGGCAATTAAAAAAATATATTGCAAAATGAGGTGATTGCTTATCAACATCTAAAAATTCCCCTTTGCATTTTCTCTTCTACAATTCTATTATTTCCTTGCAAACACCTTTAAAAGTTCTTCTTTTAGTAACATGATAGATTTATAACCACAGAACGTCAGGATTAGAAGGGACCTTCAAGATCATATATTCCAACATCATCTGGAATGATCCATCCGAAACCTGAAATCCTCCAACAGTGGGGAATTCATTGCCTTTCAAAGCAGTTCATCCCTGCAAATTTAGCAAAGGTAACAATAAAGATGCTTGGAGTGGATTTAGTATCATTTTTAAGAACAACTACTCCACTGTACCCAACCAGTGGAGGGATGCAAATTACCACACAGAAGACTGCAATTTCCAATGAAGCACTTACAGGGATATAGCTGTGTCTATTTGAAATGCATTACCCTTCTGCGTCCCATAGTTTTTCAGTCGATGTCCAAGAGAATGCAATCCTCCATTTGAAAGTCACAAAATCACTTCCATTATTAGATGTTAACCAAAGAAGAAATAATTCACCGACAAGTATAAAACGTAGCTGTTGTTAGCCAGCTGCTCAAGAGTTTGTTATTTTCTGAGATACGTACGGGACCCTGGAGAGAGATTGCCCAGTGAGTGGTCTGCTAAGCAGAGCTAATCCAGACTGTTTTTACTTCTCTGTGGGCCTCAGAACCTTTCACTGAGTTTCTTAGTTCAGCTGTTCTAATGGGTTGAGAGTCACTAGTCTGCTGCCTGCCACGATTTTTAGAGCGTGATGAACAAGAAGAGAGGCTCTGGCTCACAATAAACATCAGAAGCTTCTCCATCTCCTCTGTAGATACCTAATTTAACACACAGAAGGACTCTTAATTACCTCCATTTGGGTAGAATGGTAAAGTTGCTACTGGAAGTCACTTGCCGTAGAGTTTATTTTCAAAACGAAACAGGATGAGATGTTTTTGTTCCTTGGATAGAAAAGAGGTGTTTTAATCAGGATCCCATCTCCCCCTCATGATTAGTTTTTTGGTTAGGCCACCATTATGTTACCAGAAATGCTTCAAACACTTCTTGTTAATATTGTTGGCTACAAACACAATACATCTATCTACCCCTTCCCTCCCCTCTCCTCACCGCATGCTGAGAACTGATGGAATGAAAATTTATTTAAAGAAAAAACCACCTAGCCCAGGACAGGCAGTTCTGAGAAACCTGGGTTGACAGTGCAAAACATCGTAAGGGGGACAAATAAGTGAGGACAGAGGGGGAATGCACTTGCGGGAACGGAGAACAAGACCTGCTTGAAAGACTTCTTGGGTCCATGCACTTTGTTTTTGCCTCCGACCTTCTCATATTTTAGAATTTATTTTCTTGAAAAAGAAAGGACTGGTTCTAACATTTTTAAGGATGTTTATCTATAGCGTGATACCTTCTGGTTCTCCGGCATGTTTCATACGCTAAGCTACACGCTGCAATGCAGTTCCGGAGCGTCCTGGCAGAGACTGTGGAGGTGAAGGGGTGCTTTCTCAAAAAAAAATTAAAAATCATTTTTTTTTAATTTAGGAAAAAAAAAGGAAAGGAGCAAAAGCAAAATTCTGAGAGTCTTGGCGGCCAGAAAGAGAACCGAAAACAAGGCTGCAGAACCAAATGTCAGGCAGGTCAACTGAAAATAAATCTAGCAGGGACTCAGCCTCCTAATGCAATGCTGTGGCCGAGTAATTAACGTTCATACGACTTAATTCCACTAGGATTTGTCGGCCATCGCTAGTATGTGCTCATCACTGGCTTCAGCCCTGATGAATCATAGAGATAATCTGATCCCCATGACTGTTTGGGGGAGAAAATTGCTTTTTTCGCATCATGACTCAGGTTTTTATGTCTCAGCTAGATGCATACCTCTGATGAGTGAAATAATTATAGGGAGCACATACAAAAATGTAGATTCATGCATAATAAACCCTATTACAGACTGACATTTCTTGGTTATATAGCACAATTGACGTGACACTTATTGGAATTTAGTCCAATTTTCTACCTTTTCAGAGAACAAGCTATGGTAAAATATTTTTTTGATGTTTATTTTTGAAAGAGATAGAGAAAGAGAGAGAGTGAGCAGGGGAGGGACAAAGAGAGAGTGAGACAGAGGATCCCAAACAGGCTCTTGCTGTCAGTGCAGAGCTGGATGCGGGGCTTGAACTCAGGAACCATGAGATCATGACCTGAGCTGAAGTTGGAAGCTCGACTGACTGGGCCACCCAGGCACCTCTGTGGCAAAGGTTTATAGCATCGAGGGGGAGTGATAGCTCATGCTCCTCCCAGAGAAGCAGAAACAAAAGCACTCCCTGTGTGTATCCCTTTGGTCTCATAAACCCCAGAGGATGTGACTTCAGTTCAGAAGGTGCTCTCCATAGACCCAAGTATGTGATGGCCGATCTTCCATTGTGCACGTGGGCACTCTACACTAATTGACCTGAACATGATCTATGATTCCCAGAGACATTCCTGGAGCCAGTGGAGAAAGCCTGTCCTCTAGCAGCTGTGCATGAGCCGGTGAATGGGCCTGGGGGTCTAATCTAAGCCAAGCTACCTGCGGAGAAGATCTTTACCACGTGGCTATGTTTCCAATAATATGAAGCTGACTGAACTAAAGGGAAAAGGAGCTTCTATTTTATTTGCACAAGAGAAATTCTGTGCCCTATCTTCCTGGCCTCAAATATAAGTTCATCTGCTTCTCTAGTCTCCTATTACAATAATGAAGGAGGAAAGTATCATCTTCTACATGATAAGAGTGATTAGGAAATTTGTTTTCTTTTATTTTTAAGTTTCTGTATTCATTCTGAGAAAGAGACTGTGAGCAGGGAAGGGGCCGAGAGAGAGGGAGAGAGAAAACCTCAAGCAGGCTCCATGCTGAACACAGGGCCTGACATGGGGCTTGATCCCACAACTGTGAGATCATGACCGGAGCCAAAACCAAGAGTGTAATGTCCAATCGACTGAGGCACCCAGACACCCCAGGAAATTTATTTAAATAGTAGTTTTTAACAAACATACCAGGATAATAGATTCAAATACTTGTCTCCTTGAATATTTCACATGCACTATGTGCTTTCTTAAAACAAGAATGATTTTCTTGTGAATTGGTTCTTTATGATTAGTTCCAAAGGTATTATTTGAGAGAAAGTAAAAGAAGTTTCAAAGTGACCAAAATAATTGTGTTAGCATCAAATAATTGATCCTCTGTATGAGTCGGACATTATGGAGGTCTGTTAGGAATCTTTTCCACCTTATCTTCCCAAGATTTCTGCAGGGTTAAGTGTTGCTACTCCTATTACAGAGATTACTTAGGAACTCTGGTTAGGCAGTGACTCCCCGAGATGAAGGAAGAAATCCAAATTTATCCCCTTAAAACATTTGTAAACATTGGCCCTTGATTTGCTGTGTAATTTTTCTGATACCATCAACACAGCATACGAAGAAGTACCAAGGATATAAAATCTAAGATTGGAAACTTTAGTGTGAAGTCATAACGTGGTGTGGAATGGCGATAGGCAGGTGGTGATCACGAGATAGACAAGACTCCTTCCCTGAGGACAGAATAGGCGTCCTTGCGCTGACATTCTGCTCTTTCTCCATGTGACCATTAATGACAGGAGCCACACTCCTGCTCTGTATTTAGTAGCAATGATACCAGTGGAATGCTTTGACCCTAACAGGTACTGAAATAACACTGATCCACTGTTACCTACTTCAAGAATCACAAAGACTGAGTCAAGAACAGTCCTTCAAGTCATAACACCCTAGTACCTCTTCATTCCCATGAGGCACAATTCTAAAGCTTGAGAGCACATCAGAGTCACCCAGAGGTCCTATTAAAACAAGAGTGGGCCTACACCCATAAGCTTCTGGTTCAGTAGGTCTGCGGTCAGGCCTAAGAATTAGCATTTTTTTAGAATTAGCATTTTTAACAAGTTCTCAGGTGATGCTCATTCTGTGGATCCTGGAACTACATTTTGAGTTCCCTCTAGGCATATATAATCTAACCATATTTTGAACATCCAAAGTCAGAAATTAACAAGGAATAATGAAGGGAAGCAGAGAAGTCTTTTAATCAGGCTCCAAATACAATTTTTTTGGAAGAGTCTTGAAACATTAATCTCTTAAATATTGAAATGGTAGTGATGACAACATTTTGGATGAGCCAAAGTTTGGCTGTATTTTCCACTGGTAATATCTGCCAACTATTGTTCAATGAAAGTTAATAGGAGTTACTAATTTAAATGTTTTCCTTCTACTACTTAGTATCTTTGAATATCTTCAGCCCTGGAACCATGCAGTCTTGGTCCTTCACCAGGAAGAATCCTAGAAGGTTCCTTAGAAGAAGTGTACCTGTTACGCTAGCCCTGGGCCAGGTGCTGGCCATTACCTTCAACTTTCTGAAGTGTCATTCTCACCCAGGTGCTACAGATTTCTGTGGCATCTGAATCTCCTCCCCTCCACTCATCATCTTTCCACTTCTGCCTCCTTATTCCACAGATCATACTGTTAAGAGAACATTACTGAACAATTCATGATGCCTTTAAACCATTTCCTGGGGGTGCTCCCCAAATGGTCAGGGGTATAATGATCTCTCTCTTCAATGGTCTCATTTGCTCCTACATTTCATTTCACATGCTATGAAGACAACTTAAAGAGGAAGATTACTTTAACATCCTCAGTCTTCCATGAATTTTTCTGAATTTGCTTTGGCAATGCACTTGGTCAAATAGAACTTCTAGGCAATAGTCATTGCTGCATATTTTATCGTGAAATTGAATTCTTTATTATTTAGTAATGTTCACATGGGGTGTTGAAATAAATGAAAACCAAATTAATCACACTCTATGTTCTTACACAGGACTTTAAAATACAGGGTGAAATCCATCTCCCAAGAATCACAGAGTTTCAAGATCCTGAAAAATGAGACGAGAGCTTGAATTTAAAAATACCTCCCCTCTATGGCAGATGATAATACTGAAAAGTAAGACAAAAGCAATGAAATCAGAGTGAGTGGTGGATTGAAACTGCTCATCATAAAACATTTGGGTGAAATAATAGAAGGCTCCCTCAGTCTTACTACAAACAGGGTCTGGGATTAAAACAAAAAAGTCAGGACACAATGGAAAAGGAAAGTGTGCAAGTTAATTAGCCAGCAGGATACTTTTCATTTGGGGGTAGACTGTGGTGCTGTAAGAAACCATGGGTCTCCAGAAAGATCCCTGCTAATGGAGACCAACAATTAGAATCACGAGCTGCCTTTGTACCCCGCTACACAACCTCATGCCTTTAAAATAGATCTGTCACTAGTGACTGAAGGCTGCATGCAATTCACCTCACTTCACAACCAGCTGCTGAGTATTCTTAGTTCTGACTCCAGTTGAAAGGAACCCGGAACGAGTTTTCCGGGTAGACCTCCCTCTCTTTAAAACTCCGTGAGACTCTAATGTTTACAGAAATGCTTCTGATCCACAGAATCCAGATTGTGTTCTCCAACAGACGCTGCATGCCTGGCTTTTCAGGGTTCGGTGGGATCAGAGGCTCCACAATGGGGTTTCTGCTCCAGATGATGAGAAGCCAGGCAGGTAGTGTTGAGGAACCCCAAGGATGATGAAATGGTACACATGTCATTTGTCCCAGCATTTCTAAAATCTCATCTGGCTCTTATCTCTGGGATGGCAGAGCACAAAGATATTTATCAACCCTCCTGGAATCAAATACTTACTCTACTTGGGAAGGAAACATAGGGGGTTGGAAGGGACCTGAAGAGATCGTCAAGCCCTGCCTTACAGCAAGTACAAAGGAAAGGAAACAAAAGGAAATGAAAAATATAAGACATCGTCTCCAAAACGGTATCTTTTCCGATCAGTTTCTCTCTTGGAAAACCTGAGATGTCAAATGATTAAAAGTTGCATTCTGTGCCCCATGGTCGACCCTGTCTTTACACACCCTGGCAAAGCAGAAAGGGAGCTATAGGCAGATTTAAAGATGGCCCTTCAGCCTAACCTCACTTATGATATCAGGGGTGCATTTGAGGCAGTATCATAACTGATTTTCAAAACTGATTTTTTTTACTCTTTCTTTCAAGTGTGAGAAAAACTTTAATCCAAGAGTTGGCAGGGGATATCACAGACTCTTACATGTTATTATTGGCAAGGGTGGAAACTCAGAAATGTAAAAGATGAGGTTTTTACTTTGCCAATTATGTTCATTTGACAAAAATGTACTCTATATGTTTTTAATAAAAAACTGAATTTTTCATTTAGTCCTGATTTTTCAGTCACTTTATTAACGTGTATCAAGCACCTGCTGTCCACTAGATCTAGGCGAAGAAAAGATGGTCTAGAGTGAGCATTAAATTTTGGCAATTTGGTGGCTACTTGAGCAAATGATGGTGCCTTAAATAAAACTGCTTTTATATTCTTTTGAGACTGAAAGGTAAATTGGCAGAAAAGAAAAATAATTTCCTAAAAATAGACAGAATATTTCCCATCTTATGTTAGCAACCAGAAATAGGTAAAAGGCAATCCCTAAGTCCCTAGCAGGACTTCATTTATTAATGTTATTCCCTTTCATTAATGATCTGCTCTTGGAACCTCTGACTCCCTTCTCTCGTGTTTTTTCCGTATAAGTCTCTTCCTAAATCATGCGAGTTCACATTTTGTCATTGTCTATTTCTTCTGCCTACTGATAGCAATCATATGGAGAGGCTCGCTACTTTGTATCTGAGCACTGCAGTAGCCTTACATTGTTTCTCCGCTTCCCTCTCTCTCATTTTCACTGTGTTTTGCACAGAAGCCAGATGATTTCCTTGGTACATGTACACGGTTTTTGTTCTGTTTACCATCTGAATGAAATCCTCAAAGGGCTTCTTCTTCAGCTCCGTGCTTCTGCCCAAGCTTTCTTATGGGCAGGGGACATTTGTGGCAGCCATAAAACATTGTGAAAGGGATGAGGTTATTTCTGGAGGTCCCTCCCCACCTTTTCTCCCCTTCACCACAGAGAGAGGAAATTGACATGACAGCTATACCATCCACCTGAGAGAGTGACCAGATACTCAGTCCTCCATGCCTGTGTTTACGTCAGAAATACAGGAAAGACTAACCAGAGTCCCCGACTCTGCCTTCAAGGAGCTTAACAAGAGATCACTATAAGGTTGCAGATGGCGAGAAGCACATTCTAGAAAAGGCTTATAAGGAGCAGGATGGGGGTCTCAGACATAAGCAACTGTGGGGCATACTGAGCGCAGGAAGCAGAAATAGTTGCTTGGCTCTCAATCCAGGGTAATGGATGAGAGGGGAATGGGAACATGACATTCATGGTGAGAGAAGATGCTGGAAGTGGAGGCAGAGGTCAGATTACTTGAAATCTTTGCTAGCACGATGATTCTTTTGGTTTACTATGTGACTGCCTTTTTGGAGGCAAGAGGCGTGGAGCATCTGTGAGAGTCTTCCTAAAATATGTTCTATATCTCAGGGAGTAAACTGGTATCCCCCTGTGAATAACGGGCTCCTCCAGCCAGGCTGCAGATGAGGAAAAGCAGGATTTAGCCAGAAAAGTATGGATGATAATGGGACAGTGAATCATAAAAACTGGAATCTCTGGGGGAAAAAAATGCTTTGCCTCTCATTTCCCCAATCAACACACACACACACACACACACACACACACACACAGGTTCATATAGTTACAGGCTCCCTTGGATCTTGCTACCTCACTGTCATCCAGATGAACTGAGCTCTAGTTCAGCCCATCTGTCTGTAGTTGTTCCGTGCAGAACCTCCCCGCCCCCCATCTGTCTCAACACTCTAGAGAAGCTTGGGACCTTGATCTCACTTTGCCTGTTCCTTCTGCCTGCTCACGCATTTCCTCTTGTCAGGCCTCTGCCCCTGCTGCTTACTAGCAGATGCGGAAGGGCTTGGGTCGTGGGACCCACAGCACAGGAGCTGTCCCTTCCAAATCACAGCAGAAGCAAGAGGAAGGTCAGGACAGGCTACTTCTGGCAAGCAGGGCCCTCAGCCTAGACCTGTTGAGGAGGATATGGGAGCTTTAGATTTTTGGCATGTGTCATCCATGCACAAAGAATAAACAGGGAAAACTCAAACACTGAGACTATTTACAGATACTAGAAACAAAGAGAGAGAACAAACCCAGGATTTGGGCTGGCTCTCTAAAGGCAGCGCCAACCACAACCATTTTCCAGATCCATTTTTATATGTGTACGTATGTATCTATCTAGACATGATTTGTCATCGATACACATATACATATATTATAACTACCAGGCACCTAGTGTGAGGGCTATGGAAGAAGATAAGGCGTTGTCACTACTTTCCAGGAGCCCATCCTATGCGTGTGGAGACCAAGTGCAACGCGGAGGCACGCTGCTGCCCGCCCACACCCACTCACACCTGCTCGGGAGAGCGGACTCTACCCCAGTTCTCTTCCCAACGTCCTGTTCAGTGATGTCACTTTGATAGTTTCGGCTGCCCATGGGAGGGTATTTACAGAAATCAGGACTTTCCCCTGGAGACCTGGTTGTTATTTGACTATGCATATCGTTAATGTGATAAGTTAATTTTGTTGTGAATTTTCTTTGATTACAGGTGCTTAGTTCACAGTCATACACAGTCACCTGTTATTCACACAGCACCGTTTTTCATCTTCAAAGGAAGAGACATGTGGAAAGCTGTCGTAGCGAATAAAAAAGATCCTCTTTGTCGTAGTATTCAGGGCTCTTGCTGGCCTGATCCCAGCTTTCACACTCACTAGAACATGCAGGCTCAGGTAGAGGTCTTCTTGATACTCCCCCACCACTACCCGTCACATGTCCCAGGCAGGCCAGGCCTTTCTCCTTCCTTGTGTTCCCACCGACACTGACACCTGTCACTGCCGAGTGCGATGTCTTCAGTCTCCCTATCCTCATCCAATCCAGTGTCAAGGCAGCTGGAAGGTCCAGATCTGGGAGACAGTCCACCAGACAGACACTTAATCCTTATGGCAGCCATCCCAGACTCCGCCCAGTTCCATAGTAAGGAAGAGAAATTATAAAGCAGAGAAAGTCATGTTGCTGTTAGTGGTGAGGCTGAGATGGGTATCTGTGCTGCCTGACTCCGGCTCCATAAACCGAACCATTTTGCGTTCGGCCTCCCAGACAGATGGGGCTCCAAGGGTGCTGTCTGGAGGCCACCATCGTGGCTCCTTTTTTGACTTCCTCCATTGCCTGACGTTCTTAGTAATCGTTTCTGCCATCTTACCCCATCGCCTCAAAGGCTGGGATTTGGGAGTCTGTTTCCCCAGGTGTGTCCTCCATGTAACTTTCTTCACTGATTTGGGTGATGACCTCCTTAATTCCTTCATCCTTTTGCATCTCCTCCCTAAACTTGCCAGAATTTTGGACATACATTGGATGGATCTCATGTATCCTTGACCGACCTTACAGAGATATAGGAAGTTGGATTTTTCTTTTACCAAAAACGAAATAATAATTAGGAAAAAAATATAAGTGAAGAGCCATAAAAGGCAACAATCCTCTGACCTCAGAGTGTGCCGCCACTCATTTGCACCACATCCCTTTACCCTCCTTCCCTTTAAACTGTGACAAATAGATGGGGTTCAGTTTGTTCAGTTCCAATGACTCCATTTCTCCCATGAGTTACAGAGACTGGGAACCTGCCTGAGACTCCCTGGCACCCTGCCAGGATCTGTCTCTCACGTATTTTCCTTGAAATTATGTTTTATGTGAATTAGGTACAGATTTACAATTTATATCAGCACCTTAGAGCATGCGGGGAGGGCCCCTTGGTAAATAGATGTCATCATGAGAACACTTTCCAGTAGATTTCAAGACAGGGAGCTGAAATCACAGGTCTGAACAGGCAGAATTGGGGATAATTTCCAAACTCAATTACATTCCTTGCTGACGTAAACACACGTACCCCTAAAAGGTAGTTTCAGCTGTGGGTGTCAAATGAAACCTAAAGTATATTGAGCATTGCAGATTTCCTTCTTCAACTTGAACTCGTGAATATCTTGTCTCATTTTAAGGTCAAAAGACAGTTTGGAAGGTCCAAACCTTGGCTCTCAATTACTGTCTCATTTGTCTGTATTCAGCCATCACCATGTTTCTATTACTGCCTTATTTTTGTATTTAACGTACTTCCTTACTCATATCACAGCCCAAGGTGGATGACTGTCACACTGCACTTTTGAAGGCCCCTTGATTTTAGGATGATGATCTCAATTAAACTTTGGGAAACCTCTGGTTTTGGCTTGTTTAATTTCCATTGATGGCATAAAAAAAATCACACGTAAAAAGCAGCAGTCATGACCCCCTAGCATAGCCCTGCCCTACATAATAGTTTTTATGGTATTATATTGGTGTCCTAAAACATTGTGAATGCTGCATGGACCTTAAAGCGATAATTGAGCACAGTTAGCTCACTGCAAAAGGCCTTGGCCTGCAGAGACCGCTCCTGCTGAGAGTCACCTAAAAGGGCCCCCAGGCTGCAAAAAGGCCCCCCACACAGAAGGAGCCCACTGGGCAAATGCCTCCTCGCTTAACAGCCAATCCTAGCCTGGAAGCTCATAAACACCATTAGCAAAGCCTACTGCTGAGTTATTATGCAGCACAAGGATGCTTGAAGCCACTGGTTGGTATTGTTGTTTCATTTCTTGCTTGCCTGGGTCAAAGTGGCAACGTTCACTTGAAAAGATCGGGCAATTTCAACTTCTCAATTGTCACAGAGGATGAGAATTATACACAGATGTATTCCATGTTGTGATTTTCCAAATCTCCAATGTGTCTGTGGTACTGGGCGGTGTCATTGGTTAAGATAACTCAGCAAGCTAAGCAAAAAGGAATAGAGTGGAACAAAGTTCTCTCTACTAGGATTTTTCCCAAGAGTAAACCAACAACTAACCTGAGACATTTTATTCCCTAAACTGTACAGGGACTTAAACCACATGCTGCCAGAGACCAAAGACTAAATTGATCACTCTTACCATCCAGCCCTACTTTTTGGATTTAGTGTTTTTATTTTTTTTGTCCTTTCTTCTTCCATCACTGTCCCACCTCAACTACTCCTGAAAGTCATTAGAAGTTGAGATATTTAAATGGCAACCGAGAGACACAGATGGTAACACTATGCCAACGGTGTTTTTTTTTAAATATATATATTCAATGTTTTGTAATCGTAATATTATGATTATGCTCTTGAAAAAAGACACCATCTTCCAGTGTCCTTCTTGTTAATCTACCTTCCTGTCACCTGATCCCTGACATTAATATGTGAAAATCCAGGACAGAACATTTAGGATATGAGTTTCAGTTCTGTTTTATTTCTGGGGAGAACAACATTTCTGAGGAAATGACCCAATAATCCTAAATTGTCACATTCATTAGGGCTCTGTGGTGTTGATGACGCTAAACCTCTCCCGCAGAAATGGAGTTTGAGACTTATTCTTTATGGGGTCGAATGCGATGAACTCTCAGTGGTAGTTGCTGACCTCTGATTCATGCCATCTTGCAGCCGGCTTTCCGGAATGAGAGCATCCTTCACAGCTTTGTTCTTTCCTTGTGTAGACCTTGAAAAGCTGAGGAAACTTCGCGGAGGGATGGGTCTCAGTGAGGCGAGCGGACTTGTTGCTCGAATGAATATTTAACTTGATTGGCTTTCTGCTTCCATAATCATCAATCCTCCCCTGGAATTGTATTCACATTTTATGAACTCTCTGTCTCTTCGGCTCCTTTGATCTACAGACATTGTCTTCCAGTTGGGCATTTGCCTGCCTCCCAACTCATCAGCCCCAGAATCCATCTAAATAATGTGCTACATAAGAACTTAGTGTTTCCCCAATAACAAAAGATGGATCTGAATGCTTCAGTGCACCGTGAAAGGCTGTTGAAACCATCAATCTTGCTGGCTCTTGTAGAGGTCAAGAGACGGCAGGGCCAGCTGGCCAATCAATTAACCACGAAATTCAGTTTGGAGCTTAAGAAAAGCTGCCCTGTGTTATTTTTTTCCAGCAACATAACTGTCAATATTTACAGCAGATCATATATAAAGACCGAAGGAAATGAGGTGAGTTACTATCAAGAGTAGCAAAAGCCATAGTCACTGATAATTCTCATGTATTGCAAAAGCAGTCAGTCCTACAAGACATATAGCTCATTTTGCATCAAACTGAACATGGAAAATACCTTATAGACCCTCTAGAGAAGAAATGGCCTGGTGCCCACCCGTAAAAGTTTATGCTCGTCTTTGTCCACAGTCATCATGTAATAATGATGTAATAAGTCAGAAGGAAACTTCCCTTTTGTCCTTCTGGAACGAAACTCTTCTGTAATTGCATGGGATCCATGGTATTCTTAGTGCCCGTGAGCACATAAAGCAGAAAAATTAATTACCTGATAGCTTATGAAGGAAGATAGGACCAGCAGAGAAGACCCTTGCAGAAGGAATTATTTCTTTCATATATGACCCTCTGCTCTCGTAGGTCCAATTCTAAAATTCTATACATCCCTTGCTCTTAGTCTTCATGCGATTGGTTCTTCTTTTCCTCCGTTTGTCCTTGATCACACAGAGAGAAATGGGTATCTTTCTCAACAGACTTTTCCTTTTTCCATAATTTTGGTCACCTATGTTTTTTAAATCAATTTCCATTTCCCTTATTTCTACACACTGGGGGACATAATACTTTTTCCATTCTGCAGGATCCTGATGCTACCTGTTCAGTTTTTACCACCCCCTGACCATCCCGGCATATTTGTCCTCATTTTTGAAGACAGAATTTACAAAGCAGAGCGCAGATTGAGATAACCCACTCAAATCACCTAGCTTCATGCCTTGTCTACAACAATCAATAAGCATTCTGTGATGTTAATGATTATTATTGTCAAATGATTCAACTGGCCTAAGGTCATGTCGCCTGTGAGTGACAGAACCAAGATACGAGCTTAGATTTATTTAACACCTAAGTCTCATTTTCCCCCATCTGCCACACTTGCTCAGTCAGAAGTACATTTCTTCTTAAACCAGGAAGGAACTAAAAGTAAAAAGATGGAGGGTGTTAGAAGAAACTTTCTAAGGAAGAGGTCAAACAGTGGCGCCCAGGGACCTTAGGAGGGATGACAGGGAGAGGGGGCAGCGGAATCAGCTGACCACTCGTGGGGTTTTTAACACGGTGATGAGGAAGGTCCAAGAAGCAGGGAGGGAGAATGACTGCCAAAAAGTTAGAGATACTGGATTCCTAGGGAGGGAAACCTTGTTATCCATAAGTCTTCTCGGCGCTAATACTCTGGACTAGCAGGGAGCAATTTTGTGTGCGTTGCATGAATAAACCAATAATCCTCACAAAAGTCAAATGAGACAACATATGTAGAGCACATGGTATCATCCCTGCCGCACAGGACCTGTCTATAATGTAAAACTGCAGTCAGAGAAGCAGGAATAGCACTGAAAGCAGGTACTGGGCAGCACCAGAAGTGGGACCATTGTCACCCGGTAGGGGGGAAATAGTTTTGAGAATATCTTTGTGACTACAGAATAGAGACTTCATGAGAGGGAGTGTGAACTTGGGACTCTGGAATCTGCTTTCTAATGTTTTCAATCTCCTTACCTCCTAGAAAAGCTCTTCTTCTCATACCTAGTCATTCCTCAAGCCAGAGACTGCAGGGAGTTCCCAGAATGTTTGGAAGGATGAGCAAGACTGTTAGAGTAAGTGTATGGATACTCAAGATTACTATTCTAAATAACATTTTTATTTTTAAAAAATTTTTTTATAGTTTATTTTTGAGACAGAGAGAGACAGAGCATGAGAGGGGGAGGAGCAGAGAGAGAGAGGGAGACACAGAATCTGAAACAGGTTCCAGGCTCTGAGATGTCAGCACAGAGCCTGATGTGTGGCTCGAACCCATAAACCATGAGATCATGACTTAAGCTGGAGTTGGACGCTCAACTGACTAAGCCACCAGGCACCCCTAAATAACATTTTTATTTTAATTTCACATGATTCTTGTATCTACGATACGAGAGAACATGCCTGTGTTCATTGGAACTGTCCTCTGTTACAAATGTACAAGAATATACTACTATAAACACATTTGGTAAGTAAGTAAAATATATATATATATATTAAGTGAAAAGGCATCTCAATATGGTTGTGTCCCGGGGTAGGATGTCAAAAAAGAACATATAAGAATGTGAGGCCCGGTGTTATAAGCCTGAGGAAATCATTAAAGATGGACTGTCCAAGCTTCCCACTAATCAGGTGCATGAGGGTCAGAGGACAACAGGTGGATTCGGTTGGATCTAGAATCCAGGATGAAACCAGAACATGAAAGATGGAGCATTAGAGGGGCACCTGGGTAGCTCAGTTGGTTAAGCGTCTGACTTCAACCTAGGTCATGATCTTGCCCGTACGAGTTCGAGCCCCACATCGGGCTCTGTGCTGACAGCTCAGAGCCTGGAACCTGTTTCAGATTCTGTGTCTCCGTCTCTCCCTGTCCCTTCCCCACTCACACTCTGCCTCTCTCTCAAAAATAAACATTAAAAAATTAAAAACAAAAAAAAAAGATGGAGCATTATATTAAATACTATATTATCATGGAAAGAATCTGATTATGACTTTGGTTTTTAGTCCAAGATTTGGGGTTACTTATATATTATAAAGGAAAAGGATGACTTTTAGCTCTAGGGCTTTAGTCTCCTTGTCTGTAAACTTGAGGACCAGATTAGATGTCACTTACTAGATTGCCTCTAAAGGCCATTCCAGTTCTAAAAGCCCATCAGCGTACACTAAGGTAAATCAAATTCAGTGAGTATCCTGTGCACAGAATACTCTTTTTTTTTCAAATAGTTTTTTTTTTTTTCAAATAATGATGGTAATAAGCAGGTGGGTATTAACCACCCATTTATCCAGCTCCTTCTGTGTACTAGAGTGCACATGTAACATGTCATCTCTAATCCCTTCAACAGCTCAATGTGACAAAAAGTTTCAGTCATGATGTAGCTCATTTAAGGTCAAAATGGACTCAAACTCCTCTTCAAAGACTTCATTCTTTCTCCTTCATCCTATAGCATCAATTCCCCCATCCATGTGTCATTAATAGACTTGTATCTTCCAAGCAGCAGAGGGCCAAACCACACAGAGGAAACACTATCAGAAATCCAAGGAGAAACTGGTGAGTAACAGAATTGTAGAGAAGTCATCAGACAAATATGGACTTAACTTTCCATCCTTATCAGACAGCTCCCACTTCCTCCCACTCAGCCTCAGCATTTCTTTATGGTGTTGGGGGGGCGAGCAGTGGAGGAAGGAGGGAGGCCAAAACAAAACAAACAACAATAAAACTCCTACTAAGGATTTGCGTATTGCAAAGTACAAAACATGCCCACAGACATTCCATTGGAGCCTCCAGAGTAGCTATTATTACACTCACCTAGAAGTGAGGAAGCCTTGATCAGAAAATCAACTCTCACTCAAGGTCATAAAAACAAGACTAGAAAGAATATGATCTTCTAATTCTTCTGGTGTCCTTTACACTATTTCAGCAACAGAAAACTGCATTAAAAGAAGATGAGTGTGTACTAAATATATTTTATTGAGGACTGGTATGAGAGAAAATCAAGGACAAAGGCCAAGACCTCAGGGTCAGAATATTTGGAAATAACCTCCTACTTCTCTCTCTCTCCACCACAATTTATCCCTTGGTAAGCCATGTGGAAATTACAGTGACTTTTTAAAGCAGTGGAGATACCTGATGGGATATTGCCTGGACAAGTTCAATCATGTGCCTGTAAGGGAAAGTTTGAGTGTGTGTTTAGGGGCGCTTATGAACAACTTCTCCATTCTTTCCCATTGGTAGCTTTTTGTTCATATCTAGTCTCCCAAGTTTTGAGCATCATCCCTAAAGCTGGCCATAAAAGAGTCAAATAACTATCTAGAACTTAAAAGTGTTAATAAAGTCATCTTTTCTTTTCTTTTTTTTTCCTTCTTGGAGCTGAGAAGGTAGATGGACTCAAGAGAATACTTTAAGCAACACAATCTTCCCTTCCCCACTATTATCAATGTTAACTATTTAATAGTGGTCCTATTAAATAAAGAATCTGTCTTATAGGATGTTTTTCCAATTAAAAAATAAGTCTTTGTTTTTAATTGGTTTTTGGTTTGTTTTTTCTTACTAAACCCAAGTAGATTCTAGCTGGATCACCTCTTTTGTGTAAAAAAAAAAAAAGTGCACTTCTAAATGAAGTCAAGGAAGAAGGGCACTTCTCACTGGCCTGGTACCATAACTGATGGTGACTGATCTATAACCACAACCTTCTTATCAGAAAAGTCAATTCAAAACAATCCACCCAAAATGCAAATGGTGACAAATTACAAAATGTAAGGGGAAAAACACCCACTTGGGTACAAGGAAAAGCGATTAGAAAATGGATTTTTTGAAATAAAAGAAGCATCAGGTCAAGACAGTGTGCCCTTCCATCCACTATGTTTCACAGATGAGGAATTCTATTGTTTCTAAAAAAGATAATTTAATAGAAGCAAAGATAAGCCTATTGATTGGAGTCCAACTAAAACAGCTTGCAGGGAAATTGCTGTTTGCCTGTCTATAGGCAGCAAGTCCTCTAAGTGTTGGTTATATCTGTAAAGATCTAATGAGGCCAAAGAGACAGGTTATAAAAGATTCCTAAAAGCAATTCCTAAAAGCAAAATAGAGATTCCTAGAAGCAATACGGTGGAAAGTTAAATTGTGTGTCAATCAACAAAGCAAAATTTCTAAGATAATTCAAACGATACTTTAGTTCATCGCTTTAAAATCAAGACTCATTCTTACTGCAGTTGGTAGATCTTTCCAAAGGGTGGTGGGAACTATTTTTTAAAGCAAAGACAAATAAACAAGAAAAGAAAAAGAAAAAGAAAGGTATTTAAAGCAAATAGCTAGACGCAGAAGGAGGCAATTCTCTGTTTGGGGGTTTGTGTAATGGAACCAAGAGTAAGTTTTAGAAAGAATTTTACCACTGGAATTGTAAATTATTTCATTAACTAAGGATCCCTGGCAACATGAGGTGAATGAGGCAGTCTGAGAGCTAAATGTGTCACTTGGTGTTTCCTTAAATTAAACTTAAAATATTTTCTTTGCTGAGGAGAATAGGGTGACTGAATAAGGTGCATCTCACAAATATTAGGGGAGGGTTGGTACCTTCAAACACAAGGAGCATGTTTACAACCTTCCCTCCCTCTCTCAGACCCCCATCCCAGAGGAATTCTAGTTTTTATATTCTGTTGGGAGGGGAAAAAGTACTTACGACCAAAAAAAAAAAAAAAAAAAAAAAAGTAAATGAAAAGGTTGAATCAGGTTAGACATGAGTAAAATTGGGTTAGAGTCCATTTTCCACACCAAGTGGGTTAAATATTTTCCAATTCTTTGCTCTTATTCCTTCATTCATTTGTCTTCATGACTCTCTAAATCTTGTGTACCTCCACTCTCTTTGCTTAGCATCCTTGACCCCTCAGAGATTAGCATCTCAAGGGGCTGATTTCATTCCCCAACAACTTACAATGTCTGCTAACTTTTATTGATACTTACTATATGAATCAGACATTCAGTGAAGGACTTTATAGGCACAATCTTACATAATCCTCACTAAAATGAGATCATACTTGGGGGGCGCCTTTGTGGCTCTGTGGGTTAAGCATCTGACTTTGGCTCAGGTCATGATTTCATGGTTTGTGAGTCTGAGCCCCACATCAGGTTCTGTGCTGACAGTGAGGAGCCTGCTTGGTACTCCATCTTTCCCTCTCTTTCTGCCCCTCCCTCACCCTCTCTCAAAATAAACTTAAAAATATTTTAAATGAGATCACATTGGTACAATTATGATTTCTGTTTTAGATTTTTAAAAAATGTTTTATTTATTTTTGATAGAGAGAGACAGGGTACAAGTGGAAGAGGGGAAGAGAGAAAGGGAGACACCTGAAGCAGGCTCCAGGCTCTGAGCTGTCAGCACAGAGCCTGATGTGGGGCTCGAACTCACAAATCATGAGATCATGACCTGAGCCAAAGTCAGACACTTAACTGACTGAGTTACCCAGTCAGTATGATGTACAGCATCATCTCTGACAATTTCACTTCCTGTCGGCTTAGGCTGCTGTGCCAGAGTAGGGATCTACTCTGCCTTCACCACTCTGTCTGTATGTGCTCTGAAAGTATCTGTGAATGAATGAATGAATGAATGAATGACTTTCTCAGTGGCTTCAACACCTTGTTCATAGTCTGTCTCTGAACTTAGTCTCCAATGTAATTCTTTGGAAAAGAAACTTCAGGGGCACCTGGGTGGCTCAGTAGATTAAGCATCTGACTCTGGCTCAGGTCACAATCTCGTGGTTTGTAGGTTCAAACCCCATGTCCCACTTCTGTGCTGATAGCTCAGAGCCTGGATCCCGCTTCAGGTTCTGTGTCTCCCTCTCTCTCTGCCCCTCCCCCACTTGCATTCTGTCTCGCTCTTAAAAATAAATTAACATTAAAAATATATATAAAAAAGAAATTCAAATATGGAAGTGGATAAAAACATATTGATAGTGTGAACATAGTAGCCCCCCTCCTGGGTTCTCTGTACATGAAGAATGTACTTCTTGTCGTAAAGAGAATCATATCCTAGACTGCTCAAATCTGTATATATAGAGAGGTTAATGAGTGACAGCTCAGAGAGCAGAGTAGATAGAAAAATAAGTGGAGAACAGAAAGGTCATTTTCTGATGTGACTGAAAGTGGTTGGAAAGGTACCTAAGAAGAAATTCTCTAGAAATATATACATACATACATATATATATATATATTTTATTTTCCAGGCAAATAAGAGAGATTCAAGTTATTCAAAGAAATGCTAGCATCAGATGTAGAAGTGAAGCTAACTTGAATAGCTAGGCCAAAATTGTAGGAAGAGTGATTTTTGTCTCAGTGATAAAAAACATTGAGAAGGCAGCTCTAAGTTAAAGGGGGTCAAGTAACTGTTTGGAGAACTTTTTCTTTTTTTTCAGATGGAGTCAAGATTTGTGCCTAAAAATACAGACTGAAAGGTTTCTCAAGCACCCACAAAAAGAATTAACTTTAGTTGACCTTAGGTTACAAACAGACAAAGCTAGGAAGAAAAACAAGATTTATCCCTTAAAGCCCTGGACCCTAATTACCCTGTGTCCCTGTAACTCTCTATCTCCAGGAGTGAGTGTCCCCAGAGGCCCCGTACCCGGCCTCCTTGCAGGAAAGTCACTTCTTTTGCTCTAATGGTTGACTGAGTGTGATGCAAAGGCTAAATGTGTGACTAGTCCGTCAATAAAGGGGAAAAGGGCCGAGGGATTAGGAGGCAGGGAGATGCAATCCCCAGAGCATTCCATACTATCTACTGTGTTTTCTTTATTGCCTGCTCTAAGATGGGCCAACGAGACAGCTTCCCGGCAGCTTCTGTGTTGAGTCCATATTTATTGCTGGGATTTTCGAAGTACCTAAGAGGTACTGCGGAAGCGCTATGCTCTAGACAGTTTCATGCAGAAAAGAGAGAGAACTGGCAATCTGAAAGTCTAGCATATATGAAGAGCTGGAGTGGAGGGAGCCCGGCCATAAATTCTTTCAGACCCTGTCTAATGCCATTGACCTTTCACACAACACTGCTTCTGGCTTCCATAGCCCTCTTACCCACTTGTATTTGTGCAGAGTGTGTGGTTTACCCCTACACTGTTCTCTAACAAAAGGATTTAGATTTGGCTCATCTTTCTACCTACCCTTGCACAATATATGGTTCCTACTAGGAACTCAGCAATTGCTTTTTCAATGAATAAGTGAGGTCTATAAATTGAGCCCTATGAGAAAATTTCTCACGCATGGGAAGAAACTGTCTTCTGCAGCAGCTATGGGTTGGACCGTGTGTGCATTGTATTCTGCTCAGCATCTATGGAAAGATCTAGTCAAGGACAGACCTAGAAGGCATGCGCACTAGCAGGGTCTGTGCAAGAACTCTGGTCTACAGCATACAAGCATCTGGGCTCTGGGACTAGAAGGTTCTAAAAGGGGCTGGTAGAGACAACTTTGCTTCTTTCTCAGCTAGCCAATTGCTTTGCCAAATTACAGTAGAAATTCCAGTTTACCAATTTTACTTTACTTTTGAGGAAGTGGGAGCCCAGAGTCGTTACTTCCTGCAATAAGACCAGTGTCAACGCCGTAATAGGAACTCAGGTATATACTCATATGCCCTTTGTTATCAGTAATCATCCAGCCATTGGATACCTGTTTTTATTCTTTAGTTAATTTTTTTTGACATTTATTTTTGTTTTTGAGAGAGACAGAGCATGAGTGGGGGAGGGGCAGAGAGAGAGGGAGACACAGAATCCAAAGCAGGCTCCAGGCTCTGAGTTGTCAGAGCCCAACGCAGGGCTCGAACCCATGAACCATGAGATTGTGACCTGAGCAAAAGTTGGACTTTATGGACTGAGCCACCCAGGCACCCCAAACTGAAGTAACAGTTATAGCCATGATCGTATAGTGGTTAGTACTCTGCGTTATGAAGTAATAGTCATCATCAGAGAAAATTTGGAATATATGAAGGTAGAGAGAAAAGTCCTAACAAAAATGACTGGGAGGCTTATCAGCCTAACATTGTCATTGCTAATCATTCCTTTGTATATTTATTTGTTTTGCTAACACACTTTTTAATTTTTGAAATATTTTTAATTATCCTTTTTAATATTGTGTTTTGTTGTTTTGATAATTTGTCAGAACTATTTCCCTTCTTGATTACATGACTGTGTAATATCAAAGGAGAATCTATGTTATATTTTATATAACTATTTCCATAATGATGGACATTATTTCCACCTATTTTTGTTCATAAATAACACTGTCCTGAACACCTCTATCCAGAAAATGCTTTGTAGAAAAAGATATTCTTGAAGTTGTCTTTCAGAATAGCAATTGCTCGATCGGCACTTTGGAAAATCGTCATACATATTTCCATTTGGCTCACTGTTTTGTTTTGTTTTTTTTGTTTTGTAGCCATATCCTCTCAGAGAAACCATTTTTTATTTGTTTGCTTGTTTGTTTTTTAATAGTCTCTCCTTGGGACGGCAGGGTGGCTCAGTCGGTTAAGCATCCAACTTCGGCTCAGGTCATGATCTCAGGGTTCGTGGGTCTGAGCCCTGCATTGGGCTCTGTGCTGACAGCCAGCTCAGAGCCTGGAGCCTGTTTCAGATTCTGTGTCTCCCTCTCTCTCTGACCCTTCTGCTCATGCTGTTAATCTCTCTCAGAAATAAATAAATAAATAAAACATTAAAAATAATTTTAAAAAATAGTCCCTCCCTGATGGCCTGCTCACCACTTTGAGAAAGTCAACTGTCAACATTGGCCAGGAATATACCCAACAATCTTTTTCCTTGTTCAAAGGCACATTCAGTTTTTTTGGCCACTAGGCTGAATCCTACAGCTACCACACAGGCATGAGAGCCTCCTTCTCTCTCTCTCCCACCAGTAGCCTTTCTGTAATTAATAACAGTTTTGCAGGATAGTCTTTGCCATCGTGTCTGCCATCATGCCTAAATCCATTCCTTTCTCTCTCTCTCTGCCCCTCCCTTGCTCGTGTGCGTGGACACTTGCTCTCGTTCTCAAAAAATAAATACACCTAAAAAAAATCTTGTAACAAAAAGAAACATAATAAAACAAGACATGAACATTTGAGAACCTCAGGATTCTAGAATTTTGTAGCTGGAAATGGCACAGAGGTCCATGAGTTCTGGTTCAATGACAATATTTAATAAAACACCAAGACTTGGACAGACTTGATAGCCTAGATAAATAATACAACGAGTTAGTGACACAACCTCTTTGGAATGAACATCTCATACATTGTCTAAATGAAACATAAAACCATCTCCCACAGTCTATGGGTAACAGTAGCATTAACATCTCTGGGTTTACAATCTGTGTTTTCTGACAAGAACATTACTTATTTTGGGTATTCTCACTGAAGATGATGTTTAGAACTGGAGTAATTCCAGGACCCTGTGAAAGAACAGTGAGTGGGATTCTAAAACCTGAATGAATCCCTGATCCATGAGCTGGGTACTACAATTTCCTTATTCTCAGTTTCCTAGTCTGGGAACCAGTGCTGTCCTGGCTACATTATCAGGGTAAAAGAACCTTAAGTTAGGGGATGTTTGTGAAGTTAATGTGAAAACACTGAAAGTTATTTGAATGTAATAAATTCTAAGTTTTAATATCACTTTTCGTATTCATAATGAAACATCAGGGCAGGTCAATTGAAAGTTGGGCTCCATTTTCAGAAGCTGTTGTAAAATTTAATTTTCATGAATATGTTAGAGCACTTCAGAATTTTGACCTCAGAATTTAATGATGGAACACAACTGGACACTGGGTTCTCTGAAGTGGCAAGTGAAAGAAAATGCTTAAAACCCACATCAAGGAGAGGTGTCTGGGTGGCTCAGTCGGTTATGCATCTGACTTCGGCTCAGGTCATGATCTCATGGCTTGTGGGTTCGAATCCCATGCCAGGCTCTGCACTGACAGCGTGGGGCCTGGGGCCTGCTTCAGAATCTGTGTCTCCATCTGTCAATCTGTCCCTCCCCCATTTTCTCTCTGTCTCAGAAATAAATAAATATTAAAAAAAATTTTTTTTTTTAAAAACTACATGAAGGAAACAGGGTGCCCAGCATATACAGTTTCACTTCCTCTCCTTGATTTTTGGGAGTTTAGGATTAAAAATTTTCTAGGGGGTCCTGGGTGGCTCAGGGGGTTGAGTGTCTGACTTTGGCTCAGGTCATGATCTCAAGGCTTATGATCGCTGCTGTTAGTGCAAAGCCTATTTTGGATCCTCTGTTCCCCTCTTTCTCTGCCCCTCCTGCACTCATGCTCTTTCTTTCTCTCTCTCAAAAATGAATAAACATAAACAAATATTTTTTTTCTTAGTACAAGCTTCTTATTTTATAAAGAAGATACCAAAGGAGCTCCTGGGTGGCTTAGTCGGTTAAGCGTCCGACTTTCGCTTAGGTCATGATCTCGCGGTTCGTGGGTTCAAGCCCTGTGCTGGGCTATGTGCTGACTGCCAGCTCAGAGTCTGGAGCCTGTTTCAGTCTGTGACTCCCTCTCTCTCTGACCTTCCCCTGCTCACGCTATCTCTCTCTCTCTCTCTCTCCTAGAAATAAATAAAACATTAAAAAAAAAGCCCAATTATATAAAGAAGATAACAAAACCCAGAGAGGTGATGCAATTTTCCTTAGTTAGTAGAGGTCTGTGGCTATTGTATTTTTATTTTTAAGTAATTAGATTTTTAATAAAATTACTCACAGGAGCTCACACTCATACTGATTACAACTATGTCCGTGCGTAGCAGTGTCCAGCCGCCATCTCAAACCTGCGTCGGGTACCATATACCTCCCTCCCTCTATTTGCATAAACTATTCTCTGTCTCCCCCCTCTTCTGCTCAGATCGTTGAGGTTTTGAACACCAGCTAACTTCTATGTGAAGCTTCTTCTGCCAAGTTCAGCCTTCTCCCTTGTCTTACAGCCCTATGGACATAAATTCTCTTGAAGCACTTTTCCAATATTATTATCTTCTACATTTATGCAATATGAACTCAAATAATTGTTGAATCAATAAGTTAATGAACCAATTGTCAATAAATATTCCCTAAACTGGTGTTAATTTTTCTTAAACTCATGTTAAATTTTATTTTATTTGTTTAAAAAAATTTTAAACTATTTTTTTGGTTGTTTATTTTGAGACAGAGAGACACACCACAAGTGGGGAAGGGGCAGAGAGACAAAGAGACAAAGAATCTGAAGCAGGCTCCAGGCTCTGAGCTGTCAGCACAGAACCCGATGTGGGGCTTGAACCCACCAACTGCGAGATCAAGACCTGAGCCAAAGTTGACACCTAACCGACTGAGCCACCCAGGCACCCCTATTTTTAAAAATTGTTAATGTTTATTTATTTTGGGGAGAGAGAGAGAGAGCAGGGGAGGGACAGAGAGGGAGGGAGACACAGAATCTGAGGCAGCCTCCAGGTTCTGAGTTGTCAGCACAGAGCCCAACACAGGGCTCAAACTCACCAACTGTGAGATCATGACCTGAGACAAAGTTGGATGCTTAACCAACTGAGCCACCCAGGCACCCCTGATGTTAAATTTTAAAAGAACATTATTTGAGGTCCTTTGTTTCTGTTGCAATTTTATTACATAAACTATTTATTCAAACTCAGCTTTATTTATTTATCAGACTCAGTATCTTTTTAAGTGTTTTTATACACATTTTTAAGTTTATTTATTTATTTTTAAGAGAGCCAGAGGCAGCATGAGTGGGGGAAGACAGAGAAAGGGACAGAGAGAATCCCAAGCAGGCTCTGCACTCTCAGCACAGAGCTGGAAGCATGGCTCGATCTCTTGACCATGAGACCATGACCTGCGCGGACATCAAAAGTTGGGTGCTCAACTGACTGATCACCCAGATGGCCCCAGACTCAGTATGCTTTAAAATGATGTTTCTTGGACAATTAATAGTTCAAAATATGTTCAAAATCCCTCGGTAGAGTAAGGAATATCATGTTGGTGTCCTTGCCATCTTCGCTAGCACAGTTCTAAAAGTTTTTCTAGCCGGTGGAATAATAAGATACAGAGGGCCTGTCAGGAAATGTCCAGGGGAAGAGCTAGCTTACTGTGTCTCAAGTATGACTTATTATTTGTGTATTTCATTTATTAAAATGAAATATGGAAAGATGGCTTACTGTTTTCCTACGACCATTCAAGTCCTGATAAATTTATTGATTCATCAGACTGACTTTGGACTGATACTATTAGTTTATTTCTTCTTCACCAAAAAAAAAAAAATCTATAATTTATGAAGATCATCAGTAGTAGCAGATTTGGTGGAAGAGGGTAATTATGCAAGATATTTATGGCTCTATGCAGAGACAATAGTCAGCTGGGATGCATTTGTATGCTCATATGATTATTAAAATACTTAAGGTAGAGACACAGCCTTTTCCTGAGCCATGCGATTAACCACTCAAGGTTGCAGCACACATGGTCCCTGAAGGTGCCTGTAATAAGTGCCTCTAGCTAGCCTGTTGCCCTTCATACATCCTGGCCTCTGCGTGTTCCCTGCTCGGTGCAGGTCCAGACTCTCGTGGGTGCCAACAGGGTGCTGGCAGTGACACTAGCATCATGGTAGGTAAAGTACAGGTGCGTGGTCAGTCCCTGTAAGGTAGGCAGGGGCCAGCATTCTCATGAAGTGCGTCCCTTGTGACTGTTTGTGGGAACTGCAGCTTCCACACCATACTCCAGGTCTTTGTGTACTCTGAATTTCATTTCTGGTTTTATACCAAAGTAACAGGAAACAATAGAAGAGCTACAGTGTTATAAATGTGGACAATATTACCTAAAAACAAGAGCTGTGATGGCAAATTTTGAGGAAAGTGGACAGAAAGAGAAAAAGTTACAGATAGGAGTGTGTGTGTGTGTGTGTGTGTGTGTGTGTGTGTGTGTGTGTGTCTTGATCAGCTCTATCTGGATGGTACAAACAATGGTGTATTAACAAGTTGTGTATATAACAAGTTGGCTAGTTAGCTCTGATGCTGGGATTTCCCCAAAAAGCTCACATTTAGAGAGTTATAAGACAGTCCTGGGGGAGGGTAGGAATGGAGAGTAGGAAGATGAAAGCTAGTGGTTTTATTGCCTTGGTCTTGAAGTACCTAACTTTCCAAACCTCATTCAAACGTTATGATTCAAAAGCATACACAGATGCTATGTTTAAAAAAAAAAGACAGTAAATATCTCTGTAAGAGAGATTGCTAACATCTCTGGAAATCTCTCGTTTTAGAGTGAATATTTACCTTGAAAGTATTCATCCAGCCTAAATTCTTCCTGGTCTTCAAACATCATCTCACCCCACTTTCCTCCATTTCATCCAACTCTGTAGTTATAAGCAGGAAGTAAGTACCATTTCTTGTCCTGTGTTCATGCTGTACTTTAAGTGAGTAGGTTAGATATATCACATTTCCCTTCCAGAAGATATTTAATATAGCTATCTGCTATTTTTTTGTAATATATTAAGGCTTTACTTATTCATACTAATTGGTTGATGAGAATAGCAATTCCTCACTAGTAAGACATGTAACAATACAAAATGAGAGTAAACACAAATATAAGAAGGGACAAGACACAGTCTTCCAAGGAGAGCTTTATGGAATCTTTAGAAATCAGGTAGCAGGGAAACCAGAATCAGAGCTCTAAATTTTATCTAGGGTAGAACTCGAAAGCTGCTCAGTTATTTCAATCTTGAGGCTCTTTTTAAATCTTTAAAATTTTTTAAAAAAATATTTATTTATTTTTGGAGACAAAGACAGAGTGCAAGTAGGGGAGGGGCAGACAGAGAGGAAGACTCAGACTCTGAAGCAAGCTAAAGGCTCTGAGCTGTCAGCACAGAGCCTGATGTGGTGCTTGAACTCATGAGCAACGAGATCATGACCTGTGCCAAAGTTGGGCGCTCAACTGACTGAGCCACTCAGGCATCCCTAATCTTTTTTTTTTTTTTAAGCTTATTTACTTATTTTGAGAGATAGACAGAGAAAGAGAGATAGAGAGAGAGAGTAAGGGAGAGGCAGAGAAAGAGAGGAAGTCAGAGAATTCCAAGCAGGTTCTGTGCTGTCAGCACAGAGCCTGACACAGGGCTCGAACTCACCAACTGTGAGATCATGACCTGAGCCAAAATCAAGAGTCAGATGCTTAACCGACTGAGCCACCCAGGTGTCCCTTTAGGCTCTTGTACATAATATGTGAGACCAGAAAAAAATGACTAATTGGCATATGAATTTGCAGATTAAAAATAGATAACAATACTCCATCCAGGAAAAAAATCCATTCTAAATGCTCATTGTGAAGTTCAGCCAGCAAACAGGAACAGAAACAAGGAAAACTGGGAGGGGTAGATGAAATGTACCCTAGGATATTTTATTTAACCTATTTGGTAGCTTAAGAGAATAGGTAATTTTAAAGTAGTTGGTTAGATTATTGATTATTGGAAAGGCACAGGTTTTCAGGGTGCTTACTTAAGCTAGATACAGAGAAAGATAAGTAGTTTCACAATAGCTCCTCTAAGCCCTTCTATTGAGTACAACACATAAAGCAGCTCCTTCTTTACAACCAATGGCTGCATTAGTATAATAGGCAGGTGTAGAAGGCGCTTGTTTAGTTCCCTCTGTAGACTACGGTTGAGATCAGATTCAAAGACATGATTTTTGCAACCCAGTCTTCCATAATATGGAAATTTCTTGTTTATATCAGACTTACTTTTAAAAGATATTTTTAGATAAGGTGTTTTTACCACAATTATGAGACAAGTTGAGCCAACTTGAAGGGAAGGGACCTCACAGACATCACCCATTATATTCTTCTAATATCTAGCAATCAGAGCCAGGATGCTGAGAACATTTTATTTCATTGAGAAAGGAAAACTGCAAAATGGTCATTGAGCTCATAAGGGTTAATGACAAAGTCCTGACTTCAAACGTTCGGCAGTCCTGCATCATTTGCTGTCATCACCTTTTTTTAGATCTGTAAAAAAAAAAAAAAATACCGTCTGCTGGGATGTATTGTCTATAACCATCTAGAGAGAGGCTTCGTGCTGGGGTGCGATCTGCCTGTATGAATAGAATGTTTGGCTTTTCTTTGTTTCTTGGATAAGTTTTATAGTGAGAGCAAAAAGAAAAGAGCAAGGAAGTAAAATATATTCTCTATTCAAATGAAGGATGGAAAAAATTAGCTAATGATCCCTTTTTATTGTATTGTGCTTTTGGAATTATTTGAAAGAATCAGTGAGAAACAGGTTACTGTTGTTGTTTTCCAACCTTGCAGTTACCCGCTTTTCTTCACAGGCTGACAGAGCAAAATGCCGACTGAGATTATAAATGGAGGTATAGAAACTGATGAATCAGGCCCTGAAACTAAAAGATGAGTCGATCTAGCTAGCAAGAATGTGAAATCGAGGTGATTTGCCAGCATCAAGTTTTCCAAGTTGAAAGGCATTCAGGTTCACGTACGTTTGCTCTCAAATTGTAAACTTTGACAGATAGTGAGACGTAAGTCCATCCCAGAAAGGGTTTCAACAGATCGCTGCAGTGATTCTTAATGCTCACAGCCTAGATCTGCTAATGACCCATCACTTACTTCAAGCTAAACGTTTACTAACTTTAATCTGTGAAAACAGAGCCTGTTTGTTCATCAGCTCTGTAAGAAATGAGACCATCATATGCAGGTAAGCAGTCACCAAAGTGTTATTAGTTAGCATGAACAATAAGCTACATGTATTGCCTGACTCACTTTAGGTCATGTTTTCTAATGATTTTCATTCATTAATTCTACATATTTATTGAGGATTATCTATGTGTCAAGCACTCTTTCAAGGGCAGGAATTATTATCATGAATACATAGATAAAATCCTCCTGTCATGGGGCTTACCTTCTATTTCAAGGGTAGGAGGTAACAGGAGAAGGGCAAAAGACAAAATCAGTAAAACTGTAGACAGTTGTAAATATTCTGCATGTAATTAACATCAGGTGCTCTGAAGTTCACTGGACAGAGATCAGAGAAGGCCGCTCTGAGGGTGTGATGTTTGAGTCTTAAATGACAGATGTCAGCCTTCCACAGATCTTAGAGGAAAATGTTCTAGTTATAGACAACAGCAAGTGCCATGGCCCTGGGGCCCGAGGTTGGCAATGTAGGGGAACAGCAACAAATAAATGTCAGTGACTTTGGAGTATGGTAGACAAGTGGGCAAGTGACAGGGAATGAGATCAAACAGGGATTAGGAGAAGGGGTTTAGATTTTATTTTCAGTGCAGCGAAAAGCTGTTGAAGACTTTAAAGGAGAGTAACATAACCTAACTTACATTTTATTTTTTTATTTTTTATTTATTTTTTAATGTTTTATTTATTTCTAGGTGAGAGAGAGACAGCACGAGCAGGGGAGGGTCAGAGAGAGGGAGACACAGAATCCGAAACAGGCTCCAGGCTCCGAGCTGGCAGTCAGCACAGAGCCCGACGCGGGGCTCGAACCCACAAACCGCGAGATCATGACCTAAGCGAAAGTCGGACGCTTAACCGACTAAGCCACCCAGGCGCCCCCCTAACTTACATTTTAAAGAGATCATTCTGGCTGTCCAAGGAGGATTCACTGGAGGGAACAAATGCAAAATCCAAAGGATGAGTTTGGAAACCATTGCGAAACTAGGAAAGAGATTATAACGCCTCAGGCTAAGGAGAAGAAGTCAAGATGAAGTCTGGAGGATTCTGGGAATACTTGGAATTAGAAGTTATAGGTATGTTGATGGATTAGATGTGAGGGTGGAAGGAGACAGTGCGGGAAAGAGAGGAAGAACTCCAGCTATTTGACTCGAGAAACTGTTATCTACCCCATTGCTTGCGGAATTGAGTAGATAGCAGTGGGATTTACTAAGGCGACAAGAGCAGAAGAAGAGCTGGTTGGGGAAAAAAGCTGCAGGTATGTGTTGCGTGTATTAAGTGAAGGTGCCTAGCACACCTAGGAGCCCAGAGTTCAGGGAGACAGGAACAGGAGTGTTGGGTGCCACCAGCAGATAGGTGGTCCTTGAAGCCATTGTGAAGAGAATGAGGCTCTGTAATCCTTGGACACTTGGACATCAAATAGAGGAGAAAGAGGCAAGAACACGCGAAACAGAAAGAAAGCCAGAAGAAAGATTCCATTTAAAAAATTATAGTTTTGCTTAGTGAAAGAATTGGGTGATTTTTCCCTCTCCTTGGCTGTATGGGGTGGAAGGGCAAATACAGACTCTAGAGTAAATGTAAGTTTCTTAGTCGTGCTAATCATCTGAATCAGCTTAGCCTCACAAATAATATCATTTATTTCTTCCTCATGGATGACTCCTGAAAGTACAGAGGGGACGCAGCGGTATCAGGACATGACTTAAAGATACAAGGGGTATGGATATCTGCACTGGATGAAATATCACACCCAAATTCATAAAGCAAGACCTACCAGAAATCAAAGAAGAAGAGGAAGGAGCATGTTCGTAGTGGAAAACCATCATTCCCTCCTCTCAGCCTATGATGGCTCAAGTTTTGGCTTTTGAGGTCTGAAACGATTGGGAAAGGATCTCTTACTACTTTATTCTCTTTCTAGCTTTTCATGCCTGCTTTGAGAATGGGAAGTGAAAGCTGTGTCAGATCAGAGAACGGTCAGAACATGGCTCCACCACACCGTTTAAGTTTGCCACATGCTGAAGGCCAAACCTTCCCCATAGCTTCAGAGAATAAGCATTGGCTCATGTGCGTATAATCGAGTAGGTGACCATGAGCACTTCCGTAGGCACTCATCGACTAGACACTCCTCCCTCCTGGTCACTATGCGTCTGGAAGACAGACTGCAACCAAACAAACCTTTCTTTTAAGAAATACCCCCCTGAACTTACTGGAGCCCCCCAGTCTGTACACCAGATCCTGGTTGTGGAGTGATTTGTGTCATGACCATGCTAACGACGAGAAGAATCTATCCTGCCCTTTACAATAAAAGATCAAAGTAGAAACATCTTCTTTTTTCTGGTTATTGCTTATTGCTTCACTGAAGAGCAATCATACAAATTTTTTTTTAGATGAAGTTAGTGAAAAGGAAATCAGAATAGGGATTTCTACTTCCTTTTCAATTTCTAGGGAGTCTCTATTCTAGTTTCTACTGTTTTGATTGGAAAATTTCGTGGTGGGGCTACAATATTTCCCTTCTGTATGGATGAGAAAATAGGACTGCCCTGGGAA
The DNA here is from genome assembly GCA_017311185.1 of Proteles cristata cristata. Lineage (NCBI taxonomy): Eukaryota > Metazoa > Chordata > Mammalia > Carnivora > Hyaenidae > Proteles > Proteles cristata. Next base: position 132,750 of record JAESUZ010005461.1, read on the forward strand.
AGGAAGTACTGACATATTCCCAAGCAATTTGCAGAAAGAAGTCGGGGCCACATGTGAACAGACACTACGCTGCATGTGGTCAGGGGCCATGTTTTTGCTTATTATTGTATGTGGAACAGTCTGACAGACAGGAGACGCTCTCCGGAGGCAGGAAGCAATGTAGCTTTCTGCAGGCTGCCCTGGGAGCGTCTGCAGTGGAGTCCAGAAAAACACTTTCTGAGAGATACCTGTTTTCTTTTAGCAGCCAGTAACAATAAGGACATGTATTGTTCTTGGTGCTTTCAAAAACTAAAACCCAGGGGCGCCTGGGTGGCTTAGTTGGTTGAGCGTCCGACTTTCGCTTAGGCCATGATCTCGTGGTTCGTGGGTTCGAGCCCCGCGTCGGGCTCTATGCTGACTGCCAGCTCGGAGCCTGGAGCCTGTTTCAGTCTGTGACTCCTTCTGTCTCTGACCCTCCCCTGTTCGCGCTGTCTCTCTCTCTCCTAGAAATAAATAAAACATTTAAAAAAATAAAATAAAATAAAAAATAAAAAATAAAACCCACTCTCATTTGTGAAAGGAAGGGAATAGGAGCGAACAAGAGTGCACATCATGAAGACAGCGGGTCAGAACACATTGCTGAATTTGGGTGAAACAAAGGAGTGAAAAATACATTGTTTTTTACTTACAGAATTTGCTTTTATGGCGAAGACAATCCTGTTGATTATACATAGGAAATAATTCTAAAATTAAATAACCTGATTCTGTGAAGAAAAGATTGTTTGAAACAATTTTCCCCCTAAGGACTGCATCCAGTGAAACAATTAGTAAGGATCAAGGAACATTAGTCCTAAGTAGATTTCGCTATTCGGCTGTGATGTGATCTTTCGAGAGGTTTAAAGAAATACATTGTAATCTGGCTGATTAGGCTCCTCTGCTGTGATTATAAGTCTCATTTGATTATTAACCTAAGTGCTATCTAAATCAAGGAAAGCTATTCAGTGATTGCTTCTTGATTTTTTTTTTAATATCTTGACTGGTTAATGCCTTATCTTTTATTTACCTTGTGTCATGAGCAGTGTCTGATAGATTGTTGTTTTGATTGAACGTGGAAATGTAATTTATTAGCAAAACCATTGAAATTAGTGGTATGTTATTATTTATGGGTCAAAGCAGGTTGTGATGAAATTCACAGAACTCATAAGACCACTGGATCATCAGCAGGAAGTTGATTCCATGAGGGATAATTAGGCATTATTCTCTTTTCAAAAAGTTTTTTTTTATGTTTTATTTATTTCTGAGAGAGAGAGAGAGGCAGTGTGAGCAGGGGAGGGTCAGAGAGGGAGGGAAACGCAGAATCAGAAGCAGGCTCCAGGCTCTGAGCTAGCTATCAGTACAGAGCCCGACGCAGAGCTCAAACCCACAAACTGCAAGATCAAGACCTGAACCAAAGTTGGACACTTAACGGACTGAGCCACCCAGGCACCCCTTGGCATTACTCTCTTGTGGGTGAATTTCATAGATAGAGAAGCTCCCTTTCTTTCACAGGCATAAAAACAGTGGTTTCATACTGAATCTGCATTTATTTTGGGTAGGCTTTACTCTGGTTTATTCCTTATGGCACGTCATTTCATTTTCACAGTAAATCAAGTCGAAAGACAGAGATTCATAAAGGCAACTGCTTTGCCAACGGTCCATCATGCCGTCTAGTTACGCTAAATTGGGGTCTGAATTTATTGTTCTTCCTTCTTAGTTCTATAGTGTTCTTTCTGCTCCTGAGCACTGCCAATTGCATTCTTTCTCAAATGGAAACCTGGCTGAGGTCGTGGTTGTACTTTCTTTTAAAAAGGAGTTTAGATCAAGAACATCTTATCGGAAAAGCAGAGATTCATATGAAAATACTTTCAGGGAAAAATTGATCCAAGTACTAAATTTTTGGTTAACATAGTAGGTGGAAAATGAAGCTGCATTAAGTAATAACAGCATAAAGATCGACATTTGAAAGGAAGTCGCTCATTATTCACTCTATGTTCCCTTCTATAGTTTTGGCCCCAAATGGTCATGAAGGGAGCGCTCATGTGCACCTGCCTCAGCTTGTGGCTGAGCCATCGGGGGAGCAATGGGAGAAAAGAGGGGACTTGATGTCCAAAATCTGGGTCAAGGCCAATTCCTCTCCTTACTGAGATTGAGGAGCTTGACATGTTTTAATTTGTCTTGTATTTGCTTTTCTTCTCTCTCATGTAAGGACCTTCTCTCTAACATAGGGCTAATGTGAAGATCAAATGAAATAACGTTTATCAAAAAACAAAGCCAAAGGCCATTTATTAGGAGCTCTCAACCCTATCAGATCCAACATCTTCTTTTGATAATAGCTTATAAAGCACCCTAACTATCACAAAATGAGATTCATTGATGCTATCTATACTTTATCCACAAAGATACCTTTATAAGTGATCAAATTATGCCTATTCCATAAAAGGGAAAGAGAGGAAAATGATTTGTAACAAAGAATAAAATACACATTTATAATTATTCCATAATTCCACAATTCAAATGATTCAGAAATTCAAAACCATGTTGTAACTCGTTTGACAACAAAACCTAACAGAAACACCCAAAAAGTTGATGTGATCTTCATTTTTCCCAATTACTGTGAAGAGTCCAGAAGTTTTTCAGTAAATCATCATCACCCTCACCCTCACCCTCACCCTCACCATCATCATCATCATCATCATCATCATGTTTTCAGTTATAGGTGTTCTCATTTCCAATAAACATGTTGCATGATATACATAATAGAAGAACCAGATGATCTTTAAAAACTATATATATAGAATTCTTTTATTTCTTTTTAGAGACAGAAAGAGAGTGTGGTGAGTGGAGGAGGGGCAAAGAGAAAGAGAAAATCTCAAGCAGATTCCATGTTCAGTGCAGAGCCTGATGCTCAGTGTAGAGCTTGACTCGGGACTCAATTCCACGACACTGGGATCATGACCTGAGCCGAAATCAAGAGTCAGATGCTCAACTGACTGAGCCACCCAGCCCCCCCACCAGATTGTACTGAATTCTAAAACACATTTAGTCTCACCAGTTTTAGAGAAGGAATGTAAACTTGTAATTACTAACACTTTTATTATGCTTACCATATGCCCTGCACTGTCCTAAGCTCCCAAGCCTTTCTAATATCTGTGAGGTTAGTTTTAGAATTATTCTCATTTTAAAGGTAAGGAAAATGAAACCCAGAGAGGCTAACTGACTGGCCCAAAGTTACACATCTAGTGTGTGGTAAGAGTGGATGGTAAGAGAATGTAGGCAGTCTGTGCCCTGCTTTTACCCTGAGACTGTACTGTGTCTTAATAGGCACCTATTCAGGCATGATTACTCTAGAAGCCTTAGAGAAGTGGTCAGATGTCTGCACCTCTAGCTGGGAGACATATATTCTTGCATTTTATTGGTGACTCAAATAACAAAAGCTATTGGTGTGATAGGGGTCTCTGAAAATGTGAAAAATGCAGCAAGTTTCTAAGCAAAATAGAATATATGCCTCATTTGATTTACACACTGATTGCATGTCTAAAAAACTCAGTATATAGTAAATCATAAAGAACTATATATGAGGAGCCTGGGTGGCTCAGTCAGTTGAATGTCCGACTACAGCTCAGGTCATGATCTTGTGTTTATGGGTTTGAGCCTTGTGTTGGGCTCTGTGCTGACAGCTCAGAGCCTGGAGCCTGCTTCTAATTCTGTGTCTTCATCTCTTTTTGCCCCTCCCCTGCTCGTGCTCTGCCTCTCAAAAAAGAAAATAAAATATTAAAAAAAAAATTTTAAATCATATATAAAACAGAGTTAGGTGATGCAAGCTTTTCACCTACGTGAGTATTTGCTGGACATGAAGCATTGATGGGGGGCTGCAGGGCAGTCTTTCACTGTGCAGCAGCTGGCTTGTCCACCCTCGGCCCCTGACCATTTAATGCTGTAATCCTCTAGTACTTGCCAACAAAGTAATCTTCCAAACTGCCAAACGCTCCCTAGGCAGTAGATACGACCCAACTGAGAACTACCGTTGTGACCCTCAAACCGTCTTATAAATAGCAGATACAGTGACAGCAGTCCTATTAATCTAACCATTCTGCCTTGCAACTACAAAGCTCAGGTCAATCCAAATCTACTTGTGGGGCTTTCGAAGTTCAATTCCATAATACCACCCAGAAAAACACAAATAAATTTGATCACACAGATTTTATTCTCCTCTATCTTAAGTGAGCTTTAAAATTTTATTTTATTTTATTTATTATTTTACTTTATTTTTTAAAGTTTATTTATTTTGAGAGAGGGGATGGGGCCGGGGGTCGAGGGGCAGAGAGAAAGAGAGAGAGAGAGGAGATTGAGAATCCCAAGCAGGCTCTGCACTGTCAGCACAGAGTCCGATACGGGCCTCGAACTCACGAACCGTGGGATAGTGACCTGAGCCAAAGTCAGACGCTTGATCGACTGAGCCACCAAGGTGCCCCTCAAAATTTTATTTTTAATCTTTGTTGTATGTTTCTTTCTAAAAGAGTCTGCTTTTCTGACAAAAACAACTGTAATGAAATGCACAGCATTTTGAGTCTTTGGCAAGAAAGAAACCCTAAATCAAAAATAATGCCCATTACTTTTGGTAGTCTAGTTTTCTGCATATAGGGAAAAGGAGGAAGAGAGAAAGGAAGGAAGGGAGGAAGGGAGTGAAGAAGGGAGGAAGAGAGATATCCAAGAACAAGAACAAGGTATTCTTTTGTTTTATTTTATGAGTTCTCTGAGAATTGTTTCCCTTCTCTTTACCTCTTAAAATCAGATTCATCCCTCAAGACTACTCAAACACCACCTCCTCAGAAGTCTCCATTCTGATCACTACACCCACCAGAATTAATCTTTCTCTCTTCTCTTTGCTTCCATGGTATTTTTTCAGTACCCATGGTCACAAATATATCACAGTTCCAGGGTGCCTGGGTGGCTCCGTCGGTTAAGTATCTGACTTCAGCTCAGGTCATGATCTCATGGTTCATGAGTTTGAGCCCCACATTGGCTTTCTGCTGTCAGCACAGAGCCTGCTTCAGATCTTCCATCTCTTTCTGTCTCTGCCCCTCCTATGCACTCTCTCTCTCCCTCAAAAATAAATAAACATTAAAAAACAATGTCTGACATTCCCTGTCACAATTCTTTGTTGATGCTTCCCTCCTGTACTGTTAATATCTTGAATTAAAAACTGCCTTGCATTTCCTTATCCATTTCATAACGCCTTCTAATACATGTTGGAAAGTAAAGACGAGAGAGAAATGTGTATTTGTGTGTAGGAGATTTGGGTGAGGGGTGATGTTCTTTTGGATTGCAATAGAATAGGAGGGGCCCAAACGGCTAACTTCCTTAAGTTAAGGGAATAACTACAAAGAATTTATTTTTCACTGTTCTAGTCAATAAAGTGGGCCCCCAAAATGAATTATTCTTAAAGGGTTGTACCAACCAACATAATGTATATAAATAAAAACATGTATTTGAAAAGGCTCTCAAGAGGACTCACCTAGCTTTTTGTTGTGGTGGCTTTCTGAGGGTTGAACCCAGATGCATTCTAGTGTGGTCAGCATCAGTGAAGGAGGCAAGTCAGGGAAGATGGCAGGCAAAGGCCTTGAGGTGAGGTCTGCCTCTTCTTTGCTCACCTCACTCACTACTACTTGAATTTAGACGAACCAAGAAACATGGCGCCTAAGCTAATCTGATGGTCACCTCAAAAGAAATTTCACCTTTCCATTTGACTAACATGTAGATGTTAACTGTCACCTGCTCTATCTGAGACGCTTTGGGAATCTGAAATGAAACACTTACCCAAGGCTTTGACTCTTTAGAGGCTCTTTTCTTGGAGAAAATGAGAATGTGCGAAGCCCTGTGAGGAAAACCGGAGGCGCATTGCACGCAGTGTTGGTTCTGAAGGCCAGCGAGGGTTTGTAGCACACTCTGCGGGGTGGGGGTGGGGAGGACAGCCCAGTACCGACCACAGCTGACGGAGAACGGGTCGCGAGGGTGCAGCTGGGTCCTCAAGCTCTAGAGCCAGCCTCGTTTCTTCAGTTATTATAAATGTTTTACGTTGGTGTTATTTGTTTCGGGAGTGGAATATCAACAACAACGTTTGAAATGACAAATAATTGCAATGGGAGAACCATGTGTTGCCTACAACTTAACCAAACATTTTATCACAGAAAAGCCTTCCGAGCCATATGGTCCTGCCCACCTCCTGAAGGACATTTATAGTTCTCTCTTTCCTATAAACAGTTTAAAATAACCACGATAAACATTCTGGAGAAAAGCTAAACTTGAATTTGCTACTCCCCTGTTGATTATTTGCAATAATAAGAAAATGTTTATGCACGCAGAGGCGAAGTTTATGTGGGAGGCCCTAATGCATACACCCCCTGGTGCGGTGATTTACGGCTCGTTTATGTGGAGAATGAGAGATAGTGAACACAATTTTCTGTACTGACACAACATTTCAATAGCTCCCGTGTACTAGTCTTTAATACTTAGTTTATCAATGTGACATTAATTTCTAACAGGATTTATGAAGGGAAAAGACGTATGCCAACTCAGTTATATTTTTTCCTTTCAATGTTGACCAAAATATTTTTTCAAAGGGAAAAGCTGTGATGAAAGTTGTTTTTCCAGACGCATTCCAAATGTTCAAGGGAAGACCTACAACTTCGGAAAATTCCTCAAAGTCATGGCAAGGTTGAACTGAGCTGTATCTCAGTTTCCTAATACCTGAAATCTGGTTCCTAATCTCTGAAAATGCACACACACTTACAAATTAGCACAGTTTTGTGACACTTCTTGGAAGTTTCTACTTAATAAGAGTAGATATCATCATGCAGTGGTATACTAAAACTGAAAAAGTAGCTACTAATTTATGTAGAACCCACCACTTTCCAAAGAGCTGATATCTATTGGGCATAAATGTCTTATTGGAGGGAAATTAGCAGGGACTGGTAGCTAAGAGTTATTCAATGGTGTTATCAGAGAAAACACTATTATTTCTTATTCTCAAATGGTTCAAACAGTGTAAGCAGAATATCAGAAAACGGAGCAGACATGTGGCATGTTCTTGGGTTCTCAGTAGAACTTTACATATGGGAATACCATCAACTCTACTTCTGTTCTTCTACCAGATCTATCTTTTGAAACAGGTAATGGTTAATAGTTGTCAGGTGAATGAAATCAAAGCTTCTCAGTATGGCACACAAAGATTTCTTTTTTTCCCTGTTTTTAAAGTTTGTTAATTAATTTGAGAGAGGGAGAGACAGAGAGCGAGCACAAGTAGGGTAGGGGGGGAGAGAGAGAGAATTCCAAGCGGGCTCTACAGTGAGAATGTGAAGGCTGACATGGGTTTGAACTCACAAACACTGACATCATGACCTGAGCTGAAATAGAAAGTCAGACGCTCAACTGACTGAGCCACCCAGGCTCTCCACATGCAAAGATTTCTACAATAAAAGCGCAATATATTTTTCTGAGCTCAGCTATTTCTACTTCCTCCAGCCTTGCATGCTACACTTCAGCAGCCCCTGTACTATTTATTATTCTTTGGGAAGACATATCCTTATGTGCCTCTGTATCTTCTTTCATACTGCCCTCTAATCCAGGAATGCCCTTCCCCCTTTCCTATCTCATGAAATGCTGCTTTTCATTCATGTTCCAATTTAAATGTCACCTCTTCTGTGAGGTCCCCCCCATCTCAGAGTTCAAAACAGCCCCACTCCTATTCATAGCATAATCTGATATATTTCCATTGTAGCACCAAGTATAGCCCACGTTTTATTTACTGCCCATTCCATATGTATTATATCTCCACCTAGATTTAGAGCTCATTTAAGGCAAACACCGTCTTGTTATCACCATAGTAGGTGCTCAGTTAAATGTGTATTTTCAGTATCTACTTGACCAGAAAGAAGTCCATTTGAGAGGGGAGCACTGAAACTTCAGATTCTCCAAATGAGCAAAATGAAATAGAAAAGACACAAAATAAATAACAGCACTAAAATGTAAGGATAGAAAAACAAACAAAAATGAACAAACAATCAAAAAAACATAGCTCCCAGTGACCCTGACCCAGTGCTAAATGTTTAGACAAATAAAACTGAAGAGCCATTGAGGGTCAAGAAGCAAAGAATTGCCACGCACAGTCACTGTAATCCCCTGCCTTTTTAGAGCCAGAGCATTCAGTTGCCAGAGACATGAAATTTTGTTTGAAGCACAAAGAGCCCCTGGATATGGCATGAGAGTGGTAATGGCAGCTCCTGAATAGAGAAGGAAGACTCTCTTCCCCCAGGAAAATGGTGCCCTTCATGCTCCTGTGCTGAGAAGGAGGAGCATGGGCTGAAGTTGGGCTGAAGCTGGGCTTCTCTCCTTCCCTTTTCCACCACAGACCAACTGCAGGAAGCAGTTTGTTCAGGTTTCTAGATAGAAATGAGTACAACCCATGGTTCTAGATGGGAGGAAGAATAGCAAGGCCAAGGCCAAAAACAGGGTATAATCAAGCAGGGAAGTGGATGGCCCAGATGGTAAGATACGATGGGAGAATTAGATGAGATTTCTGCTGCAAGTCAAACCAGTTCAGACGCACACTCCTCTGTCACTGCCCATGGTGGTCCACTTTGGGGACATTCGAGAAAATTATAGTTATAATATTGAGATATGGAGTGGTACTAAGACATGTCACAGTTTCAAAGGCCATCTATGTATCTCAAAGGAGATCTATGTATTCCTTCAGGTTTTAAAAATATCTGCCAGTTTTGGTAAAAAGTAGTTAAGGGCAACCCAGAGAGACGGTTTTCCAATTTTTTTCCAGATGTTTCTGGGAGGCCAAACACCTTCTCTTTATTTTATTATTTTTTATTTTTGAGAGAGAGAGGGGGAGAGAGAGGGTGGAACAGAGGATCCAAAGCAGGCTCCATGCTCTGTGCCTACAGCAGAGAACCCACCCAATGTGAGGCCCAAACTCATGAGCCCTGAGATCATGATCTGAGCTGAAGTTGGGGGCTTAACTGACTGAGCCACTGAGCACCCCCCCCAAATGCCCCCGAGTTCTATTTCAAGTCCAGCTTAGGCACTAAGATGGGTGAACAAAACCAGCCCACCAGCTGACCCACACCCTGATCTCTTTCCTAAAGAGCTCCCCACTTTGCTGGCACACAGACCAAGACAAAGATGGAAGACATTCCTCTACGCTTTTCATTTGATATCCATTGAATTCTGCCTTTATTTAACTCTGCATCAACCTTAACTCCCAAGCTTGTGGTGAAAATCAAAAGAGACGAAGTACGTGAAAGAATTGAGCAAGTGTTCTGCCCACACTAGGTGTTCAACAAAATCATTCTATTTCTGCTCAGGCCGGTGAAAGCCTAAATGATTTCTACCTGCTCTCTCCTAGTCATCTGCCCATCACATTGCCAGATTTCTTGTAGATGTTATCATACCTCAAGTTCAGTCACGGTTCAATTACTTTGGCTCCAGTGATCTCTTCCTTGGGCAGCCCATTCCCACCTTGGAACTTTACATGCCGGCCACTTGGGATTGCCTATTCTTCCTGAGTGCCCTGAGCTCTGTCACAACCTCACACTGCGGTACTCGTGGTTATTTCCCAGAAGTACTGGCTCCCCATTCCGTCTTTTATGTGGCACATTCTGCCTCATGCTTGAAGGCTTGCTTAGCTGAAGTATCTTTCCTCTATGACATGATTATATCTAAATATTTATTGCCATAATATATTTCCACTCTTTGCTTTTATGTCTCTTCTGTTGGGCTGTGAATTCTAGCACATCCTGTTCATCTTTGATGGTGCCTAGTACAGTGCTTGGCACATAACAGGTGTTTAGTGAATAAATGAATGAGTAAATGTTTCTGTGCTCAGGTCCAGCAACATATCCCATCTATGATTATATTGTTTTTACATCTGAAACAAAGCTTCGACTGAAAAAATGGAGCGTCAGCAATTTTGGAAATGACTTTTGTTGTTGTTATTATTTTTTTGGCCAGAGACACAACCCAAGTCCCCACTGAACTCTGCATTTTAGTTCTATCAACAACAGATTGCACCTTGCCCAATCTTAAACACTGCTTTCCTTAATCCTCTCTCTTCTTTCAACGTGTTATTTGAAGTCCCACCTCTCAATCCCCCTCATATCCTTCCTAAACACACACACTATTCTGAAGATTCTCCCAAGATAATTCAATGTGCTGATGATCTTTGAGATGGAGCCAGAGTAAACAGTGAGCCCTGTTTGAGAAAATGTGTTCTGGTGTCAGCTTATGCTGGGGGTTGAGGGGTAGTGGTAGGGAAGAGGAGAAATCTGGGGAAGACTGAGGGTGTGGAGGAACATCTACTGTAAAAGCTATAACATCCCCACCCCCAGCCTTCACTCCGTGTTTACAAAGAAAAAGAAAATAACTAATTGACGTAGGATGTGGGTGAGCTTGGTTTTCATCTCAATCCTGTTTTGCCTCATCTTGTGGTTGAGGCAACCATCAGAGCCAACCATTTCCAGTGCTTTAGGGGGTAAAAGGAAATAAAATAAAACAACTCAGAGACTTTGGATACTCCTTTCAGATTCAGGCCAGCTAAAGGAGCAATCACAATTCTCCGAAGCTACTATTATGAAAAAATTATGAAAGTGTCAAATGCAGGATCTTAAGAGATTACACTAACTTAAGCCCTGGATATTTGATTTGTATTGATTTCAATAAAGACCCTGGTTAAGAATTCTCTTGAAAGCAAAATCTCAAGCAAGTGGCATCAAGCATTAATCAATAGCAAAGGAAGTTTCAAAAAGAAAATTTTCAAATTCTCTTGGTGGTTTATTATGTGTTTGATGTTTTCTGTTCAGGTAGGTACAGCAACATCACTTGCTGATGGAAATAAATTCATTTCCCTAGCTCAGACCCATGTAAGCGTGCCATGACTAAATGTAGCCATTGATTAAATGATTGCTTTTATGGGGTTAAATAAAATCACTTTATGTTTTCATGTTCAAATATGGTAGAGACTCAAACTGAAGAGAACATATATAACTAATCTCTGGAAAGCTGTGTAATATAATCTGGTTAAATATCTAAACTTTAATGTTCTACTGAAGCTAATGATCACCTACAAAAATGTCAACACCTGAGATTTACATTTTGGAAAAAGTCCTCATAGGGACTTTTTTCTTTCTTTCTTTTTGTAAAAAATTATTTTTTAACATTTATTCACTTTTGAGAGACAGAGACAGACAGAGTGTGGGCAGAGGAGAGGCACAAGGAGAGGGAGATACAGAATCTGAAGAGACTCCCAGTGTGGGGCTCAAACTCATGAACTGTAAGATCATGACCTGGGCCAAAGTCGGATGCTTACCTGATTGAGCCATCCAGGTTCCTCAAGACATCCTTTGTTTTACCATGCAACCCGTTTTAAACTGTTATTTTAAACTTAATTTTTAAATTTTGCTTTTTAGTGAAAATTGCAACTAGCTAATAGAATATGATAGAATCAAACATAAGATAGATGTAACTCTAGATATTCCTGTACATTGATGTCTCAAGATCATCTTTTTTATAACTGCATATGGTATAAATGTTTCCCCACTGTGATTAGCTTTGCATGATTTTTTGACTGCAGAAGGCGTGTGTCTGAGAGTTTGATCAGACCATTTCCAATGAAAAGAGAAGAGAGGACCTTATTCTGCCTGCTGTAATTTTCTAAGGTCTTTTGGACTTTCATATTCTTATTGCAAAGAATATAAACAAAGTAACCTTATTGAAGGTCCTTTTGGTTTACTGAGAACTAAATGTCTTTGAGTATAAGTTAAGAAACCCTTACCAAATTCTGTCCTGTGACTCTATTACAGTGTAGTGTACAGATCTTACGTTCATCATGTCTGGCTGTCCCTCCCAACTCCACCTGGTCAGTGTGGAGGTGTCGGGCATTAACATAAGAAGTCTCCCAAGCCCTTCATTCATTTATTCACTCCTTGAGTGTTTTAGTAAACCAGGAAGAGGTACTAAGGAAATAGGCAAGAGGGTGCACTCAAAGTTTTGATTTATACTGCTGAGGCCAAAAATGATCCCTCTTCTGCCTACCAGAACAACAGTCTTTCTGTACAGGACCATCACTCCTATGTGATGCTCCTTCTTCTTCCATGGAAAATCCTGAAGCATGCTGAAAAAGGAAAGCAGTCGATTAGCTGCTTTTAAAAGTATATCATGCCCCTGTCAGGAAAAGAAAGACTACGCACTGATACCAGGCTGCAGTTGAATGAAATGCTATTTCACATCTGATTCGGTACCTGGAAATTTTGATGGAAAAGTCTTCCCTGACACAAACAGTTTCCCATCTGTGATATGATCTCAATAAATATCTGTTAACACTAAACAAATAAACAGAGGTTTAGTTCAGATTTCAACAAATTAGTCTGTTTATTTGACATCTGGCTTCCTTTTCAGCGCCTGGTCTGGGGATATGATGATAAAATAACATATTTGCCCTTTTAACTGTATAGCAGTCTCCCTGCTGACACCAAAGCTGTCTTCTTAAGAAACATATTTACTGAGCTTTCCTTCATATATAAATATATAACACCATCCCTGTGGTGTTTAGTCACCCTCAGGTATTTGGAGCTAAATTTTAAGGAATTAGGAAGCTTTTCGAAACAGCTTCCCTTTTGATGAGCCCTGGGATGGTCTGTAAGAGTCAGCGAGGACTTCCCTAGTTGATCTTAATAGATAATAACCCTGGATGTCACAGCAAGAAAAAAAAACCTCGACTTTTCCGTTATAAATGAATTAACAAAAGGGAGGAGAGGAGTCATCTGGCAAGTATTACTCTTGCCCAGTTTTTTGGATTATGTTCATAAAAACATTTTTTTAAATGTTTATTTATTTATTTTTTTGAGAGGGAGGGACAGAGACTGAGTGGGGGAGGGACAGAGAGAGAGAGAGAGAGACAGAGAGTCTGAAGCAGGCCCCAGGCTTCGAGCCATCAGCACAGAGCCTGACGCGGGACCCAAGCCCACGAACCATGAGATCAAGACCTGAACCCAAATCAGACACTTAATCAGCTGAGCCACCCAGGTGCCCCAGATTATGTCCATTTTGAATCAGGGCTAATATTTAGGCCTTGAACTGCACATTCAGAACACACATGTCACCCAGCAGGTGAAATAAACAGAGTGAGGCTGGAGAAAAAGGCAAATCAGGTGGTTCAATAACCTTGAGAAATGAAGAAATGTGCCAGCAGGACTGTACGGGGAGATTCATTTGTAGATCAGCCATATACACAATTGGTTTGCCTACCACCAGCCACCCTTCTTTTTGGCCTCAGGTCGTGATCCAACTCATTATTGCCTTTCAGGAAATATCCAGTGATGCCTGCCTCCCTCCCCAAATTGTCTCTGAATTACCACTATTGTAACGGCAGCAGCTAACGAGCTGGTAAGTCTTCTTTTGTTTGGTTTCACTCCAGAAATCAATCACAGACTCTTATTTAGAGCTACCAGGAATCTTTGAGGTGATTGAGTCCCCCTTTTTACTTTAGGGGTGAGGTGGACAAGGCCCAGAGGAGTAAAATGACTTCTTTAAGGTGGGCTTATTTGTTACATCCGCTCTTTGTAATTGCCGGATTTGCTCTAGTTAGTAGCATCTTTTCTACTTTTGACAAAGCTGTCAGATTTCCAAGGAAAGAATGATGTTGTTCATCATGACGTTGAGGTACAGACAGAAAATATGATTAAAGTCCACGAGGATTACCAAAGTATGAGTTCACCCTTGGGAAAACGCCTGAGCAGTGTCAATCCATTAACAAGTCAATTGGTTTCATGATTTGGTGGATGCTGCCTTGGCTTTTACAAAGTAAAAAAAAATAATAATAATAAATAGAGGACTAGAATGTGCTTCATCATTGGGGCTCCAGGGTGGCTCAGTTGGTTGAGCGTCCGGCTTTGGCTCAGGTCATGATTTCACAGTCCATGGGTTCCAGCCCTGCGTAGGGCTCTGTGCTGACAGTTCAGAGACTGGAGTCTGCTTCGGATTCTGTGTCTCCCTCTCTCTGTGCCCCTCCCCTGCCTGCTCTCTGTCTTATCTCTCAAAAAAATAAAATAAAGTCTTAAAAAATGTTAAAGAAAAAAAGACTGACTTTAAAAAACGTGTTTCAGGGGTGCCTGGGTGGCTTAGTTGGTTGAGCATCCGACTTTCGCTTAGGTCATGATCTCGCGGTTCGTGGGTTTGAGCCCCGCGTCAGGTTCTGTGCTGACTGCCAGCTCAGAGCCTGGAGCCTGTTTCAGAGTCTGTATCTCCCTCTCTCTCTGACCCTCCCCTGTTCACGCTGTCTCTCTCTCTCCTAGAAATAAATAAAACATTAAAGAAAAAACGTGTTTCATCTATTCAAAATTTTGTGCAAGTACAATTCATCTATAAAAAAAAGGAAATTGGATTGTGGGTTTCATTTAATCTCCAGATAGTATCAAAGCACTTATGTCATTGATATTAATCCAAGACAGGAACCCGTAAAAGTCACTAGAATATTTTCTAGAGCCATATATTTTCTTCCTCACTTCAAATTTAAAAAACTTCAAATTGAATGAAATTCTAGAAGCACATGATTTTCTAGCAAATAATAAATAATCATATTGCTGTCTAGGAAAGTTTGGTAAATAACATAGATTACTAGTACCTGATGGAAGAGAATGCATATCAGCCCACAGAGCAATCTAGAATCCTTACCAGGAATTTGTGTTCAGATAAACTGTGGTATAAGTTAGGAAATTTTGGAATGTCTATCCCTCCATTCTTTACCCAGACCTCTGTCACCATTGTATTTTCTCTGGATTTGCTGACATTTGCCTCCCATCCCTCCCTGCCACATCCCTCCCTATTTAAGTTCTCAAAATCTATTCCTTAACCAGGTTCACCTTGTCATATCTTTTCACATATACCTATTCACATATCCCTATATCCTGTATTTCTTTATTTCTGCTTCTAGTCCTTTGTCCATGGTCACTAGAGGAAGTACATTATCAACTTTACCACTTACTAGGATAACAGATAAGTGAATGGTCTGGTAGAAATTGAACCATGGATTTATAAAGAGGTGAAAGACAAAGGGAAATCCTCAGCCATTGAGTAAAAAGACAGACTTACTCTTTCCTGCTTTCTGGATACTCACGTTTATTGTTTTCAACACTTCTCCATCAAATAGCTATAATCCTTAATAGAATATAAAGACTCACTTTTTTCCAAGTTTGGAATCTACCACTTGCCTCCATTAGACTAGTTCAAGTTTATCTTGGCAGTCCCTCTGAAAAGGGAGTTGATTCAATAGAGCCTGTTTTTAATGACATGTCCTCAACAAATTTATTTCTAATTTATTTTTTTCTTTGTTAGTGTACAATATTTTTGGTACCCAGTGAAAATAGCCTTTTGGCCCAATCCCAGGCTTTATGATATACTGTCAAAGATGATTTTGAAATGTTCCCAAACATTGTTTTAGAAAGGTAAAACACCTGGATTTTGGAAGATCTCACAGGCAACTTGGGTTTTACTGAAAGAGCTTTCCTTCAAGGGACTTCCATTGTTCTGCAGCCCAGAGTGAGAGGTTTCACCTCTACCCTGCAGTGGCACTAAGGAACAATAGGATTGCTTTGTAAGACAGAAAATGATGAAGCCCTTTCCAAATGGGGAGGACGTGGAAAGTGCCAGAGAGCCAGAGGGCCGGTGCAGCAGAAAATGGGTCTGACTTCCTCTAGCTCATAAGGAATTCAATTCTTCTGAGTTCAGGCCCAGGTAGACCTGCCTGAGGAAGACAATCTTTGGATCCTGCAAGGGAGGGCCAGTGTTTGGTGACCAGCAGACATGGCCCTCACGTTGTAGTTCCATCTTTCCCTGAACTAAGTAACAACTGTACATTCTGTGAGTGACAGTGAGATGGAAATGATGGATAATTTGCCTTCTGTAAGCTCTGGGGATGGCAAAGGAATTAATTCTTATTTGTGTGCAACGTTAGTGGACCTTTTGGATATCTGTTGCAAAGGAAAAAAGGAAAGATCATGTACTAAGCACTAACCTAGACTAAGCACTGAACTAAGAGCTTCAAATAGATTTTATTTTGAATTCTCACAACAATTCTGTGATACTCTTTTTATATCTCAGTCTTTATGAGAAAATCAAGTATCAGAGTTGAAGGTCATAAACTGGTGAAATGTAGGCTATAACTCGAGGTCTTTGATGCCTTTTCTGTGATGCTATGCCTTGGTGCCAACTGTTAGCATTAGATTTCCAATTTCGGGTTGAAAAGACAGGTTGACTTTTGAATGTTCTGTCTCAGAACTCTACAGTGAAAGCTGTTTTCCAAAATTCTTGAGCATTCCTGAACTCAGAGGCATTGTCAAGATACTGCAATCAAAGAGTCAGAGGAAGGTTTGCAAATCCCCAGGTGGATAAACTAAATTGACTCATCGAGCCAAATTCATGCTTCTAGCAGCCTGGACGTTTGCTACCACGGAGATGGTACAAACAGCAGGCAGGCACGGTGCTGCCAATTCATTTGCATCTGGTTGTGTCCTAGAAACCTAGCCTAGAGCGTGTACCAACCAAAACTATCAGGGGAAGTGCCTCGGTCTCAATCTTAACTATCTTCTTAATCTCTGAGCATGAGAGCCCCGAGACCTTTTCCCTTGTGTCCTCAGTGCCAATATTTTAAAATGAAAAACAAGACCATTAAATAACAAAAGGGTAAGGATACTGATGAAAATTGGTCTGAACAGAACTGTGATTAACGAGGAGCCTTTTTTCAAAACCTGAGAAGAAAAGGTCTTTTCTTAGGAATACACAATTCCAAGTCAAATTCTGTTTGTGTATTTTCGCGTGCTTGAAAAGCCTCACTTTAAAAGCAGCATAACCATGTTCAGGCAAGTCTGTGGACATGTAATATCTTTATATAATCTCACTGGGAGAAAAATACTCAGCCCTTCGTTTTAATTAATAATGTCATATAAAGCGAAGATGGCACACATCCCAGTGAAGTACTACCTCTCATCCTCTGTCTAAATGGTTCCTTAAGTCACAGCTCCAATGAGTTGGTGACGTCATAGTTCATCACCATGGAAACAACTATGATGACATGTCACCTCGCAGCACTTAGTCTTCTATCAATTCTCTCTGCTATGTTCCATCATATCCAACTCACTTAGATTTTCACAAGTTAGAAAATGCCCTGTATGCTAGGGATCGTCATGCCCAAGAGCAACGATTGCTTTAAAGGTAATCAGAAATCAGTGAAATTGAAAACCTAGAAATACCCATTCTTAATCCTAACTCTCATCTTTTCAGTAGTTAATCTTAATTATTGCCCGTATGTGCAATTACTTTTCACATATTTATAAACACTGCACAGTAAAGTATCCTTTAACTTTTAATATTATAAGCAGTTCTATATAGTGCTCCTTGGTTATCAGGACTTTTTATTAAGTTGCAATTTTTGCTAATTAAATTATTATAATAGTTAAAAAATGTTCTGATGTGCTTTGAAAGCAGTCTTCTATGTCCTAAGAAATAGCATGGTTTGCCAAAAGGATTTGAGAAGTCAAAGTCTGTTTGTGAGAACATTCTCACTGTGTCTTGTGGAAGGACATACAAGCTTTTTCACTGTATTTCTTCAAGTTTCATAGTTAAAAGCAAAGTTAAGACTTTCTCTTTTTCATCATAAGGTAACAGAGATAACAGAAAATAAGACTATCCTGAGCTTCCTGGAAGGAAATTAGCAAATAAGAATTTAGATGTTAATCCAGTAAAATGTAATTGCCTAAAGCAAATAAACCACAAATTATGAACTTTGTAACCTTATTTACTCAACACAGGTAGGTACTCAACAAATCTTACTGGAAGTGTATTTATACGAAATAGTTGAGAAAGGAAAACAGCCAATTTATAATTTAGGATTCTGTTTTCATTATTATTGTGAAAGTTACATTTGCATGACATTAGTGGAGGTAGATGTATGAATATGTAAAAATGATTTCACATTATCTCAGACAAGTCTATCTATCAGGAGAAACTGAAGTATCTGGTTGCAAAATAGGTATAAAAAGTTATTGTCATGAAGATTAACAACATTTGCCCTGTGAAAGACTCAATGAAGAGAATGAAGAGATAAGGTACATGCTGGAAGAGAAATATTTATAAACCACCTAACTGAAGGAGACTTGTCTCAAGAATATGTCAAGAACTCTCAAAATTGAACAGTCAAAAGCCAACACAATTACCACATTGGCAAAAGGTACTGGACACATGACACAAGGGGATATGCAGGTGGCAAAAAAGCCCAGGAAAAGGTGTTCAGTCTTAACGGCCACCAGGGAAATGCAAAGTAAATCCAAAATGAGGCATCACTAAACACCCACCGTAATGACAAACATAATAAAAATGATGCCACCAAATTCTGGCAAGGATGCGGAAAAGCTGGATTGTTCTCACACTGCTCTTGGAAATGTGAAATGGCACAAGTGTGTTGGATAAGATTTTGGCAGTTTCTACAAAACTAAAACACAAAACAAAAACCAAACATGAAGCTACCATATAACCCAGCTATTACACTCCTGGGCGTTTATCCCAGACAACTGAAAATGTATGTTCACGCAAAAACCTGTACGTGAATATTTAGAGCAACTTGATTTATAACAGCCACAAGCTGGAAACAACTCAGATGTTCCTCATTGGGTATATGAATAAAGAGCCAACCCATGAAATACTATATAGCAGAAAAAAGGAACAAACTACCAATACCGACAATAACCTGGATAAATCTCCAGAGAATTGTTCTAAGACTCTCCAAAGAATTATGCTAAGTGGAAAGGGCCTATCCCCCAAGTTACATAATATGTAACTCCATTTATGCCATATTTTTGAAATGACAAAATGTTAATGGCTTCTGGGATTAAAGGTGGGGGTGGCGAGGGGAGAGAATAGACGGGGCTATAAAAGGGTAACATGAGGGATTCTTGCAGGGACTGAAATGTTTTGTGTCTTTGAGGGAAACTGGGTAAAAGGTACACAGGCTTTCTCTGTACTATAACTGCATGTGAAGTCACAGTTATCTCAAAATACAAGCTTTAATTTAATATGTGATTTTATTTTTTTTATTTAAAAAATTTAAATAACTTTTTTGAAAGAGAGTATGTGAAGTGGGGAGAGGCAGAGAGAGAGGGAGACACAGAATCTGAAGCAAGCTCCAGGCTCTGAGCTGTCAGCACAGAGCCCCATGTGGGCTGTGAGATCATAACCACAAACTGTGAGATCACGACCTGACCCAAAGTCCAATGCTTAACAGACTGAGCCACCCAGGCACCCAATATGTGATTTTAAAGGAAGACACTTTCTAAAAATATATTGCTGTTTGCCCAAACAACATAATATCTCGAAGAGTTAACCACCAAAAGTGTCTTATTTTGTGAGTAAGGTTTGTATATTTGGAAAATGCTGCTAATGAGATATAACAAATATATCTAAGGAAATGCATTTCTTTTTTTTTTTTTAACTTTAGAGATGGGGGAGGGTGGAGAGAGGCAGAGGGAGAGGGAGAAAGAATTCCAAGCAGGCTCCTGGGATCATGACCTGAACCAAAATCAAGAATCAGATGCTCAATAGACTGTGCTACCCAGGCGCCCCTAAAGAAATACATTCCAATCAGATGTTTACTATTGAAAACATAGTACTCAAAACTAAACCAAGAGTAGGAAGAAGTAATGATGTTAAAATGGAGAATGGGGGGTGTGGGAACACCTGGGTGGCTCGGTCAGTTGGGCGGTGGAATTCGGCTCAGGTCATGATCTCACAGTTCGTAGGTTTGAGCCCTGCATTGGGCTCTGTGCTGACAAGTTAGCTCAGAGCCTGGAGCCTGTTTCAGATTCTGTATCTCCCTCTCTCTCTGATCCTTCCCTTCTCATGCTGTGTGTCTCTCTCAGAAATAAATAAAATGTTAAAAAAAATTAAAAAATAAAATGGAGAATTGGAAGAGTTAAACATCTGAATTTTAGTTTTAAGAACAATCTGCATTGATAAGAACTCCAAAATCAAAACTTCATGTTCACAATGCCATAGTAGGGTGTTTTTCAAGCTAATGATCTTCCTTCTTCTCTCCCTAATATATGTTTTTGTGAAAAACAACCAGGTAAAAATGAAGGGAGAGTTCTGGTGCACATAAAGATGGCTGTGTGGGATTCTCAAAAGTTTATTTGCCCATTCAACAAAGATTTCTTCGGAACTTATTATAGAGCCAGGCTCTGTGCCAGGCACGGGTAAGACAAAGATAAATATGGTCCTTCCCATCAAGGAAGTCTACACATGAAGGACTAATTTCCTAGTAATAGACTTTTACAATACAAAGTAGTAAATGCAGTAAAAAAAAAAAGTAATAAGCGTGATGACGAAAGAAATCACTAAACGGAGCACACAGAAGTGACGCTGAGTTCAGACTGAGAGTTGGGGTAGGCTAGGGAGATGGAAGGCTTTCCAAGGTGAGGTAGGTCATGATCAATGAATGGATATTAGCCAGGTTAAAAACAAATAAACACAAACAATCCGGTAAGAGTTCCAGAAAAGACCTGTAGTCTCAACCTGGATAAATTCCAAGTTTGAGTATGCTGAAGAAGTACAAGATGCCCTGATATGGTTAACAAACTGACCCCAAACGCTCCCATGTATCCCTCCACACGGTTACTCTGAGGAAGAGCACCTCGCTACCCACAGTCCGAGGCATTTCTGCTGCCTGCCTGGTGAGCTGTGATGAAGATGGTGGTGCTGAGCATGACATAAGACACCAGAAGTTTTTTAAGTGTGTGTGGGTGCACATGCACAATATTTGGGCGTGTGAGGCCCAGGTCGTGTGCTCTACTGTTGACACTCCTACACAATGTTTTCTGGTACTGCTAAACACTATAGGTGCTATGAGTCACTGAAATCTCAAATCAAAGACATATATGATACTTAAATAATGACCTATGATTGTACACATGGTTTCAGCACATATGGTTTCATCTTAATTAAATGATGACTGGGTATTCAATGATGGCTTTACATAAAATAATAAAAATGAAAATATCTTGGTACAACTCTGCCCAAAACAGAATATCCTCTCCATGATCAAAGGGATGCTTACTGCACAAATGGAAGATGAAGTAGGGAAGGAGAAATCTGAATCAAAAGTGCCTTTATAAATTATTGTTTAGACAAAACAAAAGGTCACTTGTTAACTACAAAGCCAACTTAAGCTTCTGATTTTTTTTAAAGCTAATTATTTGTTGAAAACTTCAGAAATGACGATTAAGGAATAAAATGAAAGTATACACACTTAGCGATAGTATAAAGCTAGGACTTATTCCAGAATCCAAAGTATGGGGAATGATAGATAAATAAACATGATAAAAGGAATCTTCATTTTGGCTAATAAAACTATTTTATTAATAAAAAGTATTTTGCTTTAGACGTAGTGGTATGATTCTCTGAAAAGAAACGACAGCCAGATATTACTATATTAGCACGTACTGAAATATCCCAAGTACATCCAGAATCATTAAAAAAGAAATAATTGTAAGTTCTCTTGACTTCTCATTATTTAGAACTTGGAAGTCATTTGATTGTATTTTATATTTTTATTTAAAAATACATAGCCTGATGGTGTTTTGGGTGAGGAAAGAGGCCTTTTTATTTACATGGCAAATATAAAACAGTAAGGTTTGTTAGGCTATTAACCAGACACATTTACAGACTTTCCAACCAAGCAAACAACATGACTGTGAATATAGTAGCTCACCATGCAACAGCAGGAGAGACCTAGATGAAGGGTCTGGATTATGCAAAATGATCTTCTCTGACTCTGTCAGGTAATAGAGTTGTTTGGGCCAGTAAACCGGGGCCCACCCAGTGGTGATTTCACACAAAGCCACCAAGTCATCAACTGGAGCTAATACTGCATTTGTGAACTTTATTTTCCTTCACTTTGGCTAACGCTTGCTTTTATTTTATTTATTAAAATATTTTTTAATATTTACTTTTGAGAGAGAGGGAGAGAGACAGAGAAAGAGAGAGCATGAGCAGGGTAGGGGCAGAGAGAGGGAGACAAGGATATGCAGACTCTGAGATGTCAGCACAGAGTGGGACACAGGGCTTGAACTCACAAGCCACAAAATCATGACCCATGCTGAAGTCCAACATGTAACCAACTGAGCCGCCCAGGTGTCCCAGCTAAAGGTTGCTTTTAATACAAGTTTCTCTGGTTACTGGGGAGAAATCCCTTCAGAACACTCTTGTAATTCACAGATACCTTTGTCCACCCAACCAATGAGATTCTGGGGTTGCCATGGTGACATGAAATCTGAATCTAGAAAGGGTCTGATTCAAGAGGAATTTACTGAAATACCTGCCTCCCACCTTGCTTATCTGCCATCTTTCTTCATCCATCCTGATTTTTAGCTATCAGGCAAAAATATAGGCACAGCGTCTCCAGAAAGCCACTGTTCACACGCATCTGGGAAGCACGGGTGATTACTGGCAATCTCCCCTAGCCTTGTATCTGTAAGTTGTTTTCTCAAATTAGGTCCGTGTCACTTTGGAAGACAGAGGGTATCAGAAACTGACACTCTGAGCTAAGCTTCAGGGGTGAAGTAACAATTCAAGGCCTGTGGGTCCCAGGAATAGGTCCTTAGCTGGCCTTCCGGAGTTAGTAAATCAGGAGACTCTAAACATTTTGATTCCCGTCTGTCACACATGAATTGCATGACTTTGTGCATGTTACTTAACTTCTCCGAATCTGGCACTGTTTGTAACTGTAAAATGGGTAGGCATCACCTAACCTATTTTTCAGAGGTTTTGTTAGAATTGAGAACTTTTAACAGCTGTAGTACCTGACACAGGGCGGCCATTCAAGCATTCTTTTTTGAATGAGTAACAGGTGGAAAAATCCCACTGAGGGCGTGCCCGATAGAAAATTCTTGATAAATTAAACTTAAGATTTAGTAATGAGAAAAATTCTGAAAACTGCTCAGCTATCATGTGTGTAAAAGGCCACCAGTCTCTCAGCTCAAGGAAGAAAAGCTATTTGTGCTGTAAAACATGTTTCTCGCTCTTGACCAAGCTTAGGGCTCTTCAGGGTCCTACTCTCATTGAGACTGAAAATTTGCACCAGTCAGAAAGAGGGGTGAATTCTAACATCCATTAAGAACTGCATGGTGAGAATTGTTCCTTTCTGTTGCCAGGAACTGAAACAATACAGTTTACAAGACAGAACATTTTCCACTTATCTGCTAAACACATTTAACATGTTCTATTTTGGTCCATTATTAATCTATAATTATTCTTTTTTGTGGAGTTGAGAAATCCTAGCAGGAGGTTACATTGCTCGAAGAATGAATTCTTCCCTGAACAAGGAAAATTGGAAAAAATACAAGCCCCAATGGGGCAAAAGCCTTCCCATTTCCTGAGGCACACTAAGACGTCTACAATTAGCTCAGTTCCTAATAGTTTCCACAGCTCTGCTACTGGGTATATCTCACTTTTCCACCATGAGCCTGGTAAGCATTGCCTAAATTTATAATCTCTCTCTTAGGCTTCTGGGCCACCTCTTTCCTAAATGCAGGGGGCAAGAAGTCAGTTTGAACCTCCTTTAAACACTTGTGTTTCTCTTTCATTCTGACATTTTCCTGATGTCTCCTTACTAGTTCCTTCCATACCTTCCTGATATGTCTTCCACTCCCCAGCAGATGGCTGTCCAGGTTGATACTGCTCTGAGTGTGGACGCAGATATCATGTGCTCAAACGCCCTCTGTGGCCTCACTTCTGTCACCCACTCAGGAGTACGGGCCATGTCATAGACTGTGACGACAAAGATAACAAATATTTCCCCCCAAATACAGTCATTCCACTCTTACCACTTCCCTTTGGCCGAACTGGATAGATTACATTTAATCGTTGTGTAACTGGCCACCACTTAAAGCGCCTCCTCCCCCTAAATGTGATTTGCCAAGAATATTCAGGCCCGGCCAGGGAAGGACAGACAGCACAACTTTGCTGTGGTATTAAATAGAGTGTGATGTAGTGGAAAACACATGGACTCTCATGTCAAGAAAATTTGATCCAAATCCTTCATCTGCCTTTTGACGATGTAATCTTGAGCAAAGTAGATCATCTCTCTTAGGTTCTGTTTCCTTATTTGTAAAATAAGGATAACAGTCCCCACCTTTTAGGGTTGTTGAGAGAATTAAATTAGTTACTGATTTAAAATGAACTTAGGGGTACCTAGGTGGTGTAGTTGGTTCAGCATCCAACTTTGGCTCAGGTCATGACCCTCATGGCTTGTGGGTTTGAGCCCTACATTGGGCTCAGTGCTGACAGCTCAGAGCCTGGAGCCTGCTTGGGATTCTGTGTCTCCCTGTCTCTCTGCCCCTCCCTCGGTTGCTTCCTCTCTCTCTCTCAAAAATAAATAAATGTTAAAAAAAGATCTTAGAACCTGCTTAGTACATAATAATCTCTCAATATGTGTTATCTATTGCTATGTCTATCGTTTCATCCTCAAGCTGTCTATCAGTGTCTAGTCAAGATAGGCCCAGAGCTCTCCAATGCTGAGACTTTCACCAGGTATATCTCAAGGAAACCACCTTCCCCACACACATCCTGCCAGAATATATCTCCCTTTGAGGTGATTCCAAAATTAGAAATGCACGTCTTTAACCTGGACTTGATTACTGAGCTTCTTTTAAAACACAAATGTTCCTGGGAAGGGCAACATATTAAGCCAATAAATAGTAACATCTACCATTTGTGAAGTAACACATTCTAGTTAATTGTGACATTTCTTATCTCATCTCAACGGGTTTAACAATCTATAAGGTAAACCTTATCCGTACTGATGTTTTGGCTTATGGTGATAATCAGAGCAAGGATGGATAGGAAGTCACCTAGTCAAGTTTTGTCCTCCCTCTCTTACTTCCTTCCTTTCTTAATAAAAGCAACGATGGGATAGAAAAAATCTGAGATATTGTTATACAGGCTAAGAGTATACATTTAAGCATAAACTGGGTTCACAGAGATGCCCTTTCTAAGGTGGCCTCTGACCTTAGAAACAGTATATCTAAGGAACTCAGAATATTACCTGTCCTATGAGATCTTTTTTTTTTTTTAAGTTCTTAGGCAGGACTTCTAGGAAGCTTATTCTTTCTTTCTTTCTTTCTTTCTTTCTTTCTTTCTTTCTTTCTTTCTTTCTTTTTTCTTTCTTTCTTTCTTTTTTCTTTCTTTCTTTCTTTCTTTTTTCTTTCTTTCTTTCTTTCTTTCTTTCTTTTTTCTTTCTTTCTTTCTTTCTTTTTTCTTTCTTTCTTTCTTTCTTTCTTTTTTTAATGTTTTATTTCTAGGAGAGAGAGAGAGACAGCGTGAGCAGGGGAGGCTCAGAGAGAGAGGGAGTCACAGACTGAAACAGGCTCCAGGCTCTGAGCTGGCAGTCAGCACAGAGCCCGACGCGGGCTCGAACCCACAAACCGCGAGATCATGACCTAAGTGAAAGTCGGATGCTTAACCGACTAAGCCACCCAGGCGGGCGCTCCTGTCCTATGAGATCTTGTCTCTTGAGGACCTGTAATGGCTGTGAGAGGTTTGGTAAATGTAAATGAAGGCGCCAACAAGTTGGCAACAATGCAACTATATTTAAAGGGATATATAAATGATTGAGTGGGGAGGGTATTTGGGGGGCGGTGGTCTTCCTGGGAATCCTGAGAATAAGTATCCAGGCAGGACATGTGGATTCTTGTTTGTTGGCAAGAGTGGAGTCGGACAGAACCCTAGCTAACATTTGGAGCGTTACCCAGGGCTCAGACGTCTATTTGCTGATTAGAGCATGTACCACCTCCTATCATCATCATGCAGTCTTGTTTCCTGAGTGACTTTTTGTATTTACATAGGTAGCCTGATCTAAAATGGAAGCAACAGGAGCAGAGGCTCCAGAATCAGAGAGATCTAGCCTGACATCACAACTCTGTTGTGACCACGTAACTTGTTCTGTGACCATGGGAAAGTTATTTGATTTCTCTAAACCCCCCACATTCATTACCTGTGTGTGTGTTACAACAGTCACTGAACAAGGTCATGTGACAAATCAGGGACTCCAACTGAGGAGAAGCAGTTGATGCTCAATAAATGCTACTTATTATTATTATTATTATTTGCTTTATCATGGAGACATCTCTAAACTGTGAGCTACTGGAGGGCTACATGTCTTCTTCATCTTCATATCCCTGAAGCCTATGTATTGTACAGTCATGCTCAATAAATGAATATTGACTAACGTTTAAAGTAACAAACTTCAAGAAAAGTGTTTCATGTGCCAAAAAAAAAAAAAAAGAAAAATTGCAGTGTAACCCAAGAAACAAGCAGACATTGCATGTCTTTAGTAGCAAATGGTACATTTAATAAGTAGAATGTCAACTTTAGTCAATGCCTCCATAGCTGCTTTGGCCTTTACTCATCATTTACATGAAGTGAAAAGCACAGTCCCTAATTTGGTTGGTGAACATATGCAAGCTGTCAGATCTGGGGGGAAAAATGACCTGGATTACAGGGAGACAGCTCCATTCTGAATTTGAGTAGAAATGATTCTACAGCAGACACCGCACGCACCCAGCTCAAGCCCACACTGCTTGCCTAAGCTCTGCACACGTGTTCTTCAACAGTATGCCAGGTTTGCCCAAGAAGAAAACAGAATGTGTCATTCATTGGTACTCATCAATGTTACTAGACTTCTTTACTTCTTTGGACATGATGAAGCAAAGGGAATGTGTCAGAATCCTCTGCTTCACTGATAAGCAGAAATAATTCTAAATTCAAAAAATTGTGAATTATTAAGAAGATCTTGAAGAAAAGTACATCTCTCATCACTTGGAAGGGAATTCCTGTAGACTGGGAATCTGGCCTTGGGTGATTTTTTGTGATTCACTGAATGAGTCAAGATTAGGTTGCAAAATCCACCAACAATAATAGTAGCACTATCCTAAGGCTGGAGACTCACTGATTAGAAAATGCAAATTATAATAGCATGGTCAAGAACCGGACTGTGTGCTTTTATTGAAAAATTTCCATGCTCATTTGAACCTATAGTGCATTCAGTTTCCACATACGTGTTGCCCTCAGATTTAAGCTTTTAGCCCTACAAGAAAAAGGTGAGGAAAAGCAAAAATTATGCACGTACACTATATGGATACATATTTTAAAATCATAACTTTAATTAATTTACACTTATTCTTTAAAAATGTACATGGTATCCACAAAGAACAATGAGGGGACACAGAATCCTGGATATGCAGCTGTAGCAAAGGAGTGGATGGATGATTAGGCAGGTAACAGACGTGGTATGTCCGATGTCTGAGAAGAAAGGGCTACATTGTTTGCAAGAACTTCCCATATTGCCCCCGTTTATGATACTGCCCATGTATGTGTATCAAACAAACAAAAAGAGAGAGAAAGGGGAAAAACGATTAAAATGAAGTTCTTATTTTCTTCTACTAGAAAACAATGCATTATTTCTGCTTAGATTATTAACTGTGTATCTCAAAGCCAAGTCGTGTTCTGACAATATCCCTGTAATTAGAAACACACGTATCTGCATACGTTACTGCCAAAGTACGTAGGTATTTTACTGGCATGAGTAATCAGCATACTGCCATATGGAAAAGCACTGCCAGTGGGCAGAAGGCTTCACAGTGTTGGGACCATAGTGGTAAAAGGAGGGACCATATGTGACTCTGTATAATGAGGCTCAGACGTGGTCCTAGGAAACCAGAGTCTCAAACACTTACCTCCATGTTTTAGTCCATTTCGCCAAGCCTGAAGCCATTGTTGCTTCCGGCCAATTCCCCTGATTGGGTCCCATCATTCTACAAAACAAAGAGAAGAGAAACTCTGGATAAATATCCTTATATATCCTTAATCCTATTAATATCATAAAACATAGAGCTTATTACTTTGTCTTCAAAAAAAAAAAAAAAGACCATGTTCCATTCCACCCTCAGGTCACTAAGGTCCACTTGCCTAAGGTTAGATCCTGGTGTTGATGCAGCCAATGCTTATTTACAAAAACACATTGGAAGGAATAAACCAGTTTCCGTATGGAATACTAATCTATGCTTTCCAGTAATGGACAAAATATGACAAGGTCCTATTCCAAAAGCAAAACAAAAACGAACAACTTACCTGGAATGAGAGTATCTGTAGAAATTTCTCTAAGTCTTGAACCAACTGCCCCATATATAAGGCAGATCCAACATAAAGACATCTTCAGGTGAGGTCAGGGGTCCAGCACAACCCTTATTGTTGCTGAAATAAAAGCTGAGTTTCCATCAGGAAGTGATGCAATGATCAGGAATTACCAGGGTACTGTCATAAGCACATATTCTGCAGACTCGCTGAGGAGTGATGCCTCAGTTTCTTGTACCTAGTTTTAGTAATTTACTGGAGGAAACCAGCGGCTGACAGAGCAGGAGGGAGCTTTGGTCCTTCTGGTGAAGAGTGTACTCCTTTCTTGCATCAGTGTGAAACCCTTAAGCAAGAAAACCTATGGTTCTATGGGTGGTGATGGTCCTAAAATGAGTCATCCATTTTCAGCCTATGGTTGAAATCTACTAACAAGGTCAGACAACATATCCCAACAATGAGACCCCTTCTTTAGAACTAGTGAAGCTGATTTCTCTAAGCATTGTTTCCTGGTTTTAAAGGGGGATCTGTAAGGAAAAAAAAAAAAAACCTCACTCAAATAAAGCATGAGACCTGGGTTTGATGGAAAGGTGGATTTTATTACCACTCATCCAGACCTGCTTCCCTTCCTGGGGTTTGAACTGTATTTTCCCAAAGACACGGAAGTCAGATTTGGATTGACTTGTTCTGCCACTTAAATGAATATGGTAAGGGAAGTGACTTGTATTACATCCAGACAAACTTAAGCCATAGTTTGTTCTATGACCAAGGTCTACTTTTGTTTTGCCTTTGCTATAACAGACACCAACATTAAAAGAGACTCCTCCATCACTGTGGGTCCCATGTAGGTATTGACATGGAACAGAACCACTTGCTAATACTCATTGAGCATGGAGTGTAATTGAAAAGTGTATCCTGGGGGGCACCTGGGGGGTTCAGTCGGTTAAGCGTCCGACTTCTGCTCAGGTCATGATCTCACGGTTTGTGGGTTTGAGCCCCGTGTCAGGATCTGTGCTGACAGCTAGCTCAGAGCCGGCAGCCTGCTTCAGATTCTGTGTCTCCCTCTCTCTGACCCTCCCTTGCTTACTCTCTCTCTCTCTCAGAAATAAATAAAACATTAAAAAATAATTTTAAAAAAGTGTATCTTGGTTGTCGTAAATTGCCAAAACTTTGGGGTAGTTTCGTTACCACGAACAAATCTAGCCTATTCCAGCTACAACAGATAACAACTTGGAAGAAAATAACTGTGTGGTTGAAAATGTCCCTGTTCATATTGTATTTATAAGCTGCTCAACCTTGAGTAATTAATCATTTGTCAATTTCCTTGATGTTGAGCATCTTTCCCCCACATATAACAGAAAGAGGGCTCATCTTATCTCACACATTAGAACTCTTATAACTAGTTGATAAACTGTGATTTGCCTCATCATGTGATTTACAGCTGAATTGCTCAACTCTTTTTCTTTATTCCTGAAGGAGCTGTCAAATTGAAGGTAGTTGAGTGGATTGAAAACAGGTCAACCAAAATGATGTTACCCCCAAAACGCACATGGAAGAAAATCTAATCATGCATGCAACGACATCTGAAAGAATGATTGGCAAATTGACAAGGTTGTTGGTGCTAAACAGGCTTTGGCTTTTTGCCTTGCTTACAGCTCCTCTGCTATGGAGATCTGCCCATGGACCACTGGAAGGCAGCCTCAGAGGCTCTGTGCCTTCACATCTGTGAAGACTTTTTTTGAGTTGGTAAGAAAAGGTGCTGAGTGGCTGTGATCCCAGGAAAAAGAATCAGGGCACTGGAAAATCAGAAAGATCACTAAGTGAAGGGGGAGAAGCCATGGTATTTAATGCCATTTCCAAAGAATAGATATATTTAATCATTTCCTTGTGACTTTCCAGAGAAAACCATGTATTGGAAAGCAGTGTGGGAGGAAAAAGTTAACACACTAATGTCACAATGGTTTTTCTAGTTTTTCTTTAGGCTTAAAGAGTTAAAATTACACCAGATGTGGAAAGACAACAGATGGGTGCATTCTGATGACTTATAATGTTGGATAATAAAATGACCTAAGACTCTATTTAGAGAAATAGAACAGCCACACTTGGGCTGTTTACAGACTTAGAAATATCATGATAAGCAAATGTAGGCAGTTCAAAGGAATTATATTAAAAAAAAGGGCAAGTGGATAAATAATGATCTGATGTTGTTGCGAAAACATAGTATAACTCCTGCATTGTTAATATAAACACAGATGACCTTTGCATTTGCTCAACTTTCGTCTTCAAGACAGGAAACAGCAACTGATCTTTATCAGGAAAGTAGAATCTTCCACTTGCTTCTGCTGTGCTGACATTATGGTGTATGTCAGAGCATAGCAATGTCACTATCTCTTCAAAGCACATGCTGAAAGCCAGATAGGCGCTTGAAAGAGAAGCTTATCCCGGGCATAGGCTTTGTGTGTTGCCGAGACAGTATGGCCAGTGTCACAGTGCAGGATGGCAGGGTGCGTGCGTGGGGTATGGAGTTGGGGGTGGGATGGTGATCAGTGAGGGAAGGGCCCTGTGACTACATTTTCCATGCCCATATCCATCAATTCTTCCTTTTCACAAACTTCAATATCCTCTAGGGGAATGTTTACCACTTGACAAACAAACAAATACACCAAAGGACAATTGTTTCGTGCATGAGGCTAGCTAGTGAGTTCTATATTCTGGGCATCCTATGAACTAAAACACCCACAAAGAATTGTTTATGAATTACACAATATTTTGCGTCAGTAGAGTTTCAAACATCTGAACCATTTTTTTCTCCAGTTCTGATAAAAATGGATTTGGTCTTTTTTTTTTTTTCTTTTACAGTGTGCACATAATCACACACATGTTCATCATCAACACAACATTTAAAAAATCCATGCAGGTAGTTTGTGGCAACCTATGGTGAATGGTGAATATTCTCTATTTCTGTTCTGGATTTCTCCCTAAATAAAATCACTGAAATTGACCTTGTATTTCTTGCTGCATGGCCCATTTGGTCTGGGCTCTAAAACAGATCCTCTCAATATGGAATAAGTTCGTATTGCTCGTACTTATTACATTTTCTCATCTACTTTTCTCATACTTGTAGAAAACACCTTTATTTTATGTTTCTCCATAGCCATTATGTAGAGTCATAATCCTGTTTCCTTAGACCCAGAGTGGAATGATTTTCCTTAGGCTTTACCTAATGTAATCTGGCCAGAGAAACTGTTTCTCGAGAAAGGCATTCTAGCAAGAATGATGGTGCCAGGGTCATTCTCCTTACTATTCCAGATAAATAAATTCACACATACTTCTTTCTTAAGCTTTCAGCTTCTCTGTTATGTGCCCTTAAGTGGTTTAAACTTTACATGCTGATACCAGCCACTATCTACTTAATCAGCACCAATGCTACTATAATCTAACTTAAGGGTTGACAAAATTTTTCTGTAAAAAGTCAGTACCTATTTTCAGTTTTGTGGGCAATATGGTCTCTGTTGCAGTTAAATAGCTCTGCCAATGTAGCATGAAAGCAGCCAGAGATATAATAACTGAGCATGTTCCAATAAAACTTTATTTACAAAAACAGATTGAGAGGCGTGGTTTTGGCTGGTGACCTGTAGTTTGTCGACTCCTGATCCAAAACAAACAGACACCCTTAGTCATACTAACAATTTGTAAATCAGATTCTTATCCTGATGAAATCACACTCCCTGACAGCCTTCCTATTTCCCCATAGGCTTATTTAAGAAACATAAAACTGCAATATGGTATATTTGAAAGTTGGTAAGAGACTAGAGCCTAAAAGTTCTCTTCACAAGGGGGAAAAACATTTTGTTTCCTTTCTTGTATCTACATGAGATTATGGATATGATTAAGCTTATTGTGGTAATAATTTTGTGATTGTATGTAGGGCAAGACATTGTGCCATACACCTTAAACTTATATAGTCAGTTGCATTTCAGTAAAACTGGTGGAAAACCAATATGGAGACATAATTACTACTTACTAAGCAGGAATCTATGAAAATGGATATTCCAACCTCTCTCTCTCCAAGGCGTTTGTTCTATGAATATTGGCAAATGCTACCCCTTTAAAGATGCTTTTGTGTGTTTTCTTTTCCCCTTTCCCAGCTCAGATCATATCATCCCATTTCCTGTCTTTTACATTCAGTAGCAAGTTACATTCTCTCTAACCAAGATGGGCTAGAGAAATATTTCTGATATATAGAAAATCATAGAAACATAAAGCCATAGAGGGCTTAAATCATAATGATGGCCACCTTTTGAAGAGCATCTACAACATGCCAAATATTTATTACCCAGGAACAATCATTACCTTACGTACCTTTACTGTATCTTATAGATGAGGAAACTAATGCTCAAATACATTAATTGAATCACTCAAGATTCTAAAATTAGATCTGGGACTTCAACGCAGTCTCCTGACTCACTGTAACATGCTCTTTGCACCAAAGTTAAAAGATCCCATCTTGTTCTTTGTTCATCAGATTTTCCAGATTCCTCCCCACAAAACTGATGGTCGGTACTTTTGATCGAACTGAACTCGAAAAAGAATACCTTTAATTAACATTTAGTATGAGGATACGTGGGGAAGTCATAGTGAAGTGTATTGAGCTGAAGGCTGGAGGAGGCAGCTAGTAATGATACATTACCAGCTGGCTGGCCTGGGGCTTCTTGGCTTTAGAGGCCCAGGGCAAGGGCTTTCCAGCATGTCCTACTCACACTGGTCCTTGATTATAAAGTTAGTGTAATGTATTGTAGATGTCACAAATGGGAAAAGAAAGGACAGAAGCTCAAGGAACAGTCTAGAGAAGACAGTGCTCTCTCTTAGTCATAGAAAAGAATTTGAGGAACCAAGAGGAGGGCCTATGGGTAGAGTGCCCAGATCCAACTAACCAAGTCAGCCATATACACCAGGGTTGCTGCTGGATTGTAATCTGGAAAGAGGGTTTAGGAACTGGGCAGAAGACATACTCTTCTAGAATTTCAAATGCCAGGTTCCCAAATACTGGCTCATGAGAATTTTCTCATTCCTCATTATTCTACTACCTGAAAGGAATGTGCGGAAAATGTGTCATGGCAGGGTTCAAAATGGATTAG
This sequence comes from Proteles cristata cristata, assembly GCA_017311185.1. Taxonomy (NCBI): domain Eukaryota; kingdom Metazoa; phylum Chordata; class Mammalia; order Carnivora; family Hyaenidae; genus Proteles; species Proteles cristata. Next base: position 166,136 of record JAESUZ010005461.1, read on the forward strand.
TTGACAACAAGTCAAAAAACTCTGGGTAGATGAACTTTCCAGAATAGTAACCCATAGTAAACCAACACATGGGTGTCTTCGCAAAACCAGATCTAAAGCACCTATCTGAAAAAATATTTTAAAGAAGAAAAATAAAAAATACTTTGTGGGTGCTAAAGGGCTGGCCTTATACGCAAGCAGAAGAAGGGAAAGTCTCGACTTTTGTATCAGGATAGTGCTGACCCTGTATCTCTGACTTATTTGAATCTTTGCTCAAACATGTGTTTGCTTTCATGTAGACCAGGCCTTGTAAATCTTGGCATAATCTGTCAGTGAAAAGAGAAATATGTTGCCTGGTTTGTGGCTCTGTAATAAAGATGAAATGCCTCTGATAGAGTGCCTTCAATTACCTGTCCTGGAGACAATAACCTTTAAGGCATGTCAAAACTGTAAAAATATTACTGCTGAGGGCAAAGGGATCAATACCTCCTAGTGACTCAAATGCCACAGGCCACCCAATGGGGCAATCTCAGTTGTAGAGTTTGTTCGTCTTGAGCATGGTCCTTCTTTCATGGATAGGCAGCTAATAACTTGTACTGGGTTATTGGGGGCACCTCCAAAAGACTCCCCAGATGGTCTAGCACGTTGGGAGTGTAAATGAGAGAATAACTGAAACCAGGTGAAAGTTTGGCTTCTTTTTCAAAACTACAGGAAAGTCTCATCATATCATGGTTGGTTATTACACAGATTCAAACAGTGTGCTATGAGTTAAACCAGGTCCCCCGACACATAACAACTGCATTCAGTTATAGTCTGATAGGCATGGCTAGAATGTAATGGAAAAGTTGTTAGACATTCCATTCCCCTATCAGTTTGGTGAAGATCAAAAGCATCGACAATACCCAGTGTGGGCAAGGTTGGGGAGGAGCAGGCGCTCTATTACAGCAAGAGGCAGAAAGGAATCGGCTATGACCCTTCCAGTGGGTAGATGGTCAATATGATTAAAGATACAAGATCTCCAAATCTTTGGATTCGACAATTCTGCTTCCAGGGATCTAACACAGAGAGAAAATTGGCCCAAATCTCAAAGATATATACATGAAGTTCATCAGAGCACTGTTTAGGAGAGCAAAAAATATTATAAACACCTTCAGTGTCCATCAATAGGAGCCATTAAATGGCTTAGCCAACAGAATTTACCACCCACAAAATACTTGCTGATAAAAACAATATTGGTATTCATATTAATTGACAGGAGAAACCATCAATGATAAGGTTATTAATGGGGAATAGGATAGGAAAGGAACAAAGAACAAGTTGTAAAATGACATTTTTAACACGTATGTGTGAAATGCACATAGAATGCCAACACATGCGCTTCAGAGTAAGGAAATTTGCATTAATGCTTTAGTTTTTTCATACTACTCTTCATGATATGATTTCCTACGTATCTGCATTAATCTTCATTATCAGCAAAAACACACAATCAGGCTAGGTGTTTTTCCTCTCTCCTAGCACCTGCCTGATAAAGATGGCCCACCGCATCTGTTCAATGATTTGCATTTTCCCAAGGAAAGAGCCATCACAAAGCACAGGTACACAGGAAGAAGGAAGAAGGGAAGCTTTGGGTCTGTGGTCTGTATTGCATTAGCTGCTCTAAAGATAGAGGAATCAATAACTAGGCTCTAATAGCTTGTTAATCATCACACTGAACTTGAGTTTCGCTTTTGTAAAACAATCTTGGAACGGTAATAGCTGCTTCACATTGCTTTTCTTTCCGAAGGCTTTATGAACATGACCTCACTCACCATGCGGTATGCCTGTGAGCTCTAGCTGCCGGCAATCACCTTCCTGTTTAAAGATAGAAGCCCCAGGATCAAGGAGGGGTGATACAATGGCTAGGACCTGCAAATGCTATGTCAAAAGTGGACAAGTAAAATCTTTATTTTTCTGCCTTTGGTCCCTGTTCCCTGATCGATGTTTTCCATTTGTTGATCCACTGGCCAAGAGTCAATTTTTGAGCATCTGACATGTGGTTCCTTCCCCATCTTACTCCTCAAAAACAGTCATTTTGATTCATATCAAGCCCTGTCTCTCCCTCAACTTCAGGGTTCACAGTAAAGGATTTAGTCAGGTGTGGTTTGGTTTCGGGAAAACTGTTGCACTGCGCCTAATAGATTCAAAAGCTGAGCAAAGTTATCTGGTAGTGTAATAGTGACGATCAGAAAGCCGTGATGTGGGTTAAAACTTGACAAATTCTTACACACCAGCTACCCCATTTGTAGCTGGGGGTTGAAAAAAGAATAAGTAGAGTCACCTGCCAATCAAGTGGCAGAAACTAAAGGATGGAAGGCACATGGAGGCAGCATTTGGATGTTGAGGCCATGGGTGGAGATGCCCATAACTTTTTCTCAGCAATTCTAGGCAGATCACCCAAGTAAAGCCAGTAGCAGAAAATGTACTAGATCTTCAAGCAGGAATATGAAAAAGGATGTTCGTTTTGAAACATTCCCCAAAAAATGAGAGAACAATAACCCCAAACAACCTCTTTCTTCCAAGGGGAAGGGAACCCACAACTTCCATTAAAGACAAGGGAGCACGACGCATCCTACAGGGAGCCACATGTTTCTTGCCTCTGTCTGTTGAGTGTTTGATGCTGAAGATTCTCTGAGAGCGTCCTGTTAGCTGGACTGACACACAGAGAGCACGAGCAGTGGACATGGGCTCTGGGCTCCAACCCTTGTCAGAGGATCACCCTCCAGAGGCAAAAATGACCAGAGTCTGGCACCCTGAGTTCCCTGATGCCACTGACCGACGGTGTAAACTGTCCCTGTGGGGCTTTCATGTTTTCATCTGTTTATCGGGACTAATAAAATAGGAGGATTTTATTAATTCTGTATTAACAGGGTATGAAGATACGATAAGGATTTATTCCACAGATTTTCTCAACTGTGGAGAAAGATAAGCAATGTTCAGTTTGCATATATGTAAAAGAAAAGATGCTTGGGTTATGATAAGGTATTTCAGCCAAGCTTTATTGTTGTAGTTATTCTACCCTCTTATTTACCTTGGCTTGCAGTATTATTGGAATTGGCATTTTCAAAATGATCTGAATTCTCTAAAAGACAAACATGACCTGTATGAAAAGAAGAGTCTAAAACTATTACTACTGAAGATGTGTAGTTTCAGCTAATTCAAATATATTTAGAGTGAACTTTATTTTTTCTTTAAGGGTTTTAATGTTCTTATTTATTTCCGAGAAAAAGAGAGAGACAGCGTGAGCAGGGGAGGGTCAGAGAGAGAGGGAGGCACAGAAACTGAAGCAGGCTCTGAGCTAGCTGTCAGCACAGAGCCTGATGTGGGGCTCAAACCCACAGACCGTGAGATCATGACTTGAGCCAAAGTCAGACGCTCAACCGACTGAGCCACCCAGGCCCCTAGAATGAACTTTAAACTTGATTCTCTGGCCCAATCATCTTTCCCCTGGATCCAGTATCTTTCCTGCCTAAAGGCATTTAGGAAATACTTTTAAATACTTGGATATTTAAATACTTGGTTAAACAGAATGAACGGACTGGGGGGTCTAGTTCTATTTCTTTTTAATGTTTATTAATTTTGAGAGAGAACATGCGCAGGAGAGTGCAAAGAGAGAAGATCTGAAGCTGGCTTTGTACTGATAGCAGAGAGCGTGATGCAGGGCTTGAACTCACAAACTGTGAAATCATGGCCTGAGCCGAAGTTGGATGCTCAACTGACTGGCGCCTCAGGTCTAGTTCTATTTTTTACAAATGTAGTCCAGTCACTCTTGATTCCTCTTGGAAGAAAGCAGTGATGTAGAAAACATACTGTATTAGCCATTGTTTCAGTAACTGTTTCAGAAAACATATTCAACATCTAGAGAGCATTAGCTTCTCTACCATATAAATGGGAAACCCAGTTTCAGCATGCTCTGCGGAACAGTATGCAGATATTAACAAGGTCAAGTACCGCAAGATCTCAACATTTATAGTCCCTAGAGTTGAAATGGAGCTGTGACTGAAAGCTGTCCTTTAGCACCCTTACTTCTGTTTATCCAAGGTAAACACTAATTCCATTGCATATTTGTATATTCCCACCTTTTAATTCTGATCCTTAAAAAAGCTCTAAGAAATTAATCTCTCAAGTGCTGAAATATATCCTCAAATAACACAACCACACAATGTCCCCCAGTTATTTCTATGTTGAGGACATCACAACATTTCAGGAAAAGAAGGACATCAAACATACACATTAAATTGTAACATGTGCTCTGTGCTCATCAATGTTCAAATATGAATAGTACATCTTAGAATTGAGGAAACGAGTGCCCGATAAAACTCATTAAAGTTAGATATGAATGGTATGAAAACATTTCATCTTCAAATGCCCATACTGCTCAACTGAACCAAAATGCTGCTTTTTACGAACAGTTTTAGATAATGAAACCTGTTTCTTAACATGCATAATTACTGACGAATAAACAGCTTTACATTCAACACACTTCTACTTGAACAGTAACTATTTGTACGTGTATGTATTTCCATCTGATGATATGTTACATTTGTGGAAACTTTACTTAAGAAGATATCTTATAGACTTTTTCTATTAATAAGTCTAAAACTGCCCTGTCTCAGTTATCAATGGCTACTGAGAACTTGATATGTGGCTAGTCCAAACTCACATGCACTGTGTCAGGCATATGAGATTTCAAAGACTTAATGCCAAGAGAGAACGTAAATTTTTATATGGATTATCTGTTAGAATGACAATATTTTGGTTATACTAGGTTAAGGAGGATATATTATTAAAATTAATTTGACTTGTTTCACTTTACCTTTTTAAATTAAAATCTTCTTAATTATGTATGTGACTCACATCATATTTTTATTGGACATTGTTACTCTAGGAGAATTTTATTAGCCTTTAAGTACTTTGTCTATGAACAAATTTCTCATTCAGATTCAATAACAGCAATATTGTTGAGCATTATAAACAAATATTGCTCTTGCTTTTAAGTGCTTCAAAAACATTTAGTGTGAGTCTCTTAACTTCCAGAAAAGATGCATGCATCCCATTTTCCTGTACTTTCTCTACGAGCTTTGGTTAACATAAAGTAATCACAAGGATTTATCTTAAAGCTATTATTTTACTTTTTCAAGATAAGTACAAAAGAGTTGATTTGGAAAAGGTGCACAGAAAAACATACCAATGGTGAATCATGAATATTGCGGTGAATATATTTTCCTGATCACGAAAGGGAAAGATAAACACTAGCACAACAATAAAGAGAAAAATTTCTAAGAGGAACGGCATCAGAACAACTTCTCCACAAAGTATTTTAGCTAAAAATTAACTCCTGGGGGTGAAGGATGTATATAGAGTCTCTTCTATGTTCTTTCCTGTGGCTAGAACAGATCTTGAGAGTATCACAAGTTCTCTAAAAGACCAAGAAAGGAAGTTCAGTTAAACTGAGCTAAACATCATATATCAGATGGGAAGATGTGTGAAAGGGTGTATCAATGAAATGTCCTATGTAATCACTGGACACAAAAACAATTTCATCAAGTCTCCTGTAGACCTGTACGTATGTTAATATTGTTATGGTTGCTATGACGCCAGACAAGTCTTCTTCCAGCTTTACCCTCAGTATACATTTCTTTCTATAATATTCTCCAGAAAACTGAGAACCACATCCTTCACGATGTGGACAGAAAGGTCTTCTGTTTAGCTGCTCCCTGTTACTCGCCAATAGTTGCTGTAGTGTTCTCATATTTATTAAATCGGGGAGAGTTCACACTTCCACTGCCAATTACTCAAGAGCATGCTTGATCAACACTCACATGCTGTTTAGTTACCTGAGAGTGACTAATCACAGAGCAGCTGATGCTAGTGCCGTTTCTTTCGTCCTCATTTACATCTCGAGTAGAAGGCACACCCTGACAGACTGAGCTGCTCAAGATGGTGTTTTTCTAGTAATTCTAATAGTGTTTCTGCATCCTGTCATGCAGCGCAACTACTCTGCAAGCCAAGACCTTTCCCTTTTCACCTCAATAGAGGCAGGGATTCATTTGCATCACTTAAAACCTCACACCAGAATATTCATATTCAGAGTCACCTGGCAGGCTTGTTAAACCACAGCGTCCCCATGAGTTTCTGATTCAGGAGGTCTGGGGTAAGGCCAAAGGATTTGCATTTCTAACAAGTTCCCAGGTGATGTTGCTACTGGTGGCTAGAAGGCAACGCTTGAGAACCACTGGCTTTGATAGCTGTCCTATTGGCACTCCCAGATATGCCCTCAGAAAATGATCAAAGGGAAGGGAAAGGAAGGAAAGAAGGAAGGGAAGAGGAAAGGAGGGATGGAAGAAAGGAGGGGCGGAAGGAGGGATGAGAGGAAGGGAGGAAGGAGAGAGTAAAGGACAGAGAAGGGAGGAAGAAAAGAAGAAAGTAATGGAAGGGAGGGAAGAAGGCAGGGAGAAAAGAAGGGAAGGAGGAAGGGAAGGAAGGAAGGAAGAGAGCGAAGGAAGGGAAGGAAGGATGGGAGAGGAGAGAGAGGGGGAGGGGAGGAAGGAAGGAAAGGAAGAGGGAGGTGGCTGAGAAGTAGGGAGAAAAAGGAGAAGGAAGGGAGAAGACAATTATTAAAGTTTTATTACAGTCTGGTCCACTCTAATGTCAAACCCACCTTATGGCACTAAGGTCATTTAGTACTCATGACAATACAAAGATAGGTATTATTATATACTTTTGCCGATGATGGATATGAGGTATAAAATGGATAAATACCTATCCAAAAGATTACATAATTGGTAAGCAACAGTCACGGTGTGAGCCCAAGGAGGCTGATTTCTGAGCCCTCGCCATGATGCTGCGCTGGTAGTTTAGCAGCTTAGTCATGAACATGTCTAGAGGATGTATCGTTATCCCGATCCCTGCCCCAGTGGAGAGCACATCTCTGCTGTGGGGCTGAGCATGCGGCAACCTGCAGAAACTAAAATTCAATAATGAGATTTGTGTACAAAGGGCCTGCTTCGAATTTCCCTGTTAACTTGTACTTAGCCAGCCAGAGTTTTCAACAGGGTGAGTGATTTTAATGGATCAGATGCTAAGACTTTAGATTGTGACGTAGGGATTCAATCAAATAAGGATGAAGGTTGGGGACAGAAGGATTTGAAGGAAAATAAAAGGAAAAAATAAGGTGGAGGATATTGCAGTAAGCGTGGAAAGGTTAGGGAATTGGCAGTCATTTCAACAAACTTTCTATGGTCTGAAATATTCATGCTTAGGTATTGCTTTCCTGTGAGAACTACCAGCAAGTCTACCAGAGAATAAACATGGGGTTAATTGCCCCCTTCATATTACATACGTAACGATTCACAAAAAATGAAAACATAAGAAGGGAGTCACTGAAGAGAATGCTAAATTTGAAAAAATCAAATAAACATAAATTGATCATAATTTGTGCATTTTGCAAGCTCTTTCACTTCACATCTCCTTTTCTATAGTAACATCTGAATTTTTTTTAAGTTTATGTATTTTGAGAGAGAGAGAATGCTGCACCATCAGTGCAGAGCCTGATGCAGGGCTTGAACTCATCAACTGTGAGACTGTGACCTGAGCCAAAACCAAAAATTGGATGCTTAACTGGCTGAGCTACCCTGGCACCCCAACATCTGACTTTTTAAGAGCATATTCACCATAGAAATACACTCTAGAAAACAGACCCAATAAAGAAGAGTTTTGTCCAGACACTTTCTTCAAATAGAAGTCTTAATTTGGTAAAGAGCATATGATTGATCTTTGGTTATCCACTGCAGGGTGAATGAGGGCACAGGTGTATAACCCACCAAGTCTATCCTGCAGTAGAGAGGTTTTCTTCTTACCCTTCTTCTGCTATCTAGCTGTCCTCTCCAAGAATAAATAACACCTAGGTTGCCAGGGTCCAGGAGAGACAAAACAGGGGAGTTAGTTAATAAACACAAAGATTTCAAGACATTTTCAGACCACCTCAATTCAGAATGAATTTCAATTCAATTCATTTCAATTTAATTTAATAAGGCATTTGCCCTCCTCTGCTTAATAGGGCAATACCTTTTCCCAGCATATTTTCCTGTTTCTTACATTCTAAATACCAATTTCATAGAACAAAGTTGTAAAGGCTATGCACCATCACTAACTTGGGATATTCTTCCAGCTCATGAGGCAGAAGTATTGGGTTGCCAATGTTCATAGCAGCACTCTCCACAATAGCTAAAACATGGAAAGGGCCTAAGTGTCCATCAACAGATGAATGGATCAAGAAGATGTGGTTTATCTATACCATGGAATAGTACATGGCAATGAGAAACAATGAAATCTGGCCATGTGTAGCAACATGGATGGACCTTGAGGGTGTTATACTGAGTGAAATAAGTCAGGCAGAAAAGGACAAATATCATATGTGTGCACGTATAGGAGGATTAGGAGGAACTTGACGGAGGACCAAGGGGGAGAAGAAGGGCGGAAATGGTGGGGAAAGGGAGAGAGGCAAACCATGAGAGACTCTTGAATGCTGACAAAAACTGAGGACTGATGGATGTTGGGGGGGAGCAGGGATGGGCATGGAGGAGGACACTTGTGGGGATGAGCACTGAGTGTTATGTGGAAACTAATTTGACAATAAACTATTTGTAAAAAAAAGAAAGAAAGAAAGAAAAAAGAAGTATTGGGTTGCAGGTTTTAATATCCAACAGGAATCATGATGACGATGCCTGAAAAACATGCTCTCCCACATCACCTCTGCCAGAGAGAGAAAGGAATGCTTCAGGGACTGTGTAGGCAGGGATGTTTCATTTTGGAAACCACCTAAATCTGACTTCCCCCTCTTTTGTGGTAGTTCGTTTAATCTTCTATTGGGATAATATTGACAATTAGCCTGAAAACCAGATTTTGAACACTGATTTCACTTTAGGCTATTTTTCAGAATTTTAGGATCACATGATGTCAGAGTTCAACAAAATCCCTGCTCTCAAACAAAATTGCATACAGAAGCCCAGTATGTAACAGGTAAATGTTAAAGTGCTTTGGTTCAATCCAGGTCAGGGAGTCCAGATTCTAATCCAAACCTGGCTCCCAGGAGACTTGTAAAGAACACTTAGGGCTCAGTAGCTCACAGTGAGAAAACCAGTGATCTCGTCCAAGTGCTTCATTTCAGCGATGAGGTACCTAAGGTTAGCAGGTTTATCTCAAGGTCACCTAGGGAATTAGGGGCAGAGTGTTAGAACCTAGGGCTTCCACTTCAACAGCTCTCTCCACAACAGAAGGCAGCCTGGTGAATGGGCAAAATGTGTTTTCATATCTAAGAGTTGTCTGCGTGAGAGCATTGTTTTATTTATTATACATTATTTATTTTGAGAAAGAGGTGGGAAGAGAGAGAGAATTCCAAACAGGCTCTATCTACACTGTCAGAACAGAGCCCTATGCGGGGCTCAAACAGGAACCATGAGATCTTTACCTGAGCCGAAATCAAGAATCAGATGCCTAACTGACTGAGCCACCTAGGTGCCCCCAGGATTATTTTAGAAAATAAACCCAAACTACACTTCTTGTCTGGATAAAAGCATGGGAAAACACCCACCTGGGCAGAAATCACCCTGTACACCTTGACCACCTGTGCATGGAAGATGTCCTGTCTTGCCTTCGGGAGTCCCTGAAGCCTTCCACTAAGGCAGTGAAGGACAACAGTGGGACTGATATATGGCTGTCCCTCTCCTCACCTATCTGGTGTCCTTCTCTACACACTCTGATTTCCAAAATGATGGCCAGCTTATCTGCCCAACAGATCCATGCAAATGGAATAATGTAGAATAAAGATTTAAAGGGTTACTATTAACAAACTGATGGTTACCAGTGGGGAGGCGGGTGGGGGAATGGGTGGAACAGGTGATGAGGGTGAAGAATATACATAACACGATGAGTGCTGAGTAATATATGGAATTGCTGAGTCACTATATTGTACACTTGAAACTAATATGACACAAGACATTAACTATAATGGGATTAAAATTTAAAAAAACTTAGAAAATAAAAATAAAAAATAAAAATAAAGGATTACTCTTTAGAAAATGTATTTTCTAAATATCTTTGCATTAAGGAAGTGTTTTAACCAACTTGACAATAAACTATTTGTAAAAAAAAATAAATAAAAATTTAAAAAATAAATATTAAAAAAATAAAAAATAAAAATAAAGGATTAGTCTTTAGAAAATGTATTTTCTAAATATCTTCGCATTAAAGAAGTGTTTTAAAGGCCAAAGTTTCAGGCACTTCAGAAAGAAATGGGAGTGAACATTAAAAATAATTTTTTTACATTTATTTATTTTTGAGAGACAGGGAGACAGAGCACAAGCAGAGGAGGGGCAGAGAGAGAAGGAGACACAGAATCCGAAGCACGGCTCCAAGCTTTAGATGGTGGGCTCGAACCCATGAACTGTGAGATCATGACTTGAGCTGAAGTTGGACACTTAACCAACTGAGCCACCCAGGCGCCCCAGGAGTGAATGTTTTAAAACAGTAATTACTATTTTCCTTTAAATCAAAATTTAAAAAATGAGTATACAATATAGACAACTTGGACAACATGGAAGAATAAAAATTACCATATTTTCCAATTCAAAATAATTCATGCTAACATTTTTATTTCCTTCCTTTCATAATTATAATGCGCTTATGGATACATTCTTTTTCTTAATGAACAGGCACCCTCCTAGATACACAGTTTTCAAAATAAATGTTTTATTTAGAATGACTTTAGATTTACAGAAAAAATTAGGAAGATAGTGGAAAGAATTCTCAGATACCCCACCCAGTTCCCCCATATTGTTTTTTTCTAAACTTTTTTTTTTAAATTTATTTCTAGGAGAGAGAGAGAGAGAGAGACAGCGTGAGCAGGGGAGGGTCAGAGAGAGAGGGAGTCACAGACTCTGAAACAGGCTCCAGGCTCTGAGCTGGCAGTCAGCACAGAGCCCGATGCGGGGCTCGAACCCATGACCTGTGAGATCATGACCTAAGCGAAAGTCGGACGCCCAACCGACTAAGCCACTCAGGCGCCCCTATCCCCATATTGTTAATATCTACATGAGTATAGGACATTTGTCACAATTAAGGAGCCAATTTTGACATGTTATTATTAATTAAAGTCTATACTTTATTCAAGTTTCTTTATTTTTTTTGCCCTTTCTGTTCCAGCTTAAAAGCAAAAGCATGTTACTAGCCTAAGAAAATATGACAACTAAATGCAATTCCAGGATCCCATCCAAAATACAACATGACATATAGTCGTTGTTTCCTTAGGCCTGTAACATGCTTTTTACAGTCATATACCGTGAATGAATACCCAAGTTCATGAATACTCCTGGTGAGTCCTAGAAATATTACTATTCAGTAGTATTTCACTGAATACTGTATCAAAGATTATTTAACTACTGACCCTTTATATAACATTTAAGGTTTTTTTAAGTTTTCACTATTATAAATGTTTTGGGATATATCATCTTATTTGCATATCCATGATTATTTCTTAGGGCAAATTTTTTTTTAATGTTTATTTATATTAGCGAGAGAGAGAGAGAGAGAGAGAGAACACACACAAGCAGGGGAGGGGCAGAGAGAGAGGGAGACACAGAATGCTAAGCAAGATCCAGGCTCTGAGCTGTCAGCACAGACAGACCCCAACGTGGGGCTTGAACGCATGAACCATGAGATCATGACCTGAGCTGAAGCCAGACACTTACCCGACTGAGCCACCCAGGCGCCCAGCTTAAAGCAAATTCTTAGCAGTGAATGGCTGGGTCAAGGACTATGCACGTGCTTAAGGCTTCTGGGACACATTAGAAGACAGTGTATCCCAGAAAAGAGGCATGAAGACTTCGGAGCGAACTCAGACTCCTGCTGGTGTGTGGCTTTGGGCAAGGGACTTAGCTAGTTCCAGTGTGGTTTCCTCACTTTTAAGACAGAGTAGTAACAACCACAATAACAACAACAGAATCTATTTCAGAGTCTCTTATACATTTAGTATAAGAACATACAGGTGTTAATCAGGGTCCTCTAGAGAAACAGAACCGACAGGATGTGTGTGTGCATGTATGTACATAGAGAAAAAAAAAATATATATATATATGATGAGTTTATAAGGAATTGGTCATGTGATTTTAGAGGCTGAAAAATTCTAAAATCTGCAGTCAGCAAGGTAGAGACCCAGGAGAGCAGATGGAGTAGGGCTAGTCTGAGTCAGAGGCCTGAGAACCAAGAAAACCAAGGGTCTAAGTTTCAGTTCAAAAGCTGGTAGCTTCAAGATCCAAGAAGAGCCATGTTTTAGCATGAGTCTTAAGGCTGGAAAAGATGGATGTCTCAGCTACAAGAAGTCAGGCAGGAGGAGTTATCTCTTTACTCAGCTTTTTTTGCTCTCTTCAGGTCTTTGACTGATTAGATGAGGCCCAACCACGTTAGGGAGAACAATTTGCTTTACTCAGTCCACCAGTTCTGAAGTTAATCTCATGCAGAAACACCCTGAGAGATACACTCAGAATAATGTTTTTCCAAATGTCTGGGCATTCTGTGGCCCCATCAAGTTGACATATAGATTAGCCATCACAATATGAAAGCTTAGCATATAGTAACCACCTGTCCACAATGCCCTCATAAAGATCAAATATAGGGGTACATAAAATACTGAGACTTAGCTGAGTGACTGATAGAGAACGTTCTTTTTTAAAAATTTAGACCTTATACTCCTTGGATACAAATGTGAATGGGAACTGAGGTACATGGCCCCAGCCTCCAAATTATGCATAATAAACTGAGGTACAACAAATAGTGGATTCTAGAATACCATAATACTTAGTACAAACATGATTTCCTTTATGACTTTATAAAAGTTCACAGTGACTTCTCTCTGCTTTATGTCTCAAATTGTTAACCCTCCACAACTAGAGAAAAAGCCCATATACGGGGTACAGGTGCTGACTGGGTTCTAGTTTCTTCTGTGGACTTGAATGGGTCTGAACTCTTGGGTAAGCCACTGTCTTCTCAGGGTCTCAGATTCTCATCTGGAAGTAGAAAGGGTGGGCTGTGATTATTCCAGTCTGCTCACTCCTACATTTCCAAGGTTCTATGCAAATATATAGATCTCCTTGAAGAAGCCCATAACCAGAGAAAGAGCAGCCTGTGGCATAGTAGTATCCTGCCGAGAAGCAGATTCATCAGACCTATAAGCCATTGGAGTAAGCAACTGATTGGTTCCAAGCCCCAAACTGGTTAAATTCTCTCCTGAAGACAATACACTATGGTGCAAAGGAGAGAAAAGTAAATGAGAAGCCAAAACATGGAATTCCTCCAGCAATAGTCAGGCACATTCCTAAGAAGTTTAAGTGCAGATCTTACTAAATTGTCATCCAGAAAGTTTGTGACATGTATACTCAGCATGGAGTCTTTTTGAAAAACTGCTTTCCTCATGATGGGAACAAGGAAGAATGACCTACTGTTTGGCCAAATTCCTGCCTCATCCAGAGGGGGAATGGGTCTTGCTGCCTCTGGCTGTTGGGAGGAGAATGTGGGAATAGTTTCAGTGCGTAGTTCAAAGCTCCCAAGAGGCAAGGCCTCAGAGGAAAAGGCTTGAGAAGACAGTGCAGGTACCAGTGGTACACGCTGCCCATAACACCCAGATGAAAGGGGCACTGAAGGGACTCTCCCGCTGGGAGAAATCCATCAGCAATTTTATCGAGCATTTCCTTCACCCTTGCAATTTGCTCTCCTTATTTAGCTAATCCTCACTTAGTGCTTTCCTGTGAAGAGAGTCAATGTCAGCGCCCTGTTTGCACAAGAAGAAAACAGAGACAGAGGGAAGTTAAGTGTAAAGCTCATCTCTTAGCACTGAGCTAAGGGGGTAAAGCACGGAGTTAACAGTTAACTTGCTCTGCTCACTTTCCATTCGCATTTGCATTCGGGCTTTAGGCTCAGGTCCCTCAGACTGCTCCAAAGAAACAGCCTCTCTGCTCACAGAGTGTGTGCTTTCTTAGCATGAATTAAAGTATTAACAGTCACCCTCCCTTTTTGTTCATGGAAGCTTAACTTAATCTCCTTCTCGTCTTAGAGAACACTCCCCCCACCTCCATACACACACTTTTCCAGGGCTTTGGAGAATTCTCTCTCATGCACAGGCCACTAGACCATGGAAACTGATGTAAGGTAATGTGCTCAATAGGAATCCAAGTGCTTTCTCTCAGCCATTCCCCAACCAGTCAGAGTCAGAGTGTTAAGTAACAATCTGCATGTGCTGAGGGCCATGGCTTCCAACTCTGAACCAGTCTCCCTGGCTCTGTCTCACAGTGGCAAGCTGCTCTTGGATCTCTAATCCAGACTCCCCATCCCAGCCAGCTGTTTGCACCCCCTGACCACTGGGCCAGAAAAGAACAGGGCAAAGCAAAGGGGACAAACTGCTCAGTGTAAGAACATCATCAGGAAAACCGTTCAATGAGAAATGCCTGCTACCCTGAGCATGAGTCGGGGGTAGGTGCAGTTTTCTGTTAATACGAGGACATACCATTCCATTCTCATCATTGGGACCCCACCTCCCACCGGTTGCCAGTGTTTGCAGTGACCTAATAGTAACTTATTGTCTCAGAAATGACCAAAGTCATTGAGCTGCCTAGGGAGCACTGACAATAAAGGAGTCCCAGACAAGTTCTCAGGCATGCAAGGGAAATGCAACAAGGTGGTTCCATGTACTAAAGTTTAGAGAGTGGACTCAGTGACCTCTCTGATTCCTTCCATCCTGACCTATTCTACAAGAAAATTTTATCAGCTACACCTCTCCTAGCACGGAACTGAGACTCCCATGGTCTACTTTGGGAGCTACCAGCATATTTTGGTTTAAAAAAATCATAGTGTTTCTAATTCCTTTAGGATCAGAACCTAGAGAAACATATTTCATGGTTGTTATCAAGGCTGGAGGTAGGAATGTCCCCCCTCCCCCCTTCTCCACTTGCCTTACACCTCAGACGAGGCTGCTGATGCAGACATGGCTGGAGATAGGAACGGAAGGGGATAGAGAGACGGGCAAGGAAGCAGAGGAGCACATCAGTATCCCTTTGAGGGCTTCAACAGAATTAGGAGACCTCCATGAAAATTGGGAGAAGTACTGGCCCCTCTTCCCTCTCTCTTTACTCCAGCCTTTACCTCCACTGATGACACACATCCCTCCTATTCTAAGGGTACAACTTTGGACTTAGTAGTGACTCACCTAACAGATCCTTTAGTGTAAAGGACTAATCGATTCTACTTTGTTCTTTACAGAATTTAAGAGACAAGATTAAAACAAGCCCTGAAAACACAGAAGGTTCCAACACACAGCTGGCCAGAAACATATTCGGTGTCTTCTTTGGCGTCATTGGCTTGCCTCTCACAATTATCAATAACCCTGACATTGTACATTGATTTTATAGTCTACAAAGTGCTTTCCCATAGACTACCTCTTTAATGATTTTAAGCATCCCTGGAAATAGAAAGAGGGAGTACCTGGTCTTCAGATTACAGATGGGGAGGTAGAGATGTCATGATGTCACTTACCTGAGAGCATGCCCAAGATTATGGGACTGCAGGGCTAAAGATATCTTTACTGATTATATCATGGCATCTTTGGATATCAAGATTTGAATTTATACAAAACTTAATTTATGTTTACAAATTCATATTACTGAATTCAGCTTTAAGATTGCCATCGACCTCCTGCCACAATGATCTAAGGCTACTCACTTGCTGCTAGAATGCCTTCCAAAAATGGTAACCAGTTTTACAGTCAATAAATATTTATTAAGCACAAATCCTTACTACTAACAAGGCACTCTTCTAAGTGCTGAAAGCTATACAAAGAAAAAGCCTGCCCCTGCCTTCAAAAAAAAAAAAATAAAAGCTATCAAGAAGGATAAGATTTGCATATCTAATAGTAAAATGTGAATAAATGTGAATAAAACTGTAGGAACATAAAAATTAGGCTCTCCAATACGTAGTGAGTACATTCTCGCTTTGTATTATAAATCTAACTGAATCTGTAAAAAATAAATATATAACCTAGCGAAAAAAAAGCTGGAGGTATCATAAGCCCACATTTCATGATATACCACAAAGCTGTAGTAATAAAACAGTAAGAGAGCAACATAAAAAAACATTGATATGCACATGTATCAATGGAACAGAATTGAGAGCCCAGAAACAAACCCATGCTTATATGGTCAAGTAATCTACAAGAAAGGAGGCACGAATATATAATGGGGAAAAGATAGTCTCTTCAACAAACAGTACTGGGAAAACTGGACAGCTACATGCAAAAGAATGAAACTAGACCATTTTCTCATACCATACACAAAACAAACTCAAAATGGCTTAAAGACATAAGTGTGAAATCTGAAACTATAAAATTCACAGACAAAAACACAGGAAATAATTTCTTTAATACCAACTATAGAAATATTTTTATAGATATGTCTCTTGACGAAAAGGAAACAAAAGAAGAAATAAACTATTGGGACTACATCAAAATAAAAAGCTTTTGCATAGCATAGGAAACCATCAACAAAATGACAACTAACCTACTGCATGGGAGATGATATTCACAAATGATATACCTGACAAGGGGTTAATATCTAAAATAAATAAAGAATGTAGACAACCCAACACCCAAAAAATAAATAATCCAATTAAAAATGGGCAAAGGACCTGAGTAAACACTTTTCCAAAGAAGACATACAGATGGCCAACAGACATATGAAGAGATGCTCAATATCACTAAACGTCAGGGAAATGCAAATCAAAATCATGATGAGATACACCTGTCAGAATGGCTAAAATTAAAAACCACAAGAATAACCAATGTTGATGAGAATGTGGAGAACAAGGAATCCTTATGCACTGTTGGTAGGAATGTAAGCTTCTGTAGCCACAGTGAAAAACAGTATCAAGGTTCCTCAGAAAATTGAAAATAGAATTACCATATGATCCAGTAATTCCGCTACTGGGTATTGATCCAAAGAAAGTAACTTAAAAAGATACATGCACCCCTATGTTTATTGTGGCATTATTTACAATAGCCAAGATATGGAAGCAACCCAAGTGTCCACTGATAGATGAATGGGTAAAGATGTGCTATATACACGCAACGGAATATTACTCAGCCATAAAAAAAGAATGAGATCTCACCATTTGCAACCATATGGATGGACCTACAGGGTATAATGCTAAGTAAAATAAGTCAGACAGGGAAAGTCAAATACCACATGATTTCAGTCATATGTGGAACTTAAGAAACAAAACAAAGAACAAAAAGAGACAAACAAACAAAAAAACCAGACTGTGAAATACAGAGAGCAAACTGGTGGTTGCTGGAGGGGAAATGGATGGGGGGTTGGGTGAAACAGATGAATGCAATTATGAGTACACTTATCTTGATGAGCACTGAGAGGTGTATAGAATATTTGGATTGTTATATTGTATGCCTGAAACTAACATGACAGTGTATGTTAATTATACTTCCAAAAAATAAATATATAAACTGGTACACAGAACTCAAATAATAGGTGAGAAAGTGTATCGGAATTTATACAGTGCTTACACATATTACATATAACTAATTTTTACTGAGCACTTATTATGTATCAAGAAACTATGTATTTGACAGTATTTATTTTAATCTTCACAACAAACTTTGGGTAAGGTACTATAATTATTTCTATTTTACGGATGCTAAAACAAAGGCATAGATATACTTAGTCTCTTGCCCAAGACTACACAGTTTAAATCCACATGGACTGGTACCTGAGACTGTGCTCTTAAGAGTTCTTAAGATTCATTACTCCATTTAATACTGATACTAACCTTCTGAGAGAGGCATTATTATGCCTTATTTTGTAAGGCAGTTTGGAGAAGTTAGTGTACTTGATCAAGAAGGAACACAGACAAATCAGGAGACTATAAATGCTGGTGAAGATGTGGAGAAATGGGCACCTTATTAAACTGTTGGTGGGAATGTAAACTGGTACAGCCGCTCTGGAAAACAGTATGGAGATTCTTCAAAAAATTTACAATAGAACTCCCCTATGACCCAGCAACAGCACTGCTGGGAATTTACCCAAGGGAAAAAGGCGTAGGGGTACATGTACCCCAATATTAATAGCAGCACTTTCAACAATAACCAAATCATGGAAACAACCTAAATGTCCATCAACTGACAAATAGATCAAGATGTGGTTTACGTATACAATGGAACACTACATGGCAATGAGAAAGAATGAAATCTGCCCATTTGTAGCAATGTGGATGGAACTTGAGGGTATTGTGTTAAGTGAAATAAGTCAGACAGAGAAAGACAGATACCATATGTTTTCACTCATATGTGGAACAGGAGAAATTAGATGACCATAGGGGAAGGGAAGGGGAAAAAATAGTTAAGGGGAGGGAGGGAGGCAAACCATACGAGACTCTTAAATACTGAGAACAAACTGATGGTTGATGGGGGTGGTGGGGGAGAGGGGAAGGCGGGTGATGGGCATGGAGGAGGGCACTTGTTGGGATGAGCACTGGGTGTTATATGGAAACCAACTTGACAATAAACTATAATTTAAAAAGAAAAAAAGAAGGAACACAGAAATAGTAAGCTGAGCTGGAAAGATTCTCCAAATCCAATGATTCAATAACTATTCAACCCCAAGACACAAGGCCTCATTGCCCTGGCTGCAGAAGAATTACTTTGTGATTACCTAAAATATTTTCTTTTCTTTGTATTTCTTGACAATGACAAATTCCCATTATACCTACTAGTTTTCAGATTATTCTAAGGAAGGATTAATGAGGGTATTCCTCTCACTCAGAAATCAGATTCTCATATAAAAGTAATTTTTTTAAAAGCCTCCTAAGGAAAAAAGAACTATGAAATGTTTAACCTAAATGCCAGTAAATTGAAACCCATAGCTAGTAAATATAATCAAGAAGGCATTATGCAGATTAGGGTGCAATATTCATCACTATAAAGTGAGATTAGAAAATTGTATAATAATCGCTTCATAAAGATTGCCTGGTTATCATACACAATAATTACATGGGATATGAGGAATTATGAGCAACTACTTTGTCTCTATATGGATGTAGAAGTGTGAGCATCAGGGAAATAATCAATTCTGGGGAGAAAAAGATGAGAGAAAATCCAGCATCTGTGTGAAAATACTCCTAAGAAAGATATTTGTCATATATGCGTCAGAGTAGCCAAATAATCACCTATTAGACACAACATTATTATGTAACTTATAGTGGTCTTCTCCCCTCTGCACCCGAGAAGGCTTTAGTTGGAAACAGAGAGTGGAAGTGACTGCTTGGAACACTGGATTATTTTAATGAACAACCTGGGTAGCTTCAGATGGGAGTAGAAAGATAAATTGTAGAAGTACCTGAAATAGTCTAATTCCCAAGTACTTTGTGTGTGTGTGTGTGTGTGTGTGTATGTGTGTGTGTGTGTTTATTTTGAGATGGAAAGAGAGAGAGGCTAGGGGAAGTGCAGAGAGAGGAGGAGAGAGAAAAACGTAAGCAGGCTCCCTGCTGTCAGTGCAGAGCCCCACATGGGGCTTGAACTCACGAATTGTGAGATCATGACCCAAGCCAAAATCAACAGTCAGATGCTTAACAGACTGAGCCACCCAAGCACCCCAAATTCACAAGTACTTTAATTAGAGGGCAAGGAGCCAAATGGATCAAAGGTTGAATGGGCATAAGAAAACAGGAGTCTCAGGCTGGCATCTGGCTTCCTCCTCCAAGCAAGAACCATGAAGACTCCTTCCTGTCCTTTCCCCTTAATCATATCACCTCAGGAACTAGAACGAGTCTGGGGCAGCATGGATGTGGAAAGCTGGTAAAATCAGACTTGTGTGGTAACCCACTTCATTTGTTTGTTTGTTTGTTTGTTTTTTTAATGTTTTATTTATTTCTAGGAGAGAGAGAGAGAGACAGCATGAGCAGGGGAGGGTCAGAGAGAGAGGGAGTCAGACTGAAACAGGCCCCAGGCTCTGAGCTGGCAGTCAGCACAGAGCCCGACTCGGGGCCCGAACCCACGAACCGCGAGATCATGACCTAAGCGAAAGTCAGACGCTTAACCGACTAAGCCACCCAGGCGCCCCTGTTTGTTTGTTTTTTAATGAAAGAGAACATGGTAGGGAGAGAGGCAGAGGGAGAGAGAGCATATTAAAAAATTTTTTTTTAACATTTATTTATTTTTGAGAGATAGAAAGATCATGAGTGGGGGAGGGGCAGGGAGAGAGGGAGAGACAGAATCCGAAGCAGACCCCAGGCTCTGAGCTGTCAGCACAGAGCTCAACATGGGACTCAAACTCATGAACCACCAGATCATGACCTGAGCCGAAGTTGGGAGCTTAACTGACCAAGCCACCCAGGCACCCTAGGAGAGAGAGCATTTTAAGCAGGCTTAACACCTAGTGTGGATCCTAAGGCGGGGCTTGATCCCACAACTCTGGGATCATGACCTGAGCTGAAATCAAGAGTCAGATGTTCAATTGAACTGAGACACCGAGGTGCCAACCCCCACCCCCACATCACTCCTTTGTAATCATTACAGTTTCTCCTGTTTGATATTCTAACTGTTCCTTTTTGTTTTTTTATTTCTTTAATGTTTTTTATTTATTTGTGTGTGAGAGAGAGAGAGAGAGACAGAGAGACAGAGAGAGAGAAAGAGACAGCGTGAGCAGGGGAGGGTCAGAGAGAGAGGGAGACACAGAATCTGAAACAGGTTCCAGGCTCTGAGCTTGCTGTCCACACAGAGTCAAACGTGAGGCTTGAACCCACAAACCCTGAAATCATGACCTGAGCTGAAGTCAGACAGTTAACCAACTGAGCCAGCCAGATGCCCCTAACTGTTCCTTTTTAATAATTAGCAGTAAAACCCCTAAAGTGGAAGGAGGTCATTTTTGCTTACCTTTGGGAGCAACAGGGAGAGAGAGAGGGAGAGGATAGCCCAAGCCACAGCAGTCTTGGGGTAAGAAACCCACACTGGATAGAAGGGTCGATGGAAAATTTAAATAAGAAGAAATCACCCTTAGTTTCTGGGACACTATGAAGCAGGAAGGAACAAGGGCAAGCCAATATGGTCTAAGTGAAGGCCTGAAGGCTGACCACGGGGTACCTAGCAGCACACTGTGGACACAATGATGAATACTATAGGTGAGGACCATATCGTCTGAGATCTCACTAAGGACACAGGGCACTACAGAGACAAGGTATAGGAAATACTTGAATGTGCTCATTAGACTATTAATATTTCTTTCTCCTCCAGTTTTCTTCCTTACCTTCACCCCTTTTTCTCAAAAATGTTTATTGATTTTTTGAGGGGGGAGAAAAGAGAGAGAGAATCCCAAGTAGGCTCTGCACCATCAGAGCGGAGCCCAACACAGGGCTTGAACTCATAAACTGAGAAATCATAACCTGAGCAGAAACCAAGAGATGGATGCTTAATCCACTCAGCCACGGAGGTACCTACTGTTATCCCTTTCTAATCTCCAAGTTTTGGCATTTGGGGCGCTGTTGCAGGTGAGAATCGTGTAGCCCCAAGATAGTTTTCAGAGACATAACAAGCTCACCCAAGTGCAGAAAAGACAAGTTTCTCCAGGGCCGTGGCTCTTTGATTGCTTCTTGACATACCCAGGTGACCAAGACCACCTTTGCCCCTGACACTGGCCCAAAATTCTCTATGGCCAATCGTGAGGTATATTAATTAAGTTAAAAGGGCCAGGTGCATCACAGTATATATAGGAGCTAACATGTATATTGATTAAAAAAAAAAAAAAAAAAGCACATGGTCCAGCTTTCTTTAGAAGGAGGTATCCGGAATCACTCTTGCTTTGTAAGGGGAGAGGGTGGCTATAGACAGGGACAGAGATGGGAAGGCTTCTGCTTTTCAAATTTTGTACCATATGAAGACATAACAAATTTTTAAAAAGTCAGATTCCTACTCATTATGATCCCCAGAGGCCACTTCCTCCTTCCTCAACCAACCCTCACTCTGAGATGTTGATCTGGTTAAAATAATTACCAGGTCTGTGTAAATTATCCATAAACATGGAAGTCTTGTGGGTATTAGACACATTTTCAAAAAAATTGATATCTGTGGAATGTGAGAGTATCAAAGAGAATTTTTGAACAGGGAGCGATTCAAATACTCTGAGAGGAAGCTTTCCTTCTCAGAGTCAGACAGATCTGGTTGAATCCTAGTTATTTCACTCTTATAGACTGTGTGACTGCAAGCATTTCTTAAGCTTTCCGAGACTTAGTTTTAATCTTGAAAAGCGGGGATTATAGCAATTACCTCATGGGATTTTAGTAGGAATAAATGACAGCTCTCTGCACAATGCCTGACACATAGTAGGTGTTTAGTACTGGCTCATTTCCTCGTTTGCTTCCATGCCTTTATTTTCGCAAATAAGACCGAGGAGAAGTAATACAAGGGGCATCAGCAGTGCACAGATAGACAGTTCCACATCTATTTTCTTTCATTCTTGTGAATGGCTTTGCAAGAGACTCATAGTTGACAGGAGAGGCGATGGGGTACAGATGGCTAGCAGTGTTTTCCCCATTAGTTGAATTCAGTCAATTTCACTGAGCGTCTATGGTATGCTCAGCACTGTAAGTGTTGGGGAGGATGACAGGGAGAGCACTTGTGCTTTTAAATAAGGTGGTCAGCTAAGGCCTCACTGATCAGGAGACATTTACTAAAAACCTGAGGGAGGTAAGAGAGTGAGCCATTGCCTCTGACACTGGAAAGGCAAAGTCTTAATGAGTCATCAGGAATTCTTTGAATCATCTTTGTAATATATACACATCAAATTACTAACCGCAAGCTCCTGATTTCAAATCGTGCAGTAACGCAGTCATATATGAGCCCTGGAATGCAGGTCTCAAAACTCCCTGGTGCATGAGACAAAGGCCTCAATATGTTTCTCTCATCTCTATTTGCTCAGAGCTTTTCCAGGAGTAGCCTACGCAGTAGCATTGTGACTGGAATTCTCCCAGGCTTCTAAGTTCTAGCCTGAAATTTTTTCTTGTAGAATTCTAAAATCAACGGGCCGCGGGGTGGGGGGAAAAATCTCTGCAGTATGGTAAGAGAATTCTCTGGCATTGGAGAAAATAACCACAACCAGCATTCATGAGGGTTAGTCAACATGAGCTTCAGGATCTGTGGTGATGGCAAGATGAATATTTCTTATGGCAGCTCTTTCTCTTTGTTTCAATTACAAGAAATATCTTTTTTTAAAATTTTTCTGTAATTTTTGAAATTTATTTTTGAGAGAGAGACAGCACGAGCAGGGGAGGGGCAGAGAGAGCCAGAGACACAGAATCCAAAGCAGGCTTCAGGCTCAGAGGTGTCGGTTGGCACAGAGTCTGATGAGAGCTCAAATTCGCCAACTGCAAGACCATGACCTGAGCCCAAGTTGAATGCTTAACAAACTGAGCCACCCAGGTGCCCCAAGAAATATCTTTTTGATTAAAAATATGTTTTACTTTATCTTTAAATCTTGACTCTCGCTAATTAGTTACATAATGAGTACTTCACCTTACAGCTGTATTTATCAAATGTCTTCTATGTTGAGTGTTGAGGGCATGTTTTTTTATTTTATTTTATTTTTTTAATTAAGTGTAAGGCAATTAAGTATGAAGCCTGAGATCCTGGCCTCAACAAGCCTGGACTCCATTCAGACATCCAGAATATATGCCTGCTTCCTGCTCCATGTAGCTATCCATGAAGTACTTGTCTGTTTCCTCTTCCCAATAGCTGTTATTAAAATATTCAAGACAATGATCATGTTTCTTCTAAGTCTTTTCTCTTTTCGCTAGAAATGTCCCTAGAGTCCTCAACCATTCTGATTATTATCAACATTATATTTATATAAAAGAAACTCCCAAACAGCAGGCAAAATATGAGAAATTGGAAGTCAGAAATTACTCTCTTGATATTAACTTGCTACTGATGTTCAGTTTAATCCAGTATGCTTTGTATATATTCTTTCTACATATTTCTATATTTTTTCATTTATTTATTTTGAGAGAGAGATAGAGAGAGAGAGAGAGAGAGCGCACATGTATGAGTGAGAAAGCGGCAGAGAGAGAATCCCAAGCAGGTTCCATTGCTGTCAGCACAGAGCCTGAAGCAGGGCTTGATCTCACAAACCATGAGATCATGACCTGAGCTGAAATCAAGAGTCAGATGCTTAACTGGCTGAGCCATACAGACACCCCAAAGCTATTTCTTAAAATTGATTTTAGAGAGAGAGCAAGTGAGCGGGAGGGGCAGAGGGAGAGAGAGAGAAAATCTTAAGCAGGTTCTACCACTTAGCACAGAGCCCGATGACCCTGGGATCCCTTGACCTGGGGATCATGACCTGAGCCAAAATCAAGAGTTGGACCCTCAACCCGCTGAGCCACCCAGGTGCTCCACTATACTTTTCATATAGACATCTGAAGCAATATTACAAATCTTATAGTAAATTTTATATTGCAGCTAGCATTCCCTTATTTACACATGGCAATTTGGGTATTTATGTCCTTTTATAGGACAATACAGAGAGGTTGATATTGGTGCTCATACACAATTTATTGACTGGGGCCCTGCTATATAGATATGGCTGGAATGTGTCAGTCTGAGTCAGGGAGGTGATATGGGATGGAGGCAAGAAGGCTTTCTACAAAGTAAGACCTGCAATGTACTTGAATGTACTTAACTTAGAGAATGGCTAGATTATCTTTTTCTAGACCTAGAACTTTCAAATGCAGAAGAGACAGAAAACTCAACACTTCCAGAAATAATATGGAAAAAGAATACTGACTTAGATCCTGTAACACCTGATACCCAATAATAAAATGAAATCCAGGAAAGAAAAGGCTCTACAAAAACATGACTTTTCTTCTACTTTAAGTGGCTCCAAAAATGTACTTAAAATCACTTTGTGACTAAGATCAAATAACAGATCATAAGTTGAATAGATGGTAATTTTATTTTATTTTTATTTTATTTATTTATTTATTTATTTTAATGTTTTATTTATTTCTAGGAGAGAGAGAGACAGCGCAAGCAGGGGAGGGTCAGAGAGAGAGGGAGACACAGAATCTGAAGCAGGCTCCAGGCTCTGAGCTGGCAGTCAGCACAGAGCCCGACGCGGGGCTCGAACCCACGAACCGCGAGATCATGACCTAAGCGAAAGTCGGACGCTGAACCGACTAAGCCACCCAGGCGCCCCAATAGATGGTAATTTTAAATATGTGTCTCAGCAACAATAAACAAGAGGTTCTAATTATATTAAGACACTTAATTTTTTTTATTTTTAAATTTATGTATTTATTATTGAAATATAATGGACACATAGCATTACATAAGTTTAAGGTGTGCAATGTGTTGGTTTGAAAAAAAAACACAGATGATTAACCTCCTTTACTTTATATTGGAAGTTTTAAACTATTCATATTTTCTAATCAATTACCTTCCATATTTTCTGTTTCTTCTCATGCAGATACACCTCCTGTTCAAAGGCCTCTAATGGATGAATAATCAGGGCAAGAAGCAGGAGTTTGTCTGTTTCTCTTACTATTTTCAGGTTTTCGGCTTTACCTTCCTGATGTTTCCACAAAAACAGCAAATAAGAATTACATTGTTTTGTTTTTGGACGTTTGTATTTTAGGAGGAGAAGAAAGAAATAAAAAGACTCCAAATAACGTGGAAAGAGTGTTTCTACTGTAATGCAATACATATATCCATAAAAAAACCAAACAACCCTCATTTTCAGCACAATCACACACTATAAAGATGGAACTTATGAGAAAAATCAGTAAGGATAGATCGCTTCAAACGTATAGAACTTTGCAACCAGAATACAAACAAAAATAATAATTGGTGCCCGGAGAGATAACTTGGATTGACCAGGCAAGCAGCCCAGCATGGATGGTGATCGTCACAATGCAGGTTATAAAAACAAAACAAAGCAAAACAAAACAAAACAATCCCCCACCCCCCTCCAAAAAAAATACCCTCAACAAAATAGTGGAAATGCAGGCTACACAGGAAAGGAAGCTGACTGGTGGAGCCGAAACAAGGGACAGAAGTGGGTTCTCAGATGGTGGGACTGCTGGGAAGCTGGGCACCGAAGGCAGAAGCCAGTGTAAAGTAGGGCCTGTGCGTGCACAACGCCAGGCAGTATCGCTCTGTGCAGGAGGCACTGAACTGGGGAATTTTTTTTTAAGTTTATTTATTTATTTTATTTATTTTTTGAGAGAGAGAGAGAGATAGCGTGAGCAGGGGAGGGTCAGAGAGAGGAGACACAGAATCCCAAGCAGGCTCCATGTTGTCAGTGCAGAGCTCAATGTGGGGCTCAAACCCACAAACCGTGAGATCATGATCTGAGCCCAAATCAAGAGTCACATGCTTGAGGCGCCTGGGTGGCTCAGTCGGTTGAGCATGTGACATCGGCTCAGGTCACGATCTCATGGTTCGTGGGTTCCAGCCTGCGTCGGGCTCTGTGCTGACAGCTAGCTCAGAGCCTGGAGCCTGCCTAAGATTCTGTATCTCCCTCTCTCTCTGACCCTCCCCTGCTCATGCTCTCTCTCTCTCTCTCTCTCTCTCAAAAATAGAACATTAAAAAATTTTTAAAAAGAAAAAGAGTCACATGAGTAAACTACTGAGCCACCTATGCGCCCCTGAGCTGAGGATTTTTAATTTTTTTCTTACAGGAAGTCATTCTACTCCAGTAAGCTGGCTTCCCTAGCCAGGAATAATCCAGATAGAAACCAAATGACTTCTGCGGTATACAAGTATTTCCCTGTGTTAATCGATCTCACACCAACCAATTCTCATTGCAGGATCAGGTGTTTGTGTGTTATAGCAGAATAGAATATATTTAAAAAACACTTCTAGAAAAAAGTTTGATGAACAGACAGTCTTAAGAAAGCTAAAAATAATATGATGACTATGGAATTTGAAAGGCACATATCTTTAGGAAATTCATGCTTAAAAATTTTTTATAAATTTTTATTTATTTTTGAGAGAGACAGAGAGAGTGACAGAGTATGAGCAGTGGGACAGAGAGAGACACACAGAATCCGAAGCTAGCTCCGGGCTCTGAGCTGTCAACACAGAGCCCAATGTAGAGCTTGAACCCATTAACTATGAGATAATGACCTGAACTGAAGTCGGACGCCCAAATGACTGAGCCACCCAGACGCCCCTAGTAAATTCATGCTTTTATTTCTAAACATAATTATTGTTGAAATACTAATATATAAGACTAAACCAAGAAAGAATATAAATTTGTTTTCACTGTAACTCAGAAAGAACATAAACTGTAGTCCATGTTACCACAGAGGTGAATGCTAGCTGGGAAGAGGGAGATGTATTTTAGAACCAGAATGCACTTGGTAATGGTGGCTCATTCACTGATTTTAATAGTGTTGGAAACTATTATAGTAACTGTCACTAGAACTAAAAGTCAGAGGCTTCAAAGTAAGATGGAAACGACTGTCCAGAGCCCACACATGCTATCATAATCTGGTATTGACCACACCCTATCTATTATATTATGGCCTTTAAAAAAAAAAAACTCAAATTGCCTCCATATATACATAGATTATAGATATGGAGAAATCAATATGTCAAAAATATGTTGTTGAAAATTGTATCAAATACTATTTGAGTAGTAATTATGTATAAGGCACTGTTAACTTTTTACATATATTAAAACTAACACCCACGATAACCTCATAGATTTTATTATGTTCATTTTACAAATGAAGAAACTTAAGGTTCAAAAGTTTAATTAGACTTCCATTTCTGTCCAAAATGGAGAAGGGATCAGATTTGCCTTCCCATTTGAAACAACTGAAAAAAACAGATGAAATGTATAGAAATAATAGTTTTCAAGACATTGGGTATTAATCATATATAACATATATTAACCATAATATATTATATATATATTAATCATATATATACAATATATATGTATCCTATGGGTTCTATTTCTCTGATTCCGATTTTGGTACCAGAAAGTATGGAGCTACTCTAACAAATACCTAAAAGTGTAGCCGTGGCATTGGAATTGGATAAAGGATAAATTTATCTAAGAGATGGTTAGTAGAAATGAGAGCTGCTTAAATACTGAGAACAAACTGAGGATTGATGGTGGGTGAGGGAGAGGGGGAGGGGGTGATGGGCATAGAGGAAGTCACTTGTTGGGATGAGTACTGGGTGTTATATGGAAACCAACTTGACAATAAACTATATTTTAAAAAAAGGAGAGATGGTTGGTAGAAGTATAGCCATTAAAGATGATTTTGATCAAAGTTCAGATGAATGTGAGGACTACAGTAGAAAAAGCTTCTATCATCTCTGAGAATATGTTGTCAACAAAATATTTGTGACCATGTGAATGTTAAGGAGGGTCCTGGTGATGTCTCAGAAGGAAATTAGAAACATGTTACTAGAAACTGAAAGAAAGGTGGTCTTTGTTATAAAGTGGCAAAAAATGTGGCAGAGTTACATTCTATATTGGCTGAAAAGGAGAACTTGTAAGAGATGAATTGCGTATTTAGTCGGGGAGATTTCCAAGAAAAGTGTGTTAGGTGAAGACTGGTTTCTCTTTACTGCTTATAAAAATACATAAAAATGTGCAGGTCACTTTGGAATTGGGTAATAAGAGGAAGCTAGAGAGATCTGAGGTACCTTATAGAAAAAGTTTGGGTTGCCTTGAAGAGAAAGTTGGTAGAAACATGGGTGCGAATGACGATTCTGTGAAGGATCGGAAAGAAGTGTGAGGAACTGCTGAGGAAGCTTCCTTTGTCTTAGAGAATACATAGATATCACCATGAACAGAATGTTGCTAGAAATATGAATGTTAGAGGCAATTCTGGTGTGATCTCAGGTATAAAGAAGGTATTTTTGGATATGGGAGGAAAGGTATTCCTTGTTATGAAGCGGCAAAAATCTTGGCAGAGCTGTGTTGTAGGGACTGGTGGGAGGTAGAACTTGTAAGCAGTGAACTTGGGTATTTAGCCGAAGGACTTTCCATGCACCCCGTGGAAAACGTGGCCTGGTTTCTCCTCATTGCCTTTAGTAAAATAGTATAGAAAATATTATGTGATCTATGAAAAGGCTCCTAGAACTAATGAGTGTGTTTAGTAAATCTGCACCAATAGCATAAAAAACATGTAATACTTGGGGGTAATTCTGGGAATATATATGCAAGACCTATACATAAAAAATTTTTTTTAAATAGGGTTTAAAGAAGTTTAAAAAAAACAATGTCAACTGAGAAATAAAACTCAATATTAACTTGTTAATTCTCTTCAACTTGATCTTCAGATTCAACAGAATCCCAATCAAAATCCCAGCAGACAGTGTTTGTGGAAATTGACAAGCTGATTCTAAACATGTGAAAACAACAGAGGTCCTAGAAGGGCCAACACAATTTTTAAAAGAATAATGTTGGAGAAAGTTCTTTCTTCACCTGATTTCAAGACTTATAATAAAGCTAAGGTAATCATATCAGTGTGGTGCTGGCATAAATATAAGTAAAGAGATCTGTGGAACAGAAAATAGATACCAAAAATAGACCCATACATAGTCCATTGTTTTTAACAGAGGTGGGAAGGCAATTCAGTAGAGAAAAGATAATCTTTTCACAAAAAAAGCTAGAATGATCAGGGAGCCATATGCCAAAACAAAACAAAACAAAACAATAAAACCCTTGATCTGTATCTTGCATCATATGCAAAAATTAACCTAAGTGGGACACAGACATGAAGGGAAAACCTAAAGCATAACATTGTCTAGAAGAAAAAAAAGAAAGAAGATTGAATCCTTGCTATCTTGGTTAGGTAAAATTTTCTTAGATACAACAGCAAAAGACAAATCCAAAGAAAAAAACTGAAAAACTTGACTGCATCAAATTTAACATCTTTTTTGCAAACAAAACCAAAGGCAAAGCAGTTAAGGGAATGAAAAAGTAAACCACAGAATAGTGGAAAACGTATGTAAGTCACATATCTGACAAAGAACTTGCATCCAGAATATATATATATAAAACTGCAACTCAATAATAAAAAAACAACCTGATTAATAAATGGGTGAAACATTTGCATAGTCATTTAACCAAAGAACATATCCATATGCAAATAAGCATATGGAAAGATGCTCAACATCATTAGTCACCACGGAAATGCAAATTAAAACCACGGTGAGAAGCCCCTACACACAAATTAGAATGTCAAAAATTCAAATGGCTGACCATACCAATACTCGGCAAGGATGTGGGTTTCCTGTATTTCTTGGGAATGTAAAATAATTCAGTATCTTAGGAAGTAGTTTGGCAATAGCTTCAAATGTTGTACATCCATTTACCACATGACCTCATTCCAGCTCCACCACTAACTAGGTGTTTGATCTTAGACAAGTAAACAGTTGGTGTATGTTAGCTATCATTGTTAATATCGAGATGTCCTACAATATTTCATAAGCTCACCCAGGCTGTATTACTCACACACCCTAATACAGTAGCTTGTACATACAGGAGAGAAAAGAGAAGAAGGTATTATTTAGAAAGTATGTGTGGAAAGAAAGACTGGGTTATCAGAAGTCGAAATAAATATTCCTTAAACTTTTTTTTATTGTTTTGTTTTGTTTTTGCTGAGAGTGACAGTAATTGTAGAGCTCATACTTTGTAGCCATTCTCTTCATCACTGATTTCATATCACCTTAAACTTTGTTGTTAGTCTGACCAAATTCCCTTTTGTAAGGAGCCACTTTAGGGCTCATGCACAACAAAGGAGAGCATCGCAGAAACAAAGATCTTCTCAGTGTTATGTCACTCAGTAAAAACAGCACTTTTGTTCTTCTGCCCAAGACTGGGCCAAATGGACTAAGCTAAATCTCTTGATCTCATGAGAAGACAAACCTGAGGTCAGGTTTTATGCAGAAGGGGAGGATGGAGGAGAAAGAAGAGAAGGAAGTAAGTCTCATTAAGCTTGGTCTCTGGGAATCGACCATACGGTAAGGGATATGTGATCCTTGAGGAGGATTTGGAATGTTTTCTTGGTAACTCACTCTGCAAAAACACCCCCAAATTCCACAAGAAGGAAAAGACGGAAACAGAAGAATTTTCCACAGCCCCAGATCTCCTTTTTAGGTTGCTGTCAAGGATGAGGCAAGATCTCACGGGACCTGCAAAATGTGGTTTATGTCAGAGTCCTTTTTTGTGTGTGTGTCTGTGTGCCTGTCTCAAGTGACTAAAGGTTAGAGACACAGAAGATGCAGATAAAACATGGCCTACGTGATACAAAGGAGCAGGTGGATATGGGAAGGGAGACCGGGGGAGATACGTGGCAGGAAAAAACTGTAAGAAGTTCAAGAATATTGGAGGAACATTCTATCCCCTGGTTTACAACCAGTTGCTCAGCAAAGAGATATGAAGCATGCTGTAGCTCCATTTTCACTAAAACTAATACTACACAATAGACGCAGGTAAAAGCAGGAACACTCAGTTTATTCTGGGCTATTATTAATTGATTGCTATGTGATCAATTTATCAAAGTGAAGATAAAAGGTAGGAACATAGAAGCTGGTAGGGCAAACCAGGAGAAATGAGTGGGATTTGGAAATATTAAAAGAGGTAGAATAACAACTAGAGAAAGAAGACGGAGTGGCTGGCAGGGATGGGGAAGAATTCGATAAAGGAAATGAGGATGGTTAGCGTATGTGGTATTGGAGGCCAAGTTTCAGTTGAGGCTCAGAGTAAAGAATGGTTTTCTCTCCAGGGGTCAGGAAATCATATCTTTAAACAAAACACTCTCATACCTCATCTGAGATAGATGATATGTATGGCATGAGGGAGAGGAATACCATGCCAGTCCAAGCATAAGAGAGGAGAAGGAGAAGTATAAAGTAAGCGAAACAGACAGACAGCAAAACAGAACAGCTCCTGAGCCCTAAGGTGTGTGGTCAGGGAAAATGACCATGGTTCCCAGAAATGTCGGCTAAGGCTCTCAGTAAAAACAACCAGTAATGAAGGAGTCAGAGTGAAGAGAGCATCGTGGTCAGCCCATGTCATGGGGCACCTACTTGAAAATCTCCAGACCCTTGGGGCTCTCCCTCCGTTTCTCCACACAAGCCTCCTTCTGGACTTTAACCGCAAATACTTGCTGATGGACTCGTTTCCCGTAAAAGCTGATCCTCTGTTTGCTTTAATTAAAAGATTTTTACTTAAGACTCGTTTTATCACTCTCAAATCACTGAAAACATGATGAGGTCAAGAAGGAAATAACAACACAACACTGAAACATTAAAGGGAAAACCGCGTTATCGGATTTATATTACCAAGGAGATCCTAAAACTTCCCTCTGCTGGGTAATGTTCAAAAGGAAAGAAATAACTAGAATAAAGATAGAAGAATCTTTCATAGAAAATAGGGCTTAGAGTCTAAGGCAATTAAAAGTACATTTGTAAATGGGGCACCTGGGTGGCTCAGTCGGTTAAGCGTCTGACTTCAGCTCAGGTCATGATCTTATGGTTCGTGGGTTTGAGCCCTGCGTCGGGCTCTGTGCTGACAGCTAGCTCAGAGCCTAGAGCCTGTTTCGGATTCTGTATCTCCTTCTCTCTCTGACCCTCCCCTGCTCACGCTGTGTCTCTTTCTTTCAGAAATAAATAAAATTTTTAAAAAAGTACATTTGTAAATAAATTGATGATGATGTCTAAAATAAATTAAATTGGACATAATAAAATAAACCGACATCAACAAAAACTCTTTCATGTAGGTAAACAGGGGAGAGAAGAGAAAGCAATGTATTAGATTTGTTACATTGAAGAGAACATTCAAGAAGTTACCGCCATGACATGCATTTACTCATTTCATGTCGATGCACTATATGCTCACTTCTTGCTTTTATGGAATGGAAGAATCCTTAAAAGTTCACCTTTGCTTGTAAACGTTTCAAAAAAAGGCTTTACTAAATTAAAACTATTTAAGAGTAAGAATGTGATGCCAGTTTCAAGATGCTGTCAAGGGGACATGTTTACAAGGACTCATAAAGTCATCCTTCAGTATATGTGATCCTCTTATTTTCAGCGCCTAATAATACTGCAGGCTGCCGTCTTCAAGCTGGAGGCCGTCAGCCCCCAACTTCCCTGCTCATTATTTGAATTTTTTTTTTCCAGCGAACCGTCTCACTTCTATCATTAACATAATGTTTTATTAAAGTGGCTCTTGGCAGTACAGACCTGACAGTCCTCTTCTTTTATACACTGTGGCTGTTTTTCAAGTTTTATACTTCTTAATGATCTGTGATCTGTGTCTCGACAGCCCCAAATTCTGTTCACATTTTTAAATGACTACTTTAGGTTGACCAAATTATCCTTTAAACCTGAGAAATTATGCCTAAAATATCAGCAACTGAATCTCTCCCTTTCTTATTCCATAGGCTATTGATTTTTGTCAATTCAAAAGAATATGCATACACACCTGAACACTAACCTTACTTATTCATTTTAACTGGTGGCATATTTTAGAATTTTAGTCAATAGAGATTGTGCACACATGCACGTGTGTGTGTGTATGTAAACTCTATAATATTGAGAAAAATGTAACCAAAAAAATTACAATTTTATTTCAAATATTTGATATTTTATAGCAGTTGTCAGAACGTTCTAGTAATGTATTTACAAGTGATTTAAGGGAGTGTTGAGTTCTCAATTTTTACAAGTTCAACAATTTGCTTAGCACGTACTAAGTGCAGTGACTGTGTTGGATACTGTAATACAAAGAGAACAGGATAAATTCAGCCCAGCCCTTTCGTGGCTCCTACTATAGGAAAGGAACGGGACATGAGCAGCCATTGACCCCGGTGTATGGTCAGTACCATGATGGAGGAAGAGAGCAACATGACATCAGGTAGGAGGCTGTATCATCTAAAGCTGGAAGGTCAGGGAAGTTTCTGTAAGAAAAAGGCTGTCACCTAAAATGAAGTCCCAGGGTCGAAGAGAAGTTATTTGAAGGAAGTGGGGGCAGAGAGAACAGGCAGAAAAGTACTTCTGGAGTCAGGGACACCAGAGACCTCAAGGGAGCATAGCATCATCAAGGATGTAGCCCAGGGTGGGGAAGCGGGTGGAGGATGGCGGGAAATCAGTGAAGAGCAGGAATGGAAGGAAAGCCATGTCTGCATCAGGAGGGCTTTGTAAGAACTGCCCACGCGACAGCAGCATTCTGAATGCAGAGAAAGAATTGAAACGGTTTAAGCCCAGAAAGACGGAGACCAATTAGGCAGAAGTTTCAGAAAGTCAGGTGATAAATGCTGACAGTCTGAATGAGGGTAACTCAGTAGAGATATAAAGAAATGCGGATTCAAGAGATAATAGGAGATGGGATCACCAAGGCTTGGGGGTTGATCCTTCAGCCGGCAAGGGACGTAAAGAGGAGACTGTTGGCAGATACTCAGAAAGGTATGCAGAAGGGAGCCTATCACACTTCCGTCAATTTTTTGAGTATCTATTCAGTACATATAAATTCTCAA
Source organism: Proteles cristata cristata (assembly GCA_017311185.1). Lineage (NCBI taxonomy): Eukaryota > Metazoa > Chordata > Mammalia > Carnivora > Hyaenidae > Proteles > Proteles cristata. Next base: position 200,750 of record JAESUZ010005461.1, read on the forward strand.
AGACCCGTGATTAAGTCTCCCACAGGTTGAACCCAGTTTGACAAATATCAACATTTACTTTAATCTTTGTAGAGTAAAAATGTGTTTCATCTCAACTGACAGTCTTTTTTGCAGGGAGACATTACAAGCAAAACATGCGAAGCATTAAAAAGAATCATGACTGCCCCTTAGAGTTTGTTGAAATGGCATTTGGTCTGCTTCCCTGCAGTTTGCTTGGGACGTGTGGCTCTTCAGTACACAGTGGGAGGGGCAGGAAACACTAAGGGTGTGCTGGACAGACATTTTAAGACAATTTCATAATAGAATGAGATTATTGATTTCAACCATGACATATGAAACGCCTTTTATATTTTTGATCACTAAATGAACATAGTTGAGTTCAGGAGGGTCAACATGTGGCTATTTCCTAATATAAATTTTCAAAGTGTGCAGGATTAGTTTGCCCTAATAAGAGGGGAGGCCCATAAACATTTGTTATTTCCCAGAAGCCAGACGGGTACATTTAAAATTAGAGGAAATTCCATCTGCAATGTTCCTTTTTCCCTAACACAAAACTCACTTCTATTTCCCAAAAAGAAAACTTTATCTTTTTTTTTTTACTTTTATTATCACTAATTTATCACCTTATGAGAAAAGACAGAAAATAGAATCGTGAGAGAAAACCAGTAACATTGAAGTCGTATTCTGAGAAATGAAGCATTCTGGAGGGAGAAAAACACTCTCGCCATCAGCAGCCAAATGGAGAAGCCAAAAAGTCCCCAAAATAGGACGTGTGCCCTCTTCCAGTCAGGTTGTCTCCAGGTCAGGGAGCAGAGCCTAAGGAGATGACTCCAACTCTGTGACCATATCCCTCCTTGATGTCACTGTAGCCACTGAGGAGATGCATATGGACACATTCATTAATTCAGCAAGCACTTATTAGATACCTGCGGAGGCTCAGGTATAATTATAGGCTACAAGAATGTGACATATTCAAAATCCTGCCAATTCAGAATTCTTCCAATAAGTCAGAGATAGTGTCAAAGACAGTGTCGTAGCATTGTATGATGACAGACGGTAGCTACACTTGTGGGGAGCAGACAGTAATGTATAGAGAAGCTGAGTCACTATGTTGTGTCTCTGAAACTAATGTTAACACTGCGTCAGCCATACTTCAATCCAAAAAATTAATTAATTAATTTAAAAAAGAAATACTGCTTAATAATAATCAGTGACACATTCTTTCTTGGATTGGAATGAATACTAAGAAAGTGATTAAGTCAGATTTTTGTCTAATAACCTAATTACTTATGACAACAGAGAGCCTTTTGAAATATACTCTATTCACATATAGGTAAATGTTCATACCCCTTAAAAGTTCTGCAACTTTAAGGGGTAAGAGTTGCCAAATTTATACAGCTGGACGTACCGTGGCAAATACATCCAAGGGAACAGTGATATAGATAGTGTTTGGTGATCAAGGCTAGCAAGAATTCTGATTGAGGACTTCATTTCATTTTGCTCATTGGCTAAGTCATATCTTTCTTCTCTCAGGTCTACTGGGCATTAAAATCTTCATCTCTTGGGGAGCCTGGGTGGCTCAGTTGGTTAAGCATCTGATCCTTGATCTCAGCTCAGGTAATGATTTCACAGTTTGTGAGATGGAGCCCCAAAGCTGCACTGAGAGTGTGGAACTTGCTTGGGATTCTCTCCCCCCAACCTCTGTAACTAAATAAGCATTAGGAAAAAAATAAAATCCTCATCTGGAGGTCTTTTTTTTTCCCCAAGGGACTGAATTGCAACAGGCTTGGGGAGACAGGTGGCTTTCTAATCCCTGCCTAATGTAGATGCAAATAACAAGGGCTGTCACCAAGGCTAACAGCTGCTGCTTTGGAACTAGTGGTGACCTCAGTCTTCCCCTCTCCACTTTTATCTCAGTTCACACAGACCTGAGAGGAGACATGTTGAGACTCAGAAAGCTTCCAGAGAACTTTGGAAAGTCAACCCAGACATCCACCCTTTTCTGTTTCCTTTGTAAAGCTGTATTTTGTCATGTGACCACTGCATGCATTTTTAAAGGAAACCAACTTCATTACTGCAGGAACAGGGTGTGGGTGGGGCATGAACTTCTTCAGGGTGAAGAACTTGTAGAGGGATTCTTCAGAAAACGCCAAGTAGGTAAATATCACTGAATCTGGGAGGTGTTTCCCAAAAGAACTCCTGGCAACGAGACATGGTCATGCCCGCTGGCTTCCCTCTGGCTCAGAGCATCTCCAACCACCAACATGGTAATGCAAGGAGCTTCTCTTGTGAGCTCAGATTGGGCCAGGTCCAAGCCATAAAGGCATTGTGTGCGCCCTTTCAAATGCTCATCTTTTTGATAGCTGGATATTATTTAATAATACATTAGAAGCCCAATCATCACTCTTAAAGTGTAAAGTCCCTCAAGTCAATCTCTCCCATTAACTTCTTCCCACATTCCGTACTTCAAAGCCCCTATTGATGACATCACAATAGTCAACAAATCTTGTCAATAAAGCTGTGCGCTGTGTACTTATTGGCAGAATGGGAAACTTGTTTTGGTATATCCTTCTCTTATTTTGTGCATCATACCTTTTATTACAGTTAGTGATAATTGTCTTTTTAAATCTAGAAAGTACCTGTATTACTCAAATTCAAGTTCTATGTGCATGAAAAAGTGTTCCTGAAATCGATCAACTCTTACGTCTCTACGAACTTACAAGGGCACATAACTATGTGGGCTGCTTTTCTGACTCTCAGTCGATAGTATTTTGAATCGGCAATTTCTTTTTTTTATATCTGAGCTTCGTTTCCACAATTACATTGCCAGCTCTTGAGGGCAGGTGCTGTGTCTGTCTTGTTTGGCTTTGAATCTTTTGCACAAAGTACAGTTTAATTACATAGGAGATAACGACTTGCTGGTAGCAAACACTGTAAAATTTTGTTGTCCTAGGATTCGGTTAAGAGAAGGAAGTAAAGAAAGAGGGAAAGAAAAGTACAAGATTGGAATGTGCCAGCAAACACATTAGTTTCATTCTCCCTGATTTCTCCTAGCCCTGCAAAAGTCCTGTCTCACTCCAAATTGGAAGAACACATTTTAAGTGTTCAAGTACACAATATTTGTATAGGCCCCTAAATGTAAACTACATGAGGACAGGGATTTTTGTCCACTGTGTTCATTGTTGTATCCACAGTGCCGAGAACACTGGTGGGCACATAGTAGGTACTCAAGAAATATTTGCTGACTAGATACAAAAGACTGAAATGAGAGTCTTTCATTGAATCCTCAAAGAATCATTTCAAGCAATGCCTAACATCATCGAATGCTTGAGAGTGGGGAAGGTTTAAGAATATTCTGGTCTAATCTCCTTACTTTACAGAGGCAAAAAATGAGGCAAGAGAGGAAGGAGAATCTAGGTCTCCTGACTCTTGGCTCAGTTCACTGCTTTATTTTTCCCTTTTACATAAAAAGTTAATGGAATAAAGAGACAGGGTTCTAATGCAATTGTCTTCGCCTGTGAAGTCCTATGCCAGTACGGGTAGGATAATGTGTGGGGCACTAGGAAGAAGAAAAGATCAAAAGTGGCAAGGTAATTTTGGAGACAGAATTCAAGCTTCTCACGTAATCTGGATCAGTGAGGTTTTGTTGTTCTTAGCGACATTTTGCTCCTCTATTATTTTCCTATTTGACAGTAGCATAGTGTAAACGATTGGTGTCAACTAGCGGATTTCATTCGTAAACAGAGAGGCTGCTTTCCTTGAAGGTAAGAACAAGGCTGTTTACTCTTGTTTGGCTTCTTGTTATCTTGCTCAGAAAAGAGAGGCGATGGGCACTCTAGATAGGCAGCCAAATGGTTTCTCCTTTGATGGGAGAAGGTGTTTGGAAACTTTCTAGAACTGGAAACAGTGAACTCCTGCCTAAAAGGGAAGAGAGTAAAAAGTGCACAGGTTATTTACCCTTCATAAGATAGCTTGTAAAATGCTACTGAGATTAGGGCCTTCTGAAATCTCATTAGGTCACTTGGGTAACTTTTCACATTCCATCAGAATTAAAAAGCAGGCAGAACAAAACAACGCAGGCCTATAACAAGCCCATCTTTTTAGAAAAAAGATGGTAGTTGGGGTGCATGGGTAGCTAAGTTGTTTAAGCATCAGACTTATGCTCAGACATGGTCTCAGGGTTCATGGGTTCAAGCTCTGCATGGGGCTCTCTGCTGTCAGGATAGAGCCCATTTCAGACCCTCTGCACCCTCTCTGCCCCTCCTCTGCTCATGCTTTTCTCTCTCTCTCTCTCAAAAACAAATTAACATAGACTTCCTGGATCTTGAGACTCAGTGACCCTCTTCCAACGACAACTGTAATTTTGTTCCATACCCCCCAAAAGACATCATGTTTGAAAGACTAATCTGGGAAAGGAGAATCAAAGGGCAATCAATTTGATTAAATTTTCTTTAATCTAGCAGTCCCCAGAATTGCCACAGACATTTCAACAGCTGGACAGAGAAAGATGTTACTCAGGATCCCAGAGCCTGGTCAACAGAACAGACTGAACTAGCAATGCTACAGACCAGACTTCAAACCTTGCATTGGTCCCACCAGGAGACAGACACCAGTAAGGCTCAGCCTGAGCCATGAGCTCGTTAGTTGTCTCTTTTACCTCTGAGCTGAGGAATCACTTCTAACCTTCACTTTTGTCATTGATGCATTCATTGTCTTTATTATTGGTCACTAGCATTACTTGTTTATCCTGTGGCATCACTTACAGTTTACAACGCGCTTCATCTACATCTTTTGCTGTGGGCTAAAACAGAGCAGGACTCCTTATTTCAATTTTCCAAGTGAAAAAAATAAGCAGGTCACCTGGTTGGTAAAGAGCTGACTTTTAATCTAGAAGGCTCTCTTCTACCCCTCACTGTCCTTATGTACAACAGTTGGGTCTGCAGATTGATACTGTGTGATGGACCAGTCCATCACCAGATGGTGTGTGAAGCAACCTATGTGGTTTAGTGAAAAGCCTTGGAGTCTAACTCCTGAGTTAACAATTGACTCTCTGTCACCTTGGACAAATCACTCAACTTCTGCTCCTTCATTTATGAAATGAGAGACTTAACGCCAGCATGGCAGTTTCCTTATCTGTGTATCAGAATCACCTCACAGGACTTCAGTAAGATATAGATTTCCGGGTTCTACTTCAGCCTCCTGAATCTGTAGCTGGGGCCTAGACATCTATATGTTTCAGTGTTTTTAAAAACCTCTGAGGAAGCCAGTTGGGCAACTGAGAGTCACTAGGATCCTGTCAGCTTAAACCTTCTGTTACTGTGGCTTTACTATCCATTAGGTAGTAGATATAAAGGATCTTAAAAGTCACAAAAAAGGGGCAACTCATCAGCCCAAGAAGAGGAGGAAGTCAGGAAGGACCATTTAAGCTAAACTTAAAGAACAGTTTTGTTATTTACATAAGACAGGGAGGGAGAGACACCTCACAGGAAGTCTGGGGAAAATGAAGGAGTATGATTTGACTGAAGCATGTGCTCTATCCAAGGGAATGACTGGAATAAAATGAAAAAGGACACTGATTTGTAAGATGAATATTTAACTATGAGTTTAGCTCAGATCATAGGGTGCTTTCATGCACATCTTTATCTGGAAGCTATCTTCCCCCTTCCCATATCCTAGCCATCCATACTAGAAAAACAAAAACAAACAATAAATTTAAAAAAACTCACCACCACTAACTGAAAAACAAAAACAAATCACATCTGGTTCAGCCTGTAGGCGATGAAGATAGAAACCTCATTTGATACAACTGCAGGTTTCCTTTTAATGAGAAATTTTTGTTTTAGAACATTGAGTATAATCTTTAGAACAACAGACAGATTTCCTTGGCAAAAGTCTGAAAAATAAAGAGGGTGAGGAAAAAAAAAAGCTGGCAGTCACATCTATCTGACTCTGATTTATGGCTCCAGAGATATTCTCAATTCCAGTCTTAAAGGATAAGCCCTTTGTTTCCTTATAATGGCTTGGGGACAAAATGATAAAGATGGTCTCCACTCGAATACTTCATAATGCTAAATCTCAGTGTGCTAAATTCACAGGTGGGAAAAGGAAGAGGTAGGAACAAGCTTTTGTCACATTACCTCTATGTATGGCTAGGTGCCCTCTTGTGGCTACCTGTAGTGATTAGTCAAGAAAAAAACCCTGTTTACCTATTCCTCGTTCCCACCCCCATTCTGATTTTTTTTCCTTTTAAATATGTAAGCCCTTTCATTTCATCCACATAAGCTTCCTGAGGACAGGGTGTTTGTCTTCTGCTCATTTACTACTAAATTTCCAGTGACTAGAACAGTGTGTGAGAAAGATTCAACAAGGTTTTGTTGAATGAATCAGTGTAATTCACAACCTGAAGTTCTGTGTCCTACGACTGTAAAGAGAGTCCGGTTGGTTCATAACACCTCGGTTTTCAGGTCAGGCTGGGAGTACTCTGCCACCTAAGTCTATTCCTTGGTAGTCTGCTATAAAAAACTTAGATTGGTAAATATGAATATTATTACAGATAAGTCCATTAAAATCTTGAGATGCATTTACCCAAGCAGATTTGTAGAACTTCATCTTATGTCCCAAGTGGCCAGGCCCTCTCAGCAGAGGGACATCTGTGAATTGGTGAGAGCAGTGGCAACTGGGTCACTCTGGCATTGTATCTCAGAACCTCCACTTTTTCAGTTCAAGGTGTTTCTTTAGACAAAATGCAAATTCTATTGCTACAGAAGGCATGATCTCAACTCGTATCCAGATAAACACAGTGATACTTTGGCTCTATACAGGTTGCATCGTTTATACAGCTATGAAAAGTGGATGGTAAACTATTATAAAAAATGTTAACTATCATAATTATCTATTCCCCAACAGCCCCATTTTTGTTCTATTTATTTCTTCTGGCAGAATAGCAGTCTGCCACCTACTATCTTCATCACCTTGGCAAGCTCTCTGTCCCCCTGAAACTTCCATTTTCATGTGTAAAAATGGAAATGATAATACTGACTTCACAGGGCTGTGTGAGGATTAAATTGATAATTCATATAAACCTTCTAGAGTGGTATCTTAAATATTATAAGAACATACAGTTAGTTAATAGTTATTATAATTGTTACCATCCCATCCATGCCATTCATTACCTCAAAGTAAAAACACTGAATAAGAGTTTGAACCTTTTCTGGGGCATCTGCATGGCTCAGTTGGTTAAGTGTCCAGCATCAGCTCAGGTCATGGTCTCATGGTTCATGGATTTGAGCCTCACATCAGCCTCTGTGCTGACAGCTCAGAGCCTGGAGCCTGCTTCAGATTCTGTGTCTCCCTGTCTCTCTCTCTCTGCTCCTCCCTTGCTCATGCTCTGTCTCTCTCTCAAAAATAAATAAACATTAAAATTTTTTTTTAAAAAAATTAAACCTTCTGTTTTTTTTCCCACTTTTAGAACACTTTTCATGTTTAGATGTCCATATTTTGTCAAATATGTTCAAGTGCATTGTTTCTATTTACTTTGGGCTTTAAGCCATTACTATACTGATTTTTAATTATAAAGTGCATTTCCATAATGTTAAAGAAATTGTTCTTTATTCATATTTTGTATAATTCTGAGTCAAAATTTGAAACATTTTGAAAATTTTTCAAAATTTTTTCATTATTTGAAAAAATATGGCCAAATCCATAACACTTTCTTGATTATTATTGCCTATTTATGGATACATATAGCCAGAGCTGATTATAATTGTAAATGTTTATTTACATGTCTATCTTGGTCTTTTATTTGCTTTATCATTGTGTAACCTAAAAAATTATTATTTGGAGGTTAAATATAATTTTGAAATCTAGTTTGGGCCTCAGACTGAAACTGAGACTGATTCCCAGTCTCCTGGATACAGCTGCATGTTACTAAATGCAAGAATTGTTTTAAAAGATAACATAAATCATTTAATTCACTAGCAAATATTTATTGAGGACTATTTGGTGCCAGGCCTTGCCTCAGTGTTGAGAATGTCCCAGGGAACAAATACATAGCTGCCCTCATAAAGTTCACATTCCAGACAATCAACCAACCTACAACGAAACCAACAAACACAGTCAGATGGTGACAAGCAGTCTGGAGAGAGGATGTGATTGTGACTGAGGAGCTACTTTAGATTAGTGGCTTGCTTTTCTGAGTAGAAGATATTTGCCTGGAATGACAAGAAAGATCCAGCCTTGCAAGGATCATGGGAAGAATGCTCCAGGTAGAGAGTTAGTGTACAGCGCCCACTCTGGAAAGGAACTACCTATTGTATTCAAAGAATAGAAGGAGGCCAATGAGCCTGGAGTTAGAGGATCAGCCTGACATCCAGGCAGGATATGAAGGTATCTTTTATTTGGGTAATAAAACAGAATGTGGAGAAAAATGAATAGATGGGGTAGTTTGGAGGCAACCAGGAATCCTGGTCAGCTTAATATGGTAGTGAAGAAGCAAAGAAAAATAACTCCCAGATTTTTGCTTTGAGGTTCCTGGCAGTGCTGTTAACTCAGATGTAGGATACTGGGAATGGTGACCCAGATTGGAGGGCAAAAATCAAGGACTCCACTTTGTAGCGTAAATTTTGAGAGATCTCTTGGACATCTAAGTGGAGATATCTAGAGGGCAGCTGGGTTGTCAAGTCTGAAGTTCAGGGAAGAGGTCAAGGTTAAGAGTCATAGATATGTAGATCCCATACATAGCTGAGGGACTGGAGGGAGTCACCTAGAGAGATGTATAGAAAAAAGAGTTCTAGAAACACTCCACATTTATCGGCCAGGCAGAGAAGGAAGAACTAGTAGAAGTAGTCCAAGAGAAGATCTAGTAAGAGGTGATATGGCAAAGCAAGAAAGCGTCTCGAGCAGGAGAAAATGGTCAGCTACAGTAAATACTGCTCAGATGCACAGCACAAGAACAGAGAAGTGACAGTTTGCATCTGGCAATGTGAAAAGAGAAGGGGAAAGGTAAGAATGGAAGCATACCAGGAAAGGATTGGGGAGAGGGAGTGCAGGTGATGACAAACAACTTTTTAAAAATTTTGACCATGAAAGGGAGCAGAGCCATTGAGAGTGGCAGTGCATCAAGGGAGGTGCTATGAGATCATAATGTTTGTGTCCCCCTCCCCGCCCACCCTAATTCAAAAGTTGGAACCTAACGTCCAACATGATGTGATGATATTAGGAGGTGGGACCTGGGGGTCATGAGGGTGGAGTTCGCATGATTGAGGTTAGTGCCTCATAAAAGAAGCCCTGGTTCTCCAGCTCCTTGTATCATATGAAGACAAAGTAAGAAGGAGCCATCTATGAGGAAGTAGGCTGTCACCAGACACCAACTCTGTGAGCACCTGACCTTGGACTTCTCAGCCTCCGCAACTGTTGAAAGTAACTTACTGTTGTTCATGAGCCACACAGTCTACGGCTTTGTAGAGCAGCCTGAATGGACTAAGACAGATGTGTTTTTGTTTTGTTTTGTTTTGTTTTTTAGGACGTGAGATATTGGAATATGTTCACACAATCCTGGGCAAACCACTTTCTCTCCCATTGACTGACTTTCCCTCATCTGAAAGGGTCCACTGGTATCCTACAGTGATAATCTTACAGGGAGAATTTAACTCAGAGTGTTATGCATGAAAGGATCTGACACGATGAATGATATCTAGTAGGAGCTCAGTAAATGCAGAATCAAAGTTTGATAAATCAATCATGGCAAATAAATGCTCCTGGTAGGGGGGTTTCCAGTAGGATTTTTGGCACATCTCTTATTTATTTTGACTGATTCTTTCAAAATGCCAATATGCCACCAATTTACCAGTTATGACCAGAAAGTAATTTCATTCTCTTGTTACTGAGATAGGAAAATGGACCAAATTCATGAATATAACACAATTTTATCCAGGAAAACATCGAGGGCTAAGACCTAATAGAAAAGCAAGTTGTGATGTTCACCATTTGCAGGTCTGCATATCTCATAGTATCTTACAGAAGAGTCAAATGGTTTGAAGTCATTTCCATTCTTTGACTGATTGATGTTATTTTATAGTCTCTTTTCCTTTATAGAAAAAATATGTCAAGAGGAACTTTAAAATGCTTGGCTGGATCTATATCTATCTATCTATCTATCTATCTATCTATCTATCTATCTATCTATCTATCTTAAATACAGAGAATAAACCGAAGGTTGCTGGAGGAATGTTGCATGGGGGATGGGCTAGGTGAATGATAGACATTAAGGAGGGCACTTGTGATGAACATTGGGTGTCAGATGTAAGTGATGGATCACTAAATTCTGCTCCTGTAACCAACACTACAATGTATGTTAACTAACTTAAATTAAAATTTAAAAAAATATAAAATGATATGTCTACTACAAAAAATGTTTTATTTATCTTTCATTGACTTTTTGACCCAGTAGATGACAGATGGCCATATGCTAAATTATAAAGGAGTAATGCTATGTTTTCAACTATTGAAACTCTTCAAAATCTGTACTTTAACGTCCCTTCAAGTACTGGGGTAAAGAGGAAAAATTTCCTACATGTGAAAATACTCTCACATTGTATGAAATGGAGATATGTTTTGTTTCTTTTTCATGTGAACTTTTTAATTTATTTATTTTTGAGAGAGAGACAGAGACAGAGAGACAGAGCATGAACAGGGGAGGGGCAGAGAGAAAGAGGGAGACACAGAATCTGAAGCAGGCTTCAGGCTCTGAGCTGTCAGCATAGAGCCTGATGTGAAGCTCAAACCCATAAACCATGAGATCATGACCTGAGCTGAAATCAAGAGTCAGATACTTAATGGACTAAGCCATATAGCCACCTCAGTATAATGGCCTTTTATCTGGACCTCCACCTCGAAGTCAAGTTCCAGAACTTATTCCAATTCAACTTCCAGAACCTATTCAAAGTGTTCATTTTAAAATATAAATTTGATTATACCATTGGAGTAATTAATTCGTTCACTAGTTCAGCAAGTATTTAATGTTTGTTCTATGTATTGTGACAACGGGAAGTGTGGTGGTGACCAAAGTCAGACACAGTTTAGTGGCAACTTCAGGAGAAGATTAGTTTGCATTTTTCTCTGAATGAATGGCTTGATATTAGTCATGATTAACTAATATTTCTAGGCAGACTCTCTGATGACACTATTTTGACAAATATATTGCTTTAGAAACTGGGTGGAATTGGGGGGGGAGGGTAGAAGGGAAATGAACAATTTAAAGCTATTTCAGACTGGGGACCATACTGGCAAGCAAAGTTCCTCTGTGGCTCTTCCATACTTGCAGCAGGTAACCACAAATTCCTACTTGGAAAAAATTCCAAGTCAAACTGTTTTACTCCAAAGCTCTGTGGATCCAAGTGATGATCTGCTTTTGTACAATTACAAATCTAATGCTGATTCCTGAAACAAACATCTAGATATCTTATAGGTAACCCTCAAGGCCATAAGGATCATTTCTGTGCAGAGACAAAAAGGTCTTACACTCAGGAAAGTATTGTAACTATTTAGGTTCCTTAATAGTCACCTAGTCTCAAAAGCATGTAGATCCACTTCTCACTCAGTAACAGAAAACATCAGTTCTTGATGGAAAGTAGCATCTCAAAATATTTGTTATTTGGCTCTTATTAGCAGCTTGGATGAATTAGGGATAAAGGGTGCACACGGAGAAGACATCAAAATTATAAAATGTCCTCTTATATGTGGAATGTAAAAAACAAAACAAATGAACAAGCGAAAAACCAAACAGACTGAAATACAGAGAACAAGTGAGAGTTGCCAGAGGGGAGGAGAATGAGGAGATGGGCAAAATACGTGAAGGGGGTAAAATGGCACAAACTACCAGTTCTGAAATAACTAAGAAACAGAGATGAAAAGCACAGCATAGGGAATATAGTCAATCATAGTGTAATAATGTTGTACAGTAAAAGATGGTGACTATACTTATCAAGGTGACCATTAAGTAATGTATAGAATTGTCCAATCACTATGTTGTATATCTGAAATTAATATAACACTGTAAGTCAACTATAATTCAATAATGAATTTAAAACACATTTAATTTAAAAAAAAACACGTCATAAAGTGTCCTCTTGAAACTCTAACCCTGAGTGACGTCGGGCCAGTAGGACATTGCATACGCTTTGCACACTGGACAAATCTTTGCAGAATTGCTTTAACTCAATTTCGCTTTAATGTTATGCCCTTGGCTTTTATTCAAGGTTTAAACTAGAAACCATCACATGAAATTCACTTCTGCATTTACTGTAAAAGTGTGGTTTAGGGCAGTGTCCATTACATCACTCAGTATGTGCTATTAAGTCTTATATGAGACTATTCTTTCAAAATTAATTTTAGGAAATAAAATGGGCTCCTTGTTAGACTGATATTCTGATTCCTTTCCAATAATGAAAGAAGTATTATTTAGGATCTTTTTTTATGCTTTAAATGGCAGAGCCCTACTCAGACTTACTAATTAAAGAAGGAAATTTACTCATTCTCATTGCCGGGATGGACCCTTGGGTCATGGACAGAATCTAAGAGCTGCAGAAACCAGGCTTCGGGGCACAGGGACAAGAGCCAGGACTCAGCATGCAGGACTTGCTCTCTCTCCATTGACCTGTCTTCTGTGTTTACTTTCATTTCCTGCCACTGGAGACAGGTCTGCTCCTCAGGGCAGGGAAGATGGCCAATAGCTGCTCCCGATTCATATTTTTCCTGCTTAGCATCTTCGGTGGGAAACGAACTCCCCCCTATCGTCTGTATATCAACCCCTGGGAAGACTCTCATTGATGCTGGTTCTCATTGGCCAGAATCCCACCTCTGGATAATCGCAGTGTCAAGGTGATGGGGTACTACTAAAAGATGGGTGAAGGGGCATGATGATTGGCAGCCCCAGGCAGAGGGTGGAAAAGAAGCTCCATGGCCAGAGCCATCTGTGAAAAGAGCAAGTGAAATATAATTTGTTGTCTTGTTTGCTCTGAGTACGAGGAAGCTTATAGGCAAATATGAAGCCCACACCAGAAATTAATTACATTGGTCTTCCAGCTTGGATCAGTGTTACCTCTAGCTTTAGTTTTCTATTTTATTTTAGAGCTTAGGAGTAGATCCTTTCTTAGAAGCTTTTCAATGTCCCTTTAATGAGAAATAAAAGAAAGAATTTCAACAAACCACTGTGTTTGTCTCAGAAAATCATTTCTTACATTAGTTCACTGAATAGTAAGATGCCAGTTTGAAAGCAGAAGTACCTTATTCTTGTAAATAAAGAAAAGAATAAAGCTCAGCGTAGAGTAACAGGTCTGTTAAAAATGGAAGGGAAGAGCAAGTGAGAGTTTGCCTTAAGGACTGACGGGGTTGTTGTGGAACAGGCCTAGCGGGTGACGGCCTCTTGCTTGGGGTAGAGACTTCCTCCCAAGGCAAGAGGAAGCTGGTCCTTGATAGAGTATAAAGCACTTCCTAACAGAAGAAGACAAACATGGAAGAAGAAAATGAAATACAGGGAAGAGTTTTCTTTAAGAACCCCGATTGCAGAATTCCCTGAGAAAAGGCGAGGAAGTTCAGAGGTGGTTGAGGTAGTCACCTGACCCTGCCCTTGCCTTCCCAGGAGACCCCACCCACCACTGGCTTACTCAGACCCAGTGTTTCTGCCTTTCAAACTCTGTCCCAGGCACGGGAGACACCTTCTCTCCTGATCCCAGCCAAAACAGACGTGAGTTTCCAGATAACTTTCATAATAATTAAGGTTAAAAAAAAAAAAGAATACTATTATGAAATAATCAACTACAGTTTTTCAAGAACAGATTTTGATATACTATCACTGGAAAAATGACGCAGGCCCAGAGACATCTGCCCTTCCTTCTTCCTCCGAACTCCAGGCCTATCTCTTGAATTCATTTTGGACCACAGGGGAGTATGTGTCTGAAAATTCTTCTTCTTTTTTTAACGTTTATTTATTTATTTGGAGAGAGAGAAAGCGAGAGCACAAGCAGTGAAGGGGCACAGAGAAGAAGGACAGAATCCCAAGCAGGCCTGGCACCATCAGTGCAGAGCCTGGTGTGGGGCTCGAACCCATAAACTGTGAGATCATGAACTGAGCCAAGATTAGGAGTCGGTCGCTCAACCAACTGAACCACCCAGGCACCCCCGGGTCTGAAAATTCTGATGGCATCCTAGGCATAGGCAAAAATCTCAACCCAACGTTGCCTTACAACAAGGGATCTGCTGTTGAGATCCAGGCTCCAGTCTCTCTGAAGATCTGGGGGTGCCTACCCGCCCGAAGATACCCTGTTCTCCACTTTCCCTCCATTACAGAGCCCCGGCCTAGTCACTTACTAGCTTCGCCTGAGCACCTATGATCAAACAATACCTCAGCCGTAAGGATACACATCATTTCTATCCCCAAGAACCGTATCCATTCTCTTGCTTGGGTTATTTTCTTACAAGGACAGTGAAATTAGAGGAAAATTACTAAGTGTAAGGAAGACCCTCCGGTGGGCTGTTGGGAAGCCAAAGTGGGGAATCCTTCATTTTGTTTGGCTTTATTATGTTTTCCAAAAGATTTCGGTCATTTATTCGCTATTCCTCCAACAACAGCTGGGACCTAAATTGTCTTTGCATAACCTATATACTGAATGTGACAGGGGTACTAGAGAAGGGGAATTATGCTTCAGAAGCGCTTGGGTCTCCTGAAAATACGTTCTCCTCTTCCTCTCCTGAAAGGTGCCACGTTGATAGTCTCTCTTCATTACGTGATGTGGTTAATGTAGAGTAACATTGTTTTGTGGAAAGGAGCAGCTGACAGCAAGCAAGCTGCTTGGTTTTGAGGGCAAAGGCTCAGATCACAATATCTGGTCTTTTTTTTTTTTTTTTTAATGCTGTTTACTGCTGGCCCCTGGAAAGTGACAGAGCTTATAATAGGCACTTGGGAAAATGAGTATTTCTTACTGTTTCTAGTGAAATGATCCTATTTTAGTCTACGTAAGGTTTATACTCAACTTGTCATCCATAAAATGAGAGGCTCAGACTGGTTGATCCCTGCCTTGTAAAGTTCTGGCCTTCCTTTCGGTCTTTGGCTTTACTTTGCTTCCAAAAACAAAGACAAAAAAAAAAAACCCAACAAAAGAAACCAGCCCCAACATAGTTACCATTACAGCAACAATAACAGAACTTTAAAATGAGAGGAAAATATTCCATACAATCTCACAATGTCAAACATATTTTTCCTCAAAGGTTTTTGTTCTTGTCTACATGCAGTTATAATAATTACATATTTGAAGACACATAAGTGATTTAATTACAGATCTTTTGTCTTAGAAGCCTTTCCCATGCTTTTCTATCTTAAATATTATAATTTTCAGTGTTGCATCCGATTAAATTAGCATACACTGAATTACCTAATGTTATCTCTGTGTCAGACATTTGGCTCTTACTCTTCTCTTCTGTAGTTGCGCTGAAATAGACACCTTGGCCACATAACTGTAATAAAATATATTTTGAGTTACTTCCTTCAGATGCATCTCGAAGAGCTGGGTCACTGGATAAATGGATGTGCATGTTTTACGACTCTTCGATCTTGTTGCCAAATTGCCCTTCCAATGGGCCGAGCAAATTTACGCTGTCAAAATCAAGAAGTGCAAATTCCCATTTCACCATCTCATTGCCATATGGGTGCATTTTAATGCTTCGCTCTTTTGAAGAATATACGGCCTTAGAAAAAAAAATCAGTTGCCTAGCAAGGATGATTTTGATTTTTGTTGTTTGGTTTTTCTTTGTCTTCTCCCCTCCTCCTCTGCCCTTCTCCCCACTTTCTTTGAATCAAGTAATAGTTCTTACCCTAACATCTGTGCTACCCTGACATGCACCCTGAGGGCTTATCGCCTCTTGTCACCTACTCACAGAGATTAATTTCTCCTTCAGATGTTTGTCCTTCAGCTTCCTTTCTGAAAAAAAAAAATAAAAAAATAAAAAAGCCTCAGGATGTAGTGGTCTGCTACCCCTGAAAATGATCCAGCACAGAGATGGTCTGTCACCTGCTTCCCCTTCTCCTTACACTTGTGGTTTTGGGGGGAGGGGGGGGTCTTCGCTTCTGGTCCCTGCTGACACCTGACCTTTCCCAGTAGAAATGATGCAAATGACACCAGGATTTGAGTGACTGAAACTTCAGCTCTGGTGGCAGATAATCCACATGGCCATGAGGCAGTCTGCTCCAAAGTGAAAGTGGGAAGAATTTGCATTCCCTCCAAACTCACATGTAAATGAGAATGGTGAGCTCTAGTTCACTTATATTTAATTTTTTTTAATTTTTTAAAAAATGTTTTTTATTTTTTAATGTTTGTTTGTTTGTTTATTGAGAGAGAGAGACAGAGCATGAGCAGGGAAAGGGCAGAGAGAGAGGGAGACACAGAATCCGAAGTCAAAGCTGTTTGCATAAAGCCCGATGTGGGGCTTGAACTCATGAACCTTGAGATCATGACCTGAGTATAAGCTGGACTCTTACCCAACTGAGCCACCCAAGCACCTCTGTTGTACTCTTCTTTTAAAAAATGATCCTAGTAGGGGAAGAATTCCTTACTGTGTAAATCTGTCTGAAGATCACTCAGTCATGGGATGCAGGCGTTGGGCCCATGATGGCATCTCTGCCAGATGTCCATCCAGTGTTCGCTTGCTCAATTCAAACACGAGGAATCTCACTACTCCACAAAACATCCTGTGCCATTGTTGGCAGTGTTTATTATTTTAGGTAATACTAGTAATGAGAGTATGCAGTAACACAGTGATAATATTTACTTCTCTTGAACAAAAAAATATATGTAGAACACATCTATGGTCTCACATCTTCCTTTTTCAGTCCTTTTGTGAGACAGTCATTCAGATTATTAAAGATAAATATCATGTTCTCAGCTCTGCAAAATATTACTTGCTCACATGTTTGGATATATTACCTGCTACTTAATTTTTTTCCCCATTCTCAAATGTGTGCCATTATTTGGGTAGAATATGTGTTTTAAATGTATATGTACTCTGCTCTGAACTTCTCCCAAAAATGTTTATACCTAATCTTTGGCTTTCTCTCCCATACATACCTTGACTTTCAAGCTCACTTAGGAAAAGAAATGAGATCATACCGACATCAACAAAATTGTCTAAGAAATACTTCCATTCACCAGAGCTAACTGATGCTTTTATTCATTGTCCACCAATCCATGCCAGTCTTTCTCCTCTGCCCTGATCTGTGGCCTTTTTTTTCTTCTTTTCTCTGAACAGGAACTTTTCAACCTCCTCATCTTTCACATCATTTTGCCTCTTGCTCTCTACTCTCTGTGTCTATGCTTCTGTCATTTGTCCCCTGCTCTGGGGTCAGAGCCCTTCAGGTCTGTCTGTCCAAGTGAATCTTTGTAATCTTTGCTTCTTTCCTGAGTTTTAAACCATGTAATACCTCTTCATAGTCCATTCTGATAGACTGCAAACATAGGCTTTTAGTTTTTTAATGCCAGAAAACCACTTCTATGGGGAAATCTGAAATTCCATTGGAAAAAAAAGTAGGGGAGGGATGGATTTTAATGAACAGTGCCACTGTATCGGCATTGGTGAAATAAAGAGTTATCTTGAAATGTGAAAATATGGCAGACACCTGTGGCTTTAATAAATTAGATCTCATATCATCTTCCTTCCGAAAAGGGCAGATGTGGGCACTTCTGTCTCCAGATGCCCTCAAGGCTCTTCAGGTTGCTAAAGAGAGCCAAGGCATAGCACAGTACCTCAGCAACCCGGCGCCTTGACTGCTTTCCAAAAGAGAATCTTCTTCTTTTAAGCACCTATCCTCAGACAACAGTATCACGGCGACTTTCTAAAGTAGGATTGTTCTTTATAAATTTTGGCAAAAGCACAGGAAGATGCTGACAGAAATGCCATAGGGCAAACATGGTAAAAAATTTGAGGCCTTGAGTGCTGGCAAGATGCTTTCTTTCTCATCCAGGTTATGCCTCCCCCACACCTCACAATGAATGGAGGGAGAAAGTAGCCTCATGGCAAGGGAAAAAGACAGAGAGAACATCGTTCTCAAGAAGAAAAACCAAAGCCAAAGCCTAAAGAAACTGGTGATAAAGGCATGGCCCCACGTCAGTGGAAACTCCAACCGTGCACTTTTTAAGGACAAGGGGCTTGATCAATTTCTTTTTGGGAACTCTGCCAGTCTTTCAGAATAGCATATGACATGATAAGAGTAACCAATGGAAAAAGGATAGAAGAGTTTACTGGCCTTTGTTTGTATATGGGTCTCACATATGAATGTTACAAGTATATCCAGAAGGGAGTGAAATAAGCCAAACTCCTTAACACTGGTTTTTTCTGAGTGCAATGCAAAGTGATTTTAGTATCTTCCATACCTTTCTACAGTTCTCACATTTTTCTTTCTTTTTTTAATGTTTCTTTAGTTTTGAGAGAGAGAGAGAGAGAGAGAGAGAGAGAGAGAGAGAGAGATGTTGTGAAGGGTGAGAGAGAGAGGGAGACACAGAATTGGAAACAGGCTCCAGGCTCTGAGATGGCTGTCAGCACAGAGCCCGACGCAGGGCTTGAACCCATGAACCACATGAGATCATGACCTGAGCTGAAGTTGGACGCTTAACCGACTGAGTCACCCAGGAGCCCCTACAGTTTTCAGATTTTGTAAAATAAGTCTGTTCTATATTCTATGTTAAAATTATGTTTTGATGAAAGTGGAAGGGGGGATGAATGAATCCTGTCATATAGAAGAAAACAGGCCTTGATTTAGCATCTACTGAGCCCGGGAGAATGACAAGAAGCAGTATTCAGGAAATACAAAATTGGCCCCTCAGAGTGGGGAGACACTTTTCAGCGAATCTGCTCTAACCTCCTAAATTAGTAGGTGAAAAAGTGAATAGAGGTGCTTTTAACACAGGGGAAATTAGTCCAGTCTCTCTTCACTAGTCTGTAGCCATTAAAGTTAACCTGTAAAAATGACTCTGAACTAATATAATTAAACATTTCCATTTTTTCCCCACTGGAAGTATTTCTACATGTTTTCAAAAAAAATGTCTCCTATGCCCATCACTGTATTCTGACACTCTAATCCATTCAGTAAGAATCAAATGCACACAATCCTGAAAAATCAGAGTTTTGAGGAGAAGCTGGTCCTCTCTGATGTTAAAAATATGTATAAAGCTATAGTAACTAAAACAGTGTGGTACAAACTTATAACTGGAAAGAACAATGGAATCACATGGAGAGTTTTAGAAAAGACCTACCTTTAGAATGCATAACAGTGGGAAAAAAGGATTCATTTAATAAATACTATTGAAGGAGGTAAGGAGCCTTCCACACTAGGGGTAAGGAAACTAGAGCCTGAGGGCCAAGGCCTGCTAGCTCCCTGTTGTACACAAGCTCTAATGGAAACTTGCCATGCCCATGTGGCTGCTCTTTCACTCAATGGCCATGCTAAGTAGCAAACCTCAAGCCTGTATTGCCCATGAAGGCCAAAATATTTTCTGTTAGGCCATTTACAGAAAAGTTTGCTGACTCATGATCTGAATGAATCAAACCCTGAAAATCCACCTAATTTTTCTACCTAAAGGAATTCTGGGTGGGTCCAATATCAGAATAAAAAAGAAACCACAAAAGTACAAGCATTCATTATTTCAGAGGTCTTTTCTTTTCCTAAATAATATTGGAATGGAAAAGACCATATGTGACAAATCTAAATCTAAGCATTAAATAAATGATGCAAGTGAAACAAATCCAAATAAAGACAAAAGGCAAGTGGCAAGCAAAAGAAAGCATAAGAGATGCATCATCGCCAAACAGGCTAATATGCCTAACCTCCCTGAAAACTTCCTCTAATCAATAGGAAAGAGGCTATCTATCAAATAGAAAATGAACCAAGGATATGAACAGGCCATCTGAAGGAAAGAAAATACATTTATCTCTTAAACACATGAAATGAAGGTCAAAATTAGTCACAGTAAGAGGAATACAAATTGAAATGGCTGCCAAGAGGCCCCTTTCCACTTATGGGAAGTTTGATAATCTTCAACACAGGAAGGGGCACACTTATGCATTGTTAGTTGGAAGAAAACTTGGTCCAACTTTAAAGGGGGCAACTTAGCCTTATTTATCAAAATTTAAATTGCAGATGCAGGGGCGTCTGGGTGACTCAGTCGGTTGGGCATCCAGCTTCCGCTCAGGTCATGATCTCACAGTTGAGGAGTTCGAGCCCAGCGCTGGGCTCTGTGCTGACATTCAGAGCCACTAGCCTACTTCAGATTCTGTGTCTCCTCTCTCTCTGCCCCTCTCCAACTTACGCTCTGTCTCTCAAAAATGAACAAATGTTAAAACAATAAAAATAATAATAAAATAAAATACAGATGCAGACCTCACCATTCCAATGCTGAGAATTTCTTCTGTAAATATACTAACTCACATTGAAGGGAAAGTCACAAGTACAAAGATTTCCACTGCAGTATTGTTTATAATAGCAGAAGAGTGAAAACATTACAATACAATATACTGCAGTGCATCCAAATATGGAAATGCTGTGTAGCACTAAAAACAATGAAAAGCTATGCTATGTATGGTTGGGAGAAATCGCTAAGATATTTGGTTAGGTTAATAAAACGAAAACAAAAACAGGATGCAGAAGTAGGGACTTGGCGTGTTAATGTTAGTATTAGAAAAGAAGTATATGTGTATTTTATCTTGCAAATGCATAGATTATCTCAGGAAAGATACAAAACATTAGAAATGAATATGCAAAATTTGGCATATATATATTATATTATATATAATAATATAATATATAATGGAATATTATTTAGTCTTAAAAAGGAAAGAAATCCAGACATATGCTACAGCATGGATGAACTATTAGGACATTTAAAAAATTTTTTTTTAAAACGTTTTATTTATTTTTGAGAGACAGAGAGAGACAGCAGGGGAGGGTCAGAAAGAGAGGAAGATACAGAATCTGAAGCAGCCTCCAGGCTCTGAGGTAGCTGTCAGCACAGAGTCTGACATGGGGCTCGAACCCACAACCTGTGAGATCATGACATGAGCCGAAGTCAGATGCTCAACCAACTGGGCCATCCAGGCACCCCTGTAAGGACATTATATACAGTAAAATAAGCCAGTCATAAAAAGACAAAAGCTATATGATTCCATTTATATGAGATACAGTAGTGAAATATCATAGAGACAGAAAGTAGAATGGGGGTTAGGGGTAAGGGGAGAAAGAGGTACGGGGAGAAAGAATGTGAATGAGAAGTTATTTAAATTTTAATTTATACCCTGAGCCTGAGTGACTCAGTCAGTTAAGTGTCTAACTCTTGATTTCGGCTCACAGTTCTTGAGATCAAGCCCCATGTCAGGCTCCTCACTTTCAGTGCAGGATTCTCTCTCTCTCCTTTTCTCTCTGGGAACTATGGCCCTAAAGAAAGGGATAATAGGGGACTTTTCAGAGTATATGTTCTTGTACTTTTGCATTTTGGAGAAGTGGCATGAATTAACTATTTTATATTTTAAAGTTTATTCTGTCAATCATTCTGTGTACACATCTATGCATATGTGTGTACTGCATGATTACAATTACATCTTTTTTAAAAAATATTTTAATGTTTTATTTATTTCTGAGAGAGACAGAGAGACAGTGTGAGCAGGGGAGGGCCAGAGAGAGAGAGGGAGACACAGAATCCGAAACAGGCTCCAGGCTCTGAGCTGTTAGCACAGAGCCCGACGTGGGGCTCAAACCCATGAACGGTGAGATCATGACCTGAGCTGAAGTCGGATGCTTAACGGATTGAGCCACACAGGCACCCCGATTACAATTACATCTTAAATCATCACCACAGGGGCACCAGGCTGGCTCTATTGGTTGAGTATTAGACTTCTGATTTTGGCTCTGGTCATGATCACAGGGTCATGGGATCCAGTCCCACATCAAGCTCTGTGCTGAGCACGGAGCCTGTTTAAGATTCTCTCTCTCTGTCTCTCTCTCCCCTTCTGTCCCTCTCCCTCTCTCCTCATGTGCTGTCAATCTAAACAAAACAAACCAAAATGAAAACAAAAACAAAAGCCACCACACAACTACAAACAAAAAATACCAGTCAGAAGTATGCCAAAGTGTAAATAGCACTTGGCATTGGTTAGTGAGATTATAGGTGGTTTTTGATCCATTAGAAAAGTACATTCATAGTAAAATTCACCCTGTTTAGTGTGTAGTTCTGTAAAATACAGAAAAATTCCATAACTGCTCATAATTTCCTCATTTCCCTTTTGTAGACAACCCCATCCTTCACCCAGCTTCTGGCAATCATTGATTTGTGTTCTATTATGGGTTATTTTTTAAATTCTTTTTTATACCTTTAAATTTGATATTTATGGACTAATTTGAAGGGCTCATAAGTTGCGTTTAATGGAAAAAATATTTGTTTTTCTAAAAACAGAAATAACCCCTCAAGAAAGGAGGAGAGGGAAGAGAGGGACCAAGATGGTGCCTGTTTTTGAAGACAGATCTTTTTTCAATCATTTACTAAAATGCTATACTGATGTTGTTCCAACAAGGGCTATATGGCCAGTGGGAAAGCTGTGTTAACACTGAGGGTGAGTTACTTATTATAAAACCTGTCCATCCATGAAAAGACTCAGAGCATTTTGTGCCCACTACAGAAATTACACCAGTGTTTCAAGTTTGATGACCAATGCAGAGTGGAAGGAAATTCTTCAGTGGGTGAGTTACAAGAAGCCCTTCTATTTGTGTACCAATCGATGCATTTTGGTGCACTTACACAGCTGTCATCTCAAGGGATGCCCACAGCATCACAGGGAGGAGGGTAAGGCATGTATTGTCCTGCTCATTTGAGAGATGCAGGAAGTGGGTCCTGAGAGGCAGGGTGTTGACGTAAGTATCATCTCTGCTCCTCTTAACCAGGCATTGTTTTTCAGCTTGCGATGAGACTTTGAGAAGGAGCTTTTACAACGTGCAAAGAGTGTGGAGATGCACACAATGAGGCCTATGCTTGTGAGGGACCAAGAGGCATCCACATGGCCAGGATTTACTCAGACTAATGGATGGAAGAATGAGCAGGGTGGGCAGAGGTGATTGCACACCCCTGCACGCAAGGGCTGGCACAGGGCATGTGCGGTTCTCGATTGGTCTGATGAGGGCCCTTTCCATGGTTGGAGACCGTCTGGGGTTCCTCCTCTGGAAAGCGGGGCTGCGGGCTCCCAACGCCCTCACGAGCATCTGTACCATGTGAAGTGCCTTTGCCGTCTTGAAAAGAGTTAAATTTGTGCTGCAATCATCTGTGGTTTTTCACTAGACCGTCCGTGACATCTGTACAACTCTTGCTCCATAAACTGCATCTTTTCAAGTATTTTGCAACCTCTTTTTGCTTTGTAATCTGAGAGTGTTTACTTGGCACAAGACTGTGAAAAGTTCCACTCTTCTTTTGGAGAGACTCTTTCCTTCTGATTTGTCTTAGCAGAAAAGGAAACTGAGAAGACTGTGGGTGTCTTCCGAGGCTCGTGGTACATCCCGGCTGTATCCCCCATGCACAATGCAGTAGAATCACCAAATAAAGAACATTAGGGCCCAAGTACTCCAAAGAACATTGCAAAATATTAGATAATGACACTTAATGCCTAAAGCCTTAGAAAATAAAGCAACAAAACCCGCTAAACAGCACTTGGCTCCTCTACAGTGCATATTCTATGTAAGTCATGAACGTGGAAATGTAAAGAATCTATCTGTGCCATTGAATAAATAATGCTCAGTAAATATTTATTAGGTGGTTTATACTGTGTGCTAACTGGAAATAGACACAACAGAGATGATGTCTACTCTCACTGAGTTTATAATCCATCAGAGAAATTAATCAAATACTCGAGTAACTACTTAATAGCAACGGTGATGATGACTCTGAGTCTCAGGGAGCTGAGAACCATACTCGAGGGATGGCTGTGTAGGTCAAAAACACTAGCAACCTATAGTGGGCTAGAATGAGGGTCATGAACCAAATCTGGGCGGGGGCGGGGGGTGTCGCCAGCACAGACATTCTCAAAAAAGGGACGTTTGAACTGACTGATATCTGGAGGGTGAGTTGAAGGTGGCTTGGTGACAGGGAGTCAGACACACTGCCTGTGTGTGTTGGGGGTTGGGAACGGCTTGGTGAGTAAGCAGAGCTGTAGGTAAGAGAAAGCTGGAGAATTAGGTGCTGGTGAGACCATGCAGGGCCTTGGTGGCCATGTTAAGATTTGGTTTTTGGATTTCACCCTAAGACCAGTAGAAAAACCCCTCACAGGTCGTAAGCCCTGAAAGAGGATGAATGGCAATCCTATTTCAGGGTTGGTTAAGGAAAAATCTTCAATCACTTTGGCAAAATCCCTGAGTAAGCCAAAATGATCTTTGTGGCCAGGGCTGGACTAAAGCAAGGGGCAATCCCTCAGTTTTGGGGGATGCCCATCGATAAGGATGCATACAAATCACTGGGAATGGCATGGATGTGAAACTAATGTTACCAAGAGTCCCTTCATGAAACATGCTGTATATGACCAGGAGCGGTGGAGTCTTGATACCCCTATAATAGACGTGAGCACAATAACACAAGGCTGTTCTGCTTCCTGCACAGCCTGGGAAGTAAGTGGTTTCTGGGCACCTGGACAGTTTCCATTTGGTTCAATGGGATATGCAAGTTCGGGGCGAGAGGAGGCTCTTGCCACAGGCAGACATCTTTTTCCAACCCTTCACTTGCCACACTCAGCTGCCCTGCTTAAAAAATGCCAAATGCACATTTTAATACTAGAATTCTGAAGTGGCACCACACTGTTTGCCTGTTTAAGGTGTGGAGACCTCTCTGAAATAAGGACAGGTGAACAGCAGTAAGTCCTTGGCTCGTTGGTAGTGATGGAGAAGAAGAGTGAGAGTAATTGGATTCTACACCTGAAGAGCCCCTTATAAAACAGCACGTGTGGGGAGCCTGAGTGGCTCAGTCAGTTCGGTGTCCGACTTTGGCTCAGGTCATGATCTCATGAGTTCGAGCCCTGCGTCAGGTTCTATGCTGACATCTTGGAGTCTGGACCCTGCTTCAGATTCTGTGTCTCCCTCTCTTTCTCTCTCTCTCTGTTCCCCCCACCACTCTCATGCTGTCTCTCTCTCTCAAAAATAGATTTAAGAAACCATTAAAATTTTTTAAAAATACAGCACGTGCTTTATGGATATAAACTACCTTGACCCTCACAGTACGTATGTAATAGTTTGCCATATGCATTAGGACATTGAAGTTCAGGAGAGTCGAGTTCAGTTTTTAAGGCCATACATCTAGTGGCAGAGCTGGGACCCCCTGAAAGGAAGTTTGGTGTTTTTAGTTCTTGGATACGTCACAGTGGTAGGAAGGGCCAGTCCTATGCCCAGATCACTGGTCAAAATGCCATGTTTTGGGCACGTGGGCTCTGTTTTCCATACCAACTGCGTGGAGCTGGAGGCAGGTTGAACATGTCATTAACTGCTGACTCCTCAGGGCAGGTGAGGGAACCAGGCACACTGTTAGAAAGAGACCCTGAACCTTGCCAGGGGCAGACAATGGAACAGCAGCACAAAGGGGCACACCGACATGTGAGGCATGACATGCATTTGTGGGGTCTGACGCGCATACCATCTCCAGAACCTTGAAGAAGAATACAATGCTGTATGTGTAAACTGTAAGGGACAAAAGCGAATATTTATTAAAGTAAAAAAAGAAATTCCACCAATTACAAACTTTTAAAAGCTGACAAGACCACAAATGTGACAAAGTTGAGAGAAATAACATGATATTTTTATTAACTGCCTGATGACCTTTATCATACTTTTCTCCCAACTCTTGTCCTCTGAATATTTTTTAATTGCTCCTTTATCTGACAATGATTTTGTCATTTTTTTCCTATAGAGAAAATGGAAAGAGAATCAGCCTTGGTTGATGAAATTTGTTCATTTTTAATTATTAATACTTAAACAAGCTTTTTTCAGCTTTACAAGTTACTTTGACAATGTCCTGCAAATGTTTATGATTTTCAAATTTCAGGGAAAAAACCTCCATTATATTTTCTTCCTTAGTTGTTACAGAGACATTCAGAGTTGATGCTCCTATTACTGGTTTGTGCCCTACAAGCATCAGGATTCTGATTAATTCAGTCCTATAGTTCCCATTAAAAAAAAAAAGTTGGTGAATTTATAATCGCATACACTGAAATATTATGTTTTCTTTTTAAAAAAAATTTTAATATTTTTATAGTGTTTATTCTTGAGTGTGAGCAGGGGAGGGGCAGGAAGAGAAGGAGACACAGAATCCAAAGCAGGCTCCATGCTCTAAGCTGTCAGCACAGAGCCCAACGCAGGGCTCAAACTCACGAACTACAAGATCATGACCTGAGCCAAAGTTCAGCGTTTAACTGACTGAGCCACCCAGGAGCCCGTGTTCTTGACAGAACAGAATTTCCACTGTGACTAGATATCAATGGAACTAAGTCCTCTGGTCATAACTCCATATGTCTGATGCCTGGTAGAATTTTCCACATGCTAGTTTCTGGCTCCTACCATTTTAAAACTTGTCTTGTCACGACGCACATCCCACTGATGCTTGGCACACTGGGACACATTCATTCATAATATAATCTCTGGTCCTGCCCCTTCCTGACATAATGCCATGTGAGTCAGCACAGTGGGTTTTAGCATATTTCTGGAAGACTTTCCTACTCTGGGACACCTTGCAATGACTTTACCAGACATCCCACTGAGCACCAAATAAATGAATCTTCGACTCAACTTTCCCTCGGTTGAATTCCAAAATGCCCAGGGCCCTCCCAACTCTACCCACACAAGAGGAATATTTTAGAGGGAAAGTCAGAGTGGAAAGAGACTGTTGTCTTAAATTGATTGTAATTTGTCTTACCTTGCAAATTTTATATACATGTATAAGCCTCTGAATGCATGGCTAGGACCCCCAACAGGAGCCTTGGAAAAGCCATGGAAAGAAGGGCTCTCCTGTTTGGGCTTAACTCCAGGGTAAGTCCCCAAAGCCCAAGGGCCTCTCAAAAGAATGTTTTGTTTTTCTAGAATTATCTGTGATAGGGCAATATGAATCAATGCATAGGAAGATAAAAATTCTTGAAACTTAAACAAATATATACTAATAACTGCTTGCCAAATGATTGACAAACTAAGATAAATCTGCATATGTGATGATTCTCCATCTCAGCTTCAACCAATTTTAAAGCGTGAATGAATCATCATAGCAGAGTTTCCTTATCTAGCTATATATCCTTTTCATCTTTCTCTCTTTTTTTTAATGCTTATTTATTTTTGAGGGGCACAGAGAGACAGAGCACGGGAGGGTGGAGAGGGACAGAGAGAAAGGGAGACACAGAATCCCAAGCAGGCTCTAGGCTCTGAGCCATCAGCACAGAGCCTGATGCAGGGCTCGAACCCAGGAACAGCGAAATCATGACCTGAGCTGAAGTTGGACGCTCAACCAACTGAGCGACCCAGGAGACCTCATCTCTTATTTTGTCTTCATACAACACTACAAGGTGAGTGTTATCCCTATTTTACAAATAATGAAACTGAGGATCTTAGGGGCTTACGTAGACTCATCCTGTTTGTAAATATCTTAATTGTCCACCCACCAGCCTCTTGGGCAGAGCAACACTGTGAAGAGGGCTGTTTACCCTCTTAAAATCCTGCATCACTGGTTCTTTCTGGCTATTTAGAAACAAAACAAGAGAAACCCTACCTCACCCCTGCCCTCTGCCCCAATAATTTCTTAGATTTCTGTGACAATAAATTATATTGATATTCTCTCTCTTTCTCTCTTCTTTTAAACAAGGATGGAAAGGCCTCCCTTCACTTGATCTTTAATTGCTGGATCTCAGGTTTCTGTCTTTAATTGTCTTCTAGCCTGAGATGCTTTCCCTGGGTGACCTCACAAATTCTCAAGACTTTAAAAGCCATCTATAAGTTGATATCTCCCAAACTGTACCTTTACTCTAGATCTCTGCAATGCTCTGCAGCTACTGGTTCATATCTTTAAGCTGGTCTCTGCAAAATGGAACATCTATAGATTTCCCAGATTTATATCCTGCCAGGTTCTTCTTAATCCATTGTACTCCTGATATACTGACTTTCTCTAGTATCTTGTAGATAATTCCTTCCAATTCAGATCTTCACATGGTATTCATTGTTTTTAAAAGAATACCTTCTTTCACTTTCCTATACCTTCCTTTTTTTTTTTTTTTAAATCCCTTAAGTTTCCATTTAAATGTGACTCCTAGGGATGCCCAGGTGGCTTAGTCAGTTAAACATCCAACTCTTGATGTCATCTTCTCAGGTCTTGATTTCACAGCCCCAAGTCAGGCTCTGCTCTGACACCACAGAGCCTGCTTGGCATTCTCTCTCTTGCTCTCTCTGCCCCACCTCTGCTCATACTCTCTCTTTCTCCCCCCTTCTCTCAAATGAAATAAATAAAAATTAAAAAAATAATAAAATAAATGTGACTTCTACAAGAACACCATGATTGACCTCTTCCTGGGAACGGAGTTGGAAGTTACTCCCATGTCTTTCCATAAGTGCCATCTTATCAGTATTAGTTTTGCCTTTCACGGTCAGAGATCCCATTACAGTGGCTTAAATGCACAAAGTTTAATTCTCTGGTGTAAAAGAAGTCGGCAAGGAAGCTTCCTGGAGCTGACATGGTGGCTCTACAAAGTTACTACAATCCTAAGTTACTTTATAGTCCAGGATAACTTCTGTAGCTCCTCCCACTCTCCTCCCACTCTGATGTAGCCCCTCCCACACTCCGTCCACTATGATGTAGCCCCTCCCACGCTCCTCCCACTCTGATGTAGCCCCTCCCACGCTCCATTTAAAACTCACCCATTTCCTTAGATGTTGAGAGAGAGCATATCAGTACTTACTGCTTCCTTAGCCTTCTAGGAGGGGAGGAAAACTAAAAGGACCCTTCTTCTGGCTTATTCAACTCAGAAAAGGCTGTCAAGGAGACTCGGTCTTTCAATTGGGTACAATTAAAGGATTCTGTTTCTAATGAAAATTGGGGAAAATTTTGTGCTAGGGGTGGCAGTTGGCAGTCTGCCACACTTTTCTGTGTACGTATCACACAGTCTTTTCAAATTATCTGTTGAATTCTCCGAATCTCCCACTAGGCTGAAAGCTCCAAGGAAGGGAATGTGTCTTATTCATTTTTCTATTCCCAACACCTGGCACAGTGGCTGCCAACTAATGGGTCCTTAATAACAATTTAGCAAATAGATGAATTGGTTGTTGTGAGAAAACTGTTATTGCTATTAAGTGAATTAGCATATTCTATAAGGCTCTAGGAAAAAAAGAGACTTTCTACTTTGCAGAAAGGAGGAGGAGGAGAAGGGGCACAAATGGCCACACTCTTACATAATTGTGTCAAATTACATCTTGGTTTATAAAAGCAGGACATACTGAAAAAAAAAAAAACTTTAGTCGAGTGAGCTCGATAAAAGGGAAATGAATCTTCAGACATACCTTAAGTCATGTCTATTTATGGTGAAGATGAAAAGTAAATGGAAGAAGATACATTACATACATTCTTGAACGTTTATCACTGTTTGAAAACCTTAGCATTTCATTTTCAGCTAATGTTATCTCTTTTTTGCTATCCTAAATAGTTCTAAGTACTTTCTTGTGCTAATAGGTTATGAGTTTCTCAGGAGCTTTAAAGAGCATTTCTTTTCTTTCTCACTTATTTTTTCTCTTCTGACAACTTGTAACTAATGCTCCGGTCAAGGATACAGGACAATAAAGTTTCTACCCTGGCTTCACGAAAGAGCAAATTCATAAGGCTTGGACCGGACCTCAAGTAACTCCAGGGAGCACCATCAACATTGTGCTCCTCCCTCTGCTAAGCCAGCTTCACGAAACTGAAAGACCATGTAATGATTTTAAGCCACAGTCATAAAACCCAGCATTTAATATTCCTGTGAGATCATCATAGACTCCAAGACTACATATTTACATGTTGACTTAATCCACTGAATGTTAGCTCTTTTCAACAACAGAACTCCCCTTGCGATTTAAAGGCCTCCTAACGTCCAATAGCTCTGTCTTCAAAAAGCAAAACAAAACATTTCCTTAGATGTTGAAAGTGTATGCTCCTGTGAAGGTTATAATCTCTTCATTCTAGAATGTGTTCGGCCCCATGATGACATGGAGGAAACAGCTTTACTATCTACAGATTTTCCTCAGCTTATGATGGGGTTATGTTCTGATAAACCTGCCATGAGTTGAAACATCATAAGTTGAAATGAATTTAATATATCTAGTCTGTGAACATCACAGTTTAACAGCTTAGCCTATTTTAAACGTGCTCAGAATGCTGATATTAGCCTAGAGTTGGATGAAATCATGTAACACAAAGCCTTTTATAATATGTGTTGAATAGCTCATGTAATTTATTGAGCCCTGTACTGGAAGTGAAAAACAGAATGGTTGAATGGGTACAGAATGGTTGTACATATATTGGTTGTTCACCCTCGAATGACAGACAAGGTGCCGTGGCTGCCCCTGACCAGCACTGAGAGTGACGACTGTATTGCATCTCACTAGCCTGGGAAAAGATTAAAACTCAAAATTTGAAGTTCTGGTTCTACTGAATGCATATCGCTTTCACATCATGGTAAAATCAAACCAATGTAAGTCAGGAATCATCTATGATGATTCTCAGATACCTAAGAGGTGTATCTTCCTAGCTAGACCCTAGATTCCTTAAGATCAGGATGATGTTGCAAGACTTTATGTAGCCTGGGAATAATGTTGACTACACAGTCAATGCCCAACGACCACATACGCTTCGAACCGAGGGTTGGGAAATGAGAATTATGAGTAAAGGTTAAAGGAAATGGAGCTTATGATGAACATTTTAACATTTCTCTTTATATATTTGAATGTAATATACAATCTTCCTCTTAATATATTTCACTCTTGGTTAAGTAAGCATCTCTGAAGTGTTCACCAACTCTCAAGAATTGTACTTGGACAGTTTGGATTCACACAGGAGTGAGGCACCACCTCTGTCTTCCAGTGACAAGACTGTGTTACACTTCTAAGACTCTGATTTCCCCTGCTAATTATAATCTCCCCAGTATCTGTCTGTCTGTCAATCTCAAACACACACACACACACACACACACACACACACACACACACACACTTTATCTTTGTCTTCCATTGGACAGACCTATATTCCACATCCCCTTCATCAGGAAGACTATTAACACTTCGCTGAGCTCAATGACCTTCTCTACTCTCTATTTTTGCGATCACCCAGTACAGCTCTACAAGTACACTTAGGAACTGCAAAAATAGAGAAAAGCACAATGACGAAGGTAAAATGACCTAATAAAGATACCATCAAGATAAGGGGAATCTCTCTTTTTTTTTTTTTTTTACTAAGAACTTTATTCTCTTTCTTCCTTCACTTTTCCTTTTCTTCCCTTCCCTTCCTTTCCTTCTTTCATTCCCTTCCTTTTCCTCTCTTCATCCCTCATTCTTTTATGTTTTTTTGGGGGGATGAAACTTGTTTTTATAATTTGCCTTTTTAAAAATAGGGATGTTCATTTAAATCATTATTGTTTTATAAGATCTTTTTATATATGTCAAAGATATAGTATTTTCTCTCAGATTCATGACACATATTGCCTTTTTCACTATATAACTTAATTTTTATTTATTTTAATGTAAACTATTGGAAATTTTTCATGATATCAAATCAGTCATCCTTTTTGTCTTTGCATTACACTTAGAAATTTGTATTTAGTCAAGATCAGATAAATAATTGCATAGTTTTCTATAGCTTCTTTCATCTCTTAAATTGTTAGACTAAATCAATTTGGAATTTTTATTGCTAATGGTATGAAGTAAGACTAATTTAATTCCAGAAGGCTAGCCAATTTTCTCTAATATCATTATTTTCTTACAGATTTGAAAGCTACCTTTAATATCTGGTGTTCTGGACTTTGACACTTTGCCATTGGTCTCTTTATGCCATATTACACTTAAAAAAACCAGCTTTATTGAGTATAACTGATATATAAAAAACTATACCTATTTAACGTATACAATTTGATGAATTTTGACATATGTATACAGAGGTAAAACCATCACCACAATCAAGGTAATAAAGATCCATCATTTCCAAAAGTGTCCTCCTGTTCCTTTGTAATCCAGGCAACAACTGAGGCAGCTTTCTCTATAGATTAGTTTGCATTTTGTAGAATTTTATATAAATGAATTACATAGTAAAAAAATTTTTTTGGTCTGGCTTTTTTCACTCAGCATAATTATTTTGGATCATCCCTGTGGTGGCGTGTGTCCATCTCACCCCTTTTTATTACTGAGTCCTATCCCATGTACATTTCACAATTTGTTCATACATCATCTATTGGTGGACATCTGGGTTGCTTCCAATTTTGACTATTACAAAGAAAGCTGTTTATGAATGGATGTGCTCTTTCCTTTCTCTTGAGTAAATACTTAGGAGTGAAGTAGTTGGATCATATAAAAGGTGTACATTTAACCTATTATGAAGGCTCAAGGTTGTCCAAAGTGGTTGCACCATTTCACATTCCCACCAGCAATGTATGAGAATTCCATTTCCTCTCATCCTTTCTATAGTCAGTCTTCCTAATTTTAGACATTCTGGTAGGTATTTATGATAATCTCATTTTGACCGTAATTTTAATTTCCCTAATCATTAATGCTATTTGCCATATTTTTATGTGCTCTTTGGCTATCCATATATCTTAGTTGAAGGGCATATGTTCAACTATTTTGCCTATTTTTTGTTAGGCTGCTTGTTTTATTAATTATTATAACAACTAAATTATTATTCCATTACAATGCATCATCACAATTATAAAATAAGGTTGTAATTATAAAATTATTATAGCTTTATAATTATAAGATTATTATAATTTATTACATAAAATTATTAAATTTAAAATCATTATTTTATTTAGTTGTTTAGTTACCTGTTATATTTTTATATAAATGGTTTTCTCTTTTTAATGTTTATTTATTTATTTTGTGAGAGAGAAAGCAAGTAGGGGAGGCACAGAGAGAGAGGGAGAGAGAATCCCAAGCAGGCTCCATACCATCAGCACAGAGCCTGACATAGGGCTCCATCTCATGAACTGTGATATCATGACCTGAGCCCAAACCAGGAATCAGAGGCTTAACCCCCTGAGAAACCAAGGTGCCCTAATTCTTATCTATTACTTTAAAAATGGTAAGGACCAAATCAGTATAGTTTTATCATTATAAGTATTATTAATGATTGGTATTTTGGATTGGTAGTTTGGATTTTTGAATCTGTTTCATTGACCTACTTTGCATTATGTCCTGCTATTTTAATTTTTGTAGCTTTATATTATTTTCTCATATATAGCACTGCACATTTTTATCATTCTTAATTAGCATATTTTGGTGGGAGGAAGGGTAAGCCATTTTCATCCATTTATTTCAGAAATTTGCAAAACCTTATGAAAGTCATTTTTTTAAAAGATCAGAATTGAGTTATATTTTTTATAATTTTGGAAGAAATACGATCTTTACAATATCAAGTATTCTTGTCCATTAAATTGACTTCTTCATATGTTCAGTATTTTGCGTTTGTTGAGTTTCCTGTCTAGAAAATTTGGGCTTTTACAGTTCCAGATCTTTCCCTTATCTTGTCCAATCATAGTTAACTAAACTCAAAATTATACAGGTCAAAACTGGAAGATGCTGTAGATTATCCTGTCCAGTGTCTGTACTGGTCTATGAGAAAATAAAGCCCAAATTGCTGACGCACTTCCTTAATGTTCAGAGTATGTCAATAGCAGTCTCAAGAGTAGCCCTTTACTATTATTTAGTTTCCCTTCTGTTACATCATGGTAACTCTCCTTATTTCTTATTATTTCCCAAAATGGGTCTCTAGTTTGTTTCTCCCTCCCTCCCTCCCTCCCTCCCTCCCTATTTATTTATTTATTTATTTATTTATTTATTTATTTATTTATTGAGAGAGAGAGAAGTGGGGACAGAGGATCCAAAGCGAACTCTGTGCTGACAGCTCCAGAGAGCCCGATGTGGGGCTCAAACTTGCAAGCCATGAGATCATGACCTGAGCAGAAGTTGGTCACTTAACCAACTGAGCTACCCAGGCGGCCCTAAATGGGTCAGGAGGCACTAAATGGGTCTCAACTTTCGAAAGGCCAGTTTCATTGACATGCACTGCATGCCCCAAATTCACTGCGATGAAAATACCACTTTCTCACAAGCCATGGTATATGTGAGGGTAATTTACTTGCCCAGTGTCAGGGTCATGAGACATATTAGCATATGGACATGTAGAGGATGTTGCCTAATGATATGAGTTCTGGGCTTCCTGGCTTGGGTGGGTTAAGAATGGAGAATCCTCAGATGGAGAGATGGAAACTTTATGGCACATCCTTAAGCTGGTCTTGCTGTAGGATGGAATTACAAGATGTAAAGTGAGTTTCTTTATGATCTTATAAAAGATTTTTAAAGAAATTGAGGCAATCACAAAGGAGAAAGTGCAGGATTTTCTAAATGACTAAACATTACTCATTGAGTAGAATGGATCTTAGCCTTTTATGGGTCAAAGTACCCTTAGAGCATCTGATTAAATCAATTCAATCCTCTTTCCATAAAAAGGCACACGTTTCATACAATAGCAGAGTTTATGGATCCTGTGAAAGTCATCTATGGGTTTCACAAGCCCTGCCACAAATCTTCCCAGGGTTTCATGGATTTAGGAGTTAAGAATTCCTTGAAGAAGAGGTAAGCAGTATGCCTACTATAATAGCCCATGAAGGAAAGAAAGGGAGAACAAGCAGATTATGTGTATGTATGCGGGAATATGGAGACAGGGAGTCTAATCTGGGTCATGTTAATCAGTATGAAATCTTTTCTCTGAAAAACTGAACTGCATTTCCTTATATCAAAAGAGAAACTTTTTTTTTTTCAGATTCCTGGAAACAGCCCAGAGTACGTCAATATACTAATAGTAAACACAAGACCAAACAAGAGGAGGTGGGAACTGAGACAGTAAGAGGTTAAACATTCTCTTTGAACACAAACAATGACTTGATAAATATTTACTGAGCATCTGCTATGGAAAAGGCACAGTGTTGAGTGGTGGGGACACAGTGCTTATCTAGAAAGAGTCACTGATGGGGTGCCTGGGTGGCTTAGTCGGTTAAGCATCCGACTTTCGCTTAGGTCATGATCTCACGGTTCGTGGGTTCGAGCCCCACATTGGGCTCTGTGCTGACTGCCAGCTCAGAGCCTGGAGCCTATTTCAGAGTCTGTGTCTCCCTCGTTCTCTGACCCTCTCCTGCTCACGCTGTCTCTCTCTCTCCTAGAAA
Source organism: Proteles cristata cristata (assembly GCA_017311185.1). NCBI lineage: Eukaryota > Metazoa > Chordata > Mammalia > Carnivora > Hyaenidae > Proteles > Proteles cristata. Next base: position 236,234 of record JAESUZ010005461.1, read on the forward strand.
TAAATAAAAAATATTAAAAAAAAAAAAAGAGTCACTGAATCAGTATGTCATAAAATCAAAAAGGCTCTAATATTTCCTATATATATAACATATTAGTTATTATATAATGTAATACATAATATATATTATTGTTTCCTATTTTATAGATGAGGAAACAGTGGCACGGAAGGGGTAAATAGACTTTAAATTATTTTTTAATGTTTATTTTCTTTTTGAGAGAGAGAGAGACAGAGCACGAGCAGAGGAGAGGCTGAGAGAGGGGAGACAGAGAATCTGAAGCAGGCTCCAGACTCTGAGCTGTCAGCACAGAGCCTGATCCAGGGCTTGAACCCATGAACCATGAGGTCATGACCTGAGCTAAAGCTGGACACTTAATGACTGAGCCACCTGGGCACCCCAGAAGGGGTAAATAGTCTTACATACAGACTTAGAACCCAAGTCTCCTGATCAGACTTTTAACAAGTACTTAGTCTGTGCCAGGCCTGGGGCTAGATGCTGCTGAGTAAATTTTCACTCTTACAGAAATTCCACATCTTCATTAGCTAAACATAAACAGGTGTTCTTGCAGCTTTCTCACTTTCTTCATTGTGGAGAAGGTTAAGTCATCATTTATTTGGGTAAGAAATAAAGAATGTTTTTCCAAAATTCCCCAAAAGGCATTGTGAACTTCTAGAGAAAGGATTTGTATGCATCTCATAAGTCCAAAAACCAAAACTCTTCAATACTTTGGAGGTTTGAAAGAAGAGGTGCATTTTGATCCAAGGATTCAAAGTTCAAGTAAAAAAAAAAAACATTCTCTGCATACAATCTATTTTTCTCTGTGGCAGTGTTTACTTTTGGTTTCTTCTGCAACCACCAGGCAGGATTGAGAATGGAGATAAGATGGTGCATAGGGACCACTTAGGTACATTTTTAAATCCTTGAAAAATTGGTCTCCTCCAAGGAAGGAAAGAGACCCAGGATAGCTACTACCTACACCCTGCATTCTTCTCTGCTGTGATGCTTTACCCCATTTCCTCCAAACCTGGAGAAAGAAGATTTGTTCATTGAGTAGACTCCTACAGGAAAGAGGAGGGTGTCTGCTTATCACACCCATTTTGAAATCCAGTGTGCATCTTGACAACTACAATCTTGTCACTCTAAGTAGTCAGATCACAGGAAGGCGGAGCATCAGAAAGGAAAAGCTAATGAGAAAAGTCAATGTGGGCCCACTAGGCCACCCTGGAGTCAGTTTGGGAGTTAGGAAAGGTCACTAATCAGGGCTTCGTGGGGATGCACATTCCCATAAGATGTTATAGACAGTGGTTGTGTCTTAGTCTAGATTAACACAGAATTTTGTGTTAATAATACAATATAATAATAATTATATATCAATCATATGATATATAATCATATATAATACAATATATATATACTATATATAATAATAATAATCACCTATTATATGGCCAAAATCTATACATATACCACATTATAGCAAAAAAAGATATTGATATTACAGTCAGAATTTCAGCACATACTATACAATTTAAGTAACTGTCTATAAAGTAATTTTCTTTTTGTTTTCTGGGTATAAATGTAATTTATTGTGGTTTTAGAGTATATAAGATATTTAGGAAACAGAAAAAATCATCATGCACAATGTAGAAAGATCTGTTAACATATTTACTGAAAAATCAATCCAAAGTATTTGAAATTTCACTCCAGAGGGATGAAAAGATGAAGAAAATACTTGAGTAGACCCTAAAGCAAGTTCAAAAGAGTGATGGCCTGTTTTCTTCATGACACTTAAAAATATTTCTAAGGCTATCCAGATACTTTGTTTATAACAAATTTTATTTTACAGTCAAGAGGGAAGGGAGAAGGAATAGACCAGGAAGTGATATGAGAAAAGATTTTCCTGAAAAAACCACAAAATAGATGAAAGTGAGATGAAAACCAAAATAAAAAATGAGACCTACAAACAGGAGGAGCTTAAAAGGGATATGTAGGCAGATATGAGAAGAAATCATCTTTGGAGCTATAATTACCTGTGTAGTGACAATTAAAAGATGAAAGAAAAATAACCTGTGTGAGCCATGCAAATAACTTCTGGAAGTAACTGGCAAAATGTGGGATTTCCAATCTAGTTCCCTGGTACCATTTTGAATGTCAAATGCCTTGGTTAAAGGCTGATGAGCCCAATGCAGCCCTCAGCTCAAGCGTTATGCTGAAAAGCCAAATGCTGTATGTGTAAGAATGCCCGTGGTCTGTCTTTGAAAAGGTCTTCCCATGCTCATGCTTGTTGCATTTCAAGTTTCTATGTTCTCTGAGAAAGCGACACTTTAAAAACAACTTTGTAGTCAAGATGACTTCAGACTCATTAATTCTACCCAATTACCCTTATCACTCTCACAACACGGTATCTTGAAAATCCTGTTAACTGTAACCTTCCTCAATCTATTTAATGCAGAACATTAAACAATTTCTTGTTTATTAAAAATCTTGGCTATAGATCTTTGTGTTTTAAAAGTACACAAAAAATCAGCAAGTATATCAAACTAAAGAGTCATTTAGTGGCATGAATTTAGCATGATTTCATTACTGCATGAGGTGTCAATGAAAAGAGCTCAGGAAACTGGACTGTGTGAATTCATTTGTTATATGAGGTGCATGAGAGTTGACAATGAACTCCTATTAATATGTATCGAAAAACTGGGGCACCACGGGATCATATTCAAGGCCCTGCAGGGTACCTGTTATTAATGAGCTTATCATCAAAACAGGGACTTTCAGAAAGAGAGATGAGCACATCTAAATTAACACTAAACTACAGACAGATCATTCATTTATTGGAGGGAGAAAGGCTTTGAGCAAAATATGATTGCTCCCTAATGTTTGCTTGAAGGAAGAGATACCTTTTGAAAAAGTGTTTTATTTCAAGGTCTCTAGTGAACTGGCTGTCTAGGTATAGCTATAAATCTGCATCCTTGTGTCTACCCAAAACATTTTTGAACTCACACATAAAGGTGATAACGGTGCTTTGTTCAGGACAGTAGGATGAAAAGGAAGGAATAAAGTGTAAAACAATTAGGGAGATTTTAGTTTTTCATGTCATATATATACTTCCAATACCATTTGTCATGTGAATATGTTACTTTCAATATAATTCTAACTTAAACGTAAAAACACCCATGTATTGTGCTGCAGTGAAAATATGAAGTATTTGGGGCCCTGTGCTGGCTTGAGGAGGGGTCCCGTTAGGACTCTGACTCCACCTACCCATGCAGGACCAATAGAGGAACTCAAACTGTCTTGTGTGTTTTGAGCAGTTGCTCTGGCAGTCTGGATTTTCCTCATATTCTTGGGACCTTGAAACTACTAAAACAGAACATCTGTGGGGCCACCCTTCATATATGAAGCGCTCAGTATCAAGTTGAAAAAGATGGAGTGAGTCCTCTTTGGATTGATTTGCGTGGCTAGTGTCCAGGATATAAGAATCATGCCTTTCTTCAACAGGCACTTCTAGCCAATGAAAGGAATATAATCTAACTATTCCTTCAAAGCATAAAGCGCTTGCACCACCCTAGAGCAAAGAAAACATTTACTCCCATAACTAAATGGATGTTTTCTGTCTTTACCATCAATTTCCCTGTTCAGTGTAGTCGGGATGCAGATACCTCTGGACTGTCTTCAACATAGATGTCTCAGAATTAATGTGTATGTTGATGGCAGAGGAAATAATGGAAAGGCCAAGTCTTAGGCTTGCCCGCTGAACTACATAGCTACTAGAATGCTGACATTTTTGTGAGCTAGCTCCTTATGTATGAAATTAAGCTAGAAAAGGGTATCCCCTGGCAGACCCTTAGCAGAAACAGGGTCTCAGTGAGTTTCTTCTTAGAAATCAGCAAATCTTGCCTTTTCCTGAGCTGAATATATAATATATGAGTTGTCTAATAACTTTAAATATCTACTAAATTAAATGTCTAATAACAAACTAGGTGCCTTTTATATGTTGAACCTCCAGACAAAATCTGTAGGGTTTTCTACAGACCTAAGGTGTGCCTTTTTTCTAACATAATTTTAAAGTGGATACAACTGTGTTGCCCTGATAAGAAGGAGGCACCCCAAACACTTTCTACTTCCAAGAACTCAGAAGGGGTACAGTTAAAGTGGACAGAATTCCATCTGCATAAGCCCCACCCTCCTACGTTTTCAGAAGGGGCCCTGACATATATACTTTTAAGTGCCATTAGTAATCTGGATGTTTTCTCAGGCTTCAGATACAAAGCTGCCTTGCGTTAAAGGGATTCCTAGACAGTACAGTGGCCTTTCCATAAAGGCTGCCACCATCAGGGAGTCATCTACATAGGGAGACTGAGCATTGTTGAGCCACAATTTCATATACTGCAGATGCTCTCTAATGGGTCCTTCTAATCAGAAGTGATTTGTTTAAGTCACATTTTATAGAATCCGTGGACATTGGAAAAGTGAAAACAGACCAGTGTGGACATCCAGCGTAGCATAAGATGACTATTATACCTCCAACAATGTCTTATGTATACACAATTAAGGTCTAAACAAATTTTCTAATAGACCAGAAATCTGTACATCTCTGGCAAGCAAGTTTTTCATGGGATGGCTAAAGATTTCTCATAAAAGCTTCTGACTCACTATGATTAAGCATCAAGTAATAAAAACAGATTCACCATTACCACCCCCCCACCCTTTTACTGTAGGCTGACATAAGCTGGCAAGGTTATTGCTTTGCAAACCCGCATGTTAGGTCATTAAGGCTGCATGTATGTCATGACTAAATGGCCATTAAATGTTTCTCAAGTTCATAGCAGGGAAGGCCATTAACAAATGCATATGCAAAACTAGAGCACTCTTCAAATTTCTATTATGAGAGGCAAACATTTGCTAGCATGTGTAAGGCTTTAGGCTAGGTTTCTAAATTTGGAGATGTAAAAATATCGACAAATCCTGACTCTGAGCTTCACATATAATTGGAAAATTAAACTATGATACTATTCTCTAGTAAGCGTCAATGAGCACAAAGATGGTTTAACAAGTTGGTGATGTAAAATAAAATAAAAGCTGACAATAAATTAAACCAAATACTAATTATATATCTTTCTTTCCTTTGAGATATTTTCTGAGGGTTTTAATTGGAAGATGTATTTACAGAAGCCAAAGCTAGCTGTCAAAAAAAGAAAAACAAAGCAATAAAACAAAACCCAAAGCAAGCTGTCAAAATAGTCTTAAAGTCCTTTGTGACTGACTGTTCAGCATAATGCAGTCTAAATGGTTGGCTGAATTTTTTCTCTGCAGATCAGATTATTTTGGCATTGCAAAACCATCTTGCCTATCCACAACCTCAAAATGGTGGGGAGAATTCCAGAAATACTTCCAGAAGACAGCTTATTTTTTTTTTTTTATTCTTGAAGATCTCATCACCATCAATTAGTATTTATTAGTCATCCAAGTCTGTGCTGTGGAACTGAATGATAACACCTCATTTATTTTGCATTGCTGTAGAACAAAATGATGCATGTCAGTAAATTTTCTAGAAAACAGGAGCTTGTGTTTTTTTTAAATAAATCTACCTTTATCTAACCATAATGAAGTGATTCTTTCTTTCTTTTTTTTTTTTATTTATTTATTTCTAGGAGAGAGAGAGAGACAGCGTGAGCAGGGGAGGGTCAGAGAGAGAGGGAGTCACAGACTGAAACAGGCTCCAGGCTCTGAGCTGGCAGTCAGCACAGAGCCCGACGCGGGGCTCGAACCCACGAACCGCGAGATCATGACCTAAACGAAAGTCGGAGCTTAACCGACTAAACCACCCAGGCGCCCCTGAAGTGATTCTTTCTAACATGTGCCAATATTTATCTATATTCTTAAATATGGGATAGGAAACGTAAGCTAAACTTTTAAGGTCATTGTTAGGAACATCAGCGATTAACAATATTATTGAGAAGAAGCTGAGGAGGAAGTGGTATTTGTGGGGAGGCAATAGACGGCTGGCATTAAGAATCTAGACTGCATGTGGACTTCAGTTGTGCTTCTGACCAGCTAGACAAGCCTGGTCAGTTCAACTTTCTGCATATTGGTTTCCTCTTTAAAAGGAGTAACAACAGTACCAAACATTGGGTTGCTGTAAAGGTAAAAGTCTTGCAGAAGACTTAGACCAGAGTCCAGCACAGCATAAACAGTCAACAAGTTGTAGCTCTTGTGATGACTAGTCTTGCTTTCATTTTTAATGTCTGCTATTCAATCTGCGGTCTTCTGGGAAAGCACACATGCTTATTAAAATTGCATATAATAGGGGGCTCCTGGGTGGCTCAGGTGGTTAAATGCCCAACTCTTGATTTCAGCCCTGGTCATGATTTCAAGGTTCTTGAAACCAAGCCGGTGTTGGGGTCTGCAATGGCAGTGCTGGGCCTGCTTAGGATTCCCTCTCCCCACCGCTCATGTGCATGCTCTCTCTCTCTCAAAATAAATAAATAAGCTTTGAAAAAAAAATAAATAAAATTGCATTTAATAGAACATGAGCTTTCTTAGAGTTATTTTGGCTGCTTCAAGGCAGTTTTTATTTAGAGGTGTGTGTGTGTGTGTGTGTGTGTGTGTGTGTGTGTGTGTTAAGAATCTTTAACCCCAAAAACCAAACAATCCAGTGAAGAAATGGGCAGGAGATATGAACAGACACTTCTCCAAAGAGGACATCCATATGGCCAACAGACACATGAAACAATGCTCAGCATCCCTCCTCATCAGGGAAATACAAATCAAAACCACACTGAGATACCACCCCGTGCCAGTCAGAGTGGCTAAAATGAGCAAATCGGAGAACTCTAGATACTGGCGAGGATGTGGAGAAACAGGCACCCTCCTATACTGTTGGTGGGAATGTAAACTGGTGCAGCCCCTCTGGAAAACAGTGTGGAGATTCCTCAAAAAATTAATAGAACTCCCCTATGACCCAGCAATAGCACTGCTAGGAATTTACCCAGGGGATATAGGAATGCTGAGGCATAGGAGCACATGTACCCCAATGTTCATAGCAGCACTCTCCACAATAGCTAAAACATGGAAAGAGCCTAAGTGTCCATCAACAGATGAATGGATCAAGAAGATGTGGTTTATCTATACGATGGAATACTACATGGCAATGAGAAAGAATGAAATCTGGCCATGCGTAGCAACATGGATGGACCTTGAGGGTGTTATGCTGAGCGAAATAAGTCAGGCAGAGAAGGACAAATACCACATGTTTGCACGTACAGAAGGATCAGGAGGAACTGAATGGAAGACCGTGGGAGAGAAAGGGGGAAATAGTGGGGGAGAGGGAGGGAGGCAAACCATGAGAGACTCTTGAATGCTGAGAAAAAACTGAGGACTGATGGATGTGTGTGGGGGGGAGATGGGCATGGAGGAAGGCACTTGTGGGGATGAGCACTGGGTGTTATATGGAAACCAACTTGACAGTAAACTATTTGTAAAAAAAAGAATCTTTAACATGAGATCTACCCTCTCATGTTTTTAACAGGTTTTTAAACATACAGTAGAACAGTGTTGTTAACTTTAGGCCCGGGGTTGCACAGTAGATCTCTAGAGCTTATTCCTCTTGCATAACTGAAACTGTACTTACTAACTGAAACTATGTACTTACTGAAAAGCTACACCCCATTTTACATTCGGCTGTCCCAGTCCCTGGCAATCATCATTCTACTCTGGGCTTCTATAAATTTGACAATTTTATATAAAATCTCATATACATGGCATCATGCAGTATTTGACTTTCTGTGACTGGCTTATTTCACTTAGCATAATGTCTAAAAGGGTCACCCATGTTGTCACATATGGCAGAACTTCCTCCTCTTCCAAGGCTGCATAACAGTCCATTATATGTATAATACCACATTTTCTTTACCTGCTCATCTGTTGATGTAGATTAAGGTTGCTTCCACATTTTGGCTATTGTGAATAATGCTGCAATAAACATGGAAGTACAACTATCTCTTTAAGACCTCAACTGCAATTCTTTTGGGCAAACCCTCAGAAGTGAAATTGTATATCATATGGTAGTTCTATTTTTAATTTTTTTTGAGGATCTTCCTTACCATGGTCCACAATGATTGCACTAATCCACACTTCTATCCACCATTTTACAGTCCCACCAACAGTATACAATAATTCCATTTTCCCTTCATCCTTGTCAGAACATTTTTGTTTTCTGGATAACGGCCATCCTACAGGTATGAGATGATATTTCAGTGAGTCTTTGATGGGCATTTCTCTGAGGGTCACTGGTATTGAGCATCTTGGTATGTGCCTATTGGCCATTTACATGTCTTCTTTAGAAACATTTCTATTAAAGTCCTTTACCAACTTTTAAATGTCTATTTTTTGTTTTGATTTGTTATGTTGTTTGTTGTGTTGTTTGCTGATTTTGCTATTAAGATATAGGAGTTCCTTTTATGTTTTGGATATTAACTCTTTATCAGACCTATGGCTGACAAATAGTTTCTCGCATTCTGTGAACTTAGAGATGCTTGACTCTTCGCCAGTGTATGCAAATTCTGGATATCTAACCCATAGAAAAACACCCATATATAAATACAAACTCAAGCAACCTGGAGATGGACTTGACAGAAATAAACTTTGATATCATTAGTAAAAAACAAAACAGAAACAAAAACAAAGGGAAGAATTATGAGAAAAGCAATGGTATTAAAAATTGCAAAGCAGGGGTGCCTGGGTGCTCAGTCGGTTAAGTGTGTGACTTCAGCTCAGGTCATGATCTTGCAGCTTGTGAGTTCGAGCCCCTCATTGGGCTCTGTGCTGACAGCCTGGAGCCTGGAGCCTGCTTCAGATTCTGTGTCTCCTCTCCCTGTCTTTCTCTGCCCCTCCCCTGCTCATGCTCTGTCTCTCTCAGAGATAAAATAGAAACAGTAAAAAAAAAAAAAAAATTAAAAATTGTAAAGCAGACATCCATATGGGATACATTTCTTTATTTAAAAAAAATTAATATTTAATTTTGAGAGAGAGCATGTGCCCGTGTGTGAGGAGGGGAGGGGCAGAGAGGGAGACAGAGAATCCAAAACAAGCTCTTTGCTGACAGTGCAGAGCCCGATGTGGGACTCAAACTCATGAACTCTGAGATCATGACCTGAGCGGAAGTCAGATGCTTAACTGACTGAGCCACCCAGGTGCTCTGGGATACATTCCATTTCAATATTAGATGTTTTAAAGTTGATATACAAATTAGTGTTTTATACATTTGCTCAAATAGGCCCTTACTCTTTCCAAGTATAAATTACTTTAGCTGGAATTGTATGTGTTACTATGGCATTACAAAATTTGTAATAGTTTATTCATTAATTCAGAAATACTTCTACATTTGTACCATGGAAGTCATAACATTCCCTTAACAAATGTCTGCACCTCTCCTTTATCTATTTTCTAACACTGCCATCTGGTTTCCCTTAAAAACGGAGATGATAGCATGTCTCTCACCACCTGAGAAGGGACACAGACAATAAACAAATGAGATCAGCCCACTCACCCTGCCTAGGCCTGTGTGGTTTGGGCAGCCGGGTAGCAGCGAAGGCAGCTCTAATTGCATTGCTTACTCTTGGTTTTATCCTCAGGTCTTACAGACCACAGGATATGTAGAACCTCAAACTTGCCTCAGAAATCTAAGATTTTGAAGACCCTGATGGCCAAAGACTTCATTCCTATGACCTTACACTCTATGTAGAGCCGGGGGATGACATAATGTGGGTTTCATCCATAAACAGACTGGTGTCTCACTTTTCCTGAGTGAATAACTACTCTCTTTCCTTTGCCAAGGAAGGCTAGTTTTCCAGATGCCTGGCAAATGAACGGGTTTTAGAAAATACTTTGATTTCTATGAAAGAAACGTGTTCTAGAAATACAGAGTAGAATAGAACCTCTTAAAACATGACTCATTATTAGAGATTTGTCTAGAATTCAGGTTTCTTCAGGCCTTGTGGAAGAAAACTTATGTATACACAGGAAGCTGGATTTAAGACAGGAAGTTGATCTATACCCACTGGATCTCCGAGAGACATGTAAAAATGTAGATAACCTGAGATAAATGATACGAGCTGACTCTGTCATGTTTGGGCATTGTCCAGGAGCCGGCAAACTTCTCCTGTAAAGGGCCAAACAGTCAATATTTTAGGCTTTGCAGGCCAGAAGGCCTCAATTACAACAATTCAGCTTGGCTGTTGTAACACAAAAGCAGCCATAGATGGAATATAAAAAAATGAGCATGGCTCTGTTCCAATAACATTTTATTCACAAAACCAGGGAGCGGGTCAGATTTGGCACAAGGGCCGAAATTTGCTGACCCCGAGTATAGCAGAATAATTACCGGGTGTATTGTGTAAGAGACGGAGTTAAAATCCCAGCTCTGACTTTTTCTAAATGACCTTGGAATATTCTTTTTTTTTTTAAATTTTTTAAAATGTTTTTATTTATTTCTAGGAGAGAGACAGACAGCGTGAGCAGGGGAGGGTCAGAGAGAGAGGGAGTCACAGACTCTGAAACAGGCTTCAGGCTCTGAGCTGGCAGTCAGCACAGAGCCCGACGTGGGGCTCGAACCCATGAACCGCGAGATCATGACCCAAGCGAAAGTCAGACGCTTAACCGACTAAGCCACCCAGGCGCCCCGACCTTGGAATATTCTTAAACTTCTCTGAGCCTCTCATTCTTTGTGAAAGGGGAGATGACACCCTATCCAGGGGGTTGGTGAGGAGTACATGAGACAATGAATGAATGCAAAGTGAGTGCAGAACTTATTGGCTGACATATCCAGCCAATCTGTATGGTACCTAAGTTCCTTTAACTAATTTCATTCCTGCTTCCTTGGGACTTCCTAAGAAGGAAGTATATCTCAGAATCAACTTTATAGCACTCTAGGCACACCAAAGTCAAGGACATTACCAAAGGGATATAGGCAAAAATGGCACTCCTATAAGGCAGTCATGAAGAGATGGAGCACAGAAAGAGTCCTTTTTTCCCTCCAGGATTTGACAGATACTGAAGGTCCTAATACTTAGGTCATCATTGCCCTTGTCATTTAGCCTCCATAAGCAGACCACAGCCCAACATAGGACAGAAGGTGTGTGTGTGTGTGTGTGTGTGTGTGTGTGTACACGCATAAACGTGCATTCACATGCAGGAGTGTATGTGTGTGTATTGTTTAAATGTGGCACATTATGAAAGAACATGGCATGGACTATCAAATGACAATCTATTAGATCTGTGTAGCAATGCTATATTTTCCCATTTCTTGTCACTCATGTATCTAGTTCTATGGTAGAAGACCTAACTACCCCCATCTGAACCCCCAGCAGCAGAGGAGAAGGAGAAAATCAAGTTCTTTTAAAATCATTTCTTCCTGAATTCAAAAAGCCACTCCGTCAGGTTGCTAGAGGGGTTGTGGGTGGGGGGATGGGCTAACTGGGCAATGGGCATTAAGGAGGACACGTGCTGGGATGAGCGCTGGGTGTTATACGGAGGGCATGAATCACTGGATTCTACTACTGAAATCATTGTTGCACTATATGCTAATTAAGTGGGATGTAAATTAAAAAAAAATAAAAACATTTTAAAAAGTCAATCCCTCAGACCTCAACAAGCATATTTTTTGATAACCTGACCCATAATGAGATTATAATACATTTTGGAAAATAGAAATGATACGTAAAGCCTTTCTTATCTAGTGTATTTTTTATTTCCAAGCTTATGCACAGTGCTTCACTCAACCTCCCATGACCGGATGAGGAGGGCAGTGGGATGACTCCACAGTCAGACTGCTGGATTGGAATCCTCCCTCCAGTACTGGCTGGAACCGCAGGCAGATTACTAAACCTCATTTTTCTTTGTCTAGGAAATGCCCATTTCATAAACTGGCTGTGAAGATACAAAATGCACATAATGCTCTTAGCACAGTATCTACCACATGAAAAGTCCTTCTAAATGTAGTTTACTGTCACTGTTAGCATCCCCGTTTACCAGACATAAAGCACAAAATGCTAAGAATGATGTGACTTTCCGGATGTCTGCCTGGTGACATCCCAATAGGACCAGAGCTGGTACCACACAAGAACTTCTTTTACAGGTGGCCTAGCTACTTCATGACCTTTTTAAGTCTACACCAGACTTGTACTGATGAAGATGCTTATTCTCATCAGTTCCTAATTCCACTGGTAGAAGTCAGAGAGGTAAGGTCAGCACTTGGGGTTAAGGGATGCATGAGAGGAAATGATGAATCAGGTTTCATGGTTGCTATTAGAATACTGTTTGAATGGTTTCTGTCCTTCTTATTAACAGTACACAACCAGGATGCAGATTCAACTTTCCTTTTGCTTTCATACTTGACAAATCCAGGTAGGGCAGGAGAACAGAGCACATGGAAATAATTGCAAGAGGAAAAGAAGGATTCTATTCTCTCTGAAACACCACGAGACCACAAAATGGAAGCTACCTGGCTGCCGCCTCTCTTTGCCAGTCATTCAAAGTGGTGGATTTGACTTTTTCATCTACTTTGTCAGGGATCTAGTCCTTATCTTGTTTGTTCTTTCCTTGGTGGATCTGAGCCCTGAACTCACCCTGAAGTTCCTGTGGCAGATTGGAACTCTCAAGGACTCACCAGAGACTTTGTCAGATGGAGCAACTAGTATGAGATGCTAAATTATTGAGATGCTAATAAGCTTAGAAAGGAACACCCTCCAGAGTGTGGAGTGGGCACCCATGCACATTGGTACTTACCAAAATGTAATTTCACCAGGTGATAAAGATTTCATTGAAGAATGACAGCAACTGTATATTTATAAAGTACCTCGGCATTTAAGGGTATAAATGTGTCTCATAAAATATCAGTCTTTTTCTCTGCTTTGCTGAAAAGATTGGGGCTTGATGAGAATGAAAATTTTCTAAGGTCTCGTGAAATCAGTACCGGGGAGGAAAGTTCACATTGTTGGAGAAAACAATCCAGTGAGATCCACCTATGTGCTTGATTTTCAACCATTGTCTTAGGGTGCATATAAATGTTTCAAAGGCTCTTTCATGATTAGTGTGAGTGCTTAGCACTGACCAAGCAAACTACATCGCTATAGCATATCATATGATTGTATGGCATACATCAAGTCAAGACTGTAGGGCTATCCATCTCAACCAAATTAGGGAATGTAGACAAAGTTACATAAAGGAAAAGGGCACCAGGCTACCATCTTTGTACACATTTTCAACAAGAACGAAAAAGACAACATGATTAATGTCCAGAAGGTAACAACTACAGGTAGCTGAGTCTAAGGTAAAGATATTATTAACTCTTTCCAGTATTCCTCCATGCCCTTGTCTACTTCACCCCCCTCTCCTCCCTTCTTCTCTAGAAGAGAAAGTCCATTACATGCTAGCTCATGTTAAAGGGATAGAATGAGAGTAATTCATTCATTCATTCATTCATTCATTCATTCATGTATTAAAGTTTATTAATTTTTCAGAGAAAAACAGTGTGAGTGGAGTAGGGGCAGAGAGAGAGGGAGAGAGAGAGAATCCCAAGCAGGTTCCATGCCTTCAGCACAGAGCCCGAAGTAGGGCTCGAACTCATGAAACCGTGAGATCATGACATGAGCTGAAACCAAGAGTCTGACACCTAATTGACTGAGCCACCCAGACACCCTATAAGTGAGAGTAATTCTAATGATGTGTTACATTTGTCCTAAAATTTCACCTGACACATTTGTCACCTTATGGCAAACAGTGAGTATCTATAAATTTTAGGCACTGTGTATTACAAGTCTATTAGGAACAAATCAGGATATATATTAAAATGTAATAACAAAGCGTAGTACTGAGAGCCAGAAGACATGTGCTCTAAATTTGGTCGTACTGATATCTAGATCTGTGACCTCAGGTGAGGCATTTCAATCTCATTGAAATGAGAAATCTTCTCATTTCTGAGATGATAAATGGCCTACGTGATACCTATAGATATTTTCAGCTCTGACATTGTCACAAGAAATAGACTTCATAGATTGCACAGATATGTAGGCTTGGCCCCTAGTACTGCTATGTGATAGGTGATGTATCTTTTTGATAGCACAGCTCTCCTTTTCTTGACTATATCAACTTTTTTTTTTTTTTTTTTTGGTTGTGTGGTTTGTTTGTTTTTTTGCAATAACTCCCTTTGTTTCTTAAGGGATTTGGGGTCCTTCTATCAATCAGAATTTGATTCTGGGAAGGGCCAGAGCTAATCAGTTACATGTCAGTGTGAAGTTAAGTCCATGTAGTAGTCCTGATCCAAAGCCATGTGAACCTTTAGTCTGAAATCTCCCTGAGTCCTGTGGCTTCTACCTCCACAAAAGATCACAAATAGAGACCTGTCAATTGGCAGTGTTAAGCACCTTAGTTTTGCTGTCATTGTCTCTACCTGGACACTGCTGCTGATTTGCAATAGTTCTCCCTGCCACCACCCTTGGTCACGTGGCAGGCTTGGTGCTCTTTATTATTATTATATTTTATGTTCATTTATTTATTTATTTTGAGAGAGAGAGAGAAAGAGAGAGACAACCAATGGTGGAGAGGAAGGGGGAGTGGACAGAAGATCTGAAGGGGGCTCTGTGTTGACATCAGAGAGCCTGACATGGGGTGTGAGCTCATGAGCTGTGAGATCATGACCTGAGTAGAAGTTGGACGCTTAACTGACTGAGCCACCCTGGTGCCCCAGCCTTGATGCTCTTTAAGACATTCATGTGGATCTTGGAAGTCCCCTGCTTAAATGCCTCCAATGACTTCTTATTGTAACTAGAACATCTCAACCATGGCCTACAAACTCCTACAGAATTTGACCATGGCACCTTGCTCATCTCTTCAATTTCTTCTCTTTGTTCCTTGGGCCACAAAGGCTTTTTTTTTTTTTTTTTTTTTTTTTAATTTAATTTTTTAGAACAACCTAGGCTCAATCCTGCCTCAGGGAGTTTTCACTTCTTTTCCCTTCTGCCTAGACTTCTCCTTTGCTCTCATTCTTAGACTGACCTGAGAGGGTTTGTGTGGCAGCCTCTTTTAGAGAACCCCTTGACTAGATCTGGTTAGTCTCTCTCTGCCCCCATTTCAGTTTTGTTTGCTCTCAAAGCAAACAAAGGGATCTGTTTAATCCTTGTTTTAAATTATCCTATTTATTGTTTATTACCCACCCCACTCATTAGAATGTAAGTGCAGAGGTCTTGCCTCTCTTTATCATCACCCTATTTCTGGTGCATATGTAAGTGGCCAGTATGAAGTATGCCTCCAATAAATGTGTGATGAAGAGGAAGAACGGGATCATGGAAGAGCAAAAATAAAGGGGGTGGGTGGATGGCTCAGTTGGTTGAGCATCCCACTCTTGATTTTGGCTCAGGTCATGATCCCAAGGTGCTGGGATCAAGCCCCACTCTTGATTTCGGCTCAAATCATGATCTCAAGTTGTGGGATAGAGGCCTGTGTTGGGCTCCAGACTGAGCACAGAGCCTACTTAAGAATATCTCTCCCTTTCCTTCTGCTCCCTTCCCCATCTCGTGCACTCTCTCTCTTTCTATCTCCACTAAAATAAAAAAAAAAAGAAAAGAAAAGAAATTTTGTTAGCTTGGATTAAATGAAGAGAGTACTCTGGATTAAAAGATCTCTCCTAAACGTGGGCTACTGATCACCTTCCATAGGCAAGCCATGGTGCCACTTGCTTTATACTTAATAATGGCAACCTTTGGGTACACTTGTAGGTGAAAGAGAGGAAGAGACAGAGAGAGAGAGAGAGTGTGGTGGGGATAGGAGGGAAAGGGCAGCTGTCAGGACTGCCCTTGTCTCCCCAGCTTTGCATTTGATCAGATGCTCAGAGAGAGGCTCTGGCTGGGTGTGCTTCTTTGTGAGGCCCACAGCCCTGTCATCATCATGAAGTGATCACTCCTCTTGAACTACATTCCTTTCAGATGTGGTTCCAAGAAGAAATGCTGTGACCAAGATCCAAGACAAGTTAGTACCAAAATGGGAGCCATAAACTGGGGTTCCACTTGCCAGTCCATCTCACGTGAGCTTCTTTGTGGAATACATTTATGGAATGCCTACTAGGTGTGAGGCATGGAGGTCTCTATTCCTTCTGTCATGTCATTTATTTGCTATTACTGGAATCTTTCAGCATGGGCGCTTTTAGAAGAGTCTCCCTAGTTTTCTGTGGGCCCTCAAACATCACAGATATTTTACCAAATAGAAAGTTATACTCTTTTGGTCTAAGGAGGAAAGGCTGGCTCCAGATGAACAATGGGTTGATAAAGGATTGCCCCCCACCCCCAGAGCTTGAAGGACCTTCCAAGACTGAAGATAGGAAAGAATAACAGAATAACTGTACTCCTTAATCATAGCTGTTTTCTAGAAAGGCTGTGATAAGCTCATCCACACTGAAATAGAAATGGATTCTAAGATTTGAGGAGGATTTGCATTAACAGTGTAGAGAGGCTCCATTGCCTTAACCACAAGAATAAAGCTCTAATTTAAAATTTTTGGGTAATAAGAAAGTATATTTATATGTCTAAAGGCAGAGGTGTCTACACAGGATTTCTGAAATGATTCTCTGCAGATTCCCACCTCCCTATCACCTGGATTCAAATCTTGATCTATCACTTATTGATCGTTACTTTTCTTAACCTTCATTTCCTTATCTGTGAAATGGAAATATCTGTGGAGTGGAAATAATCACACAGAACTTTCAGGGCTGTTAGAAGAGAAATACACTTAAAGCCCCCACCAAAGACAATGGGGAAGACTGAACTCAAGTAAGGGCCCTGACTGTTGGTGTTGGAAAACTGTGAGCTCAGCCCACAGTAGGGATTTGGGAAAATAATTTATTTGTATTTTGCCCCTCTTTGTCTATGTTTACCACATTTCATCAGCCTTCTAACTTATTCTAGAAGATAACAACCCCCCCAGAAATGTCAAAGGATGAAAACATTGAGAGTCAATTTTAACAATTACTTTGTTGGCCTCGATATACTTTCTAAATTCTGAGCAGATAGCTATTTGATTTTATTCCCAAATTACATGGCTTGCTTTTATGAAACAGGGCCTCTTCAGTTACCAGTTGCTAAGGAGGAATAACTGGGAAAGTCCCTAGATCTTATATGCCTAAGGGCTCTGGAATGTTGTGGCTTTTGTTTTTCTTAGCCAGAGGATATGCAAATATTTAACTATGAATCATATGAGCTGGGACTTCCTTATAGTAATAGTGGCAGGCCATGGAGAGCCTTTCTTTTGTCAATGTCGGGATAATCAGGGGCCTCAGAGGATATTTACTCAACTTCTGATCAGAGTCCTTGCTCCTCCTTTTCCATGGAAGTACCCTCTGGAAAGTCTCAGAGCCTCCAGATTACTTTTTTCTAAGATGCCACTGAGAGTTTTTAATGTTAGAGATTAGAGGGCAGTTTTGGTGATTCTTTTTTTTTTAATGTTTTTATTTATTTCTGAGAGAGAGAGAGAGGGACAGCGTGAGCAGTGGAGGGGCAGAGAGAGAAGGAGATACAGAATCTGAAGCAGCCTCCAGGCTCTGAGCTGGCTGTCAGCACAGAGCCGGACGTGGGACTCGAACACATGAACCGTGAGATCATGACCTGAGCCGAAGTTGGATGCTTAACCGGCTGAGCCACCCAGGTGCCCCCAGTTTTGGTCATTCTAATCCAGAACATTTTAATTTTTTCTATTCTCATTCATTCAACACATTTTTTGAGTACTTTATGAAGAGAGCTGAAGGGAATGGTGAAAAAAGACAAACTCCAAACCCTAAAAAGATGATCCTTTAAGGTCATACAGATGGGTTAAAATAGAAGATTTAAGGGATGTTCTGAAGTATAGGATAGTCCAGGGGATCAAGTGAAAAAATGTTAGCTGACCAGGAAAATGATCGGGAGAGGAGATTTAAGAATATTCAGGAGAGCAAGTGGCATTTCAGCACAGGAAAGGAGGAACAGAGATCATCAGTGACAGTATGGTGATAGAAATGTGATTTCAAGTTGAGGGGTGACATAGCTGTATCAAAAAACATATGGCTTGTGCGACTGGAGCAGCTCAGGATGGAGAGAACATACATTTTGCCCACAAGACTGGTAAAAAAGCAGGCTGGAAATACAGAGACTAGATTACAAAGCACAAGGTATTTGAGCAATGAGTTGTGAAGATAGAGAGAGGTGTTTTAGTGATGCTCCAAGGTAAGGGGCTTGAAGCAAACATTCCATGGGAAAAAATGGATGTTAAAAAGCTAAGTTAAAAAGCTAAGGACAATTAGGAAAACAAGAACAAGCTCTGAAAACATTGATCACATGAGTCTTTTAAATAGTAAGCTCTCCTCCTTCATTTAGTTATAATTCCTTCACTAAAATTGTATTTATAGAATATTCATTCAGAATCACATCCATGTTGTAAGCTAAGGAAAATTAGTTTGTTATTTCTGAAATCTGACTACTATGGTATCCATTTCTTTAAATCCAATATTTATTCCCGAGATCCCACTGTGCCCGGCACAATGTCAGGAATATAATGGCTAAAGAAGCAGCCCCTGCATTATTTGCAGTGGTCCAGAGCTGAAAACCAAGTTCATGTCACCAGAGAATAGCTGAATGTATGGTGGTACATCCACACAGCGAGATGAATGTCATGTGGGTGGTGAAAAGAATGAGCTGGGGCTTTGCCAAGTGACTTGGAGAGGTTGCAGAGTAAGAACAGTAACTCACAAAAAATTATGTTTAATATGATCCCATTGTTGAAAAAAAATTTTCCATTAATGTAGGTGAAACGCGAGGCCATGAGAGAAGAAAATAAATGGGTATTTTTCTTATATGGATTTTTAACAAGTCTTACTGGGGATGGCAACTCTGGGAGGAAAAGGACAGATAACATCCATGATTAGAAGAAAAAAAAGAAAAGAAAAAAAAATGACATAATCTCAGTTATATGTATATGGGTGTGGGAGGGTGGTTCATTAAACAAATGCATGAGAGGACAAAACCCGAAATTCTAATGATGATTATTTCAGGTTCAGGGTAATGATACTCCGGGTAACCTTTCTCTTCTTCAGTATATTTTCGGGATTGAGTTAATGTTTACAGTGGACAAGTATTATTTATGTAATAACAAAATTATTTTTTCCACGGGATGTAAGGGACTTGAGAGTCTAATGAGCATAACAGACAAATTAGCAAAAGACAGAAAGGCTGCATGGCATAGTGTCTAATTGCAATATTGTGGAGCCAGACCTCCTGACCTAGAATCCTAGCTTTCTTCCTAGCGATGAGAACAAAGGAAATGTGTTCAATTCTCTATGCCTCAGTTCCCTTATCTGTAAATTAGTCAAAATAATAGTAATACTTTCATAGAGTTGTAATGAGGATCAGACAAATTACCACTTAAATTAGTGCCTGGCACATAACAGAAACGAGACAGGTGTTTTTGTTACATGAAATAATAATTGTAAGAGAGTATCCCGAGTGCCATGATACAGTCTCCAAGGAAGATTGTGGAAGACGATCAGTCACAGAGAAGTTACTGCTTGGATCTGGGGTTGTCCAGCAGGGGGTTGGAGAAGTTCTCTGAGTAGTATAAATTTGGACCAATGGCGAAGACATTCAACACTGTACTCAGAGAGAAGATGGGAAAGGAGGTATCTGGGGTAGAAAAGAAGGCAAATCAATACCTAAGATGACCAAGGTACTCTTGTGTCTATTCGGGGTTTTGGTTTGTTTGTTTTACCAATAGGGTGAAAGACAGCAAGCTGTTCAAATCTAAGGAATGGAATCTAAATGTGTTGGTTGCCCCTTTATGGGTTATTATGTCTTCCATCTTTATCCTTTACTGAATTTTTTTTTTAGTTCCATCATCCACCTGCCTTATATGTTTCATTCCATTTGACACTGTCTTCATTCATTGAATAAGGTGATCTAAGATACTGGTCAAAGGCATGAACACTTTCTGAAAAGCCCAGACACCTGTGTAACTCCCTAAGTCCAATATTCAAGGCTAGGTCATCATGCTTCCATAAGCATACATCATGAACTTGTCCATGATGATTATCTCTTAATCATATACCACTTTCCCAATCCATTCCCTAACTCACTACTCACACTTCCTTCCGTTACCTCAAAACTTATTCTCAGTCTCATGAAAAAGATCCCTGAGGCATTTGATTTTGAATAAAGATAAAACCCTTCTTATTGTAGAAAAATGTGATTATGGATATTAAATTGTAAAGGGACTTACAATTTAATAAAAATATTTAATAACAACTTATTGGCTGTAAGTTGGTTGGAAAGATGCAAAGAACAATGGATAGAAAGTAGGAAGAAGAAACGTCTCCCAAAGGAGAGATGGAAATTGGGAAATAGTAGTAACAGAAACTAAAGGGGGAAACTCTCCCACAGAGACTTCTGTAATGACCTATTTTATGTTCTTCTTATATGTCACACAAAAAAAAGTGCAAACGAAACTATCATGCAGTGCTCATCTGCCCGAAAAGAAGGACTAATTGAAACTATAAAACTAGAAGAATAAAAGTCTTTTTCCTCAATGGACATGAAAGTGTAGAAAATCTATCTGGATCTCTAGATGAAGGGAGAAAGAGTATGTCCAGAGGGAATACATTTCATGGGTACTTGGATATATAAAGACCCTGATTTCAGTGATTGTACAATAATTTAACATGACAGAATGTAACACTGAAAATAATGCTGGTTATCATAGTGGGTGCCAGGGTACACGGCTCAGATCTGGCCTTCAGAAACACTCCTTTCCCAAACTGATGCAAATGTTGCCTGATGACGACTCAGAGCTGACTCCTTCCCCAGGAACTGCCCTCAGCTGAAAACAGTCTTTTTGCCACACCTTTTCCTGGGGGCCAGCCTCAAAGAGGTGACAAAGTGACATATGAGTATCTAAAGACTAATACTACAACCTCCCCATGGTAGTAAGAGGTTTTTTTTAAATGTTTTATTTATTTCTTAGAGAGAGAGAGAGAGACAGTGTGAGCAGGGGAGTGTCAGAGAGAGAGGGAGACACAATCTGAAACAGGCTCCAGGCTCTGAGCTGGCTGTCAGCACAGAGCCCAACACGGGGCTTGAACCCATGAACCGCGAGATCATGACCTGAGCCGAAGTCAAACATTTAACTGACTGAGTCACCCAGGTGCCCCGGTAGTAAGAGCTCTTAATTAAGGGCTCTGTCCACCTGGAATATCGACCCTGACAGCAAAGACCTAGAAAACAATCCCTAAAGGCTGTAGCTTTGTCCTATGTCACCCATTTGATTTCCATCGAGTATAGTTCTAAATCAAACCTGAAATATTTTAGTGTCCTTCATACTACTTACCTGACATTATGGTTTTGGTTGTTTTGGTTTTGGTTTTGGTTTTCTGTTTCCTTTTAATTGGAAATGTCAAAGATGGGGAGGCACATCTAAGCAGGACTGTCCTCCTAAAATAATAATTCCCAGAAGGGACTTCACAACAGCAGCAGCAAATCAGAAATGAGTGCCATCATCTAGAGTTGTTTGTTTAACACACTGATGGGTCAACGACTCATTTATCAAATGATCTGTTTCCCATTACTTTTAGTGTGTTTTTGGTTTTGTTTTGTTTTCTGTTTTTGTTTTTCTTAGAGCACAACTGGGGAGGGGCAGAGAGAGGGTGTGAGAGAGAATCCCAAGCAGGCTCTGCACTGTCAGCACAGAGCCCTATGTGGGGCTTGAACCCATGAACTGTGAGATCATGACCTGAGCCGAAACCCAGAGTTAGATGCCCAACTGACTGAGCCACCCAGGCACCGTTTCCATTTTTAAAAATACTTTTGTATTTTCAAATACTTTTGTATGGGTATCCATACTTTTGCACAGATATTAATACATACTCAGATCTGTGACAGAAATATTATCTAGAATATGATTCGTATTTTTTGAATCTAGTCCCTCGAGGTTTCAGTTTTATCACAAAATCATTTTGATGTGTGGCAGATCAGTGTGAGAATAATCAGTGACAATCTGTTGATGCCAAGGGGTTTCACCAAGTCATAAGTTGCTTCTTCTGTCTCACAGTAAATGCATTCAGCCTTCCTCCAAGTTCATTGATGGGCAGTGAACCCAAAGCCAAACAACAAAGAGAAATCGATCATTCCATGATGATTGACTAGACTTTTCCCATTGCTTGGGCCTATGCTGTATTCAGTGCACCGTGTAGACCCAGGCTGTCCTTGCCTCGCCTCGCCTCCCCTCTCCTCTCCTCTAGAACCCAATGCAGGAGTCATTTCAGGAACCCTGATGACATTCCTCTAGGATATGATATTATGCTAACAAGTACCAGCCAGTTTTGCACATTCAGCTTTTGTGATGGTCCTACTTTTGCTGTCTGTACTCCCCCGGGGCACTGCATGGCTCTGTCCATTAAGTGTCTGACTTTGGATCAGGTCATGATCTCATGGGTCATGGGTTGAGCCCCGCATCGGGCTCTGTGCTGACAGCTCAGAACCTGGACTGCTTTGGATTCTGGGTCTCCTTCTCTCTCTCTCCCTTCCCCGCTTGTGCTCTGTCTCTCAAAACTAAATTAAAACATTTAAAAAAATAATAAATAAATAAAATGAAAGAACCTGACATCATTGTAAATGACCTGGCTTGATGCCACATACACATTTGTATCTATAAAAAGTAAAGTAATTTGGACCTAAGTGTAGGCACAGTTTTCTTTTTCCAGAAAACAAAGTGACTTTAAATTAGGGCATAAAATGGAGTATTTTCTTTATTATATTACTATTATTAGTTTTAAATATTTGACAAGACGTAACAAATTTGAACTACATTATCCTCCTCAAGTGACTTATGAGGGCAGCCCACTGACTTTGAGTGACATTCTGATCCGCATAATTGCCTTGCAAAAGCATTTGCACACATTCACCACAGCAGCCATTCAAAGCCCTTTAAAAATCCCCGAGTCACAGACTTACACAAAGCTCTGTAAGGTAAATGGGTGGCCAATACTATTGTCTCCCCTCTAACTAAGGGGACAACCACATTCTCCATTTGGAATATTCTATTTTTATGCAATACTCCTTTCTGCTGACTTAAGTCATTCTCCTCAATAAGGTCTACAACAATAGCTTTACCCTTTTACATTAAAGATTTGAAGAGAGGAAACTGTTTCCAAATATCCCACGTATTTCAGGGGCGCCTGGGTGGCTCTATCGGCTAAGCATCAAACTTGGGCACAGGTCACTGTCTCAGGGTTCATGAGGTTGAGCCCCACATCAGGCTCTGTGACAACAGCTTGGAGCCTGGAGCCTGCTTTGGATTCTGTGTCTCCCTCTCACTGCCCATCCCCTGCTCACATTCTGTCTCTCTCAGTCTCTCTCGCTCAAAAATAAAATTAAAAAAAATTAAAAATCCCACATATTTCACCCTCAATAAAGGTTTCTAATCACAAGAGATTTGAGGCCTTTTATTTTCTTCCAAATTTCCAGGCAGACTGAAAATCCTGCCGACAGCATTACTGACACTCAACTGGCTTCTGTCTGCTTCCCGTCAACGACAGGAAGCCACCTCATAAGGTGGCTTGTCCCATCTCTATGGTGCTTTTAACTGTCAGAAAGGGCTTCACTACAGTGACCTGAAATCTGTCTCTCAGATTTATTTCACTAGTTTTGCCTTCTAGAAAAACAGAGAATGAGGAAGCTCGTCACATATTTGAAAGCATTTCCCTACTTCTCTATCCAAGTTCAACTTCCTTGGAAGATCCAACTATAACATACAGGGATGGTTTCCAGACCCTCGGTAACCTACTTATACCTTCTGAGTCAGATACTGAGTGTCAGGCTTTCCCCAAATATATGTTACCCTATATTGAAACCAGTATTTATGACACAGTCAAAGGAGAAAAGAGCACGGAGAGACTATCACTTGCCCCGCCAGAAACACGCAGAGATCGGAGATGCTAAAGCAATGTGACTGCTTTCTTTTTTCTTTGCGGTCTTTAAAACAAAACAAAAGAAAACACAAACACAAACAGAAAACACGTTCTAGAAGTCAGGAACTTCTGCTGCCCTGTCTCTATAGCATCTGGGCATAACGATGCCATACAAGTCAATACTGTTGGCATCTGGAAGAAAACTTGGATCACCGCCTCGCACCTCCTAGGTTGCATCACTTTCTTTCCTCTCCGGTCTGAGTCAGGTTCAAAGGAGCAGGAACCAGGAGGAACCCTTTGTCTTTCATCTCCGTGCCAGCACCATATTGCTCTCAGGAGCCCAGTCCTCCGGAATAGGACAGGCAGTCAGGGACGTTTCGGTCCAGTGAATAGCTGGAGGACTTCTTTCTGACTCATTATTTTATTCCACTGACTAGCAGAATACCCAAGACCTCTTTATGAGGTTCTCTATCTACTGAAAGCAAAATCTTAGCACATTGCACATTTTAGGGCTGTTGAGATTTCAAATATTTGTCTCATTGCCAGAGTTGTCTTGCAATCAATGATATTGCTTGAAAATGATTTTTTACAATTTTAAATAAACTCTTATTTATTTATACAATTCCCCATAACCCCTAAGTAAACTACAGTGGTGATATGACTTTACCACATATCTCTGCAGAATTTTAAGAGTATAATCTTAACAGTATAAACTGTTTCTTACACACTTTTTGAAATCGTATTTTAGGACTCATGGGTCTGACATGGCTATAGTTAAAAGTATATGTCAGTGCAAGTAGTCCCTCACTGGTTTATCTAAAACTCTGATATCTTAAAAGTAGAGAAAACACCAGTTGGACAAAATCACTCCTTGACTTAATAGAGACCCACGGATGAATTATGTATGAGTGACCAGAATCTCAGCTGAAATAGGAATATGGTTCAGGCTTGGGCTATCAGTGATATCTGGTGGAAATAGATGCTCTGAATCGAGTAGTATTGAGTTTAAGATCATAGCGGTGAAAGAAACCTTTGATATCACCCAATTCGGCCTCCTTATTATTTCTTAAAATGTTTACTTTGGGGTGCCTGGGTGGCTCAGTCGGTTGAGCATCTGACTTTTGATTTCTACTCAGGTCATGATCCCAGTGTTGTAGGACTGAGTCCCACTTTGGGCTCCACACTGAGCATGGAGCCTGCTTAAGATTCTCGTTCTCCCTCCACCCCTCTCCCCTGCTCACACTTGTTCTTTCTCTAAAAATAAAAATCAAATAAATAAGTACATAAATAAAAATATTTTCCTTACACTGAGGCACAGTGAAATTAAATAACTTATTCAAAGTTATGCACATAGGTGACAGCTGGTTCAGGACTATAATCTACCACTCCCGATATCTGTACCGTCACTCTCCTCCCTTTAACGGCTCCTGATGATCATGGCTTTATTTACCTTTTAAAAGTGCTAAAAAGCCTGGCAGAACTTTGTAATAAAGGCTTAGTCTTACTCAGCTCCCTAGAAGATGATTAAAATCCTTAAGCCTCCTTTTTACATTTTGAATTTCCTTCTTTGTGGAATCAACGTTGTCTATGGCTCCTTATAACACAATATACCAAGTAATCATGGGGATTGATGTGATGATGATGACAATAAAAGGATACCTCAAAAGCATTTAGACAATGTTTGGCTTCAAAGCAGTCAATTAATATTAAGTATTATAATCTGGTTTAAACATTGAGCCAACATACATATTATTACCCCCCACTTTACAGTTGGTATTAGTGAGGCACAGAGAGATTTACGTAGCTTTCTCAAGGGCTTACAACTCAGAAGAGGCAGCCTACTCACCGAACCAAGGGGCTGCATTCTTAGCTGCTACATTAACCAAGATAGTATTCTGAAGATTTTAATAAATCAAGACTAGGATGAAATGAGTGTCCTTGGGACTGAGAGGTATTTACAGATAATTTTTCAGATTTTTTTACCTGCCTTTTCTGGCTTTTTTAATGGCCACGCTGAATCCCCAAAGTGAATCATATTTATTCTGCAACCACAGATATCAAAGTACCCTCCCATCAAAGTTCGGTGCTGGGAAGAAATATTTGCTTCCCAGAAGCCCAGTTCCACATCTCAGCTTGTTTTGAAGATGCCTTCGCCATTAGTGAGAAGCCTCCACCCATTCTCTCTGCTACACACCTACATCCCAACGCAAGCTTCCAAGGCAGAAAAGCTGAATTCCCGGTACTCAAAAGCAAGCCCGAGCAAGACACCTCTCCACTCAACACTTAAAATTCTCTACCAGGCAAGATGGCTTCAAGGAATAGAGGAAGCAAATCCCTAACCAGTGACTTGCCTCCTGCACCGTTTGGAGTTCCTCCTGCTTACGGGGCATCAGCCTGCTTTCGGCAATAAGGACCATCGGAGATGAGGAAGTGTGCTTTCCCAGTCCTACATCACAGAGGGCTGAAGACAACGCGACACTAAATATGTGCAGACTTTGTGTTCGGTATGCCTGAAGGTTCCAGAGCCTGGCTGAATAGCAACAGGAACGGTTCAGGTTGGAAAATTCATTACAGAGCTTTGACAAAGCCTCCTGAAGAGTGATGTTTCAGGGTGCTCATCCTGTCACTTGACATCACGTGGCCGCTTTCAGTTTGATTAGCTTTCCCCTTCCATCACTGCTGTGAGAGGCAGATGGAGAAGACTAGTGGTAAGGACTGGCCAGGCAAACACCTTCAGAATCAGCAACAACTGAAATTATGACTTTATTCTAAGATGGGCTTTGTTTCTGATTTCACCCTGGGCTTTTTAAAGCCCAGCCGCTTAGGCTCATTTGGAGGTATCTCTGTAATAGAAATCGTCCACCTCTGCCCTCGTAGCCATGACAGCACCCTTAGCCTCCTCAGGATAAGCCCAAATCTGGAATCCCGCCTATAGATAAACTCAAAATTCTAGATTTGAGGGCCAAAGAGGGGGGAGAAAGAGGAAATGAATCAAATTCCAAAAACTTTGTAAAATAGAGAAAAAAAAAATGGCTGGCTTGCCTTCAAGGCAGAGGCAAAGGAGGAATCTGCTCGTTGATAACCTATGACTCAGCCTTTTATCACTCAGAGTGCACAACTCTCAAATCCCTGTGGGATGGAGGCTGCATCTGTTCCAAAGGGATGCCCTCCCAGGGAGGTGGCTTCTGGAAGGGATGGGTGGGCAAGCCCTGTCTTTGCACTGCTGCGTACTATGGCTGCCTTTTCGTGACTATTATTTTCCACCCTATAGGTTCTAAATTCATCTCTTTTCTTTCTTTTTTTTTTCCAAAAGAAGCAAAGGGAAGCCCTTTGATACCCATGTTGGTATCAACAGGAAACCTGGAGGAAAAAAGGGGGGAAATCAAAGAGGAAACCAAAATACACATGACTAAGAATAGGAATTTCAAGTACAGAGCCTTTGGAAAGGAAAGTTAAACTTCTGTGAGTGACTAGGATTGGAGAGAAGGTGGGGTTCAGGGTAGGGTGTGGAGTAAGATGGGTTAGGGAAGGGAGGAGGGACCCTCTCTGTACAGGAACCAGAGGTGAGCTCATATACTATTTTATGTTGTTTTTTAAAAAACATTTGGCACAACCCAACACATCTCATAATTACCTTATTCTCACGAAAGTTTATTAAGGAAAATGACTGTACGGAAGGGCTCTGTTTAGTTAGAGTTTGGTATGGCACTCATTTTGAGGTTTCTCATATCTAAGCTTTAGTCCACCTTGGATATGGAGAGGGAGCCCAAATTCAGCAGTGTCTTCAGTGTCTAAGAATAGTACACATTCCTGCAAAGTACTTCATCCACTATTGCTATGCATATATATGAAAACAGTGAGAACTGGTACTAGAGAGTAAAATATCTGTTGCATAAGAAACATGTACTCTGAATGCATCAAATGAGGCTCCCAGGTTGACTATCTGCTCAGGCTTCCATATCCTAAAACTGTTTACCTATAGGAAAGGTACCGTTCAGGATATTCCTTCTTTCCGAGCTGTCCTAGGATCAGGCTCAACAACCACAGTTGCCTAGAGAGAAGGAGCCAGCAACATACAGAATGCCCAGGACTCTACTGGTGAAGACATGGGGATCACACCTCTCATGCCCCAAGTTAACTGTAGGATAGAACTTTAGGAGTAAGTCCTAAAACCAGTATATGGAATGAATGGGAGAAGGAAAGGGCGAATACTTAAAATTTGCTTTCTTATCATTGTTCTATCTTAATATATTTATACATCATAATTCATGATCTCTCCATGTCCATGACTACATTTTAAAAATCAAACAGATGTATATGCATATACTTAAATGAGAAGTATCTTTATTTAGTGCCAACAGAACTATACAGTACATGTTACATTTGTAAAGTCTATTATTTTATAATAATGTGCATATTGTAGGCTGAAAACCTCTACAAGGAAAGGAAATATTTTCATTGTTATTTTAAAACTGGAAATGAGATCCACTCACTATCGGAGCTAAGGATTAAAGAAAGACCTTTGGGCACTTGGATCACCCTCCCAATCATGGCAGCCTCTTCCTTCCAGAAAGAATAAAATGTCTCAGAGTGAGGTCTCACTGATCTAATTGGGAAAAAAAATCAAACAAACAAAAAAAACCCCAACAGAACCAAACTCAATACCTCCATCAAGAAATCCATGATTTTAAAAGGTACATCAAAAGCAAAGCTACTTAGTGGTAGAAGAAGATTTAAATATGGATTTATTTGTGAAGGTTTTAAACATTGTATTTACTATATTTAGCATCCTAAATGATTACTCAGTTTGTAAAGTGCTTTGAGGTTATGAGATCACTAGTGAAGCTATCAGTTTCATTTAAAATAAATTCAACTAAATATTTCTTTCTTCACAGTGTTTCCAGCCCATGGAAATCATTATCAGAGGATGTGGTAGGAAAGGAAAAAAAAACCCTCAAAAAACAAAATAGCACTGCTGTCAGCTTTTTTCACTCATGGTAAACATGATTCTAATATCTGTAACCTCACAAAGGTAGAAAGATGGTGATTAGGAACTATAAGTTTCAATTAATTTGATAGACGGACACAGAAAGAGCTGACAAGTCTCTCATAATATAGAACCACTTTAGACTTCAGAGAAATATCATTATCATTAAGCTATAAAATCATATTGCCAAATTTGGGGGAAAAGATAAGTCATAGTAAGGCTTCTCTTCCTATTGCCTTAGAGATTCATGAGATAATTTTGAAATTGATTAGTGGATAGTGAATTGAGCTCAATCAATCAAGGTTGCATGTAACAGTGTCAAGGTTGACAATAGATCTTCTGGGGGTTGTATTTTTCATGGGTCTCATCGGGTGCCCCAGTGATTGAATCATCTGGTAACTCAGCACATTCCTAAGAAGAATTGTACTCCCAAGAAACAATATCATGTGAATGATTCTTCCCTTACCACCACTACCAATGAAATAATAATAATAAAATTAAGATTACCAAAATTTTAGGAAGGAAACTACTTTTTTCTCAGAGAACCTTGGCAATACATCGCCAACCCAACTTGCCTTTAAGTTGATGTTGTTGATGGCCAATAGCAGAATCAACCAATCAGATTACCCAAGAAATAAAGAACAAGACTATACATGTGTGCCAGAGATAGGTAATGATGATGTGCCTTTTGAAGTCTTGGTGAGCAATCTATTGCTGCACAAACATATTCAGGGACTAACGAGCTTCGTAATAAGAAATTGAAAGGGAAGGTCTAAAAACATTTACTGAAGACAATAAAAACTAATCATTATAATAAGATAATGCCCATGGCATTCTTTTTGCCCATGGAGGGAAGAGGCAAAGATCTATGGAGTATCTACAGTCTGATAATCATTGGCTGGGTTCATTCAATTATATTTTTAATTTAAAAAGTGTAACAATAACATGACGTGGATATTTTATTTTATTAATAAAGAAAACAGGATTTAACAATTTAAAATAACTATCATACAGTTCTTTTTTTTACAGTATTTTATTTTATTTCATTTTCACTTATTTTATTTTGTTTTATTTTCATACAGTTCTTAAGTCACAGAGCTGGGGTTAGGCCGGGTTTGCCTGGCTCCAAAATCTTAGAATATTTCACATATGCCATCCTCCCTCCTGGGTCGGTGAACAGGTATTATACTCTGTAAATGACATGTACACTAATGGGTAATCTGTGAGAGAATATTACTATCTATTAATATTGTATTAATACTTATATTCATAATATGTAATTCATATACGAAACTTCTATAAGTAAAGGGTATAGTAAAAAAAATAGGAATCATGTCAAAGTTAGTCCTAATTTTCTTCATTATTTCCTTGGGGATATATAATTTTTAACTCTTAAAACCTCCTAGCTTTGTTCTTTCTTGCTATTATTTCCTTATGGATTTTTACCTGTTAAAAAAAGTGGTATTCCCTTTAATTAAAAAAAAAAAAGTTGTTTTGAGCTTCATGAGAATCTCCTGGAGTGATAGAACAGTAAACAAGATCATTTCAAGATGAACTTTTTAAAAATTTTTTAGGCACTGATTATCTTATTTAGCTTCTTCATTCTGGGGAACTACCTCAAATCATCCAGGAAAGCAGACTAGGACTTGAAATCTATACTTTATGACATGACCCTGGGTGTGACTGGTCCTGTTTCCATCAATATCCCTGAAAATAGCTGCCTGGACTTCATCAGTGATGGGGCTGCCTCTGTCTTTCCATTTAACTGTACTGGGGGATGTGTGGTCAGAACGGTACATGGATGCCGTAAAGAGACTCTAAGGGTCACGATCCCAGCTGTCAGGTAACCTGAGGTGTTCCTCAGGTCTCAGCCTTGAGAGAAACACGCAAGGGACTTCTCTGGGCCATTGAACTTTTCACCTTCTGTGAAGCATCTGCGGTGTCGGCTGCCCTTTTGTTCATCAAGCCATCATTGGTACCGGGGCCTCCCATGAAGGTATTACACAACTTCGTTAATCTGGCCGAGGCTCCCAACTCTGAGTCAGCTGAACTTTACTCCACTGTTCAGATAAAAGAGCAAAATCGGGAACGAAGAAGTCTCCAGGTGGGAAAAGTAGGCTAGATAGAAACTTTATTGGCTAGGTGTAAATGGATATCATGGGGTAAACGAAACTACCAATAGCTACTGAACATCTTGATTAACCAGTCGTGATACTGGGCAGACTCTCTTGGAGCAAACTGATGAATGATCTATTTTCTTTCTTTTTTTTTTTTAATGTTTTATTTATTTCTATGAGAGAGAGAGAGAGAGAGAGACAGCGTGAGCAGGGGAGGGTCAGAGACACAGGGAGTCACAGACTGAAACAGGCTCCAGGCTCTGAGCTGGCAGTCAGCATAGAGCCCGACGCGGGGCTCTAACCCACAAACCGCGAGATCATGACCTAAGTGAAAGTCTGACGCTTAACCAACTAAGCCACCCAGGCGCCCCGAATGATCTATTTTTCAAAGATATTTTGGGACATACTTGTGAGATAATATATGTCAACTGCTTTGAAAACCAAAGCAATCTACGATTACAGTGTGATATTATGATTATGTACTGCTAACATATAAGATGCTGAGATTCAAAGCAGGGCAGCCAAATAGCTTTGGACCAGGGGTAAGGACACTGGGTGTTAGCTGAGCCCTTGCTATTATCAGGCTGGCAGGTGTTTTAAATCACTTCACCTGTTGGTGCCAACATCTCTGGATGTTAAGACATTAATATTGTACTTAATGGACCCCAGGGGTTGACCAGCTCCAAAATGCAGGATTCTAGAAGAAGCATGGCAGAATCTTATCAAAATAGATGTCCAATCTATATTGGTGAAATGTGTCACCAAATATACCAAATATTCAAAGAGTCGGAGCAAATAGCAATAAAATGATAGTAATTACTTCACCCTTGACCAAAAGTCTTCTCTAACTGGACGCATTATTCTGCTCCAAATGTTGCTTTTTATTTTCAGACAGATAAAGTCTCAGTCACCTTATAATTTCTTAAAGCTTGCCATACCCTTAGCTTCTGCCAAATACTCCAAAACAGTATTTTAGAAGAGTTTCAGAAGAATTTGATCATTTCCCATATTCTCTGGGGACTTACTGTGTTATCTATATCCTTTAGCATGGCCTTTGTAACTATTCTTCTTCCCCCTCTTCCCTGTTCTTTTGGGGACGAATAAGTAGCCTGAAGATGGAGGGCTGGCTAAATTCTAGCCTTGCACAGAAACTTAGCATCTCTTCAATTATGTCAGCACAGCGCCCTCTACTGCTTCAGGGGCAAAGAAAGTTTAGCACCTGCTAAACACCAACTTCACGGAGAGATGTAGTCACTTTGCCCAGCTACTCAGCAACAGGTAATGGTCTCTTTCATTTGTCGCCTCAATAGCATTCCTTCAAAAGGGCATAGTTATGGTAGAGATAGAGTTTGTCTTTTTCACCTTTGTGTTTGTCCTATTTTGTCTGTTTTATTCTTCTACGTTCTGTGATTCCAAGCTAAGAGTTCTCGCAATCCTGGGTCTCAAACCTAAACAAGCTTAAGCAATAACTGGATAATATGATTAATATGTCTGCCTTAAATTTCAGCTAAGGAGGGGCGGTTACAGCTGTCACTGTGCAAAGCTTCTGATATATTTAATAGAAAAAGATTGCAGACCATAAGAAAACACTTCTTCCTTGGGTTTATTTAAATTATACCTATGTTCTGATTGTGATCCCCAAAGAAAGGAACAGATTTTTTAAAATGTAGATCTCTGTCTATCCACATGCACCTTCTCCTGAGTGTCTTGTTTTACAGAGCCAGTATGTCTGTAAAAATCAAATCAGAACCCTGGGAAATGTAATTTATTTCCTATGGTCTCTTGAGCAGAGATGCTTTAAAAGCAAGATGTTCCCTCTTCCACTCTGGGTCTATTTTTTCCCTCTTGGAGAAAACCCATTTATAGTACTCTGGGCAGGGAAGACTCCTAATCAGTCCCAGAAAAGTCTGCTATAGAATGGAGAGAAAAATCTATGGATAATATTAAAAAATAATATCTAGCCTAGTGCTTTATTTCAGACAGAGTTTACTACTTTGGATGAACAATATAGGATTTCCCCAGCCTATGCCAGAGGCCTGCTTTGTACAAATCTTACCACTCCGTTTATTCGAGGGAAGGAGAAAATACTCCCTCTAGACTTCCTGTTGCCAAAGCCTAGCTTTAGGGTCTTCTGATTTCTCCCTCTGAGCCATTCTGCACCTTCTGGAGGTTTGTCTCCCAGAACACCTGTTCCATACCCCAAGCCCATAGACCCTTTTTCAGAGTCAACTGTATCAGCTGATTCCACTAATTCATTTAAAATTCCTAATGTATTATTAAAAGAGATCTCTGCTAAATCAGGGGTGAAGGAAATTTCAAGCTGAGGATCAAAGCGATTATGCTTTAGTAAGGGTAATATCTGAGCTGCAGTTTTATCAGAGAAGGTTTCAACTGTATTCCTCTTACAAACAATAGTGTAAAGGAAAAGGAGAAAGGAGCTTCCTGTCTCCTGCAGATCTGAAAAAGAGTGAAGGTCTGTTTCTCTCCCACCCAGTGTCCTTCAAGGAACAGGCACCTGTTAAAAGCCAGGAAACTTTCAGGTCTTTCCAGCTTCAGGTCTAGCATCCTTCATGGGGTTTTCAGAATGCATTGAACTTTCTTGTACTTTCAAAGCCTTCACAGTCCATGCAAACACACTTATCACACACTTGTGTTCTAACTGTTCCATGTAAGTCCATTGTCTCCCTTAAGTTAGTTGCCTTGAAGACAAGTTTCAAACTTTCTTTTCTTTTTTTTAAAAAAATTTTAATGGTGTTTTAATTTATTTCTGAGATAGAGAGAGAGAGAGAGCGTGAGTAGGGGAGGGTCAGAGAGAAAGGGAGATACAGAATCTGAAACAGGCTCCAGGCTCTGAGCTGGCTGTCAGCACAGAGCCCAACACGGGGATTGAACCTACGAACCGTGAGATCACGACCTGAGCCAAAGTCAGACACTTAACCCACTGAGTTACCCAGGAGCCCCTCAAAATGTCTATTCTTTTCTATATACCATAGTACCTAGCAAAATGAAGAATACATAAAGGATGCTTCATAAATACATAAATGAAATCACATGTACAAAGCAGTTAGCCCAGTGGAAGCACACTTTTAAATGTCATATACAGGGGAGTCTGGGTGGCTCAGTTGGTTAAGCGTCTGACTTCGGCTCAGGTCACGATCTTGCAGTTCGTGAGTTCGAGCCCCGCTTCGGACTCTGTGCTGACAGCTCAGAGCCTGGAGCCTGCCCTGGATTCTGTGTCTCCCCTGCTCACTCTACATCTATCTCTCTCTCAAAAATAAATATTTTTAAAAAGGAAATAAATGTCTCCTGCATGCTTTTCCTCCTTATGCTTTTATAAAGTCTCTACTGGTCTCAACATTGTCATTGACTTTGTAGAGGGGAGCACCATGCACAGTCACGTTATTTAACACACAGTCCCCGGGGGCCTATCAGGGGCCCGGGCACCCTGCTCGGTGGCAGGGAGGCAGTGGTGAATAAGACAAGTGGGTCTTTTCAAGGCATTTATATTCTAGGAGGGGACACTGATAGAAAACGGACATTTTTGATAAATAGTGATGCAGGTATGGAGAGGGTAACCACTGGTTGTGCGACAGCTTAGAGGAAGATCATGGAACTCAGTATGGAGGAGAAAGGGCAAGAGCTTCTGAGACGAGGTAACCTTTAAAAGTGAGAAGAGAACAAGAGTCAGAGTTGGCAGGTGATGGAGGGGATGGATTCCTAGTAGGGTCCCAGAAGGGAGAGGACTGAGCGTGATGGGGCGGCAGGTATAACAACCCCCTGAGCTGTAGAAGGGGGGCACAAGTAAAGGGGGCAAGCTGGAAACACAGGCTGGACGAAGGCTATGGGGACAGGGACCCACTTGGGAGCTGCCTTCCCGCGCTTATGAAGAGATACACCCATTCCTCGGCATGTGAGGGAGAAATAGTTTCCCTTCACTCTCTGTTAAACTTTTGGCCTTTCTATAATGAAGCTCAGGAAGAAGCAGTGAGAAACTAATGAATCTGTTTGCCTGAAAAGACCAACAGATGATTAATGTTTGACCCGTGGGAAGCACGTGGAAGGAGAGGTTGTGTAGAGTAATTGTTTACTTCTGTATTATCAAATGGCTTT
Organism: Proteles cristata cristata; assembly: GCA_017311185.1. NCBI lineage: Eukaryota > Metazoa > Chordata > Mammalia > Carnivora > Hyaenidae > Proteles > Proteles cristata. The sequence goes on from JAESUZ010005461.1 coordinate 271,416, forward strand.
ACAGAGGTCACCAGGCTTATTGCTTAAGGCAGCCCAGGAAGTTAATTCAACTTCTACCTACTTTTCACGGCAGGCCAACCATTTTTTAAGGTTGTTTGGAAAGGAGCGGTATCAACACAATGCTAAACAAGGGTCACCTTTTCTGGCTCCAAAGAACCTTAGAAATCCACATTTCCATTTTAGGAGTAAGGAAACTTCAAGGCACACAGCTTCTCATGAGCACAGCGACTGTGCAAAACCAGACCCCTGGACTCCTGGTCCAGTGCTCTTTCTATAAATTCACACTGCCATTATGCCCCCAAGAAGGGCTTTTTCTTTTTTTCCATTTAGAAGTTAGTCTACATGGCATCGTGGTGTAAAACCTAAGGATGTGGTTAATTTGATGAATAAATACAGCCAAGCAGAAGGAAGGCATTTTTAAAGCTTTAAATAAACAAATTTGTCTCCTGTCATTGATTGACATGATGCATATTACAAATATTGCAGGAAAAGCCTAAGGGCAATTAGAAATAGCTGTCCAGCCTTTGGATTAAGGCAAAGACTAGTGGTTGCTTACGTAGAAAGTCTATAGCTTTCTGTATTTTATATAGAATATAAAAATTGGCAAATATTTTATAAAAGAAAGTATAGTTAACCCTTGAGCAATGCACGGTTATGGGTGCCATGGTTGAAAAATCTGTGTACGCCTTCTCACTGCCCCCAAACGTAACTACTAATAGCCTACTGTTCACCAAAAGCCTTACTGAGAACACTGACAATCAATTAACACATATTTTGTATATAATATGTATTACGTACTGTATTCTTATAATACAATAAGCTAAAGAAGAAAAAGTCCTGCTAAGAAAACAAGAAAGAGAAAATATATTTACAACACTGTACTGTGTACAGTAATTAGTGTAGAGTTATTGTTGACTTCTGTATTATCAAATAGTTTTACAGAGGTCACTAGGCTTATTGCTTACCGTATTTATTAAAGAATTTCCACAAATAAGTGGACCTGTGCAGCTCAAACCCGTGTTAAGGGTAACTCTAAATAGATCCAAAGCGTGTCTGGGTAGGCAGGGGCACTGCATACTCATATATGTACATAGACACACATATACTTAGAGAGAAACTAGAAACAAATAGGCAAGAATTGTCACCCTAACAGTTTTCTCTGGGATTTCAATGCTTTTTTAGAATCTCTTATTTTTTTCATAATATCCCAGTTTTTTACATGGTATAATAAGAAAAATGTTAGAAATATATGTTAGGAATGAATGGCTATGACAACTCCCTACTTTAGAAAGAAGAAACATCCTGAAGTGGTCCCGGGACCTGGCATTTCTTTGGTTATGACCGGCTAGCATTCTTCACTGTCACTGTTGTTACTGAGTTTCAGTCTGTGGCAAAAGGCCTGGCTCCTCGTGAATGTGAATTTGAAATGCTCTTTCCAAAAGATGAAAACAGCTTTGCATTTTTTCAGAAGACTCTCGCTTTGCAAAACACCTAACTTCTACCTAGAAGTGCAAGGGTGTGTGCACTCAAGCCACCCCGGAAGAGCCGTGATCCAGTGTGTGTTGGCTGGTGAGAGAGGTGGGCTCGGGCTGCAGGTAAAGGGAAGAAGAGCAGAGCAGCTGCTGCCTAGAAAGGTTACTCATTAAAGTCCCATTGCTGACATCTATAGATCATTACCCTTTCGAATTAAAAGGTACACTTCAATTGTGAAATACAGAATTTCCTTTTATTTGTTTGTTTATTTTGAGAGAGAGAGAGAGAGAAAGGGAGAGGGAGAGAGAGAAGGAGCGTGTGAGCAGGGGACAGGCAGACAGAGAGAGAGGGGGAAAGAGAGAGAATCCCAAACTGGCTTTGTGCTGTCAGCACAGAGCCCAACCTGGGGCTGGAACTCAAGAATGAGCATGTGAGCACCTGCTGATTTAGGCTGGGCAGATAGGCAAGACTTCATCAAAGACACAGCTTTAAGCAGAGACTTCAAATGCACGGAGGAGCCAGCTATGTGAGGATCTGGGGACAGTGTCCGGTTAGGGGCCAATGCAAGTCTGAGGCCTTGGGGAAGGAACAGTCATGGTGAGTTATACAACTTTTAAAAGGGCCATGTGGCTGGTGAGTGGCATGTGTTGCCAGAAGTCAGGGGGTAGGTAATGAGGAGCCTGGGAGTCACAGTAAAAGTTGGGATTTTGTCCTTTGTGTGATGGAAACCTGGGACAGTTCCATACACAGGGTTATAGGATGAGCTTTGCAGTTTTTAGGAAACACTGGGGCTCTGTGTGGCGGATGGATCTGGCTTTGTGTCCCCAGGGCCTAGTATAATGCCTGCTTCTGTTTCATCATGACACCCAAGCCCTGCTCCCTTCCACCCATGAGAAGTGCCTTTTCCAAGGACGTGGTTGTCCAGTGAAAAGGAAACTTCAAGTGAATTTCAGTCTAATACAAAGTGCCGAGCTGAGTTCATCCACTGTCTACTGGCCTCTTTTTCCAGCTTTTTAAACCTTAACGAAATCAAAATTGCTTTACATATTTTTTTTCCCGTCCCATAGACAATCCCTTTGATTTTTGCTCGGACAACCTCAGGCAAGGCCACAAGGTGGGGCAATAATAAGGTACTGAAGGACTTGTGGTAGCTTCTGATGTTTAAATGGTACTTTCTAGAACATGTTGAAGGCAGTAATCAAGGCTTGTATGAATTCTGTGACTTTCTTCCAAGGGCCTTTAACCAGAGTTAACCTAAGCATACCCACAACAGCCTGTATTATTAAAAATGAAACTCAGAAAGCAGAGAAGGAATGCACACACGATAGTACTCAAGATATGAAGTTCATGTAGCCTGTTTCACATCACATTGCTCCACTCAGCACAGGAGAATGTCCTGTTCTTTTAGCTTACCATCACATCTGCTAGCAGTGCCTAGAATCCACAGTGGGGTGTCTTAGGTGATATGTGAGAGACTTACCAATCCCCTGAGAGGGGCGTGCTTTTTTTTTCGGGGGGGGGGGAAGGAGTGAATTATACCACTTTATTAAAATTCACTAACATGATTTAAGAAATTCTGCATTTCAGGGTGCCTGGGTGGCTCAGTCAGTTGGGCAGCCAACTCTTGACCTCTTTTTGAGAAAAAGAGAGAGAGAATGAGTGAGGGTGGGCCAGAGGATCTGAAGCAGGCTCTGTACAGGCAGCAGAGAGCCTGATGTGGGGCTTGAACTCACACACCATGAGACCATGACCTGAGGCAAAGTCGGATGCCTAACCAACGGAGCCACCCAGGAGTCCCCCCACCTCACAGCTGTAGTTTTCCGTTACTCACGTGCTGGCTTGGCTATTTGCTTTCTTTTAGCTGTCTTCCCTTCTAGAACATCTGCTGTTGGAAGACAGGTCCTACATGTCTTGTTGACCCCATCATTTCTAGTCTCTGAAGAGGTGCCGAGTGCATAATAGGAATCTAATAAATCTTTGTTGAATGAATGAATGATGAATGAAAGGCATGGCTTTTTTCCTTGAGCACATCAGAGTCTGGTAAACAGAACTGAGGAAGGTGCAAAACTATATCCAGCATGGTCTAGGAGCCCAGAAGAGGTACGCTTTGCCCAGTGAGGAGTTTGGGAAGGCCAGGCAGAGGAGAGGTTGCCTGTGCTAAATCCTGTTGGCTAGAATTAGTTAAATGAACAGAGATGTTCCAGGTAGAGGGAAACGGAGATGTTTCCAGGTAGCATGAGCTACCAGTGGAAACATGAAACCTCACAGATGTGAGGAAAAGTCCAAGGTGGCTCAGGGCAGGGGTCAAGAGTTCAGGATACATGCCATGGACCATATCACATTGAAAAGCTGAGCTTCAATGATTAAAACAGGCAAGAGTTAGCCAACAGGAAATGAGGCTTAAACATTTTATTATTTATTTTTATGCTGGAGCTTGCTCTCTTTACCTTATTCCTTCTTATTCCTGGCTTAGGGAAGACTCTCGCTGAGTGGCTTCCAGAAAACCAGTCACTAGACATCAGTGAAGAAGAACGTTGGCTTTTCTTTTTCCTCCAAATCTCTACTAACGGCACTGGGTCAGTGCCAGTTCTAATTTATTCCAACTCTAATTTTCCTCAGAAATTAAGTGGACACATATTCTGGTCAGATTTGTCCTTCCAAGATCAACGATCTCTTTAAGTGTATTTCATGCCTGCACGGATACAATGCTTGTGAGCAACATGATTGAACACTGTGCCTTTTCTGCACCCCAGAAACACTGCCAAAGATTTTAGAAAGAATGGGCATGTGAATAGGATATCAGATAAAACTTTTGTTGAAACAAGTTCTTTTTTTCTATGCATTCCATTCAAAACAGCAAACCCAAAAAGTCAACCCGTCATATATTATATAAAAATTATTCACAAAATGTTTGCCTTGTTTGAAGGCATTAGCAACACGCTCCAAGTCTCCTCCTGCCCCCCACTCTTTTCATTCATGAAACCGATGATTCACACCAGTGCCCTGCGGAGAGCGGGGCAGTGCCTGTTCTGAGGCAGCCCACCTCTCCTGCCCATGTGGGAAAACAGCCCTGCAGTGAATCAAGTTCATTGAGCAAAACTAGGGGAAAGTATTTGTCTGGCAATCCAACACGCCTCTCCCTGTGCTTGTCCAGACAAAATAGGGTGGACTTCACATTTTTTTCCTTTTTGTCAGAAATGCGTGCATAAAATTGTATATTTTCACAAAAGAGCGTCCGTCGGTGGGGATTTTCAAGCTCCAGGATTAGCGTCATCACAGCTGGAACGGAAACACAAAGTGAGCTGGTCATGTGTTCCAAACTTTAGCAACTGTATATTAGTTCTCTAGAAAACGGAAACGGTCCAGCAATATTTACAGTGTAAGGCCTGGAGGGAGTCCACCACACAGATGAGTTTTGAATCACTGGAGAAGGTATTTTTTAAAAAACAACAGGAGGAAGCCTACACTATCAGTAGTCAAGAAGGCAGCCATCTGGGGTGCCTGTGGGCGCTCAGTCAGTGGAGTGGGCAACTCTTGCTTTTGATTCAGGACATGATCTCATGGTTCGTAGGTTCAAGCCCCGCATTGGGTTCTGCACTGACAATGCAGAGCCTGCTTGGGGTTTTCTCTCTTTGCCTCTCTCTCTGGCCCTCCCTAGCTCGCTCACTTGCTCTCTCTCTCTCTCTCTGCCTCTCTCTCTCAAAAATAAATAAATAAACATTTAAAAAAAAAGAAAAAAGAAGGCAGCCATCAGAAATGGAAGACCATGAAACACAGACTCAGGAGTCTAATCCGTCAAAACTCTTCAGTGAGGTATGGTAGAGGGAATTATCCAGAGGCCACAGAGAGGGAAGTAGCAGTCTAGAACACTCAACCAGAACACGGGGCGTTGCAAGACACTGACTCCTGCTCTCCTCACGTCATTCTCCTCCAAAGGGACACCATAGCACCAAGGGGCTCAATATTGTGTTTGCTTCAGGAGTTTTTTTTTATTACTGTACCACGAGAGAAAGATTTCTATCACAACAGCCAGGAACAGCCAGGAGCACATTTTTGTGGCGGCAGTACACCGGGAAGACCCTGGACGAAAGCAACAGAGTGCGTGAAGAGTTAAGAAGAGAAAGGAAGGTCGTGTGGAAGAGAAACACCAAATCCACAACAATGCTCCGAAGCTCTGGAAATGTACAAGGCCCAGTTAAGGGTGCTGAGCTGTGGGAACAATAAGTTGTCCTTGTATTTAAGGGAAAGAAGACCTACAAAGACATAACAATGAGTAAAGCTGAAGCGGTTGGGATCAGAGAATGTATGAATAATCAATATCTGGCAGAGGAGAGGATGAGATAGTGTCTAAGATAGAACACACTTTGGAGAAAACAGTAAGTAAATTCAGATAAGTGGAAGAGTGTAGTTAAGCCATACACGGCAGCTCGTACAGATGCCATAATAGAGAAGGTGGAATGACGAAAGTCTAAATGAATTTTAAAAATCATTACTGTCAAATAAGTTAGAGCCTTGGAAAGTGAAGGAGTCTGAATCTATTGATGTTTATTAAATGGAGAATAACAAAATCTAAGCCGACACAATCTAGTTTCCTTTTTAAGGATGTCCATTGGCAAAGTCTGACCCAAAGTTGAAAGCGGGGGGGTGGTGGGGGGACAGAGAACCCCGAGAAAGAGATGGGAGTGGCCGGGTGCAGGTTGAAAATGGAGCATGGTTCCCATTTTCCAGCCTAGATTACAAAGCAACCTCACCCAGTGTTGTCAGGTTTCGCCGGCTGAGCAGTGCTGATAAACCTCACATATCTCTGACAAGTTCTGGGGATGGGGAGGGTTTACAATCAGTGTCAGAAAGGTTATGCGGGGTGTGCTGGTGGTTTCTAATGTTCACAGATACAGTATCTAAGGAAGCATGTCAGCCGGGGTCAGACAGACAGATGCTGGGAGGTAATTACAATGTGCGAGTGTCAGGAGTGCCCGAGGATCACGCACATTTCTTTTGCCCGTATGCTTCCTCACATCTGTGGGTACACTCAAGCTAACCTCAAAGCAACTCGAAACCGATGGCAACCCCAGACTGTATCACCTGGTCTAACATCTTTATTCCACACGTTAAAAAGACCAAAACACAGAGAGGGGAATTCTGGGGCCATTTCCGCATAGGAGGAAATGGCATGGCCAGTTTTGGTTAATTCCTCCTGTTTCCTTCAATGCTCTCCCACTATATAACATTGCCACTTTTACTTAATATCAGTTGGTTTTACACGCAGCCCTCCAAGACAAAGACTTTTGAACCACACAGGAAGGGTGACTGCTCAGTCAGTAGGAGGGGTGTGGCTGCGTGCTCTCTCTTTGCTGACTCACTTGCACGTTCTGACTGTACACATTCCAGAAAATGCCCGAGGCCCCAGATTTTCGGGTGAACCACCCTCTTCCCACTTCTCATTGGCTACATAGACAGTTTTTATTTGAGCAAGGAGTGGTCCTTTTTACATTAGGTAGGTTGGGCCCACTCGCTTGTCTTCCTCTCTAGGATAAAGAGGGTCTCCTTTAGACATTATTTCCATGGAGTGGTTTCCTCTGGCCATGATTTATCAATGGATTTCGCAAGGGGAAGTTGAGCACATACGGAAAGGTTAAGATACTTTAAAAGAAACCAGAAACATGCTCTGGGAGGAGCCCAGCTACACAAATGCCCCTAAAAGCCTTATGACATCTGAACAACCTCTTTAACTAGGAAGGGTCAATAATGTCTTTTAAGGTCTCAACTGCTGCCCTGTACTAAAATGTTAGCAGGGATTAAAATTTCAATTAAATTTAAGCCCTCAGGAAAAGGAATGCTCTAGAATAGAACTGATAAAACCACAGACCGTGAATCACTTCGATGTGGTCCTTCAATTAATAACATCTTCTCTAGTAGCACTTTTGATTGATTGATTGATTAATTTTTTTTTTTAATATTTGCTCCTGCAAAAACGTTTCTCTGAAAATTAAGACAGTCACAGAAATCAGGGTCAAACTCAATCCTACTCTTCCTATCACTGCACAAACATCTTTATCCTACTTCTTACCTCAACTTTAGAGTCAAGGAGTTCCGAAGGCAGAGATACAGAATTAAATGAAGAGAGAGAGAAAAACATTATAATGTATTTGTGCTCATACTCTTTAATAAACCATGGTGTCATTTACCCAATTCTTTGTCATCCAGGCTCAACAGAAAGCCCTGAACCCCTTGATTTCAATAATGCCTTTATGGGAAGGCTAGCTGATGCCTGGCCCAGCCAGTAGCAGTTAGGGGACTCAAAAAGGGAGTTCTGATTTAATTAACTTGCATGTTTCCTTAGGGCCTATTGGAATGCTAACAAGTAGTTAAATTCTTTCCCTGTTCAACAAATCATTATTTTCTTCTTAAGGAGATTTTACTCACGGTTGACACAAGAAAGAAATTGGCCTGATCTTTTTATTTGCCAGTTAAATGTACCTTTTCCAGGATAGAATGTGATTTGAATCATCTCCAGTGAACTCCCATTGGCAACCAGCATCTATAAATGCACACTCTCATTACTCATTATGTCCATGTTTCAAAAGAACCCGAAATGAAATCATGAAACAGAAAGTTCCTTTTTTAAAAACACTTGCTAAGAAGAGTTAAGGGTCATCCAAAACTCCATGCCCTCTATTCAGGTTATGCTAAGAAAACAATTCCAGGACAAATACTTCGAGACTTCCACGATCAGAGTGTTCTCAATACAGAACAAAGGTGTTCTGCGTTTGTGATGTTTTTCAACATGTCACACTGTGTGCTATTTTCTTTTCTTTTTTAAATAGTTTATTGTCAAGTTGGTTTCCATATAACACCCAGTGCTCATCCCCACAAGTGCCCTCCTCCATGCCCATCACTCCCCTTCCCCTCCCCCTCCCCCTCATCATCTCTCAGTTTGTTCTCAGCATTTAAGAGTCTCTCATGGTTTGCCTCCCTCTCTCTGCCTCACTATTTCCCCCCTTCTTCTCCCCCACTGACCTCCGTTAAGTTTCTCCTAATCCTCCTATACGTGCAAACATATGGTATTTGTCCTTCTCTGCCTGACTTATTTCACTCAGTGTAACACCCTCAAGGTCCATCCATGTTGCTACACATGGCCAGATTTCATTCTTTCTCATTGCCATGTAGTATTCCATGGTATAGATAAACCATATCTTCTTGATCCATTCGTCTGTTGATGGATACTTAGGCTCTTTCCATGTTTTGGCTATTGTTGAGAGTGCTGCTATGAACACTGAGCTACATGTGCTCCTATGCATCAGCATTTCTGTATCCCTTGGGTAAATTCCTAGCAGTGCTACTGCTGGGTCATAGGGGAGTTCTATTGTTAATTTTTTGAGGAACCTAGTATCCAAAATCTATAAGGAACTCCCCAAACTCCATACCTGAAAAACAAAGAATCCAGTGAAGAAATGGACAGAAGATGTGTGCTATTTTCTGATCAGGGAGAACACAGATGCATTTGGCAGAAAGGGTCACTTCCTAGAACAAGTTTATATTTTGTATAAATGGCTTGGTTCTGGTGCATCTTCCACCCACGCACATTGCATAGCAGAGTTTACAACTGCGAAATCCTTGTGACTCAAAAATAACACAGACAGCCTGTCAGCCCCTGAATAACCAGGGAGTTACTTTCCTCAAGGAACTTATATCTAAGGACTTATATGCATCCCTAGTGTGTCTAATTCTAGATATACAAAGCTAAAGCTTTAACAAAATGACTATTTTCAGAAAACTACAACAGTTCTTCTTGACAACCGGGTGGCATTCTTGAATCAATTGCAGCCTCTGCTCTGTCTGTACTAAACTAATGTGTCGTGTTTACAGCTTATAATGTCATTTTTCACACGTCCCCCAGGCTTATATTTCCTCATGTTATTTACTCACTCTACAAGGCGTAGTGTCTTTAGGGATGTGCATGGATAGAAAGCTTTAACTTTGAGTTTTTGGTAATATTTTAAAGAGTAATCTGTTGCCCTGATGGGAGGTAGTCAATGGAAGAAAAACAAAATTAATCCTATGTTTTGGTCTTGATGAAGCACAATTATGAAAATAAAGTTTGGCTAGGTGAACCCTGTGAGAATTAGCTCCTCTTTATTAATATTTTCTCATCTTTCTCAATCATCTTGGTTATCTAAGCTCATTGGAAGTAGTGTTGACAATCATAGGGTGTTTGGCCTTTCATCACAGGGTTTTCTCAGCTTTGTGATGAGTCCCCCAGGACTGATCCTAATTGGAAGTTATAGGGAGCATGCATGTGGATTCTAGGTAAAATCTTTTGGCAAAGACGGTGTGGGTGAGGCTTTATGAAATCAGATGAGGTAGATGCCTGCCACTGACTCTCTCTAAACTAACTGGTGCTCATGAGTTGAATTATTTATATCTTCTTCATTATTCAAAATGATTCAGTCTGGACCTTCTTCTCTCCTCATCTAACCACCGAAATGCAATTGCTTTAGGGAGCTAAATTAATACTTTTTCTTTCCTCCGATGTTTCTGCAATATCGCATCTTCTGTCAAGTAATTGGTCCCCTACTTTGACTTTTTAAATGGGGCGGATTTACTCTGAGGTTACTTTCTCAAGTGGTGGTCTTCACTAATGAATTTGGTTAATATGCAAATATATGGGATCTAAAGTCTTATTTTAGGGTTTATGTCACCACAGGAGCCAAATTTATCTTCAATCTTCAACACCGTCTGAGGTCTATGTTCCTAGAGAGAGCAAACAGGTTTGTTTTGTTGTCTGTAATTGTGAGGGAAACAAGAGGCCCTAGGACTGTTTAACCAAGGAAAACCTCCCATTAATATATTTATATTGAAGGTGAAATGGCATAGAAAGGAAGTCTGAGTGATCCATACATGACTTGTTAAAATGTTAAGAGCTTCGGTAGCTATGGGAGATGAGAATTTGCTAACACTCACCGTACAGTGGAAATGGTATCATCTGCATAATATAGATTTTAAAAATAGGGTGCAGAAAATGAAAGCCTTTGGTAGATTGGTCTCAATGATAGATGGGCAGTAAGAACCATAAACAACCTTCCTCTGACTCTGGAGTCAATCTGCTAGGCCTTGATTCAGTACTACTCCAAGTTTAAGTTGAAAATCCTTGTTTAATAGATTTTCCAAATTGGAGATGTCTTCCAGCTTCATTTCATGCCAGGATAATTTGAGAGAACAGTACTATGTAAATCAGCAAATGAATAATAATTGCAGAAATGACTACATGTGGAAACACCAATTAGCCAATAAATTCACTTAATTAGTCTTAATAGTTTCTTTTGCTCTTTAGGATGCTATTTAATTCTTTAATGCTACTGCATATGCATTGCATATTTTAAAACCTTTTATTTAAATGATGTCCTAATAGATTAACTAAGGGTCCTATTCATTTAAAAATAAATCATGAATGACTTCACTTTCCAGTAGCACTGTTCGCAAAAGATTCTAATTACACTGCATGTGACTGCCTATGGAATGGATAGGTTTTCCTTGCAAAAATGACAATGCAATGTGATTCATCCTCAATAGAGATAATTCTCTGGGGCCAATCGGCCTTGCCCTTTCAGGTATGTTTGTAGCTATGATTTTTGAACTGACTAGATTTGTATTATCACTTCTACTACCTACGCTCTCCAGTGAAATGTGGGTTGTCGTAGTCTTCGATGGACCTTTCCGGTCTGGGACAATGCAGAGATAGTAGCACTAAACAGAAGATCATTATAGAACTTCACTCCAGCGTCTACCTGTCTGGACTCAACTGAGATAAACAGCCCCGGGCAATGACTGCTTCCTGACAGATGAGTCCTGTGTGCTTGGAGTCCTTGCAAAGGATCCCAAGAAAGCAGCAAATGCAAGACAAACCATTTAACTAAGCAGTCGAGTATTTTCCCTTTCAGCCAGCACCAGGTTGCTGCCTTTTCATACACTTCCCTTGCATTTTGACTTCGTTAACTAATTATATATTATCCCCAGACAACATGCCTCTGGTTAGAATAAACTACATTGCTAAGTCTACTATTTAAATGATCCTAAGCTGAAAGAAGAATCAGTAGGTGGATTTCTTTTAGGGTCTTAATCAGACCTGAAGGCATGCCCTTTAGTTACTGCAAAGCCATTTTAAGAGATCACTCAGTAGATCACTACAAATTTGCCTTGGTTATTCTAGGGTTTGACAGGGCGACCCAGAAATTTTAAAATTACATTTTGGATAAATACAAAAAGCTAGAACACAAATCGAATACAGTCTACGATAACAAAGAGGTTTTAAAAATATGCATTAAAGGGGCGCCCGGGTGGCTTAGTCGGTTAAGCGTCCGACTTTCGCTCAGGTCATGATCTCGTGGTTCGTGGGTTCGAGCCCCGCATCGGGCTCTGTGCTGACTGCCAGCTCAGAGCCTGGAGCCTGTTTCTGAGTCTGTGACTCCCTCTCTCTCTGACCCTGCCCTGCTCACGCTGTCTCTCTCTCTCTCTCCTCTCTCCTAGAAATAAATAAAACATTAAAAAAATTTTAAAAAATATGCATTAAAAATAAGTCTAGACATAAATATTTCACAATGTTTGTCTTTGGATAGCAGGATTTTCAATGTTTCACTTTTTTTCCTTTGTGAATTTTCCAAGGTTATATATATGAAGCACGCATATCTTTTACATTAGGAGAAAAGTAGTGAATAGCCCAAATAATGGCAACATAGACATTTCTTTGTATTAAAGAATGTTCTGAATGTTCCTACCTTATGCTTCTTTTTCCTATTATGTCCCCTTTCACACCAGATATTAACATGTTAGCATGCACATCTGCATATAGATACACATGGCTTCGACATATAAGGTTCCTGCTTCCAGACTTTCAGTGACGGCACTGCCGTGGCCAAGAAATCCGCACGCTTTCTGACCAGGAACTCTTTAATGTTATGTGGCTCCAGGAGGCATCTTATTTGCATGGCTTGCCACTGCTGAATTTGGTAAGACTAATTTCTATGTGTAGGTACTCATGGCAGTGAAAGTCGGTGAGGGGGTTATTTTGACACAAGAAGACAATGGAGCCCTCTAAAATCCTTTCCAATCACTTGTCTTCCCAGACACAGAAGGACCAGAAGGCCATCATAACACATGCCTTCCAACAAAACATGCAAAGAACGTAACTGAAAGGAATTGGCTTTGAGGAGTGTGCCGGAAAGCAAAATCCTACTGTCGGATGTTAGATCTTTTCAATTGTTAAACAGAAGTTTGCAGGGATATAAGAGGCTCATCCCCCTCTCTGTGCACTAAGAGCGAGGGAAAGAGAGAAGAAGCCAGTGTGAGGCAGTATTTCCTCCCCTTGCTTTCAGCTTTCCCATGCCCTCTTCAGGGTGTTTGTGTGGCCAGTACCCCGATTTTCCTAGATGTGTCCCCAGGGAGCAAATTTTAGATCCATAAAAAAAGTGTTCCTTTATTCTGACATGTATTATTCAGGACATTTCTGTATGTGTAATAAAGAAATCGCTGTATAATTTGGAGGAAATTTCACAAATAATGTGAAGCCTTATCAAATTTTAACCATCTTTTTTTTTAAATTTTATTTTAACCATCTTTGCTGAAAGTTTTGTCTTCGATTAGGAATTACCCTGCATCCTAATATTGTTTTTTTTTTCTTTTTTCACTATGAAAATAAAAGTAAGGTGCATTTGATTTTATTTAGTGTGGTTTTTTTTTTTGTTGTTTTTTTGTTTTTTTGTTTTTTTTTAATAATAGGATTCAGACCCAGTGCAGAACCCAATGCTAGGGTCAAACCCAGGAGCCCAACAGAGGGGTCGAACCCATAACTGTGAGATTATGACCTGAGGTGACATCAAGAGTTGGATACTCAACTGACCGAGCCACCTAGGCACCCCTAAGTAAAGTAACATTTACAATGATTTTGGGGTGCCTGGGTGGCTCAGTAGGTTAAGCATCTGACTTCAGCTCAGGTTATGACCTCAAGGTTCATGAGTTCAAGCCCTGCGTGGGGCTCTCTGCTGATAGCTCAGAGCTGGAACCTGTTTCGGATTCTGTGTCTTCCTCTCTCTCTGCCCCTTCCCTGCTCATGTTCTGTCTCTGTCTCTCTCAAAAATAAACATTAAAAAAATTTTTAAAAAGGATTTCAATGCAACTGGTAGTTAAAAGGCTGCCTAATAATAACAATTGTTATTGAACAATTACTCTCAGGATTGTTAAAAAGTTCTTACTAGTAGGTTTTAGTTTGGGGATGTTAATATTTTTAGTGCTTGAGATATGTTCTGAGGGATTATAGGACTTCAAACATAAATAAGTCTTCAGTTCGTATTGTTGCTATTGTGAAGACAAGCACAGTTTCAGAAGTATGACTACAGAATACCATTTATTATTAGAAAATGTAGCAATTACAAGAAAAACAAAGAATTAAGAATCTGCAAAGAAATGGAATGGTTCTTAAATGATACAAGCCTACCCAGAGCCTCTGCCAACAGTAATTGGATTTGGGTGACTGATGCTGGGAGCAGAGCAAACAGATGTTAGGTGATGGAGCAGAACTTGCTCTTTTCAGTTTAAACAACCAATTATGAGTAGATAATGATGTGTGCAACTGGTAGTCACTGGAAATGTTTCCAATTCAGACCAAGTAATAAAAGTAAGATGCTAATATATTTGATTCTATACAGGGTTGAAATCTAGATGTTAAAAAAGCTAACTTTTTTTTTTTTTTTAATGTAGGCTTGACGCCCAGCAGAGAGCTCAATGTGGGGCTTGAACTCATGACCCTGAGATCAAGCAAGACCTGAGCTGAGATCAACAGTCAGTTGGATGCTTAACTGACTGAGTCACCCAGGTGCCCCCAAAGAGCTATTTTAAGACAATGATGGGTCAGGTGCACATTGATAAATTAGATTTTTAGGACTTTTGTAGATCTATTAATGGCAAGTTTTCCACCCTTGTATAAATTATGACCAGACACTATTTTCCTAATAAATAAGATTGACAGCTGTTTGCAATCTTGCTACCAGGAGCAGCCACGGTGCATTTTAAAAATCTTAATTACTAGTTTGGAATATTCAGGCAATTGACTAACACATCTCCCTAGATATCAAACAAGTGATGATCTCAAAGTCTTAAACACATCTTAACTTTTGATTTTCTTAAAGTGATGGTCTGGGTGTCCTGTGACTACTGCACCAAATACTACAAAGTGGGTGGCTGATAACCAGAGGACTGTACTCTCTCACACCTCTGGAAACAGAAGTTCAAAATCAAGATGTCAGCTGGGCCACTCCACTGTAGGCTCTAGGGGAGGTTCAGTCCGTTGTCTCTTCCAGTTTCTGGTGGCTGCTGGCATTCCTTGGCTTGTGATCATATCAGCCCTTTATGCTCTGTCTTCACATCACCTGCACTTCTATGTGTCTGTCCCTAAACTCCTTCTGTCTGTCTTCTAATGATACATGTGACTGCATCTAGGATCCACCTGAGTAATCCAGGGTAAATGTCTCTTCTCAAGTTCTGTAACTTAATCACACCATTTGCCATAGAAAGTAACACATACAGGGTCTAGGGATTTGACATGGAAACCTTTTGGGAGGCCATTTTTTGCCCTACCACACTGTCTTTATTCCATTATTTCTGAATATTTGTTCAAGTCACTCTAACTCAATATATTCTTCTGTGTCTCTCAATAGAGTATGAGATACATTGTCTTTTACTCATTTAGTGTCATACATTCTATTATTTACCATATGAATTATGGCATTTAAGTTCCTCAAGTATTTTACTTGTTGCTACTATTACTGAGAAAGAAAGGAAGAATGGTTGGAAGAGAGGATGATAGAATTAGAAGGGGAGGGAAGGGGGGTAGGGAGAGAAGGGGTGGGCGCATGGTAAGAAGGAAAGACACCAGTTTGCTGTGCCAACTGAGTCAACCAAATCAGCTGTTGTGTGCTAATCAATGATAGTTGCTGCGATGTCCAAATCACGAGTTTAGGTTTTTTGTTTTGTTTTCATTTTGGTGGCTAAATATTTAGAATATATGACGCATAGTTTTCTTCACATTACCTACCACACAGTTCAAGTCACTGGCATTTACTACAAACAGATAAGGGATTTGTAAATGTACTACTTACAGTGGAATTCAGCAAGGTGGAAAAATCCACTTGATTTAATCTTTTGCAAGGATGGAATAGACTGATTTTTACTTGGTTATCTTGATCTTTTATTGATCTTAATTAAATAAGTAGTTTTTATGTTTATTTATTTTAAGGGAGAGAGCAAGAGCTGGGAGGGGCAGAGAGAGAGAGAGAGAGAGACAGAGAGAGAGAGAAACAGAGAGAGAATCCCAAGCAAGATTGTGCTGTCAGCACAGAGCCCGACACAGGGCTCAATCTCACGAACCATGAGATCATGACCTGAGCCAAGATCAAGAGTCAGACACTTAACCATTTGAGCCACCCAGGTGCCCCCAAAAAGTATTTTTAAGAAGATAATAAAAGGGGCGCCTGGGTGGCTTAGTCGGTTAAGCGTCTGACTTTCGCTTAGGTTATGATCTCGCGGTTCGTGGGTTCGAGCCCCGCGTCGGGCTCTGTGCTGACTGCCAGCTCAGAGCCTAGAGCCTGTTTCAGTCTGTGACTCCCTCTCTCTCTGTCCCTCCCCTGCTCACGCTGTCTCTCTCTCTCTCTCTCCTAGAAATAAATAAAACATTAAAAAAAAAAGATAATAAAAATAGGAACTTTTAGGTCTATTCATTTTTATAGAGAGTTTGGAGGGGTAGAGATGGTGTCCCTGCCTTGGCCTCCCTCTTCTAATGCATGTGTGTTGTTACTGATATCTTAAAATCTGGGACTGAATTGGTTATAACCAAGGACACCAATTCTCTTAGCCTATAATGAAGAGCTGTCTTACTGAAAGCTTATGCTATAAACTTCTATAAATGCTGCCTGCATGAAGCCTCTAAGCAACAATGAGTAGATATGCTCATTTTTCATTTTCTATTTCACAATTGTTGTTCACTTTGAATCATTTGCCATATAGGATTAGGAGTGGATAAAAATTTAAGAAGCACTGTTTACTTTAGAATTAATAGGCTCAAGAGGTCATGCTGATTCAATCATTTTATTTGAAACTTTCCAAATCTATATCGAGGTTGTTTGTAAACAAACAGGAATTGAAAGTCTTATCTATTAGATAGTCAATAAAAGTCTAAGGGTCCTGGGCCAATGATTTTAAAGTGTGTGTCAGTAGAATACAGTGAGGGTTAATTTTATATGTCAACTGACCAGGCCCAGATATCTGATCAAAAATTATTCTAGCTATTTCTGTGAGGGTGTTTTTGGATGAGATTAACATGAAAGTGGGTAGACTGAGGAACATAGAATGCTCTCCCTAATGTTAGTGGGCCTTGTGTAACCAGTTGAAGGCTAACCTAAGAATAAAAAGGCTAACTGTCTCCCCCACAACTCCTGCCTCCCCCGAGTGAGAGATAATTCCTACTGCCTGCCTGCCTTTGAATGTGGCATCAGCTTTTTCTGCCTCCAAACTCAAACTGAAACAGTGGCTCCTCCTGAGTGTAGAACCAGCCGACCTTCAAATCAGCCTCCAGCTTGCCAACCACTGATTCTCAAACTTACCAGCCTCCATAATCATATGAACCAATTCATTATAATAAATCACATATATCTACGTCTATATCTACATCCACATCCACATCCAAATCTGTATCTATATCTCCACCATACACATACTTTGGGTTATGTTTATCCAGAAAACTCTAGTTCAAATACACTTTGAAGTTGTCACCAGAAAACCAGACAGAGTCTTGAGAGATATTCACAACTTAATTAGATCTCGATTTAATATCCCTAAGAGCAGGTGGATAAAAACAAAACAAAACAAAAACACACAGAAAGAAGAGAATGTTGCAGTAAAAACTGTAATTAAATCCAATATGACTATGAGGGCAGAGGTCAGAGGCTTCTGTGAGTTGGTATAAGACTTACAAATAAGCTTCGGTGTGGTATATACGGTCTGCAACGTCACTTCATTAGGGCACACTTAACAGAGCCACGTGCTATAAGGGGGTGCAGCTTGGCTGTTAGAGTTCTATGTTAGAACCTAGTCCTCATTCAGGCCTGGTGCTTCTCTGAGCCTCGAGGAATCTCAGCATGCTGAGAAGGCCAGGCCAACAATTACGACGGATGGGAATTCCCATGATACATGAAATGATGTCATTGATTCCTTAATGAGTAAGCATCCTTTAGTCATGGTAAGATTTAGAATTAAGAAGAGAAATACGTATGTAAGAAGTAAAACCCATGATATCCAATAACTTTGCATTAAAGGGTCTATGCATTTAATATTTTATCTACTTGTGATTATTAAGCTACTTTGGCCAAGTAGAGGAACAGTAAATTGGAATTATCATTCCAATTTATAATGTGATGGAAAAACAATTTAGATTTGTAGTTTTAAGTTGAAATCTTATCAAATTTACATATAAATTTGAAATTTTAAAAGACCTTAACAATAACCATATATCATACTTAAAAGTATTTAATTGATGAATTATTCAAGTATTCACGAGGATCTCATTTGTTAAGTCACGCAAGTTAAAGTACTTCAAAGGAAATTAAATGTGTTGAATTTAATTTAAAGCTTTATTTAAAAATGTTTAACTACATTTGAAAATGAGACAAAATCATTTATCAAAATTCCCTTAACAGTGATTTTCAAAACTAGCTTGACTTACAAACAGACTAATAAGGTTTCTAAGCTGAACTTAAAATTAAATACGACTATGATTTTGTTCATGTCACTTTAATAGTGGCATTATCTAGTTTTGAAATCAAAGTAACCTCTGACTGGTCTTTTCTAGGCATAATTATTGCCCGCATTTGCCCTTGACAATAATCCTGCGGGGTCCCATTTTGGAACTGGACAAACAAGGTGACTATTCTGGAGAAGCTGGAGAATGAGCTGAGACACCCTCCCTACCAGCAGGGAGGCAGACTTGGTGAGAAGTCAGCTGATCTCCTCCTGTCTAGGCTCCAGGTGCACAGAGATCAGAAATCTTTCCCTCAGGATTAAAAGGTAAAAAAGGCAAAGAGCCAGAGAGTCACTATTTTCTTGAGTATCTTGTAAGAAGTCATTGACCAATAAGGAATCACCAAGTTAAGAGAGTATCAAGTTTTGTTATCTGGGGTACCATCCACAGCAAAAAAAAGTGAAGGGAAGTAACTGAAATTCTTTCTAACTGAAATTCAGAGAATTCCAGGAGCTCTTTAAAGGGAGCCTACTGGCAAGCGTAGTAATTCCTCTGTCCTCCAAGCATCGTAATTCCTCTGTCCTCGAAGCTAAGTTTGTATTAGTGAAAATTTGAGACTTAAAGCGAACCATCAGATATCGCTATGAAGGACCTTAACGTAAATAGAGATCTTTCCCTTTTCCTGCAGCTCTTCAAGGAAGAAACAAACAAAACTAAGAGAAAAAGAAAGCAGAGGGTCACGTTTTCCTTTACCTAGTGAGTGGTTCAAGCTCTTACTGGGATTTTCCATCTTACCAGTGTGTCCACTTCCTCATACTGGCAATTCAAAAGGAAATAAGGAATCATGATTTTGAAAGACCTCGCTGTGGTTCAAGGACGGTGAGAGTATGTCAAAGTGACTTTGCCCAGGGAAGAGGGAGCATAAGTAGAAAATGTAACAAGGTTCCTTTTTTTGGATGTGAAGGAATTTGGACACCTAGAACCAGACTCTTCCCTAGAACCAGACTCTTCCCTAGAACCAGGCTTTTTGTAACAAAAAGCCTCTTTTATTTATTTATTTTTTTGGAATGACGCACTTTTTCTTCCATTTCCAGAGCACTGCCTGTGTCCTGCGTTCTCTGTGCAGGACACAGACAGCCAGGAACTGGGGAATGCTGGTAGATGTATCTGGGTGCTGCCGTCCCAAGCTAAGGTGGGGTTTGCTGACAAGCACAGGAGCACTTCGGCAGGCTGGCGGTAGAACACTGGCTGCGGCCCCTCAGCAGGACAGTGGATTCGTGAAAGATGTCTCATCTTTAAGAAATGTTCTCTTAAGAACATTTCAATCCACAGGGATTGAAACTGGCTAGGGTAGAAGATAAATCTCAAACCCTCCTTAAGCCTGTGGTAAATTAATCACAAAAATGTCCTTAGTTGGGCCCCTCCCTGTATCCACACCCCTTGTATGAGGGCTTTGGAACCCCCCCTCAAGGAGTGGGGGCCTATTTTCCCCTTCTCTTTAATGTGAGCTGCCCTTGTAGCTTGGCCAAAACCATAGCATGCAGCAGGAAGGACAGTGTCCCAGCCCAAATTCATGCCTCAATTCTGTGCCTGCTTCAACTCTCTCTAGGAAACTTGCCTCCACCATGGGAACAAACCTTGGCTGGGCTGCTGGATGATGAGGGACACATCGACCAGTGTGACAGCCAGCCAATCACCAAACATATAAGTGAGGCATCCTAGAGCATCCAGTGCCCGGCTGACCAGCCAGCCGATCCTTGACGCGTGAGCGAGCTCATGACATATCAGCCAAGCCTGGACTGTATCAGCAGGACCACCCTGGACCATGAGCAATAAGCTTATGAGGAGTAATATATTTTCATGATTGAAGCCACTGGGTTTTTGGGTGGTAAGTCATATAACATATCTAACTAATAAAATTCAACCAATCAATGTAAATACCAAGATGTCATCACTAAGTAGAGACATCTTGTTTATTTCCACGTATCCTACCATGCATAACATGCAGAAGAATCTCTAAACGTCACTGATGGCCTGACACAGTGTCCCTAAGAAGCAAGAAGTGACAGCCTTCTTATGGAGAAAGTGCATGGATCCATAGATGCAGTGCTCGTGAGGGTGCTTTGGGCCACCTTTTAAGCACTCACATTCCAGAAGACCTTCTGCTTTCGGCTGAGAGTGCTCCTGCATACGACTGTAGTCAATTAACTTGCTTTTTTTTTTTTTCACTTCATTGAACTTAAAGAGCAGCCAGCATCTGTTCAGAAGCCACACACCATGCTCCCTCCTGCCTACAACCACAGCAATAAACCAGACAGCTTTCTTATTCACTGGAAAAACTCTTCAGAGGAAGACAACATGGTAACAAGAAAAACACCACCTATAGTGAGCCATGCAGAACCTCATCACCAAGTCTCAAGTACACGCATGTAATAAAAATCAGCACCCTCTACCCCGAGTAGATATGAAACTAAAAATAACATGTTAACTGACCAACGTCAGCCAGCCCTGGAGGTGGTATGCTTTTTGATGTTGTGCTGCGTCCTGTAGGGAAGAGAGCACTGGATTGGAAGTCAAGAGGTATATTTCTGTCCTTGTTCTACCTTGTTCTAGAATAACTGTGGCCATGTCTCCTGGACACCTCAATACCAGATAACTGCTGAGGATCTTTCTAGTCCCATAAAATTGCATGCTCTCATCTTGCAATCTGAGCCTTTTAGTTTATATCTGTGAACAGAATTCAAAATGACATGGTAGAAAGACCCCTGCAGTGAGACTACTGAATCCTACCCATGCCATCAATGCATCAGGGGACCTTGAGCAAGTTCCACCTCTCTGCATTTGCCCAACTGTCAAAAGGGTCATTCATTTGGACTAAATGATCTCTAAGGTCCTTTCTAGCTTAGAATGCCTGGTTTAATAATGCTTCAAGGTTACATGTTTTATAACTGATTTCCTTTTCTCTTTTAATTTATTTATTTTGATGTAAAGTGATTTATTTTGAGAGAGAGAGGGAGAGAGAGAGAGAATGAATGCAAGCAGGGGAGGGGTGGAGAGAGAGGGAGTGAGAATCCCAAGCAGGCACAGGGCTCAAACTATGAGACACTATGACCTGAGCCAAAATGAAAAGTTGGACACTTAACTGACTGAGCCACCCAGGTGCCCCTGTTTTATAGACGATTTCTAAAATGAGATTCTGACCAAGACTTAGGCACACAAAGACAAAACAATATTCAGGTAGTCATTTCACAGAGCCAGAGGCAAGTCAGTATTTTTGATTTTTGAAAAGAAGGACCAGTGGGCTGTTATGTGTGGAAGTACTTCTGCTGCCAAGAAAAATGTCATCTACCACCAAAATCAAGTGTGTTCTATGCCATGACAGTTGTGCAACATTTTGTTATGCCCCAGGGTATTCTAGGAAGCTTGGCAGGTCTATGGTCATAAAGTGGCCCAAGAGATGTCCCAGAACTAATGCTTCTGTGTCAAACTGAAACTCAAACACAGGGTCCTCCATAGTCTTTGTAACACGGAGATAGAGAAGATCAATTTTGGGGATCCCTTCACTTCCAAGAAGATAAGACATACACACTTTGCGACAGTAGCTTTTCTAAGCATGGATCCGGGGATCCCCTGATGGATGTGTCACCAAGGCTTGACTACACTCACTTGAACTCACAGTATTTCAAAAAGTGGAACGGAAAGCCAGCACCTTACAAGGTAGCAATATGACAATGACGTATTGGAATATGCCAGCATAGTCAGACTCTGGAGAAATTCTAACAGACAAAAAGCTGTCTCTGTACTCCTCCACCCTTCCATCTGCCATCCTGTATGGCATTTGATTGGACCTCAGATGTATTTTATGACATGGTTGGGTTACATTCCATTCTGGCTTTGGGATACCTCCTACCCATGCCCTTTAAGCAAACAAAAAGCTAACTTGCCCTTTACCCTAATGAATTTATCTCTAACTTGTTTTTGGTGGACAGCTGGAGTAATGGATTAATCCCCATGCTGTTGACCAGTTTTATGTATTAGACCTAACATACAGTGCTCTAATCCCAGTAGGAGAAATTTAGGACAACCTTACCTTCTGAAGGAATTAGTGAAGGATGGGGAAATGAAAAAAAAAAAAAAGTACAAATAGCTAAGATCATCAGTTGTCAAAGTAATGAAAATTGTAACAATACAGTGCCATTTTTCATGTATCATATTGGCAAAGAAGGTAACCCTCGATGTTGGTTAAGGTTGTCACATGGCACACTAGAAATTGGTATAATACTTTCAAATTATGTACCAGGAAACTTAAAAGTTCACATGACCTTCAGCCCAGTATTCCTTTTAGGAATCAACCCTAAAATCATGTCAGAAATAAGGACAGAGATTGTTTAGTATGCCTTGAACACACTATGATCAGCATTACATGTATTTACTACAAAGCATACATCTAGGCAACAGCATTTTACAGAGTCACCCAAAATTATGTTTTTTGATATTATGTGAAACAAAGTTAAGTAATATAGAAATCTGTCATATATATTGTCTCAGATGACTTAATTAAAAAATAAAATGGGATTAAAATGTTAATAATGATCTTCCTAGATTAATACATTGTAAGATGGCTTTAGTGCTTTTCTTAAAACTTTTTATTTGCCCATTTAAAAAAATAACAAGTACAAATTATTCTTACGATCAGAAATAAAGTTCCTTGAAAAATCATAACAAATCAAAGAAAGTCTTTAAAGGCCAAGTGAGTCAGATCTTTAAGAGTGAAGCACTCTGTTGCAGATCCGTCAGTCTTGGGATGTATGACCTGACTTTCCCACTCAGATAACCAGGCCATGAGCATGAAAGTTGCTTCCATGATTTGGTGAGGCCGATGAGAACAGCAGCCCTGAGCGAGGCTCCCACCGTCCTGCCTCATTGGAAGCAATTAGAGAAAATTAGCTCTCTTCTCGAGGAAGTCAACGGCATGCTTCGCCGGCAGGATCCACTGCAGGATGGAAAGCATGTAACACAGGCATGTTGAACCACTTACGGAAGGCGGATGGTAAATCTGGCCTAATGAAGACCGTATACGCCCCTTCTGTTGGCTCTCAGCCAGTCAACTAGTTTAGTCTGGATCTAAGAGGGAAACAACACACTCCTCGTACTCAGAGTGGGAAGTCCTGAGCAGCTATAAGTAAATGGATTCTTTTGAAACTGACAGAGGAAGAGAAAGAGAAAGAGAGAGAGAAAGAGAGCTAAAGAGAAAACGTACTATCCAGCCACTGCTCTGCTCTGACACTGTGCAGATTGTACTCTGCTCACCAGGGGCACAAACGCACTGTCCTAATGGTGCCCTGTGCCCAGTTACATTCCATCTCAAACTTTTCAAGACATTTAAAATTCCTAAAGCCTTGGGGCGCCTGGGTGGCTTAGTCGGTTAAGTGTCTGTCTTTCGCTTAGGTCATGATCTCGCGGTTCGAGAGTTCGAGCCCCGCGTCGGGCTCTGTGCTGACTGCCAGCTCAGAGCCTGGAGCCTGTTTCAGAGTCTGTGACTCCCTCTCTCTCTGACCCTCCCCTGCTCACGCTGTCTCTCTCTCTCCCCTAGAAATAAATAAAAAAATATTTAAAAAAATTAAAAAATAAAATTCCTAAAGCCTTGATTATCCTTGAAAAGCATCCACTTAAAAGTCATGTCATCCAAATGCCTAGTGCATCAGCCTCTGAGAGTTGGGTAAGTTTTCAGAAACGGGCTTGTTCACCTTAACTTTCACCTTCAAGCCTCAGAATATCTTTATACTATACTCATTAACATAATGATATTTCATATCTGAGAGTGATGACTTAAATGCTTCTTGGTGTTGTGTAAATGTACTCATCTTAAACAATTTTTCTCATTGTGATAAAATACATATAACATAAAAGTTGACATCTTCACCATTTTTAAGCGTGCCATTCAGTGGCACTAAAAACATTCACGTCTTTCTGTGACCATCGCCACTATCCTTCCTCATCACTCTTCTATCTTCCCAAACTCAGTTGTCATACATATTAAACAATATTCTGTGTTCTCCTGCACTGCAGCCCCTGAGAACCATCATTTAACTTTCTATCTCTATGCATTTACCTATCCTAAGCTCCTCACAGAAGTAGAATCATACTTTTGTGTCTGGCTTATTTCACATAGCGTAATGTTTTCAAGTTGAATCAAAATTTTGAACTAACAAAATCTGTACATTGATAAGCCATCATGTAAAATAATTCTTCCTCATTTCCGGTTTCTCACACTTTCCTTTTCAAAAGTCTCTTTTGACCGGGGCTTCCTTTAGAACAGCTGGAGTCCTAGGAAACTGGATAGACTCTCTCACACAGTGTGTTTACCCTGCCCATGGAAGTATCAGGGAGAATTTAGATAACCACTTGGTGGGGATATTGTAGAAGTTTGAATTAGATGAGCTTAAGTCTCTCATTCTACTCTACAACCTGGACTTTTACAAATGCTTTTGTTTGTTCATTCATTTATTTACTGTAGGAATTTGTCAGCACTTACTGGGTACCTACTGCATATAAATGATGGATGTTGATGCAATGAGGAGACAGATGATATTGACTTGGCTCCCCACTTCTGCAGCGGAATCAGGAACCTGAGCGCTGCCCTACCAGACTGGCTTTTGCTCTCAATCAGCTGGCACTGGAGAGTCGACCCAGGGAGGTCTGCCAGCTACCTACATGCCTGAGTGGATACTTTGGCTTTGGGTAGAGGTTCCTCAGTGGTTCTACTCTATATGTATCATCCAGAAAAACATAGTCAGTTCAGATGCCAATCTGGGTACTGAGAATGCCGAACTGAAAACTAGTATTGCCTAGAATAGCATCTAGACATATCAAGGACTTTTGGAATTTGAATGGGAGTGCACAAATGACTCTTCTGCTCCTGATTAACACTGTGATCTTGGGCAAGTCACTTAAACTATCTGAGCCTCAGTTTTCATCAGCAAAATGGTGATGAAAAATACCCATGCCACAGAACTCTTGTAGGAGTAAAATGAGTTAGTGCATAAAAAGTGATGTGCATGTGGCTTCACCCATAGAAGGCACTGAAATACTAGGGCCTCTTGCAGGGTTTTCCTCCCCGTGCACCTCCACCCCCACCCCCACCCCCACACATAGCTCTGCAGTAGGTCAGCCCTATACCTGACCTGCAAGCACCAGAATAAAGTTGGGGCATCTCCTGGGCTTCTTTAGGATTGCTGGTTGAGGGTAGGGAGAGTGTGCTTCAGAAAGGCCATCATGTTAGTTTGAGGGAGAGTATTGCCACTTTATCCATCAGCATAATACATCTCAAAAGTGTAAAAAGAGGTTACATCCAAAGAAAACACACTCTCGTATGAGTTGGGAATAAGATCTGAGTATTTCTCTGGCTAGAGTTCATAATGGCACAAATTGGGATCTGAGAGTCTCAGGACCTTTGACTCTAGTAGCCACCTGCACTGTGGTGGGTGGTTGAGGGGTATGCCATCCAAGGAGGGACTCATATATCCCCAGGAAGCAGGGTGGAGTTTGGCAACGCACAGACAGCGATTGTTGTCTGGGCAGAATCTACCCACGGAGGCACATGGAAGGGAGGCAGACTGTTCCAGTAAAGGTAAGGGAGTGGCTGTGAGTGGTCTATGAGGGTGTGCCCACACACAGGATTCTTCCTGATGGAAGCCTATGGGTAGTTCTCACACGCAGTAGGCAGAGCTGCAAATACTGACAAGCTTTCTGAGGATGGCAGGATGTTTGTCTCCAACATCCAAAACCGGAAATTATCTCACTCATTAGAAACGATGCCGTGTAGTCCATGCCTGGAACAGGCCCGGGTTTTCAAAAGTGAGCGGAAGTGGGGGGGTTCATTCTGGTTCCTAAGTTTAGATGATTTAGGTGAGGCTCGAGTTGCCTTTTAAACACATGAACAAGAGCTCATTCTTTTTGTTTTGTTGTGTTTTCTTCAATAACTGGGTTTCCTCGGTTTGTTCCTAAATATTTTTTATCTTCTACCTTTTTAAATTAATTCTTCTTGCCCTAACAATGTAATAGTCACGTTCTTATTTCGGAACCATTTTTGTCTATTAGAACATCTGCCTCCCTTATTGCTACAATGGGGAAGGTTCATAAATTCATTATTCTCAATTATTTAATGCCATGATATATTACTCTGGGCCTCTGTGGAGCAGATCCTAGAATGGGTTAAAATTTGCCAGGATTTTATTAGGGGAAATGTCTTCAGAAAAAATCAGAAGGGAGCTGAGGAAGACTGGGAGAGCCTTCAGTCTGGCTCTAGCAGTGGGGAGAGGGGAGGGAAGAGGTGAGGCCAACGTGTCTTAGGTGCTGTGCTGTGGAGGCAAGGCTTGGCAAGGGTGTTGGGGAATCAGGGAGCCAAAGCCGACCTTCAGGGTACCCCTATTCTCCCCGAAAGGAGCTGCCCCAGTAACCAATCCATGTGCAGTCACTGGCTGGGAGCAGCCTACGGAAAGGAGGATGGCTCGGCGCAAATGTCCGACAAAGCCCAGAGCACAGCACTTGGGGGCTTCAGTAGATTACATTTCCTGCAGTTGTAAGTCTTATAGTTATTGAAGTGGGGAGGTTCTCAAATTTGGTCCCACTGACACTTAGGACTGAATAACCCTTTGTTGCGGGGACTGTCCTGTGCAGAGAAGTTGTTTAACAGCATCCCTGGCCTCACCCCCTAGATGCCCGACACACCTTCCCAAGTTCCAACAATCAAAATGTCTACAAATATTGCCAAATGTCTCTTAGGGGTCAGACTCACTTCTAGTGGAGAAACACTAGACTAGAGCAGTTTAAATTCATTTTGGAAGATTCCTCGGGAAAATTGTAAAAGGGTAAAAATATAAATGCTTTGAATTATGTATAATGATTATTAAGAAAAATAACTCCATTGGGGAATTTGAAGTGAGCAAGACTACCCAAGTGCAATATACACCAATGACCGGATATCCGTTTCTACCCCAAGAGAAGTGTCTCTCCTGAGATAAACTTATAGTCCAACATCTTGCCCCAAATTTAAAGACACACATGTAAAGCTTTAAAAAAAAAGTTAAATGGGTACTTTTTTTTAGTTGAATGTGTCACATTGTAATACAAGTACAAGTCATGCTGGCTTATTTTGGAGGTGGATAAAAAGACCTCACCTACAACAGCAAACACACATTATAGTGACGGGATAGGATGACTTCATATTTAATTCACTAGTAACGCAAGCGTCGGGAATAGAAATTAAATTCAGGAATGAGGCCGCCGAGATCCCAGAATCAAGTATCTCAGACTTGATTTCACCAAGTCATCAAAGAGCCTTTGACCCGCGGGATTCTGCGAGGCCACAGGTTAACACCTGATGTGAGCTTCAACCTGGGCGGCAGGGCCCAACCCCACATTCACGTGAAGCGGGGCCGGATGTGACTGTTCCTCCTGAGCACGAACCGGTCCCAGCCCGGCTCCATCTCACCGGGACCACTCCAATCACCAGCCCCCTCAACCCCTAGGTCTCCTACTTGCCCCATTTTCCACATGACCTTTGAAACAGGTCAGACCCCACTTCCCTTTTACTTAAAAGCTTCCAAGACTTCCCGTTTCTTCCTAGTAAAGGCAGAATTCTTACTGTGGCCAAGAAAGCCCACATCCTTGCCACCCAGAACTTGGTGTGGAGACCAGGGACGTCAAGGATGTCATCTGGGAGTGTGTTAGAAATCGTCTCCGGGCCTGCCCTGGATCTACCGAATCAGGGTCTTTACTTTAACAAGGTCCTTGGAGAATTTGTACAAATGGTAGAACCTGAGAGGCTCAATCCTCACGCTCTGACCTGAGGTTATCTCTCTCACTTTCTCTCCCTTTCCTCTCACTTCTGTAGCTAGTTGGGTCTCCTGGAGACATTCAACCTGCCAACCACGATCCAACCCCAGGCTTCTGCTCTACCAGTCACCGGCTCACTTCCTTCAGGTGCCTGTTCAAGTGCCACCTCACTTAGAAGGCTTTCCTGACCAAGGCTCCCAACCCTGTCCTGCTGAGGCCACTCCTCATCCATGGAACCTGCCGTATTTTAATTCAGAGCACTCATCTCCTCCTGCCATGTAACACAGAATATGTACAGTGTGTATAGTGTGTGTGTGTGTGTGTAGTGGTATATATTCTTATTGTCTGTCTCTAGGTCCATGAGAGCAGGGACTTGATATGTATTTTACTCATTGGATCTCAGACCCCAGAGCAGTACTTCCCACACAATACGTTATTAGTAAATAATTGTTGACTGAACAGGTAACTGAATCATGCAATCTCATGGGACAGAACACTTGGAGAGGGACAGGGCACCGCAGGAACACGGAAGTGTTCTTCTTCTGATCACCTCGCACAAATCAGCCCATGACGCTCTTGTCAAACTGGCCCCAAATGGACCAAAGGCAAGTATCTGGCTGTGGGGCAGATTTTCTTCTCCGGAGAGGATAATAAGCCAAATCAAGCAGAGGATAGGAGAACAAAGCACGGAGCTGCCTTTTGCCGTCTGGGACACAGGAGAATCAGGCTGTGCGTTTCATGAAGACAATGTTTTTTTGGAAAGAGATAGGGCCAAAGTTTCCGAAGTGTATGTGATTTTTTTTTTCCCCAGAGAAAGATTAATCTTTACTTCTTCTAAAAAGCAACCTGTTTATACATTTGCCGGAGGATTTGCCTGGAAAAAAATTAAAATAGGAGAACTTGATTTGACACATCTGGAGCAGATGGGCATGTTTTGTTTGGCTTCCTGTAGATGTTTAAATTGGGGTTAAGATGGGGAAGATGGTAAAACTGTCTGAACTCAGGTGGCTGGGAAAAGACTAGTGTGGAATGTGAAAAAAAAAAAAAGGAGCGGAATAAAATGTAGCAGGCTGAATCATGAAAAGTCTTCCGCTTTCTTGCCCTGTCAAAGCTGTGTTTCGAATGTTAATGGGAAGAAAGGAAACAATGGCACAAGAACAGACTATGAGCATTTAGGGTTGAAGAACACTTAGCGTGTAAGAACATTTTGCAATCTTTGGTCTCCTGAAAGCAAAGAAAATAGAGCCTGAAGTATCATTAGAGAGAAGAAAACCTTCTCCCCCCCACCCTATACTCACCTCAACCTCTCTATTTTAATGAGCACTCTTCCCAGGAAGCATGGGTGGGTGTAAAAGGAAGTTGTAAATGGGATCGAGACATAGCAGATGTGAAAGTTTGGGAGTTACACAGAAGAGAGCTGTACGGAGATGAGAGAGTGTAGGAATCAGCAAGATGCTCTTGGATCACATGCATATTTTCAGTTTTGCTGAAGCACAAAGAGATTATCGAGTGACCCTTGTCATAATCTTTATGCAGGTTTCCTGCTTGGGATTGATTTTCTTCTTCCCTTGTTCCCCACCTACGCTTTTTTGTCAGCCATATAAACAAATTGTAGGTGTTGGGTGTTAAGCCATAAGGGATATTTGTAAAAAAGAAAACAAAGACATTAATCCTGCTGGTTCTGGAGGAACAATGCTTAATTTTCAAACACAGAATTATCAGGACCGGGCATTTTTATGTGGATAGGACATCACTTTGGATATAAACCATGGATCACCTTTCACATATTAGAAAAATGACAATGGAAATGAATTTACTAGCCAACAAATACCACAAAATTTTGTAACTCTGTTAATGTTTTTTTGTTTGTTTGTTTTTTGAGAGAAAGAGAGACAGCATGAGCAGGGGAGGGTCACAGAGAGAGGGAGACACGGAATCTGAAGTAGGCTTCAGGCTCTGAGCTAGCTGTCAGCACAGCACCCAACGCGGGGCTTGAACCCATGAACCGTGAGATCATGACCTGAGCTGAAGTCAGATTCTTAAACCCAGGTGCCCCCAAAATTCTGTAACTTTGAAAAACATCAGTCTTTAAGGTTTTTTTCCACTCCCTCATTTCAGGTTCCCAACCCACCACAATCTACTTAAAAAGCAATGTTCTCGTAATTACCAATTTTTAGGAATAAAGTATCATGATTAGGCATTCCAAATCAATTGACGCTGCATTTCAAGATGCTGCCTTTAAAAAATGTATCCACTGACTCTTAAGATCCACCCGATTCTTAAATCTCTCAAACCTTGCTTTAGTTAAACACCAACTGTCATGAGTTCAAGCCCCCTGTTGGGCTCTGTGCTGACAGCTCAGTCTGGAGCCTGCTTTGGATTCTGCATCTCCTTCTCTCTCTGCCCCTCTCCTTCTTGGACAGTCTCTCTCCCTCTCTCTCTCCAAAATAAATAAACATTAAAAATTTTTTAATTAAACACCAACTAAATAAAAGTGACAGAACAGTTCTCTGCAATTGTTCGGGAATACCGCAGTTTATGTACCCAACCCCCAACCTTAAACTCCGCCTCCCACTTTTTTTTAATTAGTAAATGATTTTTGGGTGACAGCAGGTAAGAATAAAGAAGTCATGGTGGTTTACAAATAAAGCAAGTGGTACCTTCATGTCTTTCTTTGGAAGATATCCTAGCATTTTCGTTCTTTTCTGATTGTTTTTGTGCCAGAAAAAATAACGGCACGTATTCCAAAAGTCAGGAGGGGGTTGGGAAGCTCAGAGCATTTCTAAATTACTTCCAAACACTTTAAATGATGAGTTTTTAGACTAGAAAAGACAGAAAGAAAAACAAACTTAAATCTGCCCCCACAACCACAAAGCACATATGCAACTCATAGCAAAGGATGTGCACATGAATATATGAGGGTAGAATTTGGCCACCACCAGGCTGATAACATCCTTCATCAAATGGTTCATCATTTTGCCTCGACGTGTTTTCTCTTCAGACTTTGGCAAATTTATGGAGAAACGAACACAAATTCAGCCAACTAATCCTGGACGCCATCAGCAGGTTCATTATTTTGTCAATCAAAATGCAACTCGTCAGCCCTCTGAACTTTAACAAATATTCCCTTCCATCGCAAGTGTGCTTATCAATGTTTTCTTCCACTGGATAATTTGATAACAGTCCCAATAGGTGTTTCTGATTTGGATGAAGGAAGCACTGATTCATTTTACTGGGAACCATGAATATTTTGGTACAGATCTCTAAGATAAGAGTTAGCCTGTGAACCACAGCCCAAAAGGTGTACAGACTTTTGGATCAATAATGCATGGCCCTGTGGGACACAGAGGCAGGGTCAGTAATAGGCCACTTTTGAGGTAGGAATCTGTCTTCAGTGAATGTTCATGGCATTCATTGCTCATTCTCTGGGCCCCATGCCTCCAGCAGCCCAGCACTCCCTCTATATCTACTACAACCTTCTAAACTAAGTGAGCTCTGAGTTGTCTCCTTCCACCAACCTCAAAGATAAAACTACCTGTCTGTGCTTCATTCCCTCAGGGTCCTACTTTCCGATAATGGCCAATGTAATAGATCCTACCAAAGACAAAGATGTTACTGGCTCATATATAGTTAATAGGTCCCTAACCCAGGAAAAATGAAGGTTTAATGTTAGAAGCTTGAAAACTCAATGCTCTAACCTGCATCAATGAATAGATGAAGTTTCTTGCTGACGCTGACTCTCCAAGGCAGGCTGGTGGGAAAAAAATATCCCTTTGCACAATCATGGGGGCGGGGAGTCCAGTCATTGCTTGGACTGATCCTGTACCCTGTTAATTTTCTAGAAGGACGCCATGGTGCGTGTCTGGAACCTGTTCTGAGAAGGCATGCCAGGCACTGTCTCACTCTCCTAGAGCTTAGGTTGGTTTCAGGAAGTTCCTATGACCCCAGGAACATGAACGTAGGCTAGAGTGCACAGATAGAGACATACACTGCCAAATTCCCTAACCCAAAGTGGCTTTCAGCGCTGAGGTGCAGACCCAAAGGTGAGTCCGCTCAAAGGGCCATAGTGCAGAAGACGCTTCTGCGAGAGAGGCTGTGGCTGTTGACACACCCATGCTGTGGGGATTCATGAAGCTCGTCCTTGCCACTGCGAAATTCCAGCAAATCAACAGCCATTTGTCCACATTTAAGCAAAAAAATGAAAGACTTGCAATGAACGTAATAACATGTTTTATTAGGTATTTTTACATGGGAGCAAAAGAAGTGCTTTCCCCTAATAAAGAATTTACCCCACTTTGGGGATTTGTGTAGGGGTTAGTACCCAGTCCCTGTTCACCTGTATCTGCCCCTCATCTGTGAATCTCCCTATCAGAAGGCAATGACCCAAATCTTCATGCTTCCACTTCTTAAGTCATGCTTAAATAATCTATTGTTAATAGTGTTTGAAAATGAAGAAGCTACTCCTAAGTAGACCGGGTTTGATATAAAACTTAAATCTCTTCTTTCTCTTTTGCTCTATTTTTCTAACTTTTGGGAAGACTATTTCAGCCCATGGCATACATACAGTTTCATACAGTTTTTGGCAACTTTTCTGATTGAGGGAAACCTAGGTCTGGGCAGGGCTAAAAAGAAGAAGGAAAAAAAAAAAGTGAGATTCTAAGGAGAGGTAGAAAGGGAAAAAGATTTAATTGAAAGGGTCAAAGAAGTTCCAGAACACATATTACCTAATTTATTCTTTGCTAGAACTGGCCTTACCCTCAAATACAAAGACCTGCAACAGCTTTAATTGAAGAGCACCAGAAGGGGGGTAAAGGGAAGATAAAATCAAAGGTGGTGATGAGAGCTAGAATATGTTTGACCAGGGTCTAGAGAAAAAGAGAAAACAGATTGGTACCATTTGTAGTGTGATTCCTAGCATTTGCCCGTTTCTGTGGCATAAATGTGTCCCACATGACCAATTGTAGGTTACCAAAGGGATGTCACTGAATGTATGTTAGGAAGAGACATAACATACCTGGCATGTGCAAGACAGCGTAAGCTACCTCTAGCTTGCTGCTGAGGACCTTAGTTAAGTTGGACCTTTGTGCTGTGACTGGAAAATCCCCCAAAACCAGTACAGGGCATTTGAAGGCAACGTGCTGAAATGGCATTCTATCACACTGATTAAATCTGCGTTCAAGCAAGGTCTACTTTTGAAGATGAAATTTTCTATTTCCTTATTTTTGCCTCACAAGTATTCCCGTGACTTGGTATCATCTTCAGGTATGGTGATGTTCCAATTTTTAAATAGCTGAATTATTTTTTATTTCACTAAGTGAAAAAAATCCCTGTGATATAAGCCTGATAAGTCATAAATTAAATACGAATAGTGAGGAGTCCCTAATGATGTTGCTTGTATTGCCCGTAATTCATAATTCCCCAGCATCTCTGCTCAGAGCCTTGATGGCCCTACCTGATGGCTTAGACAATGATTATTATTTTTTTATTTCTGATCTTTCATGACTACATACATTACAATACTAACAGATGAATTAATAGAATCTGTTATTAACTAAAATATGCTGGGTATGCCAAGCCGATCAGTTAGCATTCCTACTTAGATACAACCTTGTCTTTAGTTTACTCTGATCCCTCCACAGTATATTACAATGTTCAGAATCACAGTAACATTTAACATAATGATGAATTTGGTGCTTAATATGAGTATTCATAAATATTTCAATATTGTTACATGCAGGGATGCATGTATGAAAAACAGGTATTAAATTCCTTTATAAGCTGTAAATGCTAACAATTTGTGAGAGATGAAGGAACAAGCACTCTGTATATAAATTACATCGCAATTATTTTTAGCTTACATGCTATTAAGGCCATTGTCATTATATTGCTCCTGGTGTAAGAGATGAATTTTGTTGTTAAAAACTTCATGATGAGTAAGAAAAATAATAAGAGGTCCTCAACAAATATTTGCTTTTTGCTTAACTGCTTGAATTAATGCATCAATGAATCACTTGATACCTTGATAGAAAATTTCCTTCTTTTTTATAAAATTTTTTAAATTAACAGTTATTCATTTTAGACAGAGCTTGATCAGGGAGAGGGCAGAGATGGACAGGGAGACACAGAATCCAAAGCAGGTTTCAAGCTCTGAGTTATCAGCACAGAGCCCAGCGTGGGGCTTAAACCCATGAGCATGAGATCATGACCTGAGCCAAAGTTGGACACTTAACCAAATGAGTCACCTGGGCACCCCAAGAATTTCCTTCTTTTGCTTCCTGTTGGCATGACAGACCCTGTATGGCATTATGATCCCACTAAGTGAACTCTTTTGCTTTTCCCTACTAGGGTTTCACTTCAAAAAATTAGAATGGCTTTTCCCAGAGAGTGTCTCTCCTTTCTCACGTGACCTGGCTGCAGAAATTTCATCACTGAAGCTGTCATTCCCATTGGGTCCTGGCTCAAGGAGGCATAGGGCAGTTGCTATGCCATCGTTATTCCCCAGGGATCTGGAACTTCCATGCTGCAGTGAGACACAACGTGAGACCACAAGCAGGTCAAAAGCATTGCCTTTAGGAAAACAGCCACTGATAGGCAGCACTGGAGCCTTGGAGCCTTGACCTCTAGATTCTAGAATTTAGAACTATCTTATTATCTCTAGCACTGGTCAGCCAATTAAAAAATATGACTTTGCCCTCCTTTACTTTATTTCTACACAGAGACTTTTTAAGCTTTTTGATAATTAGTATATTTGTTAGAAGATACAGAATGAATATGTGACAGGTATTTAAAAGACATCAGTGTCTATCGCACTAGTCTAATAAAGGGCATATACAATAAATATGTGGGAGATGAAGGAAGAAGGGAAAGAAAGAAGGTAGGAAGGGAGGAAGGAATAAATTAATATGTAAATTTTTTAAGTTTCTCAAGTAAATTGGATAATGAATATGGTTCTATCAGCTAGGTCAGTCTCCAAGCTTTATAGACCATTTCCTCAAACTTGTAGATTAGACCTGTCCTTTAGTCTAATGACTCCCTGAGGGATGAGGCTGTGTCTTAACCCTCCGGGGCATAAACACTTCAGGCCCCTGCACAGAACTGGTCAAATCACAGACCTCAAAAAGACCTGAGGGGTGCATTACTGATCCCTAATACCGTGACCTAAAATCCAAGGCAGAATGTGTGGAGAAATTGCAGAAGGAAATGTCCCGAGAAGTCTTGAGACAGTGCTGAGGACTGGCTTCTAAGGAACTACCCCATATAAAGCTTTGTTTACTAAAAATGTCTTTAATATCCCCTGCACCAAGATTGAATTTAAACACACATGCAGCGCGCGCGCACACACACACACACACACGCACGTGGGAAAAAGGCAGAGATGATCAGCATGTTAAAGTCTGAATGTATCTATAATACTCAGAATCTGAGGAAATGAAATAAAGCAAATCAGCATAAATTATCACTATCCACAAAAAGTCCATTTTCCAAGACTGATAATAGCTCTTGACATTTTTGGTAAGTGTATTAGAGTTTTATTGGGCTGCAACGAATTGCCACTTCAAATAATACACATTTACCATCTCACAGTTTATGTGGTTTAGGAGTCCGGATACAATTTAACTGGGTCCTTTACTTAGGGTGTCACAAGGCTGCAATCAAGGTGACTAGGGCTACAGTCTCATTGGAGACTCAAGTGGGGAAGAATCTGCTTCTGAGTCCATTCATACTGTTGGCAGAATTCACTTCTTTGCTGGCTCGCAGTTGGAGAAGGCCCTCTATTTCTGAGATCACCCATACTTCCTAGTCATGTGGGGTTCCCCAACATGGTCAACTATTTCCTGAAAGGGGAGACTACAGCAAGACAGACACCATAATCCTATTTAACATAGTCACGTAACCACAAACAGGTAGTCGTATATGTTTGGTCAAACTTGTTGCACTCTATCAGCAAGAAACAAGTCAAAAGTCCTGCCATTTAAGGGAGGGAATCGCATGAGGGAGTGAACACGAGGAGTCAGGGATCACAGGGACCATTTTCAGAGTCCACCATGGTAAGCAATGATCTTGAACTCTCCCCCCAAATTCCTCAGAAATATTCTTCGTGGCTTTCTATGAAATCATTGCATAAAGAAAAGTGTGGCACAGTGAATGGATGAACATCTGCCCCATTTTAGGAGACTAGGAAAAAAATGCCTAGAACTAAAATTATCCAAATTATCATCCATGAGTAGAAGCCAAGCAGAACAAAACAGAAAGCGTCACAAAGTATGTTCCTTCTGTAATCCTGTGCAACAGGGATTCAGGGCATTCTTGACCCCTTATGGCCATGTGTGCCATGAAAGCCTGTACTTGGCCTTCATTTAGAATAAGACATTTTGACTAATTTATTTTTACATTCAAAGGGAGTATTGTTTTTATTCTAAATCATGTTTGATACTCCGCGTTCCCCTGAGAAAAGATCAGTCCCTTTGTATTTGGTAAATGACAGCTCATTTTGAAAGTTGCAACCGTCCTCCTGAGGGGGAGGGTTACTTGCCTCAATTGTTTTATCTTTCATGGAATTAAGGGCACACTTCTCCAGAGAGTAATGGTTTTGGAGTTCTTAGATCCATGCTCAACCTACATTATCTTTTCCAATGGAATCACAAAATGTGGTTTACAAAGCATTGTCTGGGGCACATCTTTTACATTATAGTGTATACTGATGGGGAAAATGTCTTTTCAAGAATTACTTCTCAGGACATCTGAGCAGCCCAGTCAGTTAAGCATCTGACTTAAGCTCAGGTTATGATCTCCCAGTTCATGAGTTCGAGCCCCATGTTGGGCCCTGTGCTGACAGTTCAGAGCAAGGAGCCTGCTTCAGATTCTCTCTCTCTCTCTCTCTCTCTCTCTCTTTCTCTCTCTGTCCCTCTCCTACTTGCATGTGTGCGCTCTCTCTCTCTCTATCTCAAAAATAAACAAACATTAAAATTTTTAAAAAAGAATTACTTTTCCTAGTTTGGGGGTAATATGTCATGCTTTGATAGTCTTCAGATCTATAGATAAACATTTTTTTAAACAATAATATCTTAAAGAACAAAAACACTGTCATTTTTGTACCTCTTAACACTTAATATTAATGCTTCTTACTACTTTTTATCTACTCAGGCCTTTGTATTTAGGTAGCATCCTCCTTCAATGCTTCTCTCTGCAAACTAGGGAAGCCACCTTTCCTTAAATGATTCAGACTATATCCACAGATAGTCCAGGAGAATAAAGAGTCAGGATGGTTCACAATGGGCTTAGTGCTTTCAACACATCCAGACTACCCTGTTAGATGCTGCATTAACTCGATTTGGGTGTTGTTTGGCTAAGCGGCACTACCACAGCAAAAAGGCAACCTTAGGGTCAAGAAAGTAATTTCACTTCCAAAAAGCAAGCACTCTCTCTTGCCTCGCTGGCCAGGTTAATCCTCTTGGCTGCTAGTTTCATATTTCAGGAAGCTTTTAAAATAAAAACCCCAGGATTCTTTTCTACTTGGACCCAGCAGTGCACATCATAGCTGTCGTGAAACTATCATTACACTCTGTTCAGACTTCCCAACTGAAAGGTCACAGACTTACACAGATATTAATGTTGCCTTTATGCAGAGACCATTTAAATGTGCCTTACATTTTATATGAAAAGATCACTGGAGTCAGTAAGTGTGGCTTTGATAAATATCACACGGATTAGTCAATGTTCCAGGGTGGGTCTAGATGATGGAGAAGAAAATCGGTCATTGATACATGGTAGTATAGACACTACTCTTTTTGTCAACCTCTCCGTAAAAGGGCTTGTTCCCTTGACCACCCAATTCTTTTATTCTATGTTTCCCCTGACCTTTTACTTTACAGATCTGGGCAGCCTGCAAGGCCTGTGGATATGCTACTTTCTCTATGAAGTTTTTCATAATCCCACCAGACTGCTTTCTTTTTCTGTGATCTTGTAACAGTATGTTGGAACAGCTATTAGAGCACTTTTCTCATTTTTGTTCATACCATACTCAGGATTTTTTTTTTTTTTTAAGTCTTTTCCAGCTGAATTGTAAGTCCAGTGACAATAGCATTCAGCTTACATTCTCTCTGTTTAACAAAGTGCACTGCAAACTGTAGACCCTCATTCTCCAAGGAAATGACTCTCAGGTCTTTTTGTCATGGACTGTTGTACAGTGCCTTGACAATCGTTTTTTGTTTGCTTGGTTGGTTTTGTTTTGTTTTTTAATTACAGCAACTGTGAATGTTGAAGTTAATCAGGTTTCCTCTCTTTACTTTGCCTACTGGGAAGCCTGACTGACATTTCGGCTTCCCTTCAGAGTCTCATGGCATATATTTCTTCCTGTTAATCTTACCTCTGGTACCTCTGGCTCTAATACCTTCTTTCCCCTTTTTAAAAATTTTTTTGACTCCCCTTCTCTCAAATTAATTCCATTAGTTACATTAACTTTTTATATTTATGTATTTTTGTACTATTTTAGATCAACTGTGGAATGACATGGAGTATTTAATACTTGATTACTGAATTACATTTTCTTATCAAAGATTTTTATCAAAGTCTTCTTACACAGGAGTTACTCTGTGTGAATTTCAGAAAAGTGGTGATTAGTAAAAGATGTTGATCTTTGAAAATTAAAAAAAAATCTTCATTACACATATGAATCTTCTTTCCCCCACAATTGTCCATTATTATTAGAATGACCCAGAGAACAGGGAGGCAAGTGGGGTTACTGTTGGCTTTACATTCCATTGCCTTCTGTGCAAAATGAGGAGGTGTGGCTCTAAAATCTGGAAGTCCTCCTTCACTTCTAACATTAGGGGATTCTTAAATACCCTTGGCTCTCTACTGCACTCTGCCTATGTTGACACAGCCCCAGAATATCAGGGAGGAGGTCTGAAAGTTGAAATAAATCTTTCAGGCCCTTAGGTTTTCAGTGTTGGCTTACATTTCTAGACTGATGACGAATTAAGAATGAGTTGCTTGGAGAATTTGACAGTGTGAAAATTTATACACAGCCCACCCAGGAT
Organism: Proteles cristata cristata; assembly: GCA_017311185.1. NCBI lineage: Eukaryota > Metazoa > Chordata > Mammalia > Carnivora > Hyaenidae > Proteles > Proteles cristata. Next base: position 310,545 of record JAESUZ010005461.1, read on the forward strand.
AATTCGTGGATTTTTCTGAAGCTCGAGAGTCATGTGAGTGTGTGCATGGGGAGTTATACAAGAAAAAAAAAAGTTAATCTCTACTCATCTAATAGAACATAAAAATAGCCCAATGGTTTCAGGAATATTTTCACCATTAATGGTTAGTGGTTTAATTTGAAAGCCTTAGAAAACAAATTGAGGAGACAAAATAAGACAAATGGAGGAAAATGATACAAAATGAGGGTCAGACAATGGGGGCAGGATATGTGGTTCATGCCTTAAGGATGGAATTCTACCATGACTTCTGTATTCTCCCACTGCCCCAAACTTTCCTGAAGTAACATAACTTAAGCAACACATGTTCTCAGAATGCCAGACAGGAAGGCAGTAGCCCATGATGTTTCGACAGTGGCTGTGAAGTTCTTGCTATCTATGTACAAGCTGCATAACCTTGAGTAATTTTCAAATCTACTCATTATCATTGTCTATAACATGAAGATAGTAAGAATATGTATAGTTTAGGGAAGTTATAAGGATTAAATGAGATGATGTCTTTACAGTGCATAGTGTCTGTCATTTATTCACCCAACATATATTTACTGAAGACCTACTGGGTACCAAGCACTAGTCTACACAATAAGAATGTATTCTCGAACAAAACAGTTAAAGATTCCTTCCCAGTGAAACCTCCTTTAGGAGTAGCTAATTAATAGAACCAGTTAACAAGTGGCCCAAAGGAGAGACAGTATCGTGTGTGAGCTTGATATCATTTAATATGGGACTGGACAAAGAGAAGTAGTTGGAGAAAATCTTTCGGGAAAGATAAGGGCCTCTTAGCTTGGTGAACTGTCTCATGTTTTGGCATCTGCAAGACTTGGCCAGTAATATTTGGATAAAACTATTAATGCATTTTCTTAACTTTTTTTTATGATTTGAAGAAGAAATCAACACATAAGATAAAACAAATTATTACAAGAGAAAGTCACTTCATTTAGAACCTCTAATACCTTATAAACATATTTCCCCCCATTTTTCAAAGTTGTTTCTGTGAAAGGTAAGGTAATATACTTGGTAATGGGATTTATAATCTAGGGTATATAGGTAGATAAAATAGTCTGTTATTTTGCAGACTTAATTCTTAAATATCCACATGAACTTTCAGAAGGGAACACAACTTGTAGAAGAGATATAAAAATGAAGTGTCTCTGGGTATTTATAGTTCTAGAACTTTATAGAGTATCCTGATAATTTCTACTTCTGCTTTTTAAGTTTTTATTTATTTATTTATTTATTTATTTATTTATTTATTTATTTAGAGATGGAGAGAGAAGGAAAGAGCGAGTGAGCATGAGCAGGGTGGGGGCAGAGAGAGAGGGAGAGAGAGAGAATGCCAAGTAGGTTCTGTGCTGTCAGCATGGAGCCTGATGCGGAGCTTGAGCTCATGAACTGTAAGATTAGGACCTGAGCCTGAATCAAGAGTCGAAAGCTTAACTGAGTGAGTCACCCAGGTGCCCCGATAATTTCTACTTCTGATACTTGTTTTCACATCTACAGCATTTGGGGGTTTTTTTGGTCTCCTTTCTCTCCAAATACAAACAAATCAAAATTCCTCCATACTCATAATACATCAAAGAACTATTTAATTGGAGGTCGTGTTGGAAATTCTTAGTTGGCAGCAATCCTAACTATACAAGAAACTAAGACAAACAGGATTAAATAGTGTGTATTCTCAATCTTGTAATTTTTATAAATCTTCTCATTTCCCAGGTGTTACAGGCTTTTAGGATTACTCTATTTGGTAAATAATATTGTATCCTAAGCCTTCCATATGTTATGTGGTTTATGCTCATAGCAATCCTGCATGTTAGTAGTAATAATTACCCTCTATTATAGACAGAGAACAATTACAAAGAAGTTATATAACTTTGTCAAGTCCCTAAGTGGCAGAAGTAGATCTGGAACTCAAGATCTTGGTGTCCTCAAAGCAGAGGTTCACTGACAACCTTGTATCACAGTAAGGCTGAGAGCAGTGGGGGCTTAGGTACATGAAGCCTACTTTATTCAAGATAGACTTAGTGATATTGGCAGGGGAAATAATATTCTGCAGGAGAAAGCTACTTAAAAAATATCTAACATGCATCACCAATTGTTACGTGCATATATTCATTCTAAGACATATGTCCCAAATTAGGAGACACAAAATGAGGAGTCTATTGTAGCTTCTGAAATGCAAATGTCTAAGGTCACTTTTTTTGGCCCTGATGGCCTGATACTGGGGAGGTTGTAAAAGCACAGATTCTGGTCCTTACTCCCTTGAAATTCCTGTTCAATAAATCTTAGATGGGGATAGAGCATATATATTTTATGAACATTTCTAAGATGAAGCTGGTATATTGTCACAGTTGAAAAGCAAAGGGTTAAGGGCATTTATGAAACCCCTGCCACTTCAGCAGTCATGTATATCTAAAAGGGCAAGAAAGAAAAACCTCCATGTGGAACTAGAAGCCTTTGTGTTTGCATCATTAAATAAACACACACACACACACACACACACACACACACACAGTGACAGGAGTATAGGCAGAGGCCTTATGTTGATCATCACTTAAAATCATCATGTAGCAAAAGCAATGTGCTATCTGGGAATAGATAAAGGACAATAGTAGAAAACTGGTAATATCTGAAGTTTAGTTGATAGTTGTATCAAAAATTTCCCAGTTGTGACAAATGTACAATGCTTATGTATATTTTTAAAGTTTAATAATTTACTTTGAGAGAGAGGGAGAGAATGAGCTGGGGAGGGGCAGGGAGAGAAGGAGACAGAGGATGTGAAGTGGGCTCTGTGGTGACAGCAGAGAGCCTGATGTGGGGCTTGAACTCATGAACCATGAGATCATGATCGGAGCCACAGTCAGATGTTTAACTAACTGAGCCACCCAGGTGCCCCTAAATTTTTAACATTAGGGGAAGACGGGAACGTTAGGGTGAAGCGTGTGTGAGAACTGTGTACTAGCTTTGAGACTTTAGTGCAGATCTAAAATCATTCAAAAATAAAACAGTTTTTGTTTTAAACCATCATATCCAGGTTCAAAACTCTTGAAGTGTTATTTCTTTATCCTGGGTTCTGAAGCATATCCTAAGGTAGCCAATAGTATTAAGCTTTTTTCTCCCACAGATGAAACTGTAAATGGCAGTAGGGAAGGTAGAGAAGAGGGAAAAAAAATGATGGTCAAGAGGGGGAGAAAGATGAAGAACGTGGGGATGGTGGTGAGCACAATTTAGGAGAGCCCAGTCCTCCAAAGGGGGCCATGCACAGCTTCCCTGAATCACAGAGAGTAGGCTCTCTTTGAAGAGATCTTCCTTTGCCGTCTGTTCTACCCCGGGCAGTAAACAATGACTGAAGGATCAGGGCATTTAGCAAAAGAGTATCAGGCAGGGCTCTAGCAGAACACAGGGAACCAGATCTGAGGGTGGTTGAGAAAGGTCCTGAGCAAAGTAGGTACTTCATGCCCAGTGTAAAATAACCAGAAATTGAGAGGGGCTCATCTACCGTGCATTTAAAAGAACTAGGCACAAAAAAAAAAAAAAAAAAAAAGGAAACTGTCAGGAACAAAAGAACTGAGGACTAAGACATATGGTGCCTTTGTTCTATGAGCTGCTGCTGTTTGGAGGGGAGGCGTGGAATGATTGGCAGAGCCAGGTACTTTCTCGAAAATTGCATATTTTGTCTATGACTATTTGTTAAGTTAGTGAAATCAACTTCCATTACTACACAGGATTTCAAAATTATATAGGCTGTCACCTTTGGTTTTTCCAAAGGGCTTCTGGCTCAGGCAGATTTCCTCCTTCCCACTGCACTTTTCACTTAGGAGTTTCTCTTCTCATGCAGCTTTCATAATAAAAGCGCTGCGGTGCAGATATCTAGGTGTGCTGGCAATCCGGCTTCCATCTGAACAAGTTCAGGCACTGGAAGGCTCCACGCCCAGGTTTGGGGGTGTGTATGACAATGGTGACCTGGTATCACTCATTTTATCAAGTTGGGGCAGAGAAGCTCTCAGGAGTATGACATATGTTACAACATGTTGGAACCCACAAACCATTTAATTACCCAGTTCAAGATTCAGTTGACAGCCAAGCTCCAGAACGTATAAAATAGAAGGGAAAGAAAAAAAAAATGAATGGAATATAACTCTTGTCTAAGGCTGATTATAAGAGCCTGATGAGGGAAGGAGAGATGTGTTTAAAAAAAAAAAAAAAAGCCCCCACAAAAATCCACATAAGTGGTTTGGAAGGAGAGGAAAACCCACAAAGTTTTACACTGGACAAAAATGAGAGTTTACGAAATAACAAACGTTGAATTGGTTTGCCTTCACTGTTTACATTTCCCTAGTGTTCAAACACCTACCTACTATGTGCTATTTCTACATGGATTAAAAAATATATATTGTTTTTTAAGGGGGTTAATTATGTGCCCCCTTACAATAACTCAAATTCACTTGGGTTTTCTCAGTTGGTGGTTTTAACCAGGAAGGTGAGCCGCAGGTCAGAGTATCTGCATTACCCACATTTGGGTCCAGGAGGTGGATCACTGAGATCTCTCAAACCTGTTATCCAAAGCCAAGTATTCTCAGATCTCTTAGTGATCTTGGGTAAATAATAAGTGGTTGGGCTACTTCCACTTCATTTTTTTAAGTTTATTTCTTTATTTCAGAGAGAGAGACAGAGACAGAGACAGAGAGACAAAGAAACAGAGAGACAGAGCATGTAAGCACATGGGGAGGGGCAGAGGGAGAGGGAGGATCCCAAGCAGGCTCCATGCTGTCAGCATGGTTCCTGAGATCATGACCTGAGCCAAAATCAAGAGTTGGCTCCTTAACGGATTGGACCACACAGGCTCCCCTGCATTTCGTTCTGCACTCACGCTTGGATACTAACATTACCCATTTGAAGTTTTCTTCTCTCAAGAGGTGGTGAAACACAGTGATTGAAAGGCTAGACTCTCACCAGACGGCCAGGGTTTGATTGTTAGCTCTACAACTTAGTAGTTGTATAATCTCACTTTGTACCTTTTTGTACTCAGTTTTCTTGGCTGTAAAATGGAGATAATGGTCCTTATCCCATTGGGCTGTAAGTATTGAATGAGTTCATAGATGAATGATGAATTCATGAAGTGCATGGAATGTTCTCTGGCACATAAGTACTATGTAAGTAAGGATTAGCTATTATCCTCATTATCATTCACTGCAGGAGGCTTGATTACTTTACCCCCCACCACCAATTTTGAGATGTTATTTCAGAATAGGAGTAGAGGAGAGATGACGGATAAAAACACTAGTCAAATCCCCCCCCCCCCCATTCAGAGTTGCCCAAGGAAAATCGTAGGAGGCAAATGTGCAGAACTGAAGATAAAATTTTGGCTTTCTATCTTAAAATGGAGTTTCTCCAGACCATGACACAGTCATCAGTTTGATTCTTGGGTTTCTCCATCTGTTTATATGTATCCTATATTGGGAATTATAAACCGGACCAGAGTTTTCAACACTTCTTGGACTATAGCTATTAAATCATTCTTTCGGATCACATGCTGCACAAAATATGGTTATATCTAACACATGGTCATAGTTTTTTGCCTTCAACTGGGGGCCAAAATTCATTAAACTAATCTTTCTTCTAAATGATCCCAAACATTCCTAATTTTTTGTACAGTGGATTTCAGAGCTTGCTATTGATTTTTAAAACACTTTTAGAAATGAGACAGGAGACAATTTCTCGGAGTCACTGGTGGTCTTTTGTAAGGCAGATCATCTGTCCTCTTTATGTAGTCAGGGTCAGGCATGAATTGTCATCTCAAGGCAAGGTGGGAGTGAAAAATCAAGAGTTACTTAGCTTACTTAAGACTTAAACCTCAAGAGACAATTAATTTAAAAAATTGAGGACTGACCTCAAGTTGCCAAATTTAGTTTTGAAGTGAAACAAATAGAATTATCATTGATCACTATTCATGAAACTTAAAAATATATATTAAATAATTTTCATTATATAATTATAATCTAATAATTATATGTAGTATATGTATATACACACAGAGGGATCCTGTCAAGAATCACAATATGTAAAGGAGATAGGGGTACCAGGAAGATGGCAGGGTATGAAGACTCTGGGCTCACCCCCTCCCACATTACAACTCAATATCATTCATATTCAAGTTAGTAGACTGGAGAGTTATCCGAAAACTGGCAGAACAAACTCCACAACTAAAGGTAGAGGGGCGCCTGGGAGGCTCATTTGCTTAAGCATCTTGACTCTTGTTTTTGGCTCAAGTCACAATATCACAGTCTGTGAGTTCAAGTCCCGTGTAAGGCTCTGTGCTGCTGACAGTGCAGAGCCTGCTTGGGATTCTTTCTCTCTCCCTTTTTCTCTGCCCACCCCTGTCCACACATTCTTTCTCTCTCTCAAAATAAATAAATATATTTAAGAAAATAGATGTGGAGAAGAAGCTTCAGAGGATTGGTTAGAAGGTCAGAAATGGTGGTTGGGAGCTCCACGCAGGAGGGAGGGAGCTGCGGATATAGAGAGAGGAAGCAGCACCAGGGAGTCTATGCAGGGAAAACAAATCCCCATAACACCTGGTCTTGAAAACCAGAGGAGCTGAATGGTGAAAGTTTGTATAACCAGTGGGACTTGGAGCCTGGAGCTTTAAAAGTCAGACGATTCAGCCCTGGGCAAGCAGGGATGGCAAGTGATAGCTGGGTCCTCACCCCTAAAGAGATAACAGCCCAAGAAGAAGCAACATAGTGACAGCTTGCACAAGGAGAGGGAGATCAGTTTCTAATGATTTCAGAGAGTGTTGGGGGACTTCTTTGGGAACAAAGGAGCTGGCAGGTGCCATTTTCCTTTTCTGTCCCCCTTCCCTCCCCCCCCACCCCCGGCATAGACACAGAGCTACCTGTGGGAGGCAGTGCTACACGGACATCCGCTACCTAACCTACTAGCAGTGCAGCCCACTCACAAGTTCTCCTGAGGACCTGCCCACTCCAAGCCTGCTGATCTTGCCCTGGGCTCAGCACAATTTTTGTTAACGCTGCGCACAAGCCCCACCCAACATCTGCCTCTGCATGCCAGGCCCCCACAGCAACCCCATTTCAGGGGGTCTGGCCTAGGACAGAGGCTCAGTGCAAATTCTGGCTAACATCCCACCCACCTACCCAGCCAATGCGTGCACAGATGTCGTGTACCCCAGCAGCTGCTCTCCACACCCATCTGCCTTGTTCACAGACACTGTGCACCCCTGGCCATTGACAGCTCCCATGGCCGCACTCCCAGCTGCCAGTCCTGTCTTTAGGGAAGCTGGCCTAGGACTGGTGGCTCAGACCAGGTGCTGCCCGGATACTGCAATGTTGCCCTGGCCACCACCACCGCCCCCATACGCCATGCTCCCTGGCCACCCGGCTGTGGGGATCTAGCCTACAAGTGGGTCAGTGCAAATTCTGCTAATATTACCACCCTGCCCTGAAGCCCTCCTGCTGCCACACCCTCTCAGCGCTGGCCTGCCTGGAACTCACTAACATCATAGAGAGCAAGCACAGCCCATACAAAGAGTCAGTGCAGACATCTAGACTGTAAGGAAAATGACTCAGATGCAATAGCAGAACACAAACAACACACATAGGAGACTGAAATGCCAGGTCCTAGTGAACAGGGGACACTGCACTACAAGGTACTGCAGGACCTCTTCTTGATAAAGCAGCTACTTTCCAGAGCAGAAGCTGTATCTGACTTTCCTAACACAGAGAAAGATAGACAAAATGAGGACACAGAGAAATATGGTCTAAATGAAAGGACAGGACAAAAATCACGGTAGGAGATCTAAGTAAAAATGAAATAAGTAATATGCCTGATACAGAATTTAAAGTACTAATCATAAAGATACTCAGTGGACTTCAGAAAAGGGTGGAGGACATCAGTGAGACTCTTAACGAAGAGAAAAAAGGAACACCTTAAAGATGAAGACCTTAGGGGTATCTGGGTGGCCCAGTTAGTTAAGTGTCTGTCATGATCTTGTGGTTCAAACCCCATCTCTGGATCTGTGCAGACAGCTTAGAGCCCAGAGCTTGCTTCATATTCCATATCTCCGTATGTCTCTGCCCCTTCTCTACTTGCACTCTGCCTCTCTTTCAAAATAAATAAACATTAAAAGAAAAAAAAAAGATGAATACCTCAGTGAATGAAAATAAAAATAAAACAGATGGACTAAATAGTAGGCTATCGGTGCAGAGGAATGTGTCAGTGACCTGGAGGATAGAGTAATGGGAAGCAATCAAGCTGAACAGATGAAAGATAAATACTACATAATGAGAATGGACTTAGGGAACTCCATGACCCCATCAAGAATAATAACATTTGCACTCTAGGGATCCCAGAAGGAGAAGAGAGAGAAGGGGTCCAGAAAATATGTTTGAGTAAATCATAGGTGAAAACTTTCTGAATTTGAAAGGGAAACAGAAATCCAGACTCAGGATACACAGACATCTTCCAACAAATTCAAACCGAAGAAGTTCTATATGAAGTAATACAGTAATTTAAATGGCCCAAAAATAGTGACAAGAAAGAAGTTTTAAGATTGCAAGAGAAAAGATAGTTACATACAAAGGAAACATTTTAAGGCTATCGGCTTATTTTTCAACAGAAACTTTGCAGGCCAGAAGAGAGTGGTATGATGTATTCAAAGTGCTGAAAAGGAAAAACATCTTCAGCCAAGAATACTCTACCCAGTAAAGTTATTATTCAAAATAGAAGGAGAGATAAAGGGTTTCCCAGGCAACAAAGGTTAAAAGAATTCATGACCACTGTGTCAGCCCTACAAGAAATGTTAAGGGGGATTCCAGGAATGGAAAACAAAAACCATGAGTAAGAGTAAGAAAAACAGGAAGCATAAAATAAAAGCATGTAAAAAAAATGATACTAGATATCTAAAACATGTAGGGGAGAGCAGTAAAGAAGGCATTAACAAATAAGTGACCATAAGCTTAATATAGGCTGATATACGCAGACGATGTTACATATAAACCAAATGGTAACCTAAATCAAAAAAACAATAACAGATATGTAAAAGATAAAGAGGAAGGAACCCAAGTATATCAGTAGAGAAAACCAGCAAACCTTGAAACAGAGAAAGAGGAAAAACGATCAGAGGAAAACTACAAAAACAACCACAAAACAAGTAAAAAAATGGCAATAAACACATAGCTATCAATAATTACTTTGAACATAAATGGACGAAATTCTCCAATCAAAAGACATAGGGCAGGGGCGCCCGGGTGGCTTAGTCGGTTAAGCGTCCGACTTTCGCTTAGGTCATGACCTCGCGGTTCGTGGGTTCGAGCCCCGCGTCGGGCTCTGTGCTGACTGCCAGCTCAGAGCCTGAAGCCTGTTTCAGAGTCTGTCACTCCCTCTCTCTCTGACCCTCCCCTGCTCATGCTGTCTCTCTCTCTCCTAGAAATAAATAAAATATTAAAAAAAAAAAAGACATAGGGCAATAGTGTGAATAAAAAACCAAAGTCCAACTGTAAGTTGTCTACAAAAGACTCATTTCAGATATAAAGACACCTGCAGCTTAAAAGTGAGGGTACGGAGGAACATTTATCATGTAAATGGATATCAAAAGAAAGCCACAGTAGCAACGCCTATATTAGACACAACACACTTTAAAACAAAGTCTGTGAAAGGTGACATGGGGCACCTGGGTGGCTCAGTGGGTTGAGCATCTGACTTCAGCTCAGGTCATGATCTCATGGTTTGTGGTTTCAAGACCCACGTTGAGCTCTGTGCTAACAGCTCAGAGCCTAGAGCCTGCTTCAGATTCTGTGTCTTCCTCTCTCTCTTCCCCTCCCCAACTTGTGCTCTGTCTCTTTCTCTCTCTTTCAAAAATAAACACTTTTTATTTTTTTTTTTTAATTTATTTCTGAGAGAGGGAGAGAGAGACAGAGTGAGCAGGGGAGGTTCAGGTTCAGAGAGAGAGGGAGATAACAGAATTCAAAACAGGCTCCAGGCTCTGAGCTAGCTGTCAGCACAGAGCCCAACGCAGGGCTCGAATCCACAAACTGTGTGATCATGACCTGAGCTGAAGTCAGATGCTCAACCCACGAGCCACCCAGGTGCCTCTAAAATAACATTTTTTTTTTTTACAAATAGTTTATTGTCAAATTAGTTTCCACATAACACCCAGTGCTCATCCCCACAAGTGCCCTCCTCCATGCCCATCCCCCCCTTCCCCCCCACATCTATCAGTCCTCAGTTTTTGTCAGCATTCAAGAGTCTCTCATGGTTTGCTTCTCTCCCTTTCCCCCACCATTTCCACCCTTCTTCTCCCCCTTGGTCCTCCGTCAAGTTCCTCCTAATCCTCCTATACGTGCACACATATGATATTTGTCCTTCTCTGTCTGACTTATTTCGCTCAGCATAACACCCTCAAGGTCCATCCATGTTGCTACACATGGCCAGATTTCATTGTTTCTCATTGCCATGTAGTATTCCATGGTATAGATAAACCACATCTTCTTGATCCATTCATCTGTTGATGGACACTTAGGCTCTTTCCAGGTTTTAGCTATTGTGGAGAGTGCTGCTATGAACATTGGGGTACATGTGCTCCTATGCATCAGCATTTCTGTATCCCTTGGGTAAATTCCTAGCAGTGCTATTGCTGGGTCATAGGGGAGTTCTATTGTTAGTTTCCTTAGGAACCTCCACACTGTTTTCCAGAGGGGCTGTACCAGTTTACATTCCCACCAACTGTGTAGGAGGGTGCCCGTTTCTCCACATCCTCGCCAGCATCTAGAGTTCTCTGATTGGCTCATTTTAGCCACTCTGACTGGCGTGAGGTGGTATCTCAGTGTGGTTTTGATTTGCATTTCCCTGATGAGGAGCGATGCTGAGCATCGTTTCATGTGTCTGTTGGCCATCTGGATGTCCTCTTTGGAGAAGTGTCTGTTCATATCTTCTGCCCATTTCCTCACTGGGTTGTTTGTTTTTTGGGCGTGTAGTTTGGTGAGTTCCTTTTAGATTCTGGATATCAACCCTTTATCTGATATGTCATTTGCAACTATCTTTTCCCATTCGGTTGGTTGCCTATTAATTTTCTGGGTTGTTTCCTTGGCTGTGCAGAAGCTTTTAATCTTGAGGAGGTCCCAACAGTTTATTTTTGCTCTTAATTCCCTTGCTTTTGGGGATGTGTCAAGTAAGAAGTTGCTGCGGTGGAGGTCAAGGAGGTTGTTTCCTGCTTTCTCCTCTAGGGTGTTGATAGTTTCCTGTCTCACGTTCAGGTCCTTTATCCATAAAATAAACACTTTTTAAAAAGACAAAGACACTATAAAATAATACAGGGGACAATCCAACAAGAAGATATAACAACTAAATATCTATGCACCCAACATGGAAGCAACCAAATACATGAAAAAATTAAGAACAAACACAAGAGAACTAATCGACAGTACTACAAAAATAGTAGGGGACTTTAACATCCCACTTACATCGATGGGCACATCATCCAAACAGAAAATAAATAAAGAACTGTGGCTTTGAATGATACACTGGACCAGATGGATTTAACATATATATTCAGAACATTCCGTCTAAATACAGCAGAATGCATATTCTTTTCAAGTGCACAGGGAACATTCTCCAGAATAGATCACATATTAGGCCACAAAACATGCCTCAACAAACTCAAAATGACTGAAGTCATATCATGCATCTTTTCTGACCACAACACTATGAAATTAGAAATCCACCACAAGAAAAATTCTGGAAAGACCACAAATACATAGAGGTCAAATAACATGCTATTAAATAATGAATGTGTCAAACAAGAAATCAAAGAAGATATCAAAAAGTACATGGAAACAAATGGAAATGAAAACACAACAGTCCAAAACCTTTGGGATTCAGCAAAAGATTTTAAGAGGGAAGTCTATAGCAATACAGGCCTATCTCAAGAAGGCAGAAAAAGCTCAAATAAACAACCTAACCTTACACCTACAAGAGCTAGAAAAAGAACAACAAAACTCCAAATCAGCAGAATGAAGGAAATAATAAATATTAGGGCAGAATATATATATAGAAACTAAATATATATATATTTATATATAAAGAACTTCTTATATACTTTATATATATACTATATATATTTATTTATATACTTTATATATAGTATAGAATAGAATAAATCAATAAAACCAGGAAAAGTTCCTTGAAAAGATCAAAAAAAAACTGATAGAGTGAGACCGATAGACAGAGAGAGACAGAAAGAGCGAAAGACTTAAATAAAATTACCAGTGATAAAGGAGAAATAACCAACACCACAGAAATGCAAACAATTGTAAGAGAATATTATTAAAATATATATACTAACAAATCAGACAACTTAGAAGAAATGGATAAATCCCTAGAGACATTTGAGCTACCAAAACAGAAGCAGGAAGAAAATTTGAACAGACCAATTACCAGCAAGGAGATTGAATGAGCAATCAAAAAACACCGAACAAACAAAACTCCAAGACGATATAGTTTTACAGGTGAATTCTATCAAACACTTAAAGAAGAGTTAGTACCTATACTACTGAAACTATTCCGAACAATAGAAGAATAGGGAAAACTTCCACTTTAACTCTGTGAGGGGAGTATCACCCTGATGCCAAAACTAGATAAAGACACCACAAAAAAGTAAGGCTACAGGCCAATATTGATGATGAACATAGAAGCAAAAATCCTCAACAAAATACTAGGAATCAGAATCCAATGATACCTTAAAAAAATCATTCATTCACCACAATCATGTAGATTTATTCCAGGAATGCAAGCATGGTTCAGTATTCGCAAAGTGATAAACTTGATACATTCCCTCAATAAAAGAAAGGATAAAAATTATATGATCATCTCAAAAGATGCAGAAAAAACATGTGACATAGTATGACATCCATTCATGATAAAAGACCTCAATAAGTAGGTCTAGAGGGAACATACCTCACCATAAAAAAGGCCATATATGAAAAGCCCACAGTGAACATCATAGTTAATGGGGAAAACTGAGAGCTTTTCCCCTAAGGTCAAGAACAACACAAGCATGTCCATTCTCACCACTTTTATTCAACACAGTACTGGAGGTCCCAACCATAGCAACAGACAACAAAACCAACTTGGTAGGAAAGAAATAAAACTTCCACTATTTTCAGATGACGTGACAGTGTAGATAGAAAACGCTAAAGATGCCACCAAAAAAACTGTTAGAACTGATAAATCAATGTGTAGAAATCTACTGCATTTCTATACACTAATAATGAAGCAGTAGAAAGAGAAAGTAACTAAACAATCCCATTTACAACTGCACCAAAAAATGATAAAAATAACTAGGAACAAACCTAACTAAAGAGATGAAAGACCAGTATTCTGAAAACTGTAAAACAATGATGAAGGAAATTGAAGGTGACACAAAGAAATGGAAAGATATTCCATGCTTGTAGATTGGAAGAACAAATATTGTCAAAATGTCTGTGCTACACAAAGCAATCTACAGATTTAGTGTAATCCCCGTAAAAATACCAACATTTTTCACTGAACTAGAACAAAAAAATTTTTTTTTGATTTATATAGAACCACAAAAGACCCTGAATAGCCAAAGCAATTTTGAAAAACAAAGTTGGAGGCACCAGAATTGCAGACTTCAAGTTATATTACAAAACTGTAGTAATCAAAACAGTATGGTATGGTAATCAAACAGTATCGTATGGGCACAAAAATAGACATATAGATCAATAGAACAGAACAAAAAAACTCAAAAAGAGACCCACAATTATACCATCAATTAATCTTTGACAAAGCAGGAAAAAATATGCAATGGGAAAAAGACAGCCTCTTCACCAAATGGTATTGGGAAAATTGGTCAGCTAGATGTAAAAGAAAAAAACTACTTTCCTTCACCATACACAGAAGCTCCAAATGGATTAAAGGCATAAATGTGAGACCTAAAGCATAAATATCCTAGAAGAGACAACAGGGAGTAATATCTCTGACATGAGGCTGTAGAAACATTTTTCTAGATATATCTCCTGTGGCAAGGGAAATAAAAGTGAAAATAAACTATTGATATTCCACCAAAATAAAAAGCTTCTGCACAGTGAAGGAAACAATCAACAAAACTAACATTATTGAGAAGATATTAGCAAATGACATACACGTTAAAGGAATAATAACCACAATACACCTCTACACCTCCAAAATAAATAATCCAATTAAAAAATGAGCAGAAGACATGAAAGACATATCTCCAAAGAAGATGTACAAATGGCTAGCAAACACCTAAAAAGATGCTCAACATCATAAATCATCAGGGAAATGCAAACAAAAATACAATGAGATATCGCCTCACACCTATCACAATGGCTAAAATAAAAAGCTCAACAAACAACAAGAGTTGGAGAGGTTGTAGAGAAAAAGGAATGCTCTTGCTCTCTTGGTGGGAATATAAACTGGTATGACCACTGTGGAAAACAGTACAGAGGTTCCTCAAAGAGTTAAAAATAGAACGATCCCATGATCCAGCAATTCCACTACTGAGTATTTACTCAAAGACCACAGAAACACTAGCTCAAAGGAATGCATGCACACTTATGTTTATAGCAGCATTATTTACAATAGCCAAGTTATGGAAGCACCCCAAGTGTCCAACTGATAGATGAATGGATAAAGAAGATGTATAAATACACAACGAAATATTACTGGGCCATAAAAAATGAAATCTTGCCATTTGCAATGACATGGATGGAGCTTGAGAGTATAATGCTAAGTGAAATAAGTCAGTCATAGAAACACAAATACCATGGGATATTGCTCATATGTGGAATTTAAGAAATATATAAGTGAAAAATGAGCAAAGAAAAAAAGAGAGAGAGAAACTAAGAAATAGACTCTTAATTAATACAGAGATAAATCATGGTTACCAGCGCAGAGGTGGTTGGGGGATGGGTTCAATAGGTTATGGGGATTAAGGAGGGCACTTGTCATGATGAGCACCAGGTGATATATGTAAATGTTGGATCGTTATATTGTATACCTGAAACTAACATAACACTATATGTTAATTTTATTGGAATTTAAAATTTTTAAAAATATTCCTGTACTAAAAAGAAAGAGAATTAGAATATGAGAAAGAAAAAGTCTGCATTTTTCAATAAAAGAGATCTGACAATTTTCTTTTTCTGTATTAGAATGGGAGATTAATCTCAGTAGGAACTTGGCCTTTCTTATTTGTCTTCAATTGCCTACAACCATTCCTAGAATCTTAAGCACATTCAATATTTGTTGAATGAAGACCAGCTATGCATAATCTGCAAACCACATCATCACAGTTTCTCTCAATTTTTCATTACAGACCATCCCCGATAAAATCCCATCAGAACCCAAATTTGGTACTGGAAGCTGCTGACCTATAAATACACTTGGGAATTTGCCACCTTTCATGTGGAAAAGGATGGAAAGAAAGATACCTGTTAAAAAACATACATACAAAAACGATAGTAGCACATTTTTTGAAAGGTTGCTAAATTATTTTTATAATAAACATAAGTAATTTTAGAATATACTATAGCCAGCATACTTCAAACTACTTGGCAACGCATTAGTAGGAATCAAATTTTTTTAAGTTTATTTATTTGTTTTGAGAGAGAGAGTGCAAGCAGAGGAGGAGCAGAGAGAGAGGTAGAGAGAGAATCCCAAGCAGGCTCCACACTGTCAGTGCAGAGCCTGACACAGGGCTTGAACCCATGAACCGCAAGATCATGACTTGAGCTGAAATCAAGAGTGAAACGCTTAACCAACTGCGCCACCCAGGCACCCCATAGTGGGAATCAATGATTCACTGGCAGCTTAAAAACATTAGAGAATAGGATACAAAATGTGAGTGTACAACATATATAATAATGTTTTGTGTTATGACAATCATTAAACTATTGTGAGAGTTACATGAACACATGTATAGGAAATGATGAATGCATTTTGGTCTGTGGATCTCAACCTTATAGAGACCTCTTCTTTGCCTCTGGTCAAAGACCATCTCCACACTAGACCATCTCCAAAAGATGTTACTTCATTGCTTTCCTGGAATGACAGGGTAAAAACTTCCCTGAGACCATGTTACATAGTAAATGACTAAAATGTAGTGGAACTAATTAGATGTGTCATGTCATCTATTTTATGGGATCAATCAAAGAGAATGGTAAACATAATATCTTATAGCCTCAAGAAAGAAGACTGAAAGAGAAGATAAAAGACACGGAAAATGTTGAACATTATCTGAGTCCTGTGCTTCTGGAAAACAGCAATGATGAAGAGATTTCCCAAACCTTTGTGTTCTAGCAAATGACTAACTGCAAAGGACCCACCAGTTCTCATATGTTGAGAGAAGACCCATCTCCACCTTTCCTCATGACTCCCATAGGACTTGTAGATGACTTCCTTGTTTACCTGCCTCTATAAAACCCTAGGCCCCCTCCCTTTTTTCAAGGCACTCACTATTAAAGAATATTTTCCCTATTGCAATAGTTTGAATAAATGGCATCCTTAATTGGCTGGTGTATCTTATCATTTGGTGCCATGACTTGGATAGAGTGGTTCTTTTTTTTTTTTTTTAATTTTTTTTATTATTTATTTCTAGGAGAGAGAGAGACAGCGCGAGCAGGGGAGGGCCAGAGAGAGGGAGTCACAGACTGAAACAGGCTCCAGGCTCTGAGCTGGCAGTCAGCACAGAGCCCGACGCGGGGCTCGAACCCACGAACCGAGAGATCATGACCTAAGCGAAAGTCGGACGCTTAACCGACTAAGCCACCCAGGTGCCCCATTGGATAGAGTGGTTCTTACATTCGGATCCTTGTTTACTCCTGGGAAGTAATGAGGCCTATCAGGACCCACTGTCCTTCAATCCTGGTCCAAGGACCCAGTGATGAATCAATTCCCTGGTCCTGTGATATAGACTCTTGTCCATTGGTAGCATGACAAAGATTTTATTTTTATTCCTTTTCAGAACTCACTTGTTTTCCGGTTCTAGCTTCTTCTAATTTTGCAGTCTAGGGGCACCTGGGTGGGCTGAGTTTGTTAAGCTTAGGTAGCTTGATTTCAGCTCAAGTCTTGAGATGGAGCTCCACACTGGGCTCTGGGCTGGGTGTGGAGCCTGGTTAAGATTCTATCTCTCCTTCTGCCCCTCCCCCACTCACACACTCTTTAATTAATTTGTGGTCTGGCCATCTGGTGATCTCTATAAAAGGAATAATGATCTATAAAGATCTTATCTCTCTTAGGTGAAAGATGACAGAGAATTTGGTTTCTGACACTTTTCTGTTTTTCTATTTTGTCTGTTTTGAGCTCAAATTAAGATTCATACCCACGGGGAAGCAAACAGCTCTTTGACATGGACCAGTGACTTCTGTGATTCTGTGTTTATTCTTCACCCATGGCTTAAATTTTAGAATTGAAACTAAACTCTCTGTCCTGTTTGTATGTGTACGTCTATAGTTCAAAAAGGATTTGACCTCTCGTTGTGTGCCTAGGTAATATTTCCCTGTCTCGGGACAGCAAAATAGATTATAAAATCTCTTGAAGGAGCTCTATTCTAGTTGTTTTAGAAATAATCATTTATATAAAGTGAGTATTTCTAAAATCTCTAAAGATTAAGAAACTTAATACTAAACTGAGTTACTTAATACTGGACTGATACTAACTGAGCTAATTAGTAGATGTCCACTAGGCTATCTAGATCATTGCTAAGTCACACTGAATACTGGAATATTGATAGTTAAGCATAATTTTAAGTTTATATACTTTCTCCCTTTCATTTCTATGTATTACACAGGCTAGATAATATTTGGGTCTGTTAATAAATGTGTTCATTTTTGCCATTTTGTAAAGTTGTACTATAGGGGATGTGAATCATTATTAAGAGTTGTGAGATGTGGGGGCGTCTGGGTGGCTCAGTCAGTTAAGCATCCAACTTCAGCTCAGGTCATGATCTCATGATTCTTGAGTTCAATCCCTATGCCAGGTACTGTGTTGACAGCTCAGAGCCAGGAACTTGCTTAGATACTGTGTCTCCCTCTCTCTCTCTCTGCCCTTCTTGTGCTGTGTTCGGTCTCCTTCTATCTCAAAAATAAACATTAAAAATTTGTTTAAAAAGAGGTGTGGGATGTATATTCATGAGCTCTGCTCGTCTGCTACAAAGGCTAGTATATCAGAGACAGTTCACTCCTTTTTCCCCTCTGTGAAATACATGTTACTGTGGTTTAAAATTATAATCAATATGTGTGAATGAGCCTCTACTAAGATTAATAGTGAGAAAGCAGTTGAGCTTTGTATGCAAGACTTGTAGGATGTATTTTGGTTAAGGAAAAGAATAGTAACTATCCTAAAGTCAAATGGCTAGTTGTCAATGTGTAGGGCAAAACCAGAATGAAGGCAGAAAGATGGAAGAAAGCTTGCAGAAAAGGAAGCTGTATTATTCGCTGTAGTCAAAGCTGGCTAGGGTTTGATGGATTCATTTATAAGATTTTCAAAAAGAGCTTTAGTATCAAATACTATAACTGATGCAAAGCAGAATTTGTTTTTCTGTCTGTTAAAAAGACAAGCTTCTCCCTCAATTATTAGTCTACTCCTTAAAAAAATTTTTTTTTAATGTTTATTTATCATCGAAAGACAGAGAGAGAGACAAATCATGGATCATGGGAGGGGCAGAGAGAGGGAGACACAGAATCTGAAAGAGGCTCCAGGTTCTGAGCTGTCAGCACAGAGCCCAATGTGGGGCTAGAACTCACAAACTGTGAGATCATGACCTGAGCCGAAGTCGGATGATCAACCAACTGAGTGCCCCTAGTCTACTCTTAAGAAGATGTTATAAATGTTTTCCTTTACCTTCTGAAAAATCTCCCCAGGGGGCAAAGATTCTGTGTCTTAGAATAATTTTCTGGGTGTTATGTTATCTTTATCATGTCATTGACTATCTAAGAGAACAAAGTGTTACTTTTGAAAAAGCTAAAATTCTAGGGGCACCTGGGGTGGCTCAGTCCATTAAGCATCTGACTCTTGATTTTGGCTCAGGTCATGATCTCAGAGTTCATGAGTTTGATCCCCACACTGGGGTCTGTGCTAACAGCACAGCATGGAGCCTGCTTAGGATTCGCTGCCTTCCCCTCTCTCTATCCCTCCCTCCCTCTCTCAAAAATACATACATACATACATACATACATACATAAACATAAAAAAAAGAAAAGCTAAGATTCTTTACAATCATGTTACTGTGTGTGTATACATTTAAAACTATTTACTGTCACTTTATAAACAGGTAGTCAAGTATTTCCCCAGCCTCAGGAACCCATGATCTTATCTTAATCAGATATTCAAATCTCCTGACAACTTCTGAGATCTTCTTTTCCCAAAACTGATTCTTACATGACATCTCTTGCATCTAAAACTGTCTTTGAAACATTCCAAGGGCTTCCTGGGAATCACAAATGTTTTGTTACAGCACCTTGTAAAAAAAAGAGAGACGGTAAAACAAATTAGGTTTATTTGCTGTGTTGCTATTGATGAGTTCCATTGGAGTCGTCTAATCAGAAGCTACACCTGGCTTTCCCTATGGAAGCAAAATGTCATTACTGTAAATATTTCAGAAATTATGTGCTGTATGGGGAGTTCCTAGAGGATCATCAATGGCCTTGCTGCTTATGTTTCCATTTGAGCCCTGGTGCTGTGTTACCTGACAGTAAACAGTAAGCATAGTTATTACCAGTCATGGTTTCAGTTATTTTTAAAATGTTAACTTGGTCACAGCTTTACTTTGTATATTTGAAACTCACATCTTCTAAGCCAGTGGTATTCAGTTGTGGAATCTTGCAATGAACCCTCATCAGATCTATTGCTTTCAAAAATTATCCATAATATGTTAGTCACCATCATGGTAAGCCCTTTGTCATCCATAGATGGATTTTGCTTTACTTTGGTGCTTCCCTGAAGGCTCTTACAAATCAGCTACATTCAGGCTAGAGTACATTGTCTTCAGCGAATGATTGTGTCAGAGCCCCATATGCTAGGTTCCTTTCTGGTTGAGGCAGAGCTTTCTGATGACATTGCTTCAACAGCCTGGACACCATACCAGAGGACCGAGGCAAGATTTTCAGAACCACGGTGGAGAAGGCGATGTGCTTGTGAGACTGCTAAGCCATGACAGAGCAGAAGAAGTATTACAAAGGCCCAAACAAACTGATAAGGGATGACTGTGGATTCTTGAATCTTGTTGATGTTTTAATGGTCTGTTTTCTGGTCCATTTAATGGTCTGTTTTCTTTCTCGTAAGCTACCTATAATTCATAACAAGTCAATAATATATGCTTTTGCAAAGAGAAATGAAACTTTGTGAATGATATCTTGTTTTTCCTCCCTGCCTGTTGCAGAATTCAGAGACTCCTTGGAATATTCTTTTTTTTTTTTTTTTTATGTTTTATTTATTTCTAGAGAGAGAGAGAAGACAGTGTGAGCAGGGAAGGGTCAGAGAGAGAGGGAGTCACAGACTGAAACAGGCTCCAGGCTCTGAACTGGCAGTCAGCACAGAGCCCAATGTGGGGCTCGAACCCACGAACCGCGAGATCATGACCTAAGAGAAAGTCGGACGCTTAACCGACTAAGCCACCCAGGCGCCCCTCCTTGGAATATTCTTATTTCCATGACAATATAGTTGTTTGCATAGATTCAGTATGAATTTGAGTTCCTCAGGCATGCAACCATGGTTTTGCCTGAAATGTTTATTTGAGAAGATACTCATTTAATCAGATATGACCACATTAAAAAAAAAAAGGCTGACTTTATGGAGCCATGTTGATGACAAGATACGTAACTTATCGGGTTCCTAGCTGTACAGGTGAGTGTGGAAGGTCACTTCTTGGCAGGCCCTGGAAACGGGATATTCAGGGAACCTCCAGAAGAGAGGAGTTCATCCAGATTTATAGATATTACAGGTGAAATCTATTGATGAGCTCTCGGTTTAGTTTCCTAACCTCAGGAGGTTTATAAAAATCCAATTCGAGATTCCTCATAAAAATGTCCAGAAAAGCAAATGCTGCACCTATATAAATAACCAGGCCAGATCGGATAAGCCCAGCCTTATTCTGAGATCAAGAATAATTTTTTGAGAATATCTTTGATCAAAAGAGAGGTAACTATAGAAATACATTTTTTGTTTCAGTAGAAACCAAAAGCACACCATTTCAGTTTATCGGATGCAGACATGTTTGTTGCCTTTGAATTATTTGCATCTTTTATAAATTGTGGGTCACTGATAGATATGCAAACTCTGACTCATCTAGAAAAATTTACATAATTTCCTTTCCATCTGTATAAAAACTGGTTTCGGTACATAAGTATTAAACTGTACTGGATTCTGCTGCTTTGACCAAATTATGCATTGACCAGATTTGTAAATCATCCCATTTCCTTCAATATCTGGCCACAACCCTCCAAACTAACATTTCCAATTTTTCTCCCCTTTCCCTCACTCAGCATCACTGAGAAGAACTAAAAGTAAAATCCTATTGGGATTTTAAGTTGCCTGGTAGCTAGTCCTTTTCTCTAAAATCTGACAAATCTTATAAGCTGAAGTTCAACTGAGATGAACATGGAAGGACTCACAGCTGCAAGAGATCATGCATAGGGTGGATCTACCCCAAGATGAGCCACTGTTAGGGCCACTAGCAAAGCCTGGTGAAAACTTCAGGTCATACATTCTCTTACATGAGAGCTAAGCAAGTCTAGGCAACATCACCAAGCACACTGACATCATATTCAGGAACCTCAATGAAGGGTGCTCATAACTGAAAAAATTTGCCTCCACCAACCCCCTAGAATCCAAAAGACTGGCACTCTCAGAGTTCAGCTTTTATTTCTTTACCTTAATATAATCTTTGATATTAATATTTCTTTTTTATTGCAAGTATCTCTCCTGTAAGGAGCCTGATCTTCAGGACTCTGGAACAACTGACTTTTACCACCCTCTCATCACAGTGTTTTTACAGGGACTGTGCCAACAAAAATTTTTAAGACATATTTTTCAGACCCTGGTTAGCCTCACTCAAGAGGTTTATGAGGATCACCTCTGAGTTGTTCAGGGTTGAATGATATTCATCTGTCTTGAACAAAAGGAGGAACTGATAATGTTGAGCTTTACTTACTCCCTGTGCTCCTAGAAAAGAGAAGCAGTTGAGAATTACTCCCCCAACCTTTTGTTCTCTAATATCTGTAATACATATCACCTAATTTTTTGAGGCATACCCCCATTAACTGCAATAGCCTGACTAACAGAATCTCCTTGATTTCCAGGGATATGTGGACTTTGACAGTGTCAACCCACTGCTTTCTGCTTCAGTTCATGGACTAGGAACAACCAGTATACATCACTTTTGACTGTTTTTATCTTATACCAAGACTCTATATTTAGACTTTGGACTAATGAATTTCTAAAAATAGCCACAAAGAGACTACTTCTCCTTCCCCTCCAAGTTCTCACAGAATGATCTGAACATGACTTATTGTAGGAAGCCTGCCAACAAGTGGTTTATGAAAAGAGCAAATCTATGTTTTCTAATAAGTTTTATGTATCTCATAAAAAGAGTCAGTGATATATGAAGAAAAACAGCAACATGTCTGTTGGGCATGAGGATCAAATAAACCTCACTATGTAACACTGCCAATGAGATTCATATCCCCTTAAAGTCCTGTAGCAGAACGCAAAACGGTATATTTCCTATTGTAGCTCTGGCTGCTAAAACAAAATACCATTGACTGGGTGGCTTAAATAACAAACATTCATTTCTCACAGTTTTGGAGGCTACCAAGTCCAAGATCAAGGTGCCAGCAGATTTACTACCTGGCGGCAGTCTACTTCCTGGTGTGCAGGTGGCCACCATCTTGCTGTATCTTCACATGATTGGGAGAGAGAGAGGTGATATCCACACCTCTTCTCATAAGGGCACTAATCCTATCATGGAGCTCTACTCTCCATGGGTTTCAACATGTGAATTTTAGGGGGATATCAACATTCAGTCCAGAGCCTTGCCTGTGAAATGGGGTTCAAATCTCAGCCTGACCACTTGCTACATGACTGTTATGCTTGAATTCCGTTCCCTGATAAAAGATATGTTAGAGTCCTAACCCCTACAATCTCAGACTATAATCTTATTTGGAGATAATGTCTTCTCAGAGGTAATCAAGGTAAAATGAGTTCCTCAGGGTGGGCCCTTTGCAAAGGGGAATTCCAGACACAGAGACAGAATGTATACAGGAAAGACAATGTGAAAAGTAACAGAGAGAAGAGGGTCATTTGTAAGCCACGCAGAGAGGTCTGGAATAGATCTTTCCCTCTCGGCCCTCAGAATTAACCAACTGTGCTGATATCTTGATTTTAGAGGCAAGGACTCCAGAGCTATGAGAGGATAAAGTTCTGTTGCTTAAGCCACTTAATTTGTGGCACTTTGTCACAGAGCCCTAGGAAATTGAGTAACTCGCCTTGAGGAATATACTAGACTCTTTAAGTTTTGTTTTGTTTTTATGCGGCATTACCCATCCCATAAACTGGTTGTAAAAATTAATACTAGAAAAAAAAACCTCCTGTCAAAGAATGGGACACACCATAATTGCTCAATAAAATAACTAATAGCAATGATTATGATTGTTATACTTTCCTGTTAAATAACAACAGAAACAGAAATATATCATTTTCTGCCAAAATATGATCAACATATAAGATCATATTATGGATAATATGGATAATCATCATCTCCATCCTTCTAAACATCATCACTGCACAATTTATTGAGAATTTAAGCATCAGATAATGTGCTAATTGTTTTAGATGAGGTTATATTAATGTTCATATTAATTCATTTAATGTTCATATTAATTTTGCTAACAATTCCCACGATTTAGGAATTATTGTAGTCTTTTGTATGTGTGGAAACTGGAGCTTACATTAGTTGTCTTGACCAATTTAAAAGTAGTATAGACAATATGGGGAAGAAAAGAAGTGGGGCATTTGACTCCAAAGCATGAGCAACTTATGACAATGCTCTTTCTAGGACAGCATTTCTATTTTAGAAACCCATTAAAGAACCCCATAAAAATGAACCCCTAATGGAGTTCCATATTCTGTCATAGGATTTAACTTTTTAATTCATTTTGAGGCCTGTGAATAGACCACTTCTTGCACTTCATTGGTTTCTCTCACTATCTTGCATGTCAAGTGTGCAGCACAGTTAGGGGCTTATGTGTTGTGTTGATGGATTTTTCTGGGATAATATTTTCTGTGAATGTGACAGATGTGCCACCAGAGGCTTTGTAAATTAACTCAACGGCATACTCTTGAGCCCACACAGACGAAGAACCAAAAGAACATTTTCATCAGCCAACATATTGAGAGAAGGGGAAAAAAAACCCTCCTATACACATACAAAGAAATAAATAGTGACGATTCTTAATTTATTTCATTGCATTCTACCTGGAAGTTTCTTGGGAGAATTTAAAATTGCTACTCTTAGATTTTCCGTGGCCGTGGTTTTCAAAGTATGATCTACTGACCAGCAGCATCAGCAAGGGCATTGGCGTCACATGGGAACTCACCAGAAATGAACATTCTGGAGTACTGGCCCCTCCAAAACTCCAACCTACTGATCAGAAACTGTGGGGCTGGGACACAGAAATCTGTGCTTTCACAGATAATCTGTGAATAGGATATATGCTAAAGTTTGGGACTACTGTTTTATAGAATAACCTTAGAGTTCCACCTTCCATTCTTCTATTGATACTATTGCTATAAAAGACTGTGGTCTACAGACTCTTGGGAAGTCTCAGGTGTCCTTCATTCCCCTGATCTTCTAACACGTTGTTGACTCTGCTTTGGATGCGATGGAAACAGCTGTCAGCCCAAACAGCTTTTTCATATAATAGGTTAAATTACAAAATAGCAGAGCTGGGGTGGGTGTGAGGTCTTCATAACTCTTTTTCGTTTCTGAAATATTTTTATCTTGAAATAAGTAGAGATTCATAGGAAACTGCAAAAATCTACAGGGAGGTCCCACCCATGTACTCTTTGTTGAGTTTTTCCCAATAGTAACATCTTGACAAAATGGACTTCCCATCATGACCAAGAAATTGACGTTTACACAGTCCACTAAAAACTTATTCAGATTTCACCAGTTTTAAATGCAGTCATTTGGTATATGTTTGTATTTATCATGTGTGTAGATTCAAGTGACCACTGCTACTCAAGATACTCTAGCAGAGCAAATGTTTTCAGTTTTGATGAGGTTCCATTTATGAGTTT
Organism: Proteles cristata cristata; assembly: GCA_017311185.1. Lineage (NCBI taxonomy): Eukaryota > Metazoa > Chordata > Mammalia > Carnivora > Hyaenidae > Proteles > Proteles cristata. Next base: position 335,928 of record JAESUZ010005461.1, read on the forward strand.
TTCCTTTTATGGATCATACTTACTATGTCAAGTCTAAAACTTCACCTAGCCCTACACCCTAATAATTTTCTCCCATGTGTTTTCCTCAGGTTTTATAGTTTCATATTTTACCTTTAAGTCTGTGATCAGTTTTGAATTATTTAAGTTTATTTATTTTAAGAGAGAGCGAGAGCATGAATGAGAACATGGAATGGGCAGAGAGAGAGAGGGAGAGAAAGGGAGAGAGGAAGAGAGAGGGAGGGAGTGGGAGAGGGAGAGGGAGGGAGGAAGGGAGGGAGAGAGGGAGAGAGGGAGAAAGAGAGAGATCAAGAGAGAGAATCCCAAGCATGCTCTGCATTGTCAGCACAGAGCCTAATGTGGGGCTTGAACTCATGAACTAGAATCATGACCTGAGGCAGAACTGAACGCTAACTGACAGGGTTACTCAGGCATCCCTGAATTAATTTTTTATGTTAATTATTTTTGACAGAGAGAGAGAGAGAAGGGGAGGGACAGAGATAGAGGGAGACACAGAATCTGAAGCAGGCTCCAGGCTCCGAGCTGTCAGCACAGAGCCCAATGTGGGACTAGAACTCACAAACTGTGATCATGACCTAAGCTGAAGTTGGACGCTTAAGCAACTAACTGAGCCACCCAGGCACCCCTGAATTAATTTTTATACAAGATGTGAGAGTTATGTAGATACTGTTTTCCCCCCAGATACCCAACTGCTCAGCACCACTGTTTTAAAAGGTGAGGTTTCTTCACTGTCTCACTCTTGCACCTTTGTCAAAACTTAGGCATGTTTCTTTGGCTTTATTTTTGAGTTCTCTATTCTGTTCCATTATCACATGGTCTTGATTAACTGTAGCTCTAGAAAGCCTAACAGCAGAGTGAGTTGTTCCAACTACTGTATTCATTTTTTAAAAAACTGTTGTAGTGTTTCCAGGTGCTTTGCATTTCCATATAAATTTTAGATGAAGCTCTATTCTGAAAAATGCCTGCTGGTATATTTCATCAGATTAGTGTGGTGAAGAAACTAAGGAGTCAAAAAGTTAAGAGATTTCCTTCTGGCCTTCTAGCTAGTAAGTTGAAGAACAAGCAGAATTGGGGTCTGTAGACTTCCAAAATAGCCATCCACTCCCTGCACCTTAGGGTCTCTCTCCTCTAGCTGCCAAGATCTTAGGTGGAAAATAGGGTTCTGTTAAGGAATACACAGCATCTTCCTATGCAATTCAGGCACATCTTTGGCCTGGTCACAGTTTCTGGCTGTCAAATTCAATGATTTCTATAGGACATATCATGAGTTGTACCAGGTTTAATAAGAGCCTTACGTCTTAACCTAATGGCTTAAAATGCAAATTAATTACCAAAAAAAAAAAAAAAAAACCAAAAACTTGGAGAAATAGGGTAAGCTTCTGAAACATAAAAAGTAGACATAGTCACAGCCATCAACTTTATCATCTCTACAAGCAAATGATTACTGTGAGTGCCCATGTCAGCTCAGAAGCAACTCACCAATGTGCTGATTGCTAGTACCCCTTACTTAGCCTGCTGAAGGATGATATCTCTCTCCCTGTAGTCAAGGATACCTGCGCCTCACTAGTCCAAAGCTTGACCTTGCCACTTCTCTAATAATGTGACACTATGATAATAGAGGAAACAGGTTTTTTGCCCTAAGGGGTTTTAAAAGTTTTCAGTAAGCACAGATTAGTGTATCTATATTTGTTCCTTTACTTGCTATTCATTGAATCAGCCCCCTCTGAGCAAAAACTGACAGGAAGTCTTTATGTTTTCACATTAAAATAATAGTGCTGACGCTAAAAGATAACCACAGTTTGGCAACTGTGGTATTTGTTTGTGAATCTGTACAGTGTTGGGTATTTTTTCCTAGAAGCATGTCGCAATTTCCAAAGATGTTCCTAGTGAATTGTTTAAATGGAAATAAATGCAGAGGGAGGGACTTATGTAATTAACTGTCAAGGTTAGCCATTCTTAAAAATTAACAGACCCAACTGAATAGTCCAATTCCAAGTCAAAATCCTAATAACAATAAGCAAAGAGGCAATGAGAAAGCACAATCCATGGTTTCACTAGATATTGTTAGCTGTAAGCAGATCTACTTATCAACTCATAACCCAATGCCCATTGTCTACTTAACAGACCACTAAAATAGAATCCTCCCCTCTTCGGAGAAGACTTACATACTTATCTCTGAAGCACATGATCACCTTATATTCAAAACTTCCCAACCAGGAAAAATAAGCCAGCTATGTATGTCCTTGCATTCCCCCAAAATGCAGTAAAAGTAGAGTGTCAGGACCAAGACATCTGAAGTAGTTAAGTAAGAGATGTGAAAGAACATACTAAAATGGGCCCAGGAAAGATAGGCAACCTTGGTAGTTTTTCTAACATTCTAGGGGATGTGGAAATTTTAGTCATATTGTGTAGACCCAGAATTTCATTGAGCTCCCTCTTGAAAACTCAGAAAGTTTGGGGAGCTTCACTCTGAATGAATACTCAGATAAGGGAAAAGGTTAATAAGTGCAGTAGAAAAAAAAAAAAAGAAATCCCTTGAAGATAAGCAAGAAATCATTTACGTAGCATGTATATGTCTCCTGTACTTGAGATGAAGAGTGGAGAAATTTTACAACACAGTTTAAGGAAATGATTCCCTAAAGGCTGGAGTTCTAATGCAGTTTTGCTTTGTTTTGATCATTTTTTAACATTTTTTGTCTGTGTAGTTTTCTCATTCCCATCTTGAGTCCTGGCAAGGAATTCTTGGTGTATTTCTGTTATCCCGCACTGTGATAACAGCACACTCATCTGAGATTAGTTGTGCATTAAAACTAGCAGTTGGAGCATGTCCTTAAGATATGTAATAATGTCGGCCTCTCAGAGAGCTGCATCTGACTGCCAAAACGTTCACATTAGCTGAAGGGGGGCAGCCAAAGTCATCCGTTAGGTTAACTGTGATTCCCACTTCTCTCCTCTGCTTCCTTCCTGCCTCTTCCTCTCAATCACTGCACATGTTCAGAGAGAAGTGATCTCTGTTTGGTCTTACACTGCATGAGGAGAAGCTGAAATGCTCTCTCTCTCTCTCTTTTTTTTAGCAAGAAGTGAGCTGAGAAAAAGAAAACAAATTTAATTGCTGCTTAGAGAGAAAAGTGAACTGATGATCTAATAGCCTGTTTCCACCCCTAATATCCACACTACAATTCATGGTATATGAACGAAAAAAACTCACTTTTGCTTAAGGCCAAATCATCTGCATCAGTCCGGAAAGGTAACAAAGTTAAAATTCCTTTCCTCTCAGCTCAATATTTATATATTTGTCTTCTGTTAATAGAGAAGATATAATATTTACAGATAAAATGACAGAAATGGGAGGGAGCAGGAAATAAGAGAAGAATTTATAAAGTTGTCAAGGTTTTCTTTAATATGATCATAATTTGAATTTTTTTTGCAAGTGTGAGGTCAACTGTCTCAAAGACAGAGAGCAACTTGCTGGTGGGCCATCCAAGGCCTTTTCAGTCGAAAAAAGACCGCATTCATTAAACAAAACCAAAACCAAACCCCCAACCCATTTCATTCTTAAGGTCAAAGAAGCTGGTTTGGTAATTTCATTCGTTCTCAAGATAAACAGCTCTGGTTCTGAGACTCAATGACAATGATCATCAAACTTTAGTTTGCCTGTGAATCTTCTTAAAATGTAGAGATCTCTACTTCACCTATGTTGAGTAAGTAATCCAAAGTGTACCTTTGGAGAATTGCAAATCCCCACATTGCCCAAAACAGATTTTCCTTGTTTGTCTTGAACTGGGCCGAACTCCTGGAACCAAGCCAAAATTACTTTGGTGTTTTAGAAACTGCAAAATTCGATCCCCTGCTCTGGAATCTGAGCGGACAACCACCCCGGTTTGCCTAAGCCTGAAAGCCCTGAATCCTGGGAAATTCTGCGGTCCCAGGCCAAGCAGAATGGTGGGTGACCGAGACTCAGAATTACCTGAAAATCTGATTTAAATGAATCTCTTTGATCTCATTCTAGACTTAATAACCCTAATGGGGTATAGGGTCTGGGAATCTGCATTTCATTTTCAAGCAGGTTGTATTTCTGTAAACAGGTTTGAGAAGAATTGGTTTAGAGACTCTGTCAGCCATGACCTTCAGTTTGTCAGACAGCACGGGGAAAACCACAGAGCTGTTTGTTTATCAGTCTGCCATTCTTTATTAGGAACCAAAAGGATGCATTACACCTGTCACCTCTTTTTGTCCTACTCTCAGGGTCCTGACAGGGTGTCGTGTTAACTGGGGAGTAAAGTACCCGTTAGAAACAGATATTTGAATGGGACTAAGAGAATTAATTAATTCTTACATCACACCTGTCAAGGAAGGAAGAATGAGACGCTGGATAAGAATTTCTTCTGTATGAGGTTAGGAATCAAACAGAGGTAAGTTATGGAGAAGAGAAGATTTGTATGAGCGAGCATTAGTATTATTTTTAGTGTCAGAAAGCAAAAATAATTATCAAAGCACATTGCTGGCTAATAATGACTTTAGAAACAAAATCCACATTTCTTCACTCTCCAATGTTTTTATTTCACAATTAATAGTGGGTGAATTCATCAACATTTTTGGAGCCCTGGAATTTACATTCCATTGCGATCCATACTTCCTGCCATGTATAATAGTCACTAAGTCATTGTTCTGTACCTTTTTGCTGATGTTAATTTCATTACAAAATCTTATTCCATTAAGTGGAGGGAACAGAATGTAAAATTCCCAACATGGATTTGATCTGACTCTACCACTATCCAAAGTTGTGGATTTGGGCAAATCACATCCTAGCTTGTTGAAGCCTTAGTTTTCTAACTAAAAACTGAAATAACAGACAATTATGAAGATTAAATCAGATGATATAGATGGAATTGCTGTGAGCATTAAATCTGATGGTATGTATGAAAGTTGGTTTATAACTGCAGAATACTTCGCCAATGTCAGTGAGAAATAATTATTTAATGAAGAGCAAACACAAGGCTAAGAGCGAAAAGGCAAAACTCAGGGCGCCTAGGTGGCTCAGTTGGCTAAGTGTCTGACTTTGGCTCAGGTCATGATTTCCTGGTTCATGAATTTGAGCCCTGTGTTGGGCTCTGTGCTGACAGCTCAGAGCCTGGAACCTGCTTCAGATTCTGGGTCTCCATCTCTCTCTGCCCCTCTCCCACTCATTCTCTCTCTCTCTCTCTCTCTCTCTCAAAATTAATAAGTATTTGAAAAATTTTAATTAAAATAAAGAAAAGGCAAAACTCACCACACTCTTTAGGGACTGGGGAAATATCTAGAAGACTTCCCATTCCTCTAAACAGCTGTTTCTGGTCTAGTTTCTTTCTCATAGTTAAAATTAAGCCCTATAAAAATACTTGTGATTCGGGTGCGAATGTACATAAGGGTAAAAAAGTAACAAAGTGGAAGATTCTGGCAAGCTTTAGTCTTTTTGCAAGTTTCCAAACCATGCTCATTGTTTTCTCTTGTACATAAATTTCAGTGATAATTCTGTTTATGATTAATGTATAGAATTGTTGAATCAATGTTGTAGAACACTGTACATCAATTATACTTCAATAAAAACATTTCAATAATTATTCTCTGTTGATGAATTTCTTTTGTAAGCAAAATTCCACACCATAATTTAAATGTTTTCACAGTTAGGGCAATACACACACTTGTAAACTGAAGTTTATGGCAAAAGTAAGCAACTAAAATAAAGATTTGGACATTTTTCAAAGTCTCTCTTATGAGATGCATGCAAAATAAAATGCTACTGTTATAAGTAGGTTCTGCTGCTTTTGTGGGCACTATAGGGTTTACAATTTTCTCTTGAGTTGTGGGCAACAGAATATGACTCTATGTCTTAGCAAGATGATGCCAGAATATAGTTGCATATTTTTTATACTTTCTTCTTCATATGTGGAGATACAACACTATTTATAACGTACACTCCCAATTTCTCCCAAAAGGAGTTTGAGATATTATGCGACTGTAATAAATGGAGACAATGATGTGGTACACATAGAAACACAATTTTGTAAGTCATGACATATGTAAGAGAAGCAAATATAGTTACTGTGGGTGAGCAACATAATTAGCTGTAAGTGACCTGGTCACATAGATTCCACAATTTTCACATATAAAGAAAAACATAATAATTTTGAATGTCCATCAACAGTTTATGGGTAAAAACTTATAGAAGAAATTTATCATAGAGTTCCTGATACAAGAAATCCCGAATTATACTTATTAGACAGTCTTTTCAAACATAATGTTGCAAAAATGTGGAAATGGCCAATTTCATATGGCCCTTGCTAAAAGTCAGGGATAACACATAAAAGTAGAACTTAGTTAAAGGATTTTTAATGGCCACAATGAGCTAAAACTGCCCCAAAATGAAAAATCTTAATAATACAACTCATATTAAAGCTAATGGTCATTTTCTGCTTTTCCTTCACGGTCTGAGAAGCTGGTTTCTTTCCTTGTGATGAAGCATCAGTAAGATCCCAGACAATTCTTAAATTTATTTTACTGTCTTATTTATTTTTGACAGAAAGAGAGAAAGACAGAGCACGAGTTGTGTAGGGGCAGAGGGAGAAGGAGACGCAGAATCCGAAGCAGGCTCCAGGCTCTGAGCTGTCAGCACACAGCCAGATGCGGGGCTCGAATCCACAAACTGTGAGATCATGACCTAATTTGAAGTTGGACGCTTCTCTGACTGAGCCACCCAGGCTCCCCAGATCCCAGAAAACTCTATACCAGGATGAACTCCATACATCCAATGCTATCTGTAACATTTTCAGGCACAATTGTTAATGATCTGTCTTATTTTTAAGCCATGTATTCTGATTTGGTTTCATAAAATGTAACATCTATTAGGTACTGAACAACTGGACAAAAAGAAAACTGTTCCTTCTCGCAATTTTGTTGCGCTGCAAAAGTATGTGCAGGGCTCCACAAACTGTCCTGAAACTGTCTTTTCTTTGATCATGAGAGCAATTTGACTAGTTTGAATGATCAAGTTTTTAAACACTAACTTTTACTGTAAATGCTTTACTGCAAACACAAATATTTCCTTTCAAGGTAGAATTATGAGAAGGTTTGGCAAAGCAACGTAACGCTAACGAAAATAATACTATCCACAATTATCATTATTAATGCCCCCGAGTAGATAAAATTAAATCTTCCTTTCTATATATACATACAAAACATTTTTTACAAAGTAGAATCATAACATAAAACACCTTTTAATTTGTTTCTATCATTTAACAAAATATATATATTTCCTTAAAGTTAACTGTGTCCTATAAAATACATTAACTTCATACTAAGATTTTAGACGGAGCTCTAAGACATAGCACATAAATTGGGTAAAGTCAAAACATCTAGGGGCGCCTGGGTGGCTCAGGTCATGATCTTACAGTTCATGAGCTTGAGCCTCGCATCAGGCTCTGTGCTGACAGCTCAGAGCCTGGAGCGGGCTTCACATTCAGTGTCTCCCTTTTTCTCTGCTCCTCCCCTACTCACATGTGTCCTCTCTCTCTCTCTCTCTCTCTCTCTCTCTCTCACACACACACACACACACACACACAGAACTAAATATTAAAATTTTCTTAAGAAGTCAAAATATCTAAAAATAAGTTATTTTCTCCCCAAAAACCCTCCGCTTCCAACTTCACTGTACTGTTAGACACTTTCCCTTTTACCAGTTTCCTTGCTAAGAAACCTGAGTCATGCTTTACTCCATCCCTTCTTTCGCCCCTTATGTTCCATCAGTCAAAAATTCTGTTATTTAGCATCTATGACACATCATTAACACTTGTTTTCTCTTCCATTTCTCCTTCAGTGACATGAGTTCTGGGCTTTGTGTCCTCACTTTGGACTCTTAGGATAACCTATCATCTTTCATTTCTGTGTTCAATTCATTTATTTTTCTCTGCTCAAAGCGTTTCAGTAACTTTGTATTTCTCTTAGGATTCATTTCCATGAATTGCCCTACTCTCTAATCTCTTCTCCCCCAACAGGTAGCCGTGAATCTCACCCTCCAGGGTTCCAGGTCCTAGGAGCAGTAGCATGAGAGGTGTAGGGAAGGAAGGAAGGAAGAGAAGGGAATATACTGTCTGTTGTCCTGTTATAGATGCGCACAACATTAGCAACATTTCAGCATTCAAGAGTCTCTCATGGTTTGCCTCTCTCCCTTTCCCCCACCATTTCCCCCCTTCTTCTCCCTCATGGTCCTCAGTTAAGTTCCTCCTAATCCTCCTATACGTGCAAACATGTGATATTTGTCCTTCTCTGCCTGACTTATTTCGCTCAACATAACACCCTCAAGGTCCATCCACGTTGCTACACATGGCCAGATTTCATTCCTTCTCATTGCCATGTAGTATTCCACGGTATAGATAAAGCACATCTTGATCCATTCGTCCGTTGATGGACACTTAGGCTCTTTCCATGTTTTAGCTATTGTTGAGAGTACATTAGCAACATTTCAAGACAGGAGAAATCTGTCTGTAACCACAGCCCTTTCTGTAACTTCCTTTCTATTCTCTTCTGGGAACCACTGGTTGTCCCAAAGACCACCTTGGCATTTTTCTTTGGAGATTTAGGGAAGGAGGGCCCTTCCTTCTCTGCCATGTTCCATAGTTAGAATGCAGGCTCTCAGCATAGCTGGTTTCATCTAAATGTTACAAGGTAGCAAACTTAGGTTCCCCCTAGGGTGACTCCTGGAGCCAGTGAAGGTTTTCTGGTTAGCAATAATATATTTCTACTAGGTGTATTTCAGAGAGCAAAACACAAATTGTAAAAGTCATCCAGGCAGTGTGTTTGAGCTGCATAGGGACAGGCTTGCTCTCTTTGTCTTGAAGACTATTTGGGGGCAGGATGGTTACGTCTAAGTATGAGTGTTTGTAGAATGAGGGTTGCCCTCCACCTCTGCTCCCTCAGTAATTATTCCATACATTCCATTATGGGGGAAAACATGTCTATAGAATCCTAAATCGCATCAAGGTCAAAACCGATCATAGTAGGAGTTACATGGCTGATGTCTTGGCAACATTTTCCTCACTGACTCTGTGTTTCTCGTCTCTTGTTTGCCAAAGGCCAATGGTGCTTTATAGACCTGAAGAAGGTCATAAGAAAGAGATTTCAGAACCTGGGAGAGGGTGATGTTACAGTCACGGCTTTGTCTGGCTTGTTCGCCAAAGGGAATCTAGAAGCTGCCTTGACACCTTTGGCCTTCTCCCCATTCCCACACTGCTCCAGCTAAAGCAGGAATGAGTAACTTTCCCAGCCACACAGGCCCCCTCATGATATTGTTGTTTACTGTTCCTCTTGGCCAATCGGGAGCACCCTGGCTGACAGTATCCTCACAAACCCAAAAGCCGTCAATCTGAAACTGCTCCTGGTCAATGAGTATTTATATTTGTAGCAGCGACACAAAACCTTGCATTCTCTGCTTCTTCCTGCAGTTGCTATTTTCTTGGCATGTGCTCCTTCGGCTCCTTGCAAGATTTTGGGGCCTTGGCACACAACAGAGGTGGTAGCCTTCCAATTCTCTTGCTTCACAGTTGCCAAAAGGAAATATCACGGTCCTTTCCGGTGCGCTAATTAGCTTGGTGATACAAGGTGTTACTGCTGCATTTCCTATCGAAGATAATGCACTCTTAAGGAAAGATTTTTTCCACCAAGTTAGCACAAGCCTGCTCTGAGACTTTCTGAGCTTTCTGCTGCAGAAAGAGCCATCAAACTGTCTTAAGCCTGAGTCAGTCCTTTGAATTATTTACCTACATCTCTTTGTAAGTATTTCGTTGGGCACAAATTCTCTTCAAACAGGAGATTTAAATTCATTCCTACATGAAAGTTTGTGGGATATGAGGGAATTTGAGCTCATGGAGAGGACGTACACATGCATAACTCCTAGTCATAAAATATGACATATATATCTATATGCACACATTTATACATGTCTCAATTGTGAGATTTTTTTATTTCTTTCATATGAGGCTAATAAAATTACTTCTATTATCTATAATGTAAATTGGGGTATAATATCCTTGGTTTACATAGACCACAGTAATTGACAGATAGGGGGCTAATGAAGAGAGTCAATCTCATGGACTGACATATTGTACTATGTAGAAAAGACAGAGGTATTCTTTAACCCATCCACATGTGAAAAGCTAAGTGAAAAAACTAACAAAGCTAAATGAATATAACTAATGTTATCACGAGACTGAAAGTAGTATCCTATCACAATTGGGTATCATTTTTTAATGCTAAAATTACCCAGATACTCAGACTGATATTGAAAATCAGAAGCAAAAGAAGTAAACTGTAAAAGACCTTAAAAGTTACCAACTTGAACCTCACCTCATTGGGACTATTGTAACTACTCATTACATGGAATTGTTAAGAGTGGACCTTGTCTAAATACTATTTTTTAAAAAATCAAAGCAGTAATCCTAATATCCATTTACACTGATATAAGTATACGTCATTCTACTCTATTTTACTCAGATTTTTGGCAAAAATTAGTAAATTAAGTAACATCAGGAAATTATGGTGTAAACACCGCCAATCATAATGTAAAAATTCGAGGATATTCACTGTTAATAGTTCCCAAAACACCAGCTTAGAAAAACAACAGATGGGGGTTAAAAGCAAGACAGAATACTTAATATCTGAGAGAGAAAAGAAAAAATAAAAAACTTCTATAAAATTCTATTTCTAAATGTTGCTAATGTCTTGTATTATCTGTATTACCACTGTGCTAGCTAACTCATGAAAAGTTCTTATCTCCAGTTGTTAGGATAAAATAGATGGCCTAACCTCTTCTGGTTCACTGCCACTCATTTTTCCTTTTTGTCACCTGGAGGTGGCGATCAGGAATGTTGTGGTTGTTTGAGCACATTCCTAAGAAGCATGGGCCGGAAACAAGGGGAGAGGGCCCTGGCATGGATTCCACTGATGGATTTGAGTTTAGTCACTCCTGGGAAATAGGATGTTAATGATTCAGGGTGCTTGTCCTGGCTAACCTTCGCTCTTGTGAAAAGCAAGGCCAGCATTGCCCCTCTCATCCTCTGCCCCTGAAGAAATTCTGAAGGAACAAAGAGAAATGTTTGACTTCACTCTGCATGGCTCAGAAATGCTAGTTCTTAAGGTTTTTGTTCGTTTGTTTTTCATTTGAGAGAGAGAGTGTGTGTACAAGTGGGGGACAAGGGCAGAGGATGAGAGCGAGAATCCCAAGCAGGCTCCATGCTCAATGCAGAGCCTGATGTGGGGCTCGATCTCATGACTTTGGGATCATGACCTGAACTGAAACCAAGAGTCAGATGCTCAACCAACTGAGCCACCCAGATGCCCCTAAAGTATTTTAATACCTTACCTCTAACTCCCCTGTGTAATTTGAGATTGAACACTTCAAAGATAGGTGCCCAGTTTTTCCTTACAATAACCTTGACATTGTGCCATTTTTAAAAACTTTACACCCCATAGTGTATTTTACTTTATGTAACTTGTGTTCTTGCTCTTGTAGAAGGACTAATGCATTCACAAAGAATGCTTAGAATGCAAATCATTGCTGTAAATGTGTTCCTCTTTGACTAATAAATGAATGAAGCAGTTCTGTGAAGCGTGGGACACTTTAGAAGGGCTCATGAGCATGTTCCCTAAACCTCACTCTTGGAAGCACAATCCTGTGAGGAAAACACTCCCACAGCTGGAATTCATGAAATGTGCATCTTTTGTCCAAACGACGCAGTTCAAGAAAACTCCAGCATAAAAGGAGAAACGAAGTAATAACCCTTGACAGAAATCCTCACAAGTACTAACAGTAACACTGGGCACATTCCAGAATATTTACCCAGAATCTTGTTTTCTGAAACAATAAAAAAAAAAAGTGTGCCAAGTGACTGAGCTGCCATACGGGTATTTATAGGACACATTACATTTCTCTCCAATGATAGGGGACAAAATGATTGGAACTCAGCACTCTCTGTTATTGTTCTACATTTATGAAGTTTCTTCCTCATTTGTTGTGAAGTCAAAACAACATGACATTTTGACAGAGAAAATTTATTTCCCCTAGAATGTGGCTAGATGACAAAATATTGCATGCAAAATTATTCCCCCAGTTTCCAAGTTTGCTATTCTATTCTATAAAAAGAATTTATAATCAATTGGCATATCCCATGAGAATAGGAATGGACCAAAAATGGAAAGCACTTTTTTTCCTCACATAAAAGAAGACGTACTTGGAAAGTGCTTTCCTTAATAGTCTCATGTAATGATTTGGAAAATTTCTTAGAGAGAAGTGGTAGAGTCAGAAATCAATTGTTCCACTAGGTAAATTCAAATGCCATAAGAAGATAAGTCTATTCAATGAAAGTATTGTCTGACTTTCATCTTGAAACATGTATTGAAGTAAAGTGCATGAACTGAGAGGAGAGGTTACCTCAGCTGTCTGCCAACCAGAACACCCATGCATAGCAATCCACGAGCAGCTTTCCAGAATACAGATAATGAATTGGAGGCATTTTTTATGCCAAATTTGAGTAGATGTCCTAGGTTTAAAATAGTAATGTGCTTCTGAAGGAAAAAAAAAAAAAACAGCTTTAACTTGTGTCTCATCGAGGGTCTGAAAATTGGATAGGATAAGCTGGCCAAATCAGTTAACTAGAAAAGGAAATAAGAAGACACATGCTCCATTCTTAATTTCACTTCTGTGAGATTTTACATGAGGATTCTCCACCTGAGATAAGAAGAAAACTAGGGCAATATCTCCAGTCTTCAGTACAACAGGCTTCCAAGCAGGTGCACACAAAGACTTATTTATTAAGAGAAGTAAAATGTATAAAGATAGATGCAACCCTATGCTTCCTGCAGCATTATTGGCAATAGCGAAGACATGGAATCGACCTAAATGCAAAGCGAAAGAAGAAGGGGTGAAGATATATATATGTGTGATATGTATATGTATATACATACACACACAGACACACACACAATGGAATATTACTCAGCCATAAAAATGAATAAAATCTTGCCATTTGCTGAACAACATGGAAGGATGTAATGGGTATAAATGCTAACTAAAAGAAGTCATTCAGAGAAAAAAATATTATATGATTTCATTTCTATGTATAAACTAAAAAGCAAAACAAATGAACAAATTAGCAAACAAATAGACCCTTAACTATAGAGACCAAATTGGTGGTTGTTGGAGGGGAGGTGGGAGGTAGGATGGATGAAACAGACTCTGGGATGAAAGAGTACCTTTATCATGATGAACACTGAGTAATGTACAGAAATGCTGAATCATTGTAGAGCACACCTGAAATTAACATGACCCTATATGTTAAATAGAAAAAAAAAAGAAGTAAAATTATGGAATCTGAAAGCTAAGGAGAGAGTCAAACTACAGATGGAGAGAAATCACCAACTAGGTGAGCAGGAAAGAAAGAAAAATGGTAGGAAGACCAAGAGGTAGGAAATATCTAAAAGGAAACATATTATCAAATTTATCTCACAACTCTTAAAATCCTTTAAAAAGTCACTCCAATAACACAGTCGACTCGTCCCCTATCTGCAGGTTTGAGTCGCTGTCCTGTAGTGGAATGAACTCCACTTCCGTGTAACATCATTGGGAACTGGATTCACACGGGCACTTTCTAGGTTTTCCACATTAAGAATGATGCCTTATTACCCATTTCTTTGTCTTTGTCTAACGGCTAACCCTAAACCACATTTCCCCCCAAGGACAGGGTGAGGTATCATGCATGAAAACACAGGGCCCGGGGCTGGCAGCCCAAGTGCTCCGTAACTAAGGTTTCAATTTCCAGGGCTTGGTCTCCATTAGGAACCGCCTGGCCTTCCCGGAGGATGTAGGGAGAAGCCTGAAACCATTTGCCCTAACTGCCACCTGGTGGCCCCATAAAATAGTTTTAGAATCCATGGGCAGACAGCCTGGGGAAGAAGAGGAGACACCTGTTGGGGTGGACCTGGGGTAATGATGACAAAGGCCACTTCCTTTCCTTTCCGTGTGAAAAGGTGCCTGGAAGCTGTTAGACTAAGGAGATGGTTATATAGGAGGAACTATTTAAATAAAGAAGTCTAATCTGATACATAGTAACTGATTTGTTCATTTGCTCCTGAAAACTGTTTGGCAGAGCTAATAGTTCTCAGGGTGCCCCCTGGAAAATTTGTTTACTGGAAGACATCACTGCCAATGCTCCCACTTGACACAGGCTCCCAAGGGAAAGCTCAATTTCATTTATTTTTTTTTTATGTTTACTTATTTATTGTGTGAGAAAGAAAGATAAGAGGCAGAGAGAGAGAGAGAGAGAGAGAGAGAGAGAGAGAGAGAGAGAGAGAGAGAGAGAGAACAGGAGCAGAGGAGGGGCAGAGAGACAGAATCCCAAGCCGGCTCCACAGTGTCAGTGTAGAGCCCAAGCATTGCTTGAACTCACAAACTGTGAGATCATGACCTGAGCCAAACAAAATCAAGAGTTGGATGCTTAATGGAGTCACACAGGAGACCCCAGGAAAACTCAATTTTAGGTGCCAGTCTTTGTGGAAAAGATTTCTATTGTTTCCACATTTCTTTAGGAATGCACAATACTTAGTTACAGTACTTAGAGTGCTTTTTTAAATGTTTATTAATTTTTGAGAGAGAGAGAGAGAGCACAAGCAGGGGAAGGGCAGAGAGAGAGGGAGAGACAGAAGCAGGCTCCAGGCTCCAAGCTATCAGCACAGAGCCCAAACAGGGGCTCAAACCTAAGAACCACAAGATCATGATCTGAGCTGAAGTTGAATGCTTAACTAACTGAGCCATCCAGGCGCCCTCGTATTTAGTTTTAAAAGATATACCTGTTTGATCTCTGCCATGACTCTTGGAGGGACCAGGGTTTGTTCACTGCAATCTTGGAGTTTAAAACAGTCCCTGACACACTGTAAATACTGAATTAATATGAATAACTGAACTAATTTCCATTTTACAGGCAAGGAAACCGAGACTTATGTCAATTTAGAATATTGTGGAATATTACACAACTAGCAAATGTCAATGTCAGAATGGAAACCTGTCCCTTCTGACAGAACTCTTCCATTGAACTGTGCTGTCCTAGATTTTGGTAAGAACAAGCCAAATACACATCCATGAGTGATCATTTGTCTAGAGAGAGCAATGACATGATTATTTGTGGCATCCTTATTTTAAAGATACAGTGCTTGTGAATCTTGATTACTTTTTAAAATCATATCCCATCGGTTTAGAGAAAGCATACAAGCTTAGTGCATAAAAGATTGTGATATCTACAATATGAAATGGGAAAGCTTGTAAGATCACAGTAAGAGTGTTTGGTTCTCAGATAACTCTAAGTAAAGAGGGATTAATTGCCAAAGGAAGAAAGAGCCCTTCAGAGATTAGTCGGTGAGGTTCCTTGCGTTCAGTCTCAGAGAATGTGATCTCATGTAGGCTGGGTCCTCACGGAGGATGTAACCACACTGCAGGACAACTGTGGTTACTTAGACAGTCATACAATGGGCTGAATCTCTCAATTTGTTTGCGTCATTCAGCCTCTAGATTGCTTTTAAGATCCTGACCTACTGAAGTGACTCCAGAGCTATTAAAGAGAGACCTGGGAATGTTTTCAGTGGACCTTTCTATATATCTCTTTCATGTCCCTTTTTTATTGTTCTACTTCTCTCTCATCTTCTTATGTTGACTCAAAGAATTTTGGTCTTGCTGGGCCCTTTGGTGAACCCTTATTTCAATGACCTCACTGCCGGGTGACAGGATTGGTTATGGAGGCCAGAGCTTGCAAAGGTCTGGGGTTGGGCGTTAACAGAGTCCGGGTCCAGATTCCGGTTCCCCTGCCGTCCTGGCCACTGAGCTTTCCGGAGGCACCTCCATCTCATTTCTCTCTCGATTCTGTTTCTTCCTGTTCTCTCGCTTCGGGCCCTGAGTCTGCTTACTCACAGCAAGCTGTTGCCTATTTTTCCTACCACCGTGGCTGGTTTACATCCACACTTTTCTACCACCAGCCTCCCTTTCCTGCGCTCCCCTTTTAAATTCATTAACTTTTTTCCTCTGGAGCCTTCCTTGGGGCCTGTACAATCTGCAGTCACTAGAGGGCAACATGGTCACACACAGCTGACAAGGACACTGACGGCCTTTGAAGCCGGAGCACAGAAGGTGACAAACTGCGCAACACCGAATCAGAGGTGAGTACATCACTAGTTCCAAAAGCACATTTGCTTCACACATTCGCTTATATCTGCCCTTTCAACCTTCAAACAACATAGACGGACATCAAGTATTACTGTCTGCACTTTCAAGAAAAAAAGGAAACCAAGGGTTTTGGAGGTTAGGTGACTCACCCAAGGTCACAGAAACAGCATAGTATATTCTCCTGTTGAATGGCATATCCTAGAAAATTCTGATATGAAATTTGACAATGCATTTCTCTTTTTCCTGGGTTTAAACCTAATTGCAGTTAAGTATTCTCTCTTTGTAATACAATCAAATGGAAACTCTGTTATTTCGGCAGGATGAATAAAATACAAAGTATCAGCTATGCTGTAACTTACATTCAGAGGGAAGTTGTCATTTTAAGAAAATGGATTTATTTAAATGTTGTACAAATGCCTTTATTAATATTTTACCCAATAATCAGAAATTAGATTACTTCTGGGGCACCTGGGTGGCTTAGTCGGTTAAGCGTCCGACTTTGCTTAGGTCATGATCTCGCGGTTCATGGGTTCGAGCCCCGCGTCAGGCGCTGTGCTGACTGCAGCTCAGAGCCTGGAGCCTGTTTCAGTCTGTGACTCCCTCTCTCTCTGACCCTCCCCTGCTCACGCTGTCTCTCTCTCTCCTAGAAATTAAAAAAAAAAAAAATTAGATTACTTCTTCTGGAACTGTCAGGGCTTTTTTGGGATGCTTGTTTTTTTTCTTTAAGACCATTTCTTCAGCGAAACAAATGCATGCTCTTTTGTCCCATTTTCTCCTATCTGGTCTCCCAAGCAAAGGAAAACAGACAACAAGGCAGTTCCCCATTATGAAACCTCTGATCTTTGAGAGCATGTCGTTGTTTTCTTCTGTCCCTGACTGACTGACTATTTTGAATGCGAGCTGTTTTCAGATCTGCAGCGCCGCTTATTTGCCTGCCTGGCCTTGTCACCTGCAACACGGAAACAGAATCCATCTACAGAGGCAAGCCTGACAGCGCTTGCGTTGTCTGACCACTTGCTCCTAATTTTTGACAGGGTCGTTCTCTCCAAGTGATAGCGCTTGGTGCCCCGTGACTGGCACGTGAAAATCCTGTGCCTGGGCATCCAGAAGATTCAGGGCCTAGTGTGATGGTTGTAGAGGCAGTGGAGAAACAGAAGGAAATACACGGAATGGATGGGGAGGTAGGTAGTCAAAGGTTTTCCTAGCTAAGGTAAATGGTACAGTTAAAAATTTGAAAAGAACTTAACAGAAGACCATGGGGGAAGGGAAGGGGAAAATAGTTGTAAACAGAGGGGAAGGGAGGCAAACCCATTAGAGACTCCTAAACACTGAGAAAAAACTAAGGGTTGATGAGGTGGGGGGAATGGGGAGAGGGAAAATGGGTGATAGGCCTTGGGGAAGGCACTTGTTGGGATGAGCACTGGGTGTTGTATGGAAGCAGCGAACCCCAGGAATCTGTCCCTGAAACCAGGGGCACGCTGGCTGTATACGCTGTACGTTAGCTAACTTGTGAAAAGACAAAAGCCGTGGGCCAGCTGAATGGCTTTGAAGCAGACAGACCTGCCATGATGTTACTGGGAAAAAAAAGGGCAGAGAGAACAGGATTTATACTGGGCCCAAATCTCTTTTTCCTTTCTGCTTCAAGGGATTAACGTTTGAAAGATTCATTTCACAAATTAAATGTCGTAAGAAAATTTTCACTAGTGGTCACACAGAATGTTCTAAATTCCAAAGGCTTTGTAATAACTCTTCATAACATTTCTGTGAGGCAGGAGAGGAAGGGGTTAAGAAATGGGGAGGTTAAGTTCAAGAAAGCTTTGTAAGAGCTCCTGGATCCTTCTTCATTTTATTATCTTTTAATAAATCTATTTTTACATATAACACTTTGTAGTAATGCGAAGTCAAGCATATTTCCAGAAAAATCTTAAGAAACTTGTGTGTATAAATACTATTGAAAAGACATATACACTTTCCCATATCTTCTTGTCTGTGGCCTGAAAGGATGTGTGTGTTTCCCTTATTGACACATTGGCTTAACAGTGAAAATGTGAAAGAACGCTTATTGAATGGGGAGAAAGGGAAAATGAATTTTGGTGACAAAGATCTGAATGACAAAAAGGTAAAGAATTGTAAATGTAAGAGGAGGAGCCTCTAAATAGAACCAGAACATGAAGCTCTGTGGAGAACAACGACAAAAAATATGAAAATGTATGTTCTTTTTTTTCCTGTTAGACCAATTTCTTTAAAAAAAAAAAATAACTCTTTTCTAGCAATGTGCCGACAAGATAGATTGATTCACGGACTCAACATTTATGCCTATTATGACAACAAAAATAATGATGAATACCCAACAATCAGTACGCAATCAATATATGCTGTAATCACCCTCATTTTTATTCAAAGAAAACAAAACAAAAAGGGAATTAAGCTACTCCCTAAGAATTTACTATTTTTACTGTGATTTACTGCCTAGAAACAAGGTGACAATGAAGCCGTAATTATCTACAGCTCTTGGAAAAGACATAAGCTCTCCAAGAGTATCTATGTCTATCTCTGTGTCCCACTCCACCATTACTAAAGCTTGCTTTATTATTGTTTTTAGGTTTTTTTTCTGTGATTCTCAGCATAGAAGTTAAACACATTTAGAGTTAATACAATCTTCCAAAGGCATCTCTTTGTCCATATTTTCAACGTTACTCAGAGGTTAACTCTCTAGATGAGGGGGGAAAGCAAAAGGTCCCGTTTCTCCACCGTGTATCACACTGGGTAAAGCCTTATTTCTTCTACCCCCCGAGGAATGACAAAACGCACACCAGCTAAACACTGCACCGCTGTGGGGCTCCTTGCAGCCGTGGCTCATCGCAGATTTGCCTTCCAATTTTCTGCAGAAGCTACAGTACAGCAACAATACATAGATAAGAAATATGCATTACCTTTATTTTTTAAAGTGGTTAAAAAAATCATTTCTTTTTTCATGCATCCACAGAGGGTAGCTTAAAACTCCGGAGGAGGCCCGGCGGCCGCAATGCCACTGGCGGCCAGCACCCTTTGAACAGATAAATCTCATTCTTTTCTTTTCTTTTTTTTTTAATCACGAATTTAGAATCTGTGAGAAACTGTGTGTTGTGGACTGTGATGAACTGCATATTGCTTTTGTAATTCTTTATGGCTAAAAAAAAAAACAAACAAAAAGGAGCCCCAGGTTTTGAGCATCCAGAGCCGACCGCGATTGGCTCCACCTGAGGGACGCAGGGCCTGGGATTCCCTCCCTGCTCGCCGCAGTGACGTCACAGGCGGGCTCCTTCCCGGCGCCGGGGCGGGGCGGGGGAGGCGCGGAGCAGCGCCAGGAGGGGCGTCGCTGGGAATTTCCAGGGAAACACTGCAGCAGATGGCCTGCCTGGCTGAGGCTCGGTGTCACATCTGCAGCACGGCTGGTGGGGAGGATATTTTCGGAACGTCTATGCTCCTCAGGTCCAGCTAGTTCTGAGATATATATGCATATATATGTAATATATAGTCTGATATATATCTATATAGATATCTACATATCTATATATCTATATATCCATTTAATCAACGTTTTCACCATCACCACCCCCAACTTTTGAATTCTGAAAATGAGGTTTCTATTTTCGTTGCAGGGACATTATGTGAAGGATCCCAAGACACGAACCGATGCTAAAACCCTACGTGCCAGGCTTCCCCCGCCCTTCCCCCGCCCCCCTCCCAACCCGCGGTTTTGGTTTTTTTCTCCAGCCAGTTACATTATGCAGGCTGTCAAGGTGGCCTGTGGAATACAAGGGCAAATGTTGCTAAGGTAACAGGACTGAAAACCTGTCTGCAGAAGCAGATGCTTTATAACCCGGGGTTTCCCTTATTTGCATTTAAAGGCTCCTGAGCCATAGCCTCAAAGCAAGCCAAGTCCTTGAAGCTAAAATAAGATTTTTTTTTTTTAATGTCACCTGATAAGTCATTGAGCAGCTTGTACCCCAGGCAAGGTTGAATAAGTGCAGGACAAAATAACAGGTGCTAGTAATTCCCACTGTGTTGGTCATAGAGCTGATGCATTTAAGAGCACCCCCACTTCCCTCCCAATTTCTCAACTTAAACCCCGGGAGGAATGAGGACTTTCTCTCTCTCTCTCTCCCTCTCCCCGGCCCCATCTCTCTCTCTCTTTCTCTCTCTCTCCTTCCAGACTGCCCTTCACACCATTCTCAAAGGTTAAACTTCTAACAGCCTGGGGGGTATCTTTCCTAGTTTTTTTGGTTATCTAAGAATGCTCCATTGCGCATTTGCAACAAAGGAGATAAAGAATGGTCTGTGGCAAGGCTCAGATTTGAAGCAAGTGGAAAAATCCCTGAGGCTAAGTGAAATTCAGGAATTTTGATATTATTTAAGAATTAAATAAACAAGATTTTAGATATGCCTTTGACTACCAGAGATATCTTTATAGGGAGGATCGGATCATTGCATTCAACATAACCCAGGTGCAGCTCCAGGAATGAGATACAGTAACCAAGCAGAAGAAACTGTATTTGGTGGACTTACGTCTTTAAAAAAAAGGCTGGATCCTAATTCTTTTGGATGAAATATATTAAGTATTTGCCAGTGTTTCAGCTCCATCTTAATGGGTCCCAAATGCGCATGAACAGAGCAGGCAAATAGGTGCTTGTAACTCATACAAAAAGTCAGATTCATTAAGTGGTTTCTAACAAATCACATGAATTGAAAGTTCTGTGATAAATAATTATGAAAATAGAATAGGGGCGCCTGGTTGGCTTAGTCAGTTAAGCGTCCGACTCGCTTAGGTCATGATCTCGCGGCTCGTGGGTTCGAGCCCCGCGTTGGGCTCTGTGCTGAGTGCCAGCTCAGAGCCCGAAGCCTGTTTCAGTCTGTGACTCCCTCTCTCTCTGACCCTCCCCTGCTCACGCTGTCTCTCTCTCTCCTAGAAATAAATGAAACATTAAAAAAAAAAGTAAATAGAATAAGAAGAGCAATAAATGACAGAGGTTTTGAAGATTGGGCATCATTTTTTAAAATGTTTATGTATTTTTGAGAGAATGGGGGAGAGAGAGAGATCAAGAGAGAGCGGGGGAGGGGCAGAGAGACAGAGCTAGAGAATACCAAACAGGCTCTGGGCTGCTGTCAACTCAGTCTGACATGAGGCTTGACCCCACGAATCATGAGTGAGATCATAACCTGAGCCAAAATCAAAAGTCAGACGCTTAACTGACTGAGCCACCCAGGTGCCCCTGGGCATCCAATCTTGGTGGAACATTTCAGTAGGTTTTGAAATGGTTTTATGAATGAGCTTCTCCACTCCCCAAAACCTGAGTGCCGATTTCTGTTTTTGTGCCAAAGCTCAATAAAACTCCATTACATAAGGGGGGAAAATGTGTTTCTGGTGCCAGAGATGTTTATTTTCACACGGTGACATTTTCTGATCTCCATTTGTGATGGTAGAAATAAGTCACATTGCTAACTATAGCATCACGTAACTGACTCCAATTTAAATGCCTAAATCATAACAAGTACAAATTTGAACACATTAGAAATCTTGACTTCTAAAGGATCAGTCACATTTCAATAGATTTTTGAAATCATATTTCTGAATCACTTAAAAGCAGCAAAAGCAGTCTCCTTAATTATTCACACTACCAAATTTTTAATAAGTTATATTCTAATACCATCAGCACGAGGACTGGCAGAAAATATACACTGAATAAGTATGTTTCCTGGTTCTGAGTATGTCATTACCAGTGGTGCTGACATACACTCCCAGTATGAATAAGAATGTTGGATACCAAGGGAAATCCTGCTTTTCGTCTTTGGAATGAAAGATGGCTATAGACTCTGGGCTCATTTTGCGTCTTTTAACCTCTAAATGCTGTCAAAGGCAGGCCTTAAATACTGTCTTTCTGTTTCTGGATACATAAGATAAAGAAGTGACTCACAGAAAGTTAGCATTTGAAAGGCCCCTAGCAATCATCTGATTCAGCGTGTTCAGTTTACAGATGAGGATAATGCAGGCTAACGTAACAAAGCACCTGGCTTTCTGGAGGCCAGGGAAGGAAAACCCTTCCTAAATGTCATTTCTCATGGATGGCATAAAGGCGAGAGCAGGTGCCTCTTACTACTACATACTCTGTGGCCCTTAGTAGCTTCCCTCCCTGAGCTGTGACATGCAGTAGTGGCCAAAGTCATCTTCAATGTGCGGAGCTCATTCTGAGGTAGGCTCCTGGCTAGGCTTGACCTAAAAACAAGGGTGATGGACACATCCTTGGAATTTCCCAAGCCCAGTCTTCAACTTCTGGTGTCAAATGTTCACCCCTTCAGACATTTAATGCTAAGATCCCATCACTTCCTGTTGTGTCCAATCCGGTCCACTTCACTTTCTACACCCTGGCATGATCTCTCCACACTTGGGTGTACAAACATTGGGCTACAATTAGATTTCTCAAACATCATCTTAATAACGCCACTTTTTGGCTCAAGAACTTAAACTAATTCCTTATTGTTGAAGAGAACTGCCAATAATTTTTCAAACATGGTTAATAAGGAGATTACGGTAAGGTATGCTGGAAGGATTGGAGTCCTGACTTCAACACCTACAGATTTTAACTGAAGCAAGTCACTATTTCATCATCTATCAAAAGCTGTCATGCTATAAATAATGGTTTTCTCGGGGAGAGGGGGAGGGGCCCTGTTTTATGTGACTTTATCGGAATAGGACATAGTTTAGAGTCTGGCACATGTTAGACATGCACTGGAATGTAAAGGCCTTGAGGGCAGGGACTATTGCTTGCTTTATTCCATGATGTACCATGAAAGTCTAGAACATTGCCTGACATAGTCTCAGTGCTCGATGGATGTTTCCAGAATTGTATGTTTAATTACAAAATGAATAAGTAGGGCACCTGGGTTGCTCAGTTGGGTAAGCGTCTGACTTCAGCTCAGGTCATGATGTCACAGTTTATGGGTTCGAGCCCCGTGTCGGGCTCTGTGCTGACAGCTTGAAGCCTGGAGCCTCCTTCAGATTCTGTGTCTCCCTGCTTCAGATTCTGTGTCTCCCTTTCTCTTTCTGCCCCTCCCCCACCTGCACTCTCTCCATCTCTCTCTCTCTCACACAAAAATAAACATTAAAAAATTTAAAAAATGAATAAGTAAATTTAATAAATGAATATGGGGACACTTCTGGTACAGAGGTGTTCCAAATTACTGATGATTCCTTCCCTTCTCCCACCTGGTTTCCTCCTACGAGTGATTTTCAAAAGGCTAGGCTTTTAAATTTTTTTAATAAGAGTATTTAATAAGAGGATCCTTATTAAAAAAAAGGATGGAAATCCTATTCATAAAAGGATGAAGTGAATTACTGAAGTAAATTACAGTATCAAGTAAATTTTCACAGTAGATAAAGGGGAAAAAATGACTTCTCTGGTATTAAATAAACTCTCAGAGGAGCTTTGAAATAACCTCTCTTGGCCTAGAAAAACCGACTGGCACTCTGTTGACTAACAGGGGTGAGAAGGGTAACTAATACCTCTTTGGCTTCATCTTTGCTTGCACATTAAACCCCCAGGGAACCTTTGCCTCTGCTCTTCTCCAGACCAATCAAATCAAAATCTGTACAATGGACCGTGCTTTAAAATTTTATCAAATGTTTTGAACGAACAAAGAAGGCTGAAAACCAGTACCTCAAAGATGAATGATGATATAAATTTGGTTTGGGATTATGATGACTTTGACTAGGCTGATTCCGATGGGTAGACTTTGTCCTAAGATGGCTCATGTGACTATAGAAGCTGACAAACCTAAGATCTGCCAGCTGAAGCCCCAGTTTGAATGTAAAGATGCAAGCTACTATAGAACAAGGAAGAGCCAAGGTGCTGCAGTTCAAGGTTATCAGGCAGAATTCTCTTGCTGTAGGTAAAGTCAGCCTTTTGTTCCAATCAGTCTTTCAACTGAGGCCCAAAATATTATAGAGGGCAATCTGCTTTTCTGCTTTACTAGATCTAGTGATTTAAATGTTAATCTCATTCAAAAACACCCTATAGAGACTTCTAGAATAATGTTTGTCCAAATATCTGGGTACCCCTTGGCCCAGTCAAGGTGACACCTAAAATTAACCATCACACTAGGGACCGAGAATTTTATCCTGGGGAACCAAGTTGAGTTTATAGAAAAAATAATGATCTTATTAAATCTAATTTAAAAACCTACCTATTTAGAATAAACATGGGGGCACAAAGAACATTTTAGTTTATTTTATTTTATTTTACAAATAGTTTATTGACAATTTAGTTTCCATATAACACCCAGTGCTCATCCCCACAAGTGTCCTCCTCCATGTCCATCCCCCCTCCCCCTCACATCCACCAGTCCTCAGTTTTTGTCAGCATTCAAGAGTCTCTCATGGTTTGCCTCTCCCCCTTTCCCCCCACCATTTCCCCCCTTCTTCTCGCCCATGGTCCTCTGTTAAGTTCCTCCTAATCCTCCTATACGTGCACACATATGATATTTGTCCTTCTCTGCCTGACTTATTTCGCTCAGCATAACACCCTCAAGGTCCATCCATGTTGCTACACATGGCCAGATTTCATTGTTTCTCATTGCCATGTAGTATTCCATGGTATAGATAAACCACATCTTCTTGATCCATTCGTCTGTTGATGGACACTTAGGCTCACAAAGAACAGTTTAAACAACCACTTTTAATACGTTTATTTTTATTTGTTTTTAAAATTTTATTTATTTAAAAAATCTTATTAAAGTTTATTTATTTTGAGAGAGAGAGAGAGATGGAGCATGAGCAAGGAAGGGGCAGAGAGAGAGGGAGACACACAATCTGAAGCAGGCTCCTGACTCTGAGCTGTCAGCACAGAACCTGATGTGGGGCTCAAACCCGTTAGCAAGGTTATGACCTGAGCCAAAGTGAGCCACCCAATCAGTTTATTTTTAATTAATTACTTTCACACCACATACCGTCAAATCACAGTATATAAACAACAAAGGGACATCACTGTATTTCAAGTGATTTGGCATTATTTGAAGTAATTATTGATATTTAAAACAAATGTATCTAAGAACTTCACTGAAAAATACTTTGTTAATATGCAATATTTTCTTGGCAAGCACTAAAATTACAATGATCAGCCTCCATACTCAGCTGTAGAATTTCTCTATTTACATAGTTAGTATTTTGGGTGAGATAACAAATCTCCCTGAATCTTAAGTTTTTTCATCTACTCTACTCTAGCTAATTCAGTAATTTATGGTAATTTAGCCCCAAAGCCTTGATACACTCAAGATCACAAGCCTAGCTAGTGACACAGGCAATACTTGAATCCAGGCAGTTCTTTTTATATCCTCTGTTCACACTATAATTATTTGCATTAAGAATTACTGGTTAGCTGTGACTTATTCAGTATGTAAAAACTCTAACAACAGTCATAGTTGACCCCAGACTTTTCTAGTCATATATTTAAATAAGAATAATGCCACAGAGTTAAGAGCTTCAAAATCATCTTGTCTGAGGGGTGGCTAGGTCTGTGAAGTAATGTGGAATTTTCTGAAGAGTACATTTTATGGTGAAAGGTAGTTCCATGTAAGGATATTATAAGACTTTGGGTTAATAAAAGAAGACAATGAAGAGACTGGAAAACACAAAGAACCAAAATGTTCAGAAAAAAACAGATCTTTAAACAATTAAAAATTTACTTTTAAGTTCAATACATTTGTGAAATGGAACCCTGAAGCTAAAAATAATTTAAAATTTAAAAAATATATACTCAAAGATAAGATGGATATAAAAGTTCTTGGTAAACCGGGACGCCTGGGTGGCTCAGTTGGTTAAGCATCTGACTTCAGCTCAGGTCATGATCTCACGGTTCGTGGGTTCCAGCTCCACATTGGGCTCTGTGCTGACAGCTCAGAGCCTGGAGCCTGCTTTGGATCCTGTGTCTCCCTCTCTCTCTGCCCCTTCCCTGCTCATGCTCTGTTTCTCTGTCTCAAAATAAATAAATGTCAAAAAAAAAAAAGATTTTAAAAGTTCTTGGTAAACCATAAAACATTCTGCCAGAATGTTCTATGGTGCCCTGTAGGAACTGGTCATGTAAACAAAGTCAAAAGGTTTCTTTAAGAGTCTTTAGGGCTTCTGGGACACCTGGGTGGCTCAGTCAGTTAAGTTCAGATTCTTGATCTTAGCTCAGGTTGTGATGTCACAATTCATAAGTTGGAGCCCCATATAAGGCTCTGAGCTATATCAGCATGGAGCCTGCTTGGAATTCTCTCTCTTCTCTCTCTCTGTCTACCCCACTCATGCATGTGTGTTCTCTCTCTCAAACTTAAAATTTTTTTTTAAAAAAGCTCTTTAGGGACACCTGGGTGGCTCAGTCGGTTAAGCCTCCGACTTCGACTCAGGTCATGATCTCATGGTACGTAGGTTCGAGCCCCGCGTCGGGCTCTGTGCTGACAGCTCAGAGCCTGGAGCCTGCTTCGGATTCTGTGTCTCCCTCTCTCTCTGACTCTTCCCCTACTCACGCTCTCTCTCTCTCTCTCTCTCTCTCTCAGAAATAAAGAAAACATTTTTAAAAGTAAAAAAGACTCTTTAGGGCTTCTGATGGGCTAATGCATATAGTGAATCTCTACTGAGTAAGTATATAGGTGGTAGATTAAGGCTGTGTCACTACTGTGTGATTCTGGGCAATGTGCTTAATATCTCTGAGCCAGTTTCCTCATGTATAAAATCCCAGTAGGTTCCTCACAGGTGTGTGGGGATTTGTGAAATGAGGTATATAAAGCACTAATGGGTGTCTGGCACGTAGCAAATGCTCAGAGGTATAAACTGTAGGGCGTGGATCTCCAGTTCACTCTCAGTATGGCTGCAGAGATGTTAATGGCAAAAATATGTTTGTGTGGTCAGTGTCCTGGCTATCCTGCTTGTTACAACAAATGAATATTACTCTGAGTTATACCATTTTGAAAGGGGAGTTACAGGATGCAGTGATACACTATCTTTTATGACCACACAGTTATTTTTGCTGAATTTTACAGAACTACTGTTCTGAAAGAGTTATGAAATACTGCCTTCTACAACATAAGATATTATAATTTATTCCTAAAGTAAGGCTGTCATATTTAGCTCAGTAAAATATGAATTTCAGATAAACAATATATATTTTTAGTCTAAGCAGGGGCCATAATTATGTTAAAAACTATTCACTGTTTATATTAAATTCCAATTTGACTGCGTATCTTACATTTTTACTGGCAACCCTACCCTATACGTTCTTTTAGAATACCTACCAGGAAGATCAGAAGTGGAGAAAGGGAATAGGACCTTTGGCCAAATCAGAAAGTCACCAAATAATTTCCATAGCACTTAACCCATTCTGCCTTCTTTGCAGTATAATATTTTAGCAGTCTCCCTCATTAGGCTGTGAATTACATAATGGTGGGCACTGATTCATTTTATTTTTCACATGTGCTTGGAACATAGGAAGTGCACAGCAGGTTTGTTTTGTTTGATTGAATTAAACTCAACCACTGATTTTCTGACTATTGTTTAAAAAACAAAACAAAACAAAACAAAACAGAGGCACCTGGGTGGCTCAGTCAGTTTGTCATCTGACTTGAGCTCAGGTCATGATCTCATGGGTAGTGAGTTTGAGCCCCACATCAGGCTTTGTGCTGATAGCTCAGAGCCTGGAACTTGCTTAGGATTCTGTGTTTCACTCTCTCTCTCTCTGCCCCTCCCCTGGTCATGCTGTGTCCCTCTCTCCTTCAGAAATAAATAAATGTTACAAAAAATTAAAAACATAAACAAGCATGTTCTTTATAGAAAACTTGAAGAAAACAGAGACATAAAAGGAAAACAAGTCATTCTAATGCTAACATCCAAAAAAAGCAATATTAATATTTGTATAATCTGTCAGATGAGAATGAAATCATTTATCTACAGAATGGTTTTAATGACTATATAATATCTATTTAACCAGTGTAATTGCTTCAAATTTGACCTTACTGAAAATGATGAGATAAACATGCTTAAAGATAAATCTTTGTACAAGTCTCCAACTCATTATTTGAAGTACGTATGTCTTATGAGTCAAGGATATTACTGAGGGGAGATATTGCTACCTGCTATTGGCCAAATGTGTCTCCCCAAAAGTGGTATACTGAAAGCCAAAAGAGATGGACCTTTGGAAGATCATGACTTCTTGAGATTGGAGCCCCTGTGGTGAGAGGAGTGTCCTCCTAACATGATGAAGAGAGCTAGCTTTCCTTTTCCACCATGGGAGGATAGAAGGAGAAGACAGCCATCTGTAAACCTGGAATAAGGCTCTCACTGACAAAGGATCTGCCCGTGTCTTCATCTTGGACTTCACAACTTCCCAAGTTGTGAGAAATAAATGTTTCCTATTTAAGCCACCTAGTCACAGTGGTAATTTGTTATAGAAGCCTGAGCTAAGACACTATCCAAGGACAGATTCTTTGGAGCATCAGTGATGTCAAAATTTCCTTATGAAAGGATATGGCACCTAAAGAGACAATTACCAGAAAAGAAATAGTTATGGCGGACAAAAATCTAGCCCCTCATCCTACATATCTCAAGCTATGAAGCTGAGGTAGTTTTATTCCAGTTCTAATCTCTCAAGAATGGATAACTCTAGGATTCAAACTATTTCACGGTTTAGAATGTGAAACTCCTGGCGTGCCTGGGTGGCTCAGGGGGTTAAACGTCCGACTTCAGCTCAGGTCATGATCTCACAGTTCGTGGGTTCATGCCTGTGTCGGACTCTGTGCTGACAGCCAGCTCAGAGCCTGGAGCTTGCTTCAGATTCTGTATCTCCCTCTCTCTCTGACCCTCCCCTGCTCATGCTGTCTCTCTCTCTTTCTCTCAGAAATAAATAAAAAACATTAAATAAAAATTTTAAAAAAATTTTTAAAAGCTGACAATTCAGATTACTGGGCAAAGATTAAAATGCTCACTAAATGGTGTTATAGCAAATGGCCATCCATTTGGGAAAAAATAAATATGTACTTCACGTTGTTTAAAAGATATAGCCATAAATACATAAAATTGGTAGAAAATGTCATTCTAACAAATCAAAGTCATAAAAGCTCTAGGAGAAAGCATAGTATTTTTATTTTTTAATTTTCTATTTACTTTTTTAATGTTACTTGTTTTGAGAGGGAGACATACAAAGAGCAGGTAGGGGCAGAGAGAGAGAGGGAGAGCTAGAATCCCAAGCAGGGTCTGAACCACCAGCACAGAGGCTGACATGGGGCTCGACCCCACGAACTTTGAGTTATGACCTGGGCCAAAACCAAGAGTTGGATGCTGAAGCGACTGAGCCACCCAGGTTACTAAAGCATAGTATTTTTATACTTCTGGGGACAGCAATTCCCCAAAAAAGAAAAAATTCAAAATCTTTAAATAAAGAGAATGACAAATTTAGGCACGTAAAAATTAAAAACTGCTGTGTGATGAAAGAACGTATAATCAAGGTTAAAAGACACCAGTAGAGGAGTGGAAGGTATCTGAAACAGAAATATAGTATTAGTACTTATAAAGAGGTTACATAAATCTATGGGAAAAAGACAAACATCCTTGTCAAAAATAGGTCACACATATGGGCAAATCCTCTTGGAAGAAGAAATACAAATGACCAATAAAAATATGAAAACATATCTGAGGTCATTGATAATCAGAGAAATGCAAAGTAAACCAAGATACCATAATTCATCCTGTAGACTGGACAATGTCCAAAGGGATAGAGAATGCAGCGTTCTAGTGTGGGTACATGGAACTCCTCAGAAATTACTGTCAATTGTGTACATATATGTGCAGTGCATTCTAGAGGGTAAGGTCTATCCATTTTTAAAGTGAGGATGTCTTTCACCCAGCATGCCACTTCTGGGATTCTAACAGGTGACAAAGATTTATGCACAAGGGCTGTTCTTTGCATGGCAACATTGTTTTATAAAATGGAAAAACTGTTAACAACCTCAATACCTTTCAGTCAGGGAATGAGTAAATAAACCTACTTCACCCACATGATGATATATGTGCACTGCTTTGAAAAAATGAGGTGCATGCACTTGGCACTTGGAACTATTTCTGAGATAATACTGTTTATGTGAAAGAGCGAAACAAAGCAACAGTCCACCCCCGCCCCACCAATTTATCTATGCTCGTAAGTGGATAGCAAAGAGGACTGTGAGAATCCACACCAAACTGATGCAGTTCTCTCTGAGCAATGTGATTTGGGGGGGGGGGGGACTTAAGTTGGGGTTAGGAGGCACTCAGATTCTCCTAATAATACCTCATATACTTAGGTATTATTTTTATGTTTCATAGAGAGGGTGTATTATTGTGATCAACCAAATAAAAAAGAGAAAAAAATCCCACAAATGTACTTAACAAACTGGTGCCCAATATGTACCATCTCTTCTCATTTCTTCCCCCCTTTCCTTGAACAGATAGTGTATCTGTGAATGAAGAGGAAAGAGGGAATTTCACAGGAATTATTTGTCCTGGGCTGCTGCTACAGTTGGAGATAAAGCGGAGTTTAATGGGTATTGGTGATGGTGAGACCCTCTTTCTGCAAACAGGGTCTTGTAAGTCCCCTTTCCTGGTTCTTAATAAATGTAACATGCAGATGCTACTACAGCTGCTAAATGAAGTGCTCTATGGAGTTGGAGAGAGAAAATCCAGTTGGTGTATGCTCTTGACCACTGTGGCCTTAGACAGGTCCATGTCCCAAAGGTAGTTATGTGTGGCAAAGGGGAAGGGGAAGAAACACCTTATAACAGGAATTTCCAAAGTGTGATGCAGTGTTCCTCAGAGATCTCCAGACCTTTTCTGCCAGTCTTTGAGGTGAATACTATTTTCATAACAATAGTAGGATGTGATTTACCTGTTTCATTCTTATTCTTCTACAAATCTACAGTGGGATTTTCCAGTGGCTACATGACATGTGATGACGTCATTGCTCTAGTGACTAATAAAAATGTATCCTTGGGTATTCTTTATTAAAAAAAAAATCTCTTTGGGGGTTCTGGAATGTAAAGGGGTTCTCAGATGAAAAAGTTTAAATATTGATACTTTACAGCATCTTCAGGCTACATTCTGACTTCACTAGTAATTTCTTCAGCAATTAATCCTTAACAAAATACTTCCTAATCATTTGTGTTCATCATGTTGTGTAGGAACCATGTAAAGAAGTTCATTTGCAGGAGAGGGTGCTAAGATGGTAGAGAAGCAGGGGGACCTGGATTTTCCTCGTCCCTCAAACACAGCTGCACTGAGGTCAGATCTAGGTGGCTAAAGGATCTCCACAGCTGGAGAAAGACAACTTGGCAGGATTGAGGGTTACTTCAACAAACAAATCAAAGCACACCTAGTTAAGGTCCAAGGAGGAGCTCTGTGGCAGACTGACCAGTGGGACAGAGCAGACAATATGCAACGGGAGAGTGCAGGTAACATAGCCAGAGATGCTTCCTGGAGTGCCAGGCCCTGGACAGCGGATGATCCCTTTTTATGACAGGAGCACTCTCAGGTGCAGGACACATAAGAAACTTTTAAAACATTCAAAAGACAGAAACTTAGCCAAAATGACAAGACAGAGGAATTCTCCCAAAAGACATGTCAAGAAATCACAGCCAGAGAATAGCTTAGAACAGAAATAAACAATATATATGTATGAACAAGAATTTAGAATAAAAGTCATAATACTAATAGCTGGGCTTCAAGAAAACACCAGACAAACCCTCGCTATGGAGATCAAAGACCTAAGAACTAGTGAGGATGAATTTAAAAACACTATAACTGAGACGCAGAATAAACTAAGATACAGCGACAGCAAGGATTGAAGAAGCAGAGGACAGAATAGGTGAAATAGAAGATAAAATTATGGAAAATAATCAAGCTAAAATAAAGAGGAACAGGAAGTTACTGGATCATGAGGGGAGACTTAGAGAACTAAGTAATTCCACAAAATGAAACAATATCCATATCAGAGGAGTCCTAGAAGAAGAAGAGGGAGAAAAGGGGTCAGTTTTATTTGACTAATTATAGCTGAGAACATCCCTTATCTGGGGAAGAAAACAGGCATCCAAGTCCAAGAAGCACAGACAACTTTCTTCAAAATTAACAAAAAGAGGTCAACACCATGACATATCATAGTCAAAATGGCAAAATACAAAGATAAAGAGAGAATTCTGAAAGCGGCTAGGGACAAAAGGTCTTTAACCGACATATAAGGTTAGGAGCAGACCTGTCCATTGAAACTTGGCAGGCCAGAAGGGAGAAGCAGGAAATATTCAATGTGCTCAATAGGAAAAATATGCAGCCAATAATCCTTTATCCAGCAAGGCTGTCATTAGGAATAGAAGGAGAGATAAAGACTTTCCCAGACAAACAAAAACTAAAGGAGTTTGTGACCACTAAACCAGTCCTGCCAGCGATTATAAGGGGGACTCTGTGAGTGGAAAGCAGAAAAGACGACCAAGGACCAAGAACCTCACCACAAACATGAAATCTACAGCTAACACAATGGCACTAATTCATATCTTTCAGTAATCACTCTGAATGTAAATGGACTAAATGCCCCAATGAAAAGACATAAGGTATCAGAATAGATAAAGGAGATAGACAGAAAGAGAGACAGAGGGGGGGAGAGAGAGAGAGAGAGAGAGAGAGAGAGAGAGAGAGAGAGAGAGAGAGAGAGACCCATCTATATCCTGCTTAAAGAGACTCATTTTAGACCTAAAGACACCTGCAGATTGAAAGTAAGGGGATGGAGAACCATCTATCATGTTAATGGATGGCAAAAGAAAGCCAGAGTAGTCATACTTATATCAGACAAACTAGATTTTATTTAAAATTTTTTTAATTGTTTATTTTTGAGAGAGAGACAGATAGAGAGACAGAGTGAGCAGGGGAGGGCAGAGAGAGAGGGAGACACAGAATGTGAAGCAGGCCCCAGGCTCTGAGCTGTCAGCACAGAGCCCAGTGAAGACTCAAACCCAAGAACCTCAAGATCATGACCTGAGCTGAAGTCAGATGCTTAACCAACTGAGCCACCCAGGAGCCCCCTGACAAACTATATTTAAAACAAAGACTCTAACAGGAGATGAATAAGGGAATTATATCATAATTAAGAGGTCTATCTATTGAGCTAACAATTGTAAACATTTGGGAGCACCCCAATATATAAATCAATCAGGAATTAAGCAAACTTACTGATAATACCATAATTGTAGAAGACTTCAATACTCTACTTACAGCAATGTACAGATCGTCTAAGCAGAAAATCAACAAGGAAAAAATGGCTCTGAATAACATATTGGGCAAGATGGACTTAACAGATATATTCAGAACATTTCACCATAAAGCAGCAGAATATACATTCTTCTCAAGTGCATAGGGAAAATTCTCCAGAATAGATCACATATTGGGTCACAAATCAGCCCTCAATAGGTACAAAAAGATTGAGATCATACCATACATATTTTTACAGCACAACACTCTGAAACTTGAAATCAACCACAAGAAAAACTTTGGAAAGCCCTGAAACACATGAAGGTTAAAGCGCGTCCTACTAAAGAATGAGTGGGTTAACCAGGAAATTAAAGAAATCAAAAAATCACATTGGAAGCAAATGAAAATGAAAACATGACAGTCCAAACCTTTTCAGGTGCAGCAAAGGCAGTCCTAAGAGGAAAATACACTGCAATTGAGGCCTATTTCAAGAGGCAAGAAAGGTCCCAAATATACAACCAAACCTCACACCTGAAGGAGCTAGGAAAGGAGTAGCAAATAAAGCTCAAAACCAGCATAGAAGGGGAAATAATAAAGATTAGAGAAGAAATAAACAATATAGAATCCAAAAATCCAGGAGAACAGATGAATAAATCTCAGAGCTGGTCTTTTGAAAGACTAAACAAAATGATAAACTCCCAGCCAGACTTCTCAAAAAGAAGAAAGGACTCAAATAGATAAAATCATGAATTAAAGAGGAGAGATCACAACCAACACCACAGAGATATAGATAATTATAAAAAAATACTATGAAAAATTATATTCCAACAAACTGGACAATGTGGAAGAAATGGACAAATTTCTACACTCATACACTACAAAACTCAAACAGGAAGAAATAGAAAATTTAAACACATCCATAACCAGTAAAGGAATTGAACTGGTTATCAAAAATCTCCCAACAAATAAGAGTCTGGGCCAGATGGTTTCCCAGGAGAATTCTACCAGACACTTAGAAAAGATTTAATACCTATTTTTCTTAAAATGCTCCAAAAAATTGAAATAGAAGGAAAACTTCCAAACTCATCCTATAAGCCAACATTACTTTAATTCTAAGACCATATCCCACTAAAAAGGAGAATTACAGGCCAATATCCCTGATGAACCTGGGTACAGAAATTCTCAACAAGATACTAACAAATCAAAATCAACAGTACATTCAAAGAATTATTCACCAGGATCAAGTGGGATTTATTACTAGGCTGCAGGGTTGGTTCAATATTTGCAAATCAATCAATGTGATACACCATATTAATAAAAGAAAGGATAAGAAACATATGATCCTGTCAATAGATGCAGAAAAACATTTGACCAAATACAGCCTCCTTTCTTGATAAAAACCCTCCAGAAAGTAGGGATAAAAGGAAAATACCTTAACATCATTAAAGCCATATATGAAAGGCCCAAAGCTAACATCATCCTCAATGGGCAAACACTTGAGAGCTTTCCCTCTAAGATCAGGAGAAGAGGGATGTCCACTCTCACCACTGTTGTTCAACATAGTACTGGAAGTCCTAGCCTCAGCAATCAGACAACAAAAAGACATAAAAGGCATCCAAATTGGCAAGGAAGAAGTGGAACTTTCACTCTTTGCAGATGACATGACACTATACATGAAAAAAACAAAAGACTCCACCAAAAAACTGGTAAAACTGATCCATGAGTTCAAGAAAGTTTTAGGATATAAAATCAATGCACAGAAATCTGTTTCATTTCCATACACCAATAATGAGGCAGTAGAAAGAGATATCAAGGAATTGATCCCATTTACAAGTTCACCCAAAACTGTAAGATACTTAGGAATAAACCTAACCAAAGAGGTAAAAGACTTGTAGGCTGAAAAATAAAGAAAGCTTACGAAACAAATTGAAGACACAAAGAAATGGAAAAACACCCCATACTCATGGGTTGGAAGAACAAATATCGTTAAAATGTTGACACTACCCAAAGCAATCTACTTATATAATGCAATCCCTAACAAAATAACACCAGCATTCTTCACAGAGCTAGAACAATCTTACAACATGTACTGAACCACAAAAGACCCTGAATAGGCAAAGTGATGTTGAGAAAGAAAAGCAAAGCTGGAGGCATCACAATTCTGGACTTTAAGCTGTATTACAAAGCTGTGATCATCAAGACAGTGTGGTGTTGGCACAAAAAAAGACACACAGTTCAATGAAACAGAATAGGAACACGGAAATGGATGCACAAATATATGGTCAACCAATCTTCGATGAAACAGGACATAGTATCCAATGGACAAAAGACAGTTTGTTAGCAAATGGTGCTGGGAGAACTGGACAGAGACATGTAGACAAATGAAAGCGGATCAATTTCTTACACCATACACAAAAATAAATTCAAAATGGATTAAAGACCTAAATGTGAGACAGGAAACCATCAAAATCCTAGAAGAGAAAACAGGCAGCAACCTCTCTGACCTAGGATGTAGCAACTTCTTACTTGACATGTCTCCAGAGGCAAGGGAAACAAAAGCAAAAATGAACTATTGGGACTTCCTCAAGATAAAAACCTGCACAGCAAAGGGAACAATTAACAAAATTAAAAGAAAACCGACAGAATGGGAGAAGGCATTTGCAAATGACATAGCAGATAAAGGGTTAGTATTCAAAATCTATAAAGAACTTATCAAACTCAGTACCCAGAAAACAAATAACCCATTGAAAAAATGGACAGAAGACATGAATAGACACTTTTCCAAAGAAGACATCCAGATGGCTAACAGACGCATAAAAAGATGCTCAACATCACTTATCATCAGGCAAATACAGATCAAAACCACAATAAGATACCACCTTACCCATCAGAATGGCTAAAATTAAAAACTCAGGCAACAACAGATGTTTGTGAGGATGCGGAGAAAGAAGATTTCTTTTGCACTGCTGGTGGGAATGCAAACTGGTGCAGCCACTCTGGAAAACAGTATGGAGGTTCCTCAAAAAATTAAGAATAGAGCTACCCTATGCCCCAGCAATGGCACTAGGAATTTATCCAAAGGATACATAAATGCTGATTCGAAGGGACACATGCACCCCTATGTTTTCAGCAGCACTATCGACAATAAACAAATTATGGAAAGAGCCCAAATGTCCATCAACTGATGAATGGATAAAGATATGGTGTGTGTGTGCACACACCATGGAATACTACGAGTCATTGCAAAACAATGAAATCTTCCCATCTGCAACAACATGGATGGGACTGAAGGCTATTATGCTGAGTGAAATAAGTCAGTCAGAAGAATCCGAGAAATACAACAGATGAACACAGGGGAAGGGTAGGAAAATTAAGATAAAAACAGAGAGGGAAGCAAACCATAAGAGACTCTTAAATACAGAGAACAAACTGAGGGTTGCAGGACAGGAGGTGGGTAGGGCGATGGGCTAATAAATGGATGATGGACATTAAGGAGGGCACTTTTCAGGATAAGCACTGGGTGTCATATTGAAAAGATGAATCACTAGGTTCTTTTCCTGAAGCCAATACTACACTGTATGT
Source organism: Proteles cristata cristata (assembly GCA_017311185.1). Lineage (NCBI taxonomy): Eukaryota > Metazoa > Chordata > Mammalia > Carnivora > Hyaenidae > Proteles > Proteles cristata. The sequence continues at coordinate 373,031 of JAESUZ010005461.1, forward strand.
TAACTAACTTGAATTTAAATAAATAGCAAAAAAGAAAAAGCAGCAGCAGCTCAGTTGCAGAAGAATGTGAAGAAGCAAAACTTCATAAACTCAAAACTGGGGAAAGAACTCCTTTCCCCTCTAAGCAGGTTGACCCCAGTTTGCTTCCTGCCCCCAGGTAACAGCTGTGAGACCCAGAACATGAAGGTGGCTTCTCTGGATGATCTACAGGTGCTTCTTGGGGCCTATGACACTCACGAAGCTTTCACTGAAAAGCACAAAGTTGTCACCAAGCCTCCTCCCCTCTCCTTTCACCAAAGGAGGAAAGATTCATATGAAGGTGATTTCTGTGTCGATGGGATTTTGTTCACTTAATAAAAGATAAATAAATTGCAACTTCTCAAAATAACATTCTTTCCACAGTTCTCCTTAAATAATCACTTGGCAAAATGTAGTAAAACAAGGGTATATACTTTAAGTGGGTAAATTTTATGGTATGAGAGTTATATCAATTAAACTGCTAAAAAACACAGTGAAATGAGCTTTTCTTTGCCCTTTCATTAAGCCATCTTTTCAATGTAACTGTAGCATTTCTGTTTTATAACAAAAGATAACAACAGTGATGATTTATGGAACATATATTCTATGTCAGACATTCACTGTTAAAACGGTGCGTATAAAGGAACGTATTTAATGCAAACAGTATCTTTAAGGTGTAGACAGCATTGTATCTCATATTTCAGATGAACAAACTTGAAGAGTTAGAAAAGTTAAATAATTTTCTGAAATTATGTAGTTAGTAAACAGCAGAGAGAAGATTCAAACCTGGATCTTCACTGGAAGCCCATGATCTCAGCCCCTGTGTTTATTTTGCACTCTTTTAAAATAGGATAAACTGTGCTATGCATGCTAGTTACAGGAAATTTGGACAAGACTAAAACGTATTCATAAGAAAATAAAAACGATCAAATATACGACTTTGTAGAGCACATTATTCATTGTGAGGGACATTCATATTTCTCCAGCTCTTTACAATTTAAATTTCCCCAGGTTAAGAGTGCATACATTTTCACTCAACAGTGTTCATACTGCCTTTTTCATGACCTTGTCATTCTCTCATTTTGCACATTTAGGCTGTTTCTGGTTTCTCCTTGTTATAAACGCTACTGCAATGAGCATCTACAAACACAATCTTTTACTACATTTCTGGATTATATTACTTAGGCTAGATTATTTTCTAGAATAATTATGTTTTCACAGTTAAAAAAATTAAACCACTTTCTACTCCTATCAACAACGTTTGAGAGTACCCATTTCCTTACAACCTCCATTACAGAGAATTTTATTCCATCTGCTAATAAGATTGGTGAAAAATGATTTCATAATTGTTTCATCTATTTCTAATGTAGTTAAGAAATCAAACCAAATAGGGTCATTTAAGAATCATTCAATGAGCACATGTAGATATTAGACAGACCTGGGCATGCCTTTTCTCATGCATTAACCACTGTGTGAAAAATCATGTCTCATTTCCTAAACCATCTATATGTCTTCCCGTTAGGTCAACTCCAGTTCCTTAACACACGAGGATGGTATTAGGTGGGAAAATCATCGTGATTCTTCCTTCCTTTAGAGGGAGTCAGAATATCTACTGTTTAACATGATATAATTAAGTAGGAGGCGTCAGAAGCAGTATGAGGACGAAAAAAGTATTATTCTACTGGGCTAAAAAAGAGAGTTTCTTATCATGAAGATTCCATTCACCATGAATGATTGTTCTATAAACCATTCCCCACTGGGCTGGATCAAACAGTCAGATATTTTTAACTTGGGCTTCCTTTTTTCAAACTGTCTAATTGGATTTTAAAATCTGTTATTAGACAGAAATAGCAAACCGGCACAACAGGAAGGCTCCCCATATGCTCTTAGGATGCTCCCATAGTTTTGCTAGATTTAATCACACTTCATTCATAAAGATTAGCTAAAAATGAAGAAGGAAATAGATTGTTCCCAACTGAACAGGCGAGAACAGCATAGCAGCTTCTGATGGGGCAGAGATGCTTAACAGGGTAGGCTAAGAGCCTGTTTGGTCCAACAAAAATGACCAAAATTCCCAGAAGGAAAAAAATAAATAAGTGGCATTAGGCAGTGGTATTCAAATATCTTCTAAAATCCGGAGGTATGTGTTTTGCTGTTTCTGTCATTTTTCTCTAATGATAATAGTATTACATTTTTGTTATAAAGCATTGTAAAGCAGTTATTTAAAAAATCATTTAAAATTACCTGTAATATCCTGCCCCAATTTTTAGTGGCACTTTTTGTCCTTAAAACATTATAAAAATTTATTTTAAAAAACAAAATGTCATTTTCCATACCCTTGACATTTACACATGAAGCAGAAAAAGGGAACATGGTACTATTTATAGCCCTGAAGACCGCGTGGAAATAGGTAATGCACATTTACTAACAGAAGAAATGGATTATGGTGAAAGCCCTGCACTGAGTCATTTTAGCCAGCCAAGATTTTCCTTTCACAATAATTAGGATAATGATTCTGGTCGGAGAGATGCATTGTCTTTACAGTAATAAAAAAATTCAATCAGCTATAGAGAAGACAGCTACAAATAATATAAGAATAAGAAAAAAAAAGGAAACTTCAGTCTTCTTTAGATAGTCCCCAAATCTATAGCTTTATACAAATAAAGCTTCTACACTTGCAGTGAACATAGCACAATGCATAAACTTGTCAGATGACTAAACTGTGCACCTGAAACTTATATAACATTGTGTGTCAACCATACTCAAAAAAAAAAAAAAAAAAAGGTTAACATTGTAAAACTAAAGCTTGTTTATTTTATAATTTTGGAAATTTGTGGAGATATTTGGCCCCAATAATTTCCAGTTCCCCTTTTATGCCCCTCCTCTTTTTAATCGAACAGGTATCTAATTAATATCCGATTTTAGTTGTGTATCCTCCCTGACTTTCACTTCTGAAGGAGCCACTAATGCCTGAAGGATCAGATCAACTGCATAAGGCAGGATGTGACATGACTCTGCAAGATGCCGTGGGCATATACAGGTGTCTGCGAGTGCTCTGTTACCAAAAGAGAAAAATCTTTAAGTGCTTTTTCATCACCTTCCAATAAAACTGAGGTTAATTATTTTAAAGCCACCTTTGGTTTTAATATTTTACCTTAAAGTTAATTTGTTGCTTTCTTGAAATCTTGTGGGTGGGGAGTGGTTTTGAGAAAGCCGATCAGGAGAAACCCACCCAGCTAGGCCAATAATCCACATTCTGGGTCAATAATCCATGTTTTCAGCAATATTCAGTCACTGCTCCTCTCACCTTCTTTGGGAAAAGTAAAAAGAGTGAACTGCATTAATAGGCAAATGCATGATTTTTCTAAAGGACCATCAAATGCATAAAATGACTCTCTTGAGTTGTTTCTTTCTCCACTTAGAATACAGGGGACTCATGCTATTTTCTGCCAAGGTAATGGAGAAGACTGGAATTTGGGTGAATATTCCTCATTTCATTGCTCATTTAAAACATTCATTAGTACCTCCTTATCTCAAATCTGTTTGAAAAGTTTTTCCAACATCACAAACCTCTCCTCCAATTTCTGTTTTGCTCCCCAGCTAATATTTACATATGGTCAGAAAAACAGGGGAAAAAAAAGAGCACTGAGCTTCTATATGTCTAGTCACTGGGTAGATTCTTGCATCTGCTCTTTCTAGCCTTCTTGGCAGCTCCATTCCATTAAAATTTATTAAAGTTCATGTACTGTCCACTTTTGAGTCCATAAGTAATGAAGAATCAACCCAGGGATATTTACAAATAAGGAAAAAAAAATCTTTGGTTAATCTAACAATATACTACATATACTTTCTCAAATGATTGTTCTACAAAATAGACTTTAAAGACTGCATTATTATTTTGGGTCTCCTGGGCGGCTCAGTTGGTTGAGTTGACTCTTGACTTCAGTGAAGGTCATGGTCTTACAGTTGGTGGGTTCAAGTACTGTGTCTGGCTTTGTGCTGATGGTATAGAGCCTGCACAGGATTCTCTCTCTCCCTCTCTCTGCCCCTCCCCTGCTTGTGTGTGCACACACAGTCTCTCTCTCTCTCACACACACAGAAAATAAATAAACTAAAAAAAAAAATAGACTGCATTAGTATTTAATTTCTTTTTGCACCACAATTCATTCATCCACTCATTCATTTTTGTTTTACATTTATTTCTATGTGTTTTCTCTAAAAAAGCAAAGAAAAAAAAGCCAAAAAAACCCCCCCATGTTGCTACATCCCTACAGATGTAGTTTTAAACACCATTCTGATTAAGAAGGCCATTCTTAAAAAAAAAAAAATGTTTGTTGATATAATCTATTTCAATTTCTAAGGACTTTAGATGATTTGCAAAATTTTCATGAGAGTACAAACTTTAAAAAATATATTCAAAATGATCAAAAACTTCACATTACCATCATTTACATCAGTGGTTTGAAATTTATTTTTACAATCCATTGAGGGTGCAGCTAACATTTTTAAAGATCCTTTCTTAAGCACTGTTGGACATTTCCCCAAGTATTATTTCTTATTTGATTCTGATCTTTTATTATATAATTTAATATGTAGATACTGTTATCCCTAGTTTGCAAATGAGAAGGCTAGAGTCCAGTTACTCTCCAAAGTAATTTGTTTTGTGGCAATCAGGGCTAGAAGCTACTGTGACTGGTAGATGGATGATAAGAGCTTCCTATTTGACAATAAATGTAATCAGTACCTCTGTCACAGAACGGCGCCTATTTTCTGTTTTTCATCGATTCATTCGGATCTGCAGACGAATCAAAATGATACATTCTTATAAAACCATCCTGCTAATGATGTCATAATTTCAGTAATCTAGTTAAAGTAAGTCTAATCATGCCACTCATTTGCACACAATCTTCTAATGGGTTGCTATCTTGTACCAAGAGCTCACGTCATGGTAAACAGGGACCAAAATCATCCGTGTTCCCCACTCTTACCTTTCTTTTCTTTTTTTTAAATGTTTGTTTATTTTTTGAGAGAGAGAGAGAGTTCAAGCAAGGTAGTGGTAGAGAGAGAGGAAGACAGAGGATCCAAAGCAGGCTCAGTGCTGACAGCACAGAGCTTGACACGGGGCTCGAACTCACAATCTGTGAGATCATAACCTGAGCTGAATGTGGATGCTTAGCTGCCTGAGCCACCCAGGCGCCCCCAAACTCTTACCCTTCTGACGTCACTGCCACCTCACTGAGTGAGCAGTAGACATACCAGGCTGCCTGTTCTACTTCAAATATTCCAGGTCAACCCCACTTTTGCATTTGCTGGTCCCCCTCCCAGCAAGCACTTCTTCCACAGATCTACACTGATTACTCACCCAACTCCTTCAAGGCTTTACTGAAAACACTGCATCCTTAGTGACCTGGGCACCCAGTTTAAACTGTCAACACTCTTTGAACCCTGAGATATGCTCATCCCCTTCCCTTCTCTATGTTCTCTGTGGTCCCACCACAGAACTCTCAGCAAATATTAATGGATCTATGGCTTGTATCATCTCCTCCTAGTTCTTGCTTTTGATTAGGATTCCAGGTATATGACCGTCAGCTCCATGAGGACAGAGATGACTGTTTCATTCCCTGCTGCATTCTGGGTTCAAAGAAGCATGCTTGGCTTGTAGCAGGCACACAACAAATACATGCTGAATGAATGAATGAATGAATGAATGAATGAACGAACGAATGAACAAATGAACGAATGAATGAAAGAAAAAGAAAGAAATAGCTAAGACCTAAGAAAACTACTGAAATTATATTAATGATATAGAAATTTGCCCCTAAATCCTCAACACTCCCTATCTGCCTTTCTCTCTTCTTTTCTTCTTATACCTGTTTGCCTGTTTTATTATCTCACACTTTGCCTACCCTCTGGCCACCTCCTTAAAAAGAATAGGCCTGCTCCCAGTTTCCTAAGAGTATACACATATGGCATCAGAGTTGCACTCAGGCCCACTCGGCCTGTGACAAAGCCTGTGATAGAAATTAGATTCCAGGATCTGATACACTAAACCACACTTTCACTTCTAACCAGAGCGTCAGATAAGGTTTTTAAAAGATCAACTACACAGTGGCCTTCATAGGCCATTTTGGATTGCTAAGAAAAATCCATTTAAAAGTTCCCCAATACAAGTCAATAGCAAAAAACTAACAATCCAATATAAAAAATGGGCAGAGGGACTGTACAGGTACTTTTCCAAAGAAGACACAGAGATAGCCGACAGGTACATGGAAAGGTGCTCAATATCTCCAATCATCAGGAAAATGCAAATCAAAACCACAATGAGATATCACTTTATACATGTTGGAATGGCTAGTATCAAAGGTCCAAGGAATCACAAGTGTTGACAAGGATATGGAGAAAAGGGAACCCTTGGGCGCTATTGGTAAGAATGTAAATTGGCACAAGCACTGTGGAAAACAGTGTGGAGGGTCTTCAAAGAATTAAAATAGAGTTACCATATAATCCAGCTCTTCTACCTCTTGGTATTTATCCACAGAAAAGAAAAACTACTAACTTGAAAAGATACATGTACCCCTGTGTTCATGGAAGCATCATTTACAATGGCCAGAAATGAAAGCAGTCTAAATGTCCACAGCGGATGCATGGATTAAGAAAATGTGGTGTGTCTTCTTCTCCAAAGAAGACATCCAGATGGCCAACTGACACATGAAAAAAAAATGCTCTACATCACTCATCATGAGGGAAATAGAAATCAAAACCACAATGAGATACCACCTCACACCTGTCACAATGGCTAACATTAACTTAGGCAACAACAGATGTTGGTGAGGACTTCTTTCGCTTTGCTGATGGGAATGAAAACTGGCTCAGCCACTCTGGAAAAGAGTATGGAGGTTCCTCAAAATAATTAAAAATAGGGGCGCCTGGGTGGCTTAGTTGGTTAAGCGTCCGACTTTCGCTTAGGTCATGATCTCACGGTTCGTGGGTTCGAGTCCCGCATCCAGCTCTGTGCTGACTGCCAGCTCAGAGCCTGGAGCCTGTTTCAGTCTGTGGCTCCCTCTCTCTCTGACCCTCCCCTGCTCTCGCTGTCTCTCTCTCTCTGTCTCTCTCCTAGAAATAAATAAAACATGAAAAAAAATTAAAAATAGAACTACCCTACAGACTAGCAATTGCACTACTAGGTATCTATCCAAGTGATACAGGTGTGCTGTTTTGAAGGGGCACATGCACCCCAATGTTTATAGCAACGCTATTGACAATACCCAAGGTATGGAAAGAGCCCAAATGGATCAAGATGATATGGTATATATATACAATAGAGAATACTCAGCAATAAAAAAGAATGAAATCCTGCCATTTGCAACTACATGAAGGGTATTATGCTAAACGGAATTAGTCAGTCAGAGAAAAACAAATATCCTCTGACTTCACTCATATGAGGACTTTAAGTTACAAAACAGATGAACGTAGGGGAAGGGAAGCAAAAAGAATATAAAAATAGGGAGGGTGAAAAAACATAAGAGTCTCTTAAATATGCAGAACAAACAGAGGGTTGCTGGAGGGGTTGTGGGAGGGGGGATGGGCTAAATGGGTAAAGGACATTAAGGAATCTACTCCTGAAATCATTGTTGCGCCATATGCTAACTAACTTGTAAATTAAAAAAAATAAATTTTAAAAAATGTGGTGTGTTTACACACACACACACACACACACACACACAATGGAATATTATTCACCCATGAAAAGAGGGAAATCTTGCAATTTGTGACAACATGGATGGACTTGAGGACATAATGCTAAGTGAAGTAAGTCAGAAAAAGACAAATACCATATGTTATCACTTCTTTTGGAATCTGAAAAACACCCCCTCCCCAAACAAACAGACAAACAAACATAGATACAAAGAACAGAGAACAGAGTGGTGGTTGCCAGAGATGAAAGATGGGAGGTGCGTAAAGGGATCAAAAGGAACAAAATTCTACTTTCCAGTATATATCATGGGGATATAATGTATAGCATGATGACTATAGTTAACAATATTGTAATAAATATTTGAAAGGGGCTAAGTGAATAGATCTTAGAACTTCTTATCAAAGAGTTTTTTAGCTATCTATGGTGACAGATATTAGCTAGAGTTATTGTGGTGATCATTTTGCAATATGTACAAACATTAAATCATTATGTTGCATATCTGAAACTAATATATGTTAACTGTACCTCAATAAAAAAAAGTATTTCAAAGGGCCCTCAAACTTTTCTTTTTATGACAACGTAAAAGAAAGGACAAAGATCCTTTTACCCTGGCATTCCATATTATAAATAAAACGTAAGATAAGAGACCTCTGGTGGAATCTTTCTTTTTTGCTTCATTCTAACTGACTGCAGTTTTCTTATGCAGACCACAACAATGAGAAGTTATCACTCAACGAGCTAATCAATATGCAGCAAATAAAGCCTCTTTCAATTCTGAAAGTTTTCACATGAGAAATAAATCTCTGTAAATGTTCTATAAATAGTCCTCATTAAACAAATCGAACTTTCAGTGAGACTGAAGCCATCAGCCTTGCTACTGTGAAATCCAGACTGATGTCTTCAGGTGCCTTGACTTGGATGGGAAACACACCACTAATATACGTAAGTAGTTGAATTTGATATACTTGACAAAGTCAGATATCACCATTTTCTGTCGTCTATTTAAATTGAGAAAGACTGGGACCCCCACTGTTTATAATGCTGCTTAGCAAGGAGTTAACAGAGACACTCTGAAGCACTAACTCTGACACAACAGGACTTGAAAATGTAATGGGCCATTTCATGTGAAGATAAGTTCCTCATCATTTGAGAGATTGGACTCAGGATTGTAAAATCACCTATTAGGGATATAATGTTGGTGTCAGGGAGAGGGTTAGAATAAATAATTGCCAAGTTCTTTTGACTCAGATTCCATAGAATTGTACAGGAAAGGGGCGTCTGGGTGGCTCAGTTGGTTAAGCATCCGACTTTGGCTCAGGTCATGATCTCACAGTTCCTGGGTTCAAGCCCCGCATCAGGCTCTGTGCTGACAGCTAGCTCTGAGCCTGGAGCCTGTTTCAGATTCTGTATCTCCCTCTCTCTCTGCTCCTCCCCTGCTCGTGCTGTCTTTCTCTCTCTCTCTCTCTCAGAAATAAATAAAACATTTAAAAAAAAGAATTGTACAGGAAAGGCAGTGGTTATAAATTTTCACAAAAAAACAAGGCACTTTTATTCTATCCGGAGCTACTGCTGCAAAACTTGGCACGTGTTGTAGGGTATTCGGGCTGGATGCTGGTTGAATACAATCCATGGTCACGCACTTCTACTTACTTCCCTTCCTGAAATGCCACTAAAAGGACAATAAAAAATTAAAACGATTATAAAAATGATTATAAACCCATACGGACTAAGAAAACAAAAGGGTATTTACCAATAGGTAAGAATTTTTAACAATCTTGTGGAAGACAAAGTAAAAAGTATCTGAGTGGCAAGTGATTAATTAAAATGAAGGTAGCCTGAACTTGGGAGCCAGCAAGCAGGTGTATAGACAAGGTACAAGCAAATTTGCCTGAAAAAGATCCAGGAAAGGTGTAGAACACAAAGGTAGCAGTTTTCCTGGAAGGTAAGGGGTAACATGTACGGAAAAAAACAAGAGAGTTAGTTGAAAGTCTGTACAAGGTGTTAGTACTACCTGATTCTTCATTACTGCACAGCTAGGTGACATATATGATCACCATCTCCGAAACAGACTGGAGTTTTTACCTCTGAGGAAATTGAGTCAAGGAAGCATCACGTTTCACATAAAGCTATAGCAAGTACAAAGGGAGGCAGGGAGGGGAAGATGGAATGAAAACGCGGGGGCGGGGGGGGTGGTTAGTGAGAATCTACATGCTGAATGGGGAGACTGCCAGCTTCCTGTTCTAGAATGCCTGCAACGAGACTCAGGATCCTCAGGTAGGAAATTGGCAAACTGAATGGTTCTAGAAAACATATAGCAGACACTAACATTGGGAGTGCTTCTTATAGAAAAGGCAACTTTCTGTCTGATCACTTTGTGATAAGCCCCTCTCATTGACAAGCCCTGTTCATGTGCAGAGAGGCTCCGATATGCTTTCTAGTGTTGCATTCTTAAATATAAGTGGGCCACAAAGATCACCAGTGAATGAGAAAAGTCTTCATTATGAAAGGAAGAGACCCAAGCAAATGGGGGGTGGCATGGGGTGGGAAAGGGGGGTCACTGAGAGAAAATTAAGACAACATAAAGAGTGGACAAAATATTTTTGAAAAATTCTCAGTTAAAGAGAAGTATGGCCTCCTTAATAAGAACATTATTACTGCATGAAACAGTATGAAATGAATAATCAGAATACATCAACAAAAAGAACTCTTAGATTGGGCACCTGGGTGGCTCAGTCAGTTAAGTGTCTGACTTTGGCTCAGGTAATGATTTCATAGTTTGTGGGTTCAAGCCTCAATCAGGCTCTGTGCTGACAGCTTAGCACCTGGAGCCTGCTTCAGATTCTGTCTGTCTGTCTCTCTCTACCCCTCCCCAGCTTGCACTCTGCCTATCTCTGAAAAATAACATTAAATTTTTTAAAGTACTTTTAGAATTTAGAAGTAGGATGCCTAAAATTAAAATACCAGGAGAAGCAATGAAAGATAAAATTAAGATGATTTCCAAGAAATTGAATACCAGAAGATATTTTAGAAAAATAGAGAGAAAAGATCAGTACAGAAGATCCAATGTCAAACTCATACAAATCCCAGAAAGTGAAATATTAGAGACAAAATGAAGTAAAGGAATTATCAGAGAAACAAGATAAGAAAATTTCCCCATGCACCTCTTTAGGTGCACTAAAGGCCTAAAACAATAAGATAAAAATATATATCGTTATTAAATATTAGAACATTTGAGATAAAAGACCATCCAAAAGAGAACAAATTAAAACTGAAGGATTGGGAATAAGAATGTTATTGGACTTCTCAAAAACAACAGTGTAAAAAAAAGTGACAGAAGAGCAAATATCTTCAAAATTCTAAGAGGAAATGACTTTCAACCTCTATTCTATATTCTGCCCAAATTAACAATCAAGTGTGAAGGTATAATAAAGACATTTTCAGACAAGCTTATTTGAAAGCTTGTGAAGAATATGTTAAACACAGAGGAAAACAAGGAAGGGGAAGATATAATATCTGGAAAGCAGGATAGCTGCAAAGTGAAATTCCAGAACGAGAAATAAAGTAACAAGGCCACAGCTCCAACAGTAAACTCAGAAAGTGTCTCACTGAAATCAGTGCAGAAGATGGAGGGCATCGGTGGGGGTGAGTGAAAGAGACATAGCCATGAAAAACAAAATGAAATTGATATAGGTTTAAGTTTATGGGCAAGCAGAGGACAGAGAAATTGAATAAATAGGATAATAGATTTAGAGAAAACAAGAGAGATGAAACTCTAAGTGATCATAAATTCCAGAAAAAAATGAAGGATGTTCAAGATAAGAGTAGCAATTGTAGTGTAATGGTCAGCTCAGCAGCGAGCAATATTTTCATTGGCAATTACAGTGTAAATACTAAACATAAGTGGTGATGTAATCTTGCAAAGCAGGAGGAGGAGGAAGGTGGATTCTTGCAGGAATTACATAAGACTTTACATATAAACTTCCAGAAACATAAGCAATAAATGACCGTCTTCTTTCCTTGTTCTCAAAATGTTAATCCCTCTTTAGGAAAGCAACTTGGTTTAGGAGAAAGAACACAGGCTTGACAATAAGATGGTTCTGTTATTAATGAATTTCAAGTTGCTTAACTAATTAGAGCACCAGTATCCTTGCCAGTCCAATGGATACAATACTGACCTCAGAAAATCTGTGTAAAACTCAAATAACATACAAAGTCGGAAAACAGACGCACTGTATATGTGTCTTCTTGTCCCTTTTCTCAACCTTACCCAAATTTCTAGCTGCTGGAAAAAGATTCGTTATGAAAACATGACATTTTTTCAGGCAATTGCAGTGTTAAATATCACCCCAAGGGTAGCTAAGTTATCTTGATTAGAAAACAATGCCCTTCACCAAGAACAGGAAGATCAAGCAATGATCTTGCCAGAGAGCATAAATATAAGTGTTGTTCAACCTGCCAAAATATTGCCCAAATTCTCATGCAATATTTGGCACAGAAATATTCATTCATCCTCAGCAGAATCCTGGATGATGCGAACGCGTGTGCAAGTGTGTGTGTATGTGTGTGTGTGCGCACACACACACGCTTAGTGATCTTGAAGTAAAGAGGAAATATTCTAGGATGTGGCAAGGTGAGGATCTTTTTCTGGCACATGGCCAAGCATTAAGACAAGCATTTGCAACCTTCTACTCAAAATGTCAGAGGGCTCTGTGAGTTCAAAAAAAAAAAAAAAAAAAAAAAATACAGAGGAAGGGAGGAATCAAGGGAAACAGAAAAAAATGATTTAAGAAGCAGCAAATATTAGGAAAGAAGTCTTCTAAAACTTGATTTGGGGCTAGCACCTCTTTATCCATTTGTTTAGCTGAAATGGCTGGCCCAAAGTTAGATAATAAGATAACAAATATATGTATCCCAGATGTTTATGGTTGTGTGACTTTTGGCAAATCATTTAAAACCAGACACTTAGAAAAGGTCAGAACTGGAAGGAGCCTTGGAGATGATTTGATCCAAGCTCTCACTTTCTAAGTAAGAAATCAAGGCCTCAGAGTGATAAACCATACATACATACATACTCAAGGCAGAGAACTGGGCATGCTCTTAGGCACATTATGACAGTCTCCAGGCATGTGTAGACTACAGGATTAATTCAGTCACCAAATCAGCCTTACCAGAGACTGTGAAGCAATGGATGCAGAGCCTAGGAAGCCTCCTAGGGGTGAGGATAAAGAGAGGAGGCTGAGAGCAGAGCACCATGTCCCTGGGAGAGCAAGAGTATTTGTAAAAGGATGTGATTTTTTTTTTTCTCCCCCTCAGAGTAAGAATCTTCGGATAACAACACCTGGCCAAAAAAAAAAAAAAAAAAAAAGCTTTAGAAACAGAATCTAACGATCTCATTCAAAAAACAAACAAACAAAAAAAAACCCAGGGAAGCAAGCATATGGAAAAGATGAGATGGAATAATATCACACTAGAAGATAAGAGAGAGACTATGAATATGCCTTTGGTTCACAGACCTTAAGTGTGTTTAATGAGACAGATTGTTGAAGATCCTTGGCTTCATTTGACTGTCCTTTGAAATGCCATCACTCCGCAATGGGATGAAAGGTAAAGATTTCTCTTGGAAATGTTAAGCTCTTTTCTTGTTGGCATTCATCATTCGGAAACGAAGTCTTTAATAAAAACTGCCTCCTCTCTGTTCCCGGGGCTGTCGGTTGGGCGCATTCCTGCTTTTGCGATTTCCCAATTGACTCAGAGAATGGATTTGTTGTCTGAATTGGGCAGTTTTACTTTCTCAGTCCATTTTATCTAGTCTTTTCCACTCACCATCAAGTACTCAGAATCTAAGGTTCTAGACAGAGATGATGACAGGTTCCTTTTATCAGAAAGCCATCCCTGAGGAGCCTGGGGGAGAGCCTGTGACGTCTTTCCCCTTTCCCCTCCTCTCTCCTCAGCTCACACTCATGTGCTGCATGACTGCCTCTGTCCATTCTCACGACTGCTCTAGGCCTGGGAGCAATTTGTGCCACATAAAGGCACCCAAAAATGTGGTGAGCTTAAAGGATGTGTACAAGTCAACTGACTTCCAAAGTACATGACCACATATGCGGACGAGCGCGCGCGCGCGCACACGTGCACGCACACACACACGCGCGCGCGCACACACACACACACACACACACACACACACACGTTGTATCTATTCATTCTCTCCTTTATAGAGTCTGAAGAATAGCAGGCATGGTTTTAACCACAGAGTCTCTGTACAGGCACTGGCATGGTAAATCTTCCTTAGTTGGCATTGCCAAGGAATGAGGCCTTCCGTATGACTTAAAAAAAAAAAAAAGTTTATTTATTTATTTAGTGAGAGAGATTGAGAGAGAGAGAGAGGGAGAAGGGAGGAAACACTAGCACACAAGTGGGAGAGGGTCAGAGAGAGAGGGAGAGAGAATACCAAGCAGGCTCCACACTGTGAGTACAGAGCATGATGTGGGGCTCAATCTCACAAACTGTGGGATCATGACCTGAGCCAAGATCAAGAGTCAAATGCTTAACCAACTGAGCCATCAAGGTGACCCTCCTACAACAAACAATTTAATTGATGATATTGAAACCAAATCAACTACAGTGCAAGTTGATTCTATTATCACAGTGCAAGAGAATTAAACAATTCTCTAACTTACAAAACACAGAATTTGATATCTGTCCTATGATTTATTTCAAGGTCATGATTATAACCATTGATGACTGAGCTCTGTCTGTAGGTGCACTCAAAGACCATTGTGGTTTTGGAGGTTATTTGAGCACAAATGTAATGGCATAACATCGTTATGCTTTTTTTTTTTTTTAATTCCATTCCCTTTTAATAGATTTTCTGATTCCCAATCTAAGCTGCTGGCTTCTAATGTGAGTTGGTAAACCCGACAAATCAATATAGTAGAATTATGTCAGGTCTAAACAGCCTTTGACTAAGAACCAAAACTCATGAGCTTTTATTTTGACCTCTCTTAACTATTTGGGGGATTTTCATCTCTGCCTCTTCCTTCCAAGCTACACAAGCCCAGTACCCAGAAAAATAACATTTCCAAGTGTAATGTATTCCTGAAAGTGCTGGTGATAATAATAGTGATGATGATGAGGAAATATTTTCCACTTTAATAGTACTAAATAATTTATATATAAACTGAACACCCTAGTTATTTCCTAGGGATGAGTTATACTCACAGAGAAGTTGGTAACTATCAAAACACAAGGAAACTTTTCTTTCTATTTAAAAATTTATTTTATGGCTATAACATTCTTTGGGAGAGCAACTTTCATACTTAAAATGGTCATCTGTAGAAAATCCTCTATCTTTTTTAAAGAAGTATAGTAAGGGGCATATTACAAAGGAGCTCTTCTGAAAATACTTCTCAAATGAGAATATGCTTTGGAGGTATGTTTTTCACTGATCAAACCTTTCACATGTTTTGGAGTAAATGCTATACATACCTCCTGCATTTACTCCAAATATTAAAGCAATGGAGAAAAAAAATCCAGTGAGTGGCAGTGGTTTTGAACGCCATGGTGCTGAGGCTATAAGTGGATCCCCACTCTTACTGGGGCACTGTTTATCAGGCTGACTTTCCTATGTGAGAGCCTGGGGATACCTCTGTTTGCTCTACCCATCAGTACATGGAAGGAGGGTGTTGGGGTGGGTCATGAATGGATCTTTTAACAGAGAGAGATGAGAGTTGGATTATCACAATATGGAACACCATTCTTGCTATTTTTTACATGAAAATGTTAAACCTTTAAGGTTCCCAGAGATAGGTAAAACGTAAACTCTCAAATTTGAATAGTGATTTTTTTAAATGTTTATTTATTTAGAGAGAGAGAGAGAGTGAGTGAAAGAGAGAGAGTGTGTGAACAGGGGAGGAGCATAGAGAGAGGGAGAGAGAGAAGGCCAAGTAGGGTCTACAGTCAGTACAGAGCATGACCTAGGGCTCGAATGCGTGAAAACGTGAGATCATTATCTACGCCGAAATCAAGAGTTGGATGCTTAACTGACTGAGCCACCCAGTTGCCCCAAATGCAGTCATTTCTGCATACATTGTATCTGCTGTGCAGGTCATGTGTCGAACTTTCTTCTAGGGTCATGACATAAATTAGAGGATACCATGATGGGACGGGGGTTGCTGCCAAACTGGAAAAAGGAGGGCTGATGGGGAGGGTGCATAGGAAGCTCTCATTACATATCCTTAAAGCAGGATGTGGCTATTTAGAGACCAGGAAATGAAAGTGTGGGGATGAGAAGGAATTGCATGCTAAATGAACACCTAAGAGTTGAGTTACTAAGTGTCTTGGTGTCCTAAGGCTGCTGTAAGAAAGTACCACAAACTGGGTGGCTTGAGCATCAGAAATGCATTTTCTTGCCTTTCTACAGGCTACAAGTCAGAGATGAATGTGTCTGCAGGATCATGCTTCCTCTGAAGGCGCTCAGGAAGGGTCTGATCCAGGTCTCTTGCCTGGCTGCTGGTAGTTCCCTGGCTTGTGGCAACAACTCCAATCTTCACACAGCATTCTGCACATCTCTCTCTGCATCCCTGTTTATATTAGATTATACCTGTACTATTGGACTGGGGCCCATCTAATGACCTCATTTTCACTTGATTATCTTTGAAAGACCCTGTCTCCAAATAAGGCCACATTCCAACCTACTGGTGGTTAGGACTCCAACATATCTTTTGGAGGAACACAACTTAACCCAAAACACTGAGTATCTACCAAACTCAGTTTCCCAGCACCCAGACCAGTTTCCCAACATCCGATCACATGCTGCCTCTGATGCTTTTATGTTTTGTTTTCATTTTTGTTTTTCTAAGGACAAGGGCCTGGCTGCATCCTGAAGTCAAATGTAAATGATTTGGGGATTATTTCTTTAGTATCAGCACTCCATTAGTGTAGATAATTAAAAGTTGATTGCAGCAGGCATTATTTTTCATTTCTACAAGCCTGCATTAAGATAGAATGGCCATTTTCCTAAAAGGAATGGGAATAATCCATCATCCTGACACTGAGGGGAATTCCACACACACAAAAAAAAGGGTCAAAGAAGAAAAGCACTTTATCAATGTGATTCATTATTATCATCAACAGGGTCATTGTGGCTATGCTTCGTTCATTTATTACTATTTCATACCCACAAACAGAGGATCCAACCCAGCCCATGCTATTTCAAAAATGGTACATCATATGAATGAGCCTATCTTCCTAGAAATAAAACAAATAGCAATGAAACCCCCTGATATCCATTCATTCATTATTCAGAAAATATTTACTCAAAATATGTATTTGTTTATATGCCAGGTGCTGACATAGGTGTCCAGGAAACATCAGGGAACAACATGGAGAAAAACCCTGCCCCTTGAGCTTACTTTCATGTTAAATAAATTCTACAGTATATTGGAAGATGAGAAAAATAGATAAAATGTTCTGGTGTGTGTGTAGGGGTGTAGGGGCCATGATGGTGGTGCATTCAGTATAGGTCACTAACATTTGGAGAAAGCCTGGAGGAAGGAAGGAAGGAAGTCCTGGTTTCTTTGGGGAAGAGCGCACCTATGAGAGACAAGAGCCTGAATCAAGTGTCAGACACGGGATCAGGCCTGGTGTGTTCCAGAAAAAACAAGAAGGCCATTGTGGATATCCAGGACACTGACGGCCGAAGACCCGCTTGTGTTCGTGCTATCGTGCCAGGTACAATTAAGTTTGACAACTTCAGTCTCTGGGAGCTTCTCTGACTCTCTCCTGCTCTAAGTCTTTGATTCTCTGGATCTTCTTTGCCTCTCTTTCCTGGATGCTGACCAACAACATTAAAATGGACAGCATGGTGCAAAAGGAAGGGAAATGCCCCACCACAGCCTGCTTGGGCTGTCTTCTGTCATCCTCACCTCCATCGCCTGCCCAGCTAACTGTAGTATTGATCAAAAATGAAACCAATTTTATTTTCAAGCAGGTTCGTGCAAACAGGTTGATCGCAAAACTGAAACCTGTATTCTGTTAACAAAGCCAAGCAAATCCTTCTCTAATAGGAAAAAGACTTGACATTACCTGTGTCTATGATAATGTGCCACAATTCAGCCTTCTTACCAACATGGAAGAGAAGTTATTCACATCTAAGGAACCCACTGTGGGCAGACAATCCTCCATGGCTTTTCATACATCTGTCCATCTTGAGAACAGAAAACTTAAAACCTTTGTTCGAGGCTATTTCCAGAATGTTTGTATAATGAAAACCCATTAGAAGACAGTGTCTCCTTTTGTAGCAAAGGGAAGTTTATTCACTATTCACAATAATAAAGATTACATCCTTCTCTGGACCAAGGATCAGAAAGGAAGTGGCACAAATTCCTGTAGGAATACACTACCCCTCATCTCTGACCCAGGAATCTCATGTCTGCTGCCAGCACCAACAGCATCAAGCATCAAGCCTGCAAGCAAGGTAAAATCACAGTTTTTACATCCACCAGGAAGGACTCTGAAGAGACCAGGATTAATAAGTGTTTGCACCCATAGAAACATTCCAAGAGAAACACCACCTCCATAGCTGTTTGGAGTCATGACATTTCTATAGGAGTCCAGTGTTTTGGTTGTTCTCAAGGCACTTAGTAAAATAGGGTTGAGAGCACTATGTAGGTGTTAATTGCTCTCGACTTTGCAGAGCCGGCTGTTGTAAGGTTGAAACTGAAAAGATGAACCAGGACATCAAAAAAATATTCCCCTTATTTGCTCAAGAAAAAGTTCAGAATTCAGATTTCAGTAAAGAAAAAAGAGTGAACCAAGAGGGTCATTAAGATCAAGTGAATATTCTAATTTGGCCACACAGGCTGTTAAGATTATTTTGTAACCTGTTGAGTAGTTGGAAATATTTTCTCATTTATTTTAAGGGTCTTAGAAGAAATATCTGAAGAGCAGAAGAATCTTTTTAAAGAGGAAAGAGAAAACATTTCTAATAATACATTTTGACAACAGGATTTAAGCTTGTTTCTAGAGCTTTTTTAGTGAGGGCACATAATGATATAGTCATCTGGTACCTTATTTTTTCAATTTGTCAACAATGTTGGCAAGTATCTATTCAAACAAATTAATGTACCCTTTTCAACTGATTTACTTGGTTAGTTTTATATAGAGAAAAGAAATAGAATGTACAAAGACACTGTGTAAGAGGGTATGAGAAGTAGGAAGTAAGTCACCAAATATGACCCTCATTTAACATGACCATTGGTAATATATCCATTGAACAAGGATCTGCTAGATCCTCTGTAACCATGAGGAGCCTAATGGCAATCCAGAACTAATGGAAACCCTGGTGATTGGTAGATGACCATCTGGCCAGGTGAGGCTCTCAGAAGAACACGATAGAGTATCAAGTAAATGCAGCATTATTTCTCAAGACTTTGTCCGTCAGTAGTAGTGCTGGGTCAGTACTTGCGCACTCTGCCTTGGTCTCTAGAAAAAAGCAAGCAGTGAGCCTGAAAGAAATGGCCAGTCACCAAGGACCACCAAACTGTACAAGGGGAAAGGTATAAAAACAAAATCAGTTTTTCAGTTGCCTCAACATGGTAGCCTTAACCCAGACACTTTACATTTACCTTCTTTCATCCCCTCAACAACTCTATAAGGTACGTATTATAATGTCCATTCCACAGATGGAAAAAAGCAAGGCTAAGGAAATTTACTAAGGGCACACTACTAGTTAGATGTAGAGCTAGGACTTAGCCTTGTCAGGCTGTATACACTGCACTGATTTTTACTCTACTAATTGTATTAGTTCACTATTGCCACTGTAACAAATAACCACAAAGTTAGAGGACTAAAAACATGGATTTCTTCTCTTACAGTTTTGCAGGATAAAAGTCCAACACACTCTCGCTGGGCTAATGATAAGGTGTTAGCAGGGCTGCATTCCTTTTCAGAGACTCAAGGAGAGGATCCATTTTGCTGGCTTTTCCAGATTCTAGCAGCCCACTAGAAGCCTTCTTCCATCTTCAGTGCTAGCAGCATCTCTGGAACATTCTTCCTTGGTCACATGACTCTGACTCTTCTTCTGCCTCCCTATTCCATTTTTAATAACCCCTCTGATTATACTGAACCCACACACCTATAAACAGGGTAATATTCCTTGCCGCTAATTGGCAACTTTAGTTCTATCCACAGACTTCTTTCTCCTTTGCCATGTACAACTCACAGGTTGTGGAGATTAGGATGTAAACATCTTTGGGAGATGCATATGGGGTAATTATTTTGCTGATCACACCAGCCAAATTAATGTAAGTGTCAAAAGTCATATCCTGAAGTAAAGGCATCGCCCAAGACATCAAGAGTCGTAACTAAGATGCTCCAGTCATTTCTTGATCTTTCTCAAGGGACCTTCAGAGACTGATTGGATGTGTGTTTGGTATGCAACATCCTGAAACCTGTGACCACCCTCCTCTGCACTGGCATACCAAGGGAAGAAGGGGTGGTGGGAACATATTGCCCCAAAGTACACCAGGCACTGTCTTAACAGACTAAGAGTGGGTGCCCAGTCTTAAGAGACTTTAAAACAAGGATAAAAATGGCCAGAAGCCAATGTGCTCTCTACTCTCAACGTGGGCTTGCCATCTGAAGCCATGTCAATGATAATATATTCCTTTCCTCTTGGCTGAACTGCTTCTGAACCACCGCTCCCCACTTTGATGCGCTCCTATTCCCGAGCAAAACAATCGCTCTCCTGGTAATAAGCCACTTATTCTTCTGCAATGACTTTGGCCTAAGTGCAGCACACAGACTTCGGAAACAGGACGAATGCCCCACAAATCCCAGACGTGTCTCATTGTGCAGGAAGCAGACCTCAAGTGGACTTATATATCAGCAGCCTGGAGTGAGGCTCTAACTCCAAAGATCATTGTTAATCCTTTGTCCTCAAGTCAAGGATCTTGATAACACTTCTATTAGAAAAAAACCAGGATAACAGAGTGAAAAATGTCTGCTCTCTTTATTTATATAAATAATTCAAGATAAAATGTCATAAGGAAAGGACTGTCCCATTCCTAGGATCCCTGACAATATGTAACACATCATGCCATCTGACCCCAAAGGACTGTGTCAGAAAAACGGTAGACAGTGTTGGTACGTGGCAGGCAAACAGAAGTCCAGTAATTCCCCCATATTTAAGTATTCATGAAAAGGAAAATTAAATAAAACTGTTAAGAGCATGACAGCTTTCACAACGCAAATCATTCATGTGATAGTCAGCCTGCTCCAGTTTTATTGCCATTTGAATAACAGTACTCCATGGTTTGTTGAAATTACAGCTGTAGATGTCCTGATAAGCATCCAACTCATTGTTTGAATAACGAGCCTGGCATAGTGGAAAGAGTACCAGTCTACAACAATGGGAGTAACTACATGGCATGGTCAGCAGGGGGAAGTTGGAGATTTAGCTTTCCTAAGTATCCCCAGACCTGTGTGGTATAGACCAGGCACAGAAGTAGCTAAGCTTCTGATTGAGGAGCTCACCAGAAGTGGCTTAAATAGGATAGAGCAGTTAGGTCTGTAGTAAAGGCTATGCAAATCCAACTACCAAGACGGAAGTGATCACAACAAGTTCAGATTGCTTCCAGCAATGCTTCTCAAACTTTCTTGTGCATATGAATCTACAGGAGACTTGGTTAAAATGCAGATTATGATTCAGTAAGTCACAGGTGGGACTTGAGATCCTATATTTCTAACAAGCCCCAAGGGAAGACCACACTCTGAGTAGTGAGTACCTGCATCTCTGTAGCACCAGCAGTGGCTAAGAGGCTGAATTGTAAATATGTGTTAGGAACTGTGACCTCACTAGCCAATGCAAACCATATCATTTTTAATCCTAGAACAAAAAAAAACAATTTCTCAGGTAAATTTTGCATAACTTCAAGGCAAAACGGAACCAGAACTAAGTGTGGTAGCCAGAGGCTTTTCCTTGTAGCTTTTGCTTAAAGCATAGCCAGTTCTCCAGACTCTGAGTAAAGTTCTTTGGGTTCTTATAATTTCTGGAGGCACTGACTTCAGAATAGTAATTGTCAAAAGGGGAGCATTTTGAGATGCTATCTATAGAAGAAATTTGCTTATGATTATAAAGAGTACTTCCTATTAGAAAATCAAAGTGGCTTAATTAACTTTAATTAATACATTACCAACTTTCCTAATATATCTTTGAAGGGATTTTTATATTACCACTGGAGAAACTGTAGCCATAGGATCCTAATAGTCTTGGTCATTAAATCATTAAATGTTCCCAAAGGTTTTCATTGGTGAGAGCAGGCCAAGAAGACAATGCATTAAAAAGTGTGACTCACAGGGACAAAGGAACAAAGGTCGAGTGAGCATTCAGACCCTGTATGCTTCAGTTTTCCCCACATGTAAAATAAGCATAGCAATAACTCTTCCTCTTTTACTATGTACTTCTGTAACCCTGAAGGACTACCTATGAACGATTAGACTATTTTGACCTTGTTCCAGATTTGCTTTGGTCTGACTCCTAAGAGCTATTGGTATCTAGTTTGGGAAAATGGTATGAGGACTTATTAAAACATATGGAACGGAAAGATGACTTTGGTTTGATTAGCTGTCTCAATCTCTCATGGAAGAAAGAAGAAATTCAGAGGTAATAAGTAACATCAATATATCCTATTATCTGCTTATAGAAATAAATGTGTTGGGGTACTTGGATGTCTCAATTGGTAGAAAGTCTGACTCTTGATTTCAGTTCAGGTCATGGGTCATCCCATGTCATCCCAGGGTCATGGGATTGAGCCCCATGTTGGGCTCCATGCTCAGCATGGAGCCCGCTTAAGATTCTCTCTCTCTCTCTCTCTCTCTCTCTCTCCCTCCCTCCCTCCCTCCCCCCATCACTCTCCCTTGCTCATACTGTCTAAAAAAATTTTTTTTAAAAAGAAAGAAACGCCTTTATTGCTATCTTTGCTATGTTATTATTCTACAGCCTAGTGCCTTGAATGTTAAATGCATGTGTGTGCATGAATGTGTGCACTTACACATATGCACATATACTCATGGGAATACAGCATAAGAATTTACAAGGATGGAAGGAGAATTTACCTGTTTATAGAGTTAATAGGCTTAGGAAAGGACATAAATATTCTATTGAATTTCAGTTACTAACATACACACAAAAAGTCTTTGCAATTCCATTTACTAAGTAAGAATAGGGGTTCATCATATAGAAGAGTCCCTCTGGGAATTCCACTGCTTCCTTTTATGAAATGAAGTCCTGAACTAAAATCAGCTTCTGAAGATTTCCCAGCAAAGTATCTTTGAAAACCACCTCTTTGATATTTAACCTTAATGTGCAAATAATTGTCACTACCATCTTGAAAATTAAATACATTCATGTAGTTTAGGAAGAACTTTTAAATCTTTAAATGTTATTCCTATTAGAAGTGTGTAGATGATATGCTATAATGTAATAGATCTAACAATGAATGTAAAAAACAGGTACATTTATTTAATAAAATGTCTTTAGTTCTATTTGATATTTGTTCAGCCACCAATGTTTTTCTTACTTTTTCCATAAAATTTAATACATATTGAGAAAAGAGTAGCTCTCTCAGTTTAAATATAACCATGTTAGAAATGATGCTTATCAAAATACTCAAAATGTTATAGACTAAATAAAACTCTTGTTCACACAATGTCAGTTCACAGTAAATTCATGTAAATTCATGTAAATTCATGGCAAGTGAGGATGCAGTGGGGGTATATGTTGGGCCTTGATTATGTTTGGCCCCAACCAAAATAAAATGTCAAAATATTAGGCTCTAAGATTGTATCCAAATGTACCTTCAGGAAAATAGAAAAATTTGACTAAGTTCCATAAGTTAGAAGCAAAGACTCAAGTTCTGTGGCACTTGTGGGAAGTTTGCTTCACTAGTTCTGTACCAATCCTTAAAATCATTGAAACAAAATTAAAAATACAACGTACACACACACACACACACACACATTTACCACATATAATTAGAGAGTTAGGATATATTGTTTCAAGATCTGACTACATTCTGAACTGCACACCTTATTTTTTTAAGAAAGTCATCACTTCAGAAGCCCTGGGTGGCTCAGTTGGTTAAGCCTCCGACTTCGGCTCAAGTCATGAATTCACAGTGGATGGGTTCGAACCCTGCATCGGGCTCTGGGCCGAGTGCCAGTTCAGAGCCTGGAGCATACTTCAGATTCTATATCTCCCTCTCTCTCTCTGCCCCTCCCTAGCTTGCTCGCTCGCTCTCTCTCAAAAATAAATAAACATTTAAAAAACAAAAAGAAAGAAAGAAAGAAAGAAAGAAAGAAAGAAAGAAAGAAAGAAAGAAAGAAAGAAAGAAAGGAAAAGAAAATCATTGCTTGAACCAATGCACTAATACAACAGAAAGTTTAAAGGAAATCATTGTAACGGCCAGAGAGGAGAATGACACTTGTGTTAGTATCTTCAATTTCCAGCCCATCTTCTCCCAATACGCCATCCCAATGTTAAACACCTGTATGGGATCTCGGAAGTGGCTAACGAGAGCTGGAGAAGTGTTTCCTTATCTATGCTTGATTGATAAGAAACATGCTCCTTTTACGTTGAGAACATCTATCCCAAACGTTAGTCAACTTTGAAACTCCAGGTTGATTAATGAAGAGCACACTCATTAACCTGAAGTCTGTGAGTGCCTCGCACTTTGTTAGTTATTTGATTTCTGTTTTGTGAGAACCTTAAATCAGGAAATGTAGCGATGTTACTATTGGTGGGAGGCCCAAGAGAGGGTGCTGAGCATTTGCTTGTTGAAATTTATACGTGTTCACTGCCTGTTGCTATCGATTCGACTTGGCTGCTTCATCTGTCCAATCCCTATAGCATTTTGCCTTGGGCAGACCTGTAGGGCTTGAACTGAAAAAAAGAAAATAAAAATTGGAATAAATTATCTGGTTAGAACCAAAAAAGAGAAGGAGACAGGAGACGGAAAGAGAAAGTGACGTGACCTGAGTTTCGGCAGCAGGAGAAAGCTGTGTATGACATGTGGTAAGACTGAAATCGTGACCCGGGTGCCTCACAGAAACCTCTCATCTCAGTGTGGGTTTGTAATCAAAGAGTCATCCTAAAGCTACAACACACTTCTGCGGGGAAGGGATGTGGCAATACCATCACAGCGCAACTGTTCTTGGAAGTGATGGACACTTCATCATCCTGCTCTCCCTAGAACTTCATGGGGTTCTTACTTCCTCTCTTAAAATAGGAAATCAAGGGGCACCTGGTGGCTTAGTTGGGGAAGCAGCTGACTTCAGCTCAGGTCGTGATCTCATGGTTTGTGGGTTCGAGCCCCGCATTAGGCTCTGTGCTGACAGTTCAGAGCTTGGAGCCTGCTTCAGATTCTGTGTCTCCCTCTCTCTCTGTCCTTCCCCTGCTCACACTGTCTCTCTGTCTCTCAAAAAATGAATAAATCTTTTTAAAAATGGGAAATCAAGCTAGACTATTAAAAAAAAGACAATACTGAATCATTATACTTCTTTCCCAAACATTTCATGGTCCTATGACCTCATTTATTCTCATGGCTTCTCATTGTGATTTTTTTCTTTCCATTTAGTGAGTACCAATCTTAACGAGAAAATAAAATAAAAAACCCTGACATTTTTGAAAGGCAAAGCAGAAATGACTTTGATATCACCAATATTAATATTCTTTTTTCTCAATGATTTTATTTTTTTAATGTTTTGTTTATTTCTGAGAGAGAAAGAAACAGCGTGAGCAGGGGAGGGTCAAAGAGAGAGGGAGACACAGAATCTGAAGCAGGCTCCAGGCTCTGAGCTGTCAGCACAGAACCCGACGACAGGCTCAAACCCATGAACCATGTGATCATGACCTGAGCTGAAGTCAGACGCTCAACTGATTGAGCCACCCAGGCGCCCCTCTCAATGATTTTCTACATTAAACATGTTTTTAGTGCATAGGGGAAATATATTTTTTTCACAGAATATTTTTTTCACAAATTCTGGGCTGGAATTAACATTGTTTTGTAAATATTTTGTATTAACTAAATACATAATTGTAAGACTGTTGTAGCCACCTAGAAAACTACCCTCTTCCCCTCTGCCTGATGGAACAACATAGGAGGGTTGGGAAAGGTAGAAAGTATGTGTGTAAGAGGAAGAGACAGAGAGAAAGAAGCCGCGAGCCTCTAGATTGACCACACTTGCATTCCTGAAGGCCTGAAGGCCAAGTACAGGAAGCCCATGGCTCACTCTTTCTTGGATCCTTTTTGTTTTTCTTCGTGATTCTCTGTCCTTACTATCAGAACACATGCCGTCATTATTCATCAGAGAGTGTCCTCACCTCCACCTTCCAATAGTGACTAAAACATCCTGATATCCCACCTCAGCTGACCTTTGATGTTAACTTCATGTAGAACCAAATTGGGCACACTGGAAGCGAAAGTTTACACTTAAACGGTAACTAATTCATACTACTTAGTGGTAAACTTAGTGCACTCAGACTAATTGGGATAATTTTGTGCAGTAAGCACATTTTTTACTGATAGTTACAGTTACGTATAATCTCCCCGCACATTATTCAGAATAAGTGCCCTGTAAACGACTAATACTCGATTGACAGTTTTTTTTTCAGTTATAAATGGAAGTATTTATTTGTTTGCTGGTAATCTTTATAACATTTTACCTAACAATG
The DNA here is from genome assembly GCA_017311185.1 of Proteles cristata cristata. Classification (NCBI taxonomy): domain Eukaryota; kingdom Metazoa; phylum Chordata; class Mammalia; order Carnivora; family Hyaenidae; genus Proteles; species Proteles cristata. Next base: position 399,478 of record JAESUZ010005461.1, read on the forward strand.
GAATTAATCTTTCCATGTGTACATTCATTTGGTAGTTAAAAAATTCTCACAAGACTAAGTTATAAATCCATAACTGTGAGTTCATGAGAGATTAGGTGTATATCTAATCTAATAGAGAGTAAAAAGTTAAAAATAGACTAAGAAGATACTTCAGAAAGCACACTTCTATTCAAGTTCAACACTTGAACACTGTGCCCCCTTGTAGAAGTGAATAAATTAACTTCAGTTCCTTCTATTACTTTTGATTTGGGAAGGTTTACCAGAAGCTTTTTGGGGTATTAATTCACTTATTAAACCAAAGTTTATCAAGTGTATGCAATATCTCGGACACTGTCCTGGACGCCATGAAAATAAAAGTGAACAAAACAAAGATATTTACAAAGAAGAGATATAGGAAAACTAGTAGTACTAGTAATAATAATAATAGTAATAATAATATAACAAAAGAACATTGCGTAACAGAGGATGAATAAGGTACTGTAGGAATAAGATAGAGTAAGCAAGACAGCAAGTTTCACAGAGGAGCTGGGTTATTTGAGCTGAATCTCAAAGCACAAAGAACTACCACCAGGTGTTCTTAAACTAAGGTGTAGATACCCCCTCAAACACCTCTCAACAGAATACAAGGGGATCCATGAATCTGGATGGGAAGAAAACATTCATGTTTCTTTTCTTCGCACTCTAACTAAAAATTAGCATTTTCACTGATTTTGAATGTAGGCAACAAAATACTAACAATTAAAAGTGATATTAATAGCACCTGTGATTTTCCTCACCAAGAGAAATCACCGATTTTATGAAAGTTTAGGAGAATAGCCCCGCTATCATTTAATGTGCCAAAAAAGAAGTTCATTTATAATTATGCCTCAATTCTTAAAATATTTAACTGTCTTTCAATTTAATCGGTTTCTTTGTAACTTGATGTGTTTTACACATGCATTTAAAGACACTGTTGTGACGAAAGGTCCCTGGGAATCACCAGAATGCCAAAAGGGTCTATGGCACCAAAAGCATTTAGCAACAAGCCTAGAGGATACAACCAGCTGGAGATGAAGAAGATAATTTGTGCACTAATAGAATGTATCTGCAAAAGTCTACAAAAACACAGGGAGAGGGAAGTTAAAGGGAGCCCTAAATTTCTTTAGAGACCACTTAGAAGCCCCCCAGTTCAAAAAATGCAGCAGCAATGTATCAAAAAGACCTAAGAAGGAATTAGACAGTGCTTTGACAAGGCAAAACACAAATTTACCGGAAGAAAGAAAAAAAAATTAAGACATATTGACTGAATGGGAAAAAAGGGCTCTAAATGAAATGTGTGCTCAGATTTTAAAAAACAGGTAAATTATAGAATGGGAATAGCCTTAGAACAGAGGTGAATGTGTGTGGGGTTGTGCGCATCTCTGGCTGCATGTTAGTGTAGTCCTTGAGAAAAATGTGAAGAATTTATTAATCATAAAGATGCTGGGGTTAAATGCAAGAAGTAGGGCCTAAAATAATATATTAATACAAGGAGTCACTCCTAGAAAATAAGCCAAGGGATAGAAGTAGTTGTGCTTGAAGGGAATGAAAATCAAGGTCCGCCATCAATGACATTGGTCAGAATGGACGTGGTCTTGACTAACAAGTACAAATACTCCTCAATATGCAAGGCAGTCCGTGCAGCTGGAATTTGGTAATAAACTACATGTTCTAACACAGTGCAATATTGAAAGGCCCATCCAAGATGAAAGGGTCAGTAAGGAATATGCAGAAAATGGAAGCAAGTAGCTTACAGCTTTTAGATATTTTGCCAAGTTACTGAATACTAAATAACATGGTATTTTATTTTACTTTTATTTTATTTTAGAGAGAAAGAGAGAGAGTGTGCATGAGTAGGGAGCGAGGGGCAGAAGGAGAGAGAATCTTAAGCAGGTTCCACGCTCAGCATTGAGCTGAATGTGGGGTTCTATCTCACAACCCTGGGATTATGACCTCAGCCTCAATCAGAATCATAACAGACTCAACAGTCTCAACAGACTGAGCCACCCAGGTGCCTCAACAATATGGTATTTTAATGCACTTGTAGCTTCCTATGTTCCCAGCACTATCTTTTAAGTATAAAGACCAGTGGAAAGAATGAGGCAGGGCATGTACATGGTTGGCTCGGAAGCTGGACGAACTCTATGGGTATATTAACTTCCGGAAAAGTGACCTGGCAAAAGTTCCCAAGTTTCTCAGCTAGGTAAGCAATTTGATGTAGCAGTTACTACCTGAGAAAGCTTCTCACTTTTCTCAAGTAAGTAGGAGCGTAAGAAGCTCTTCTGTGGTGGAAACAAATGGTGATTTCCTGTGAGATATTTACCTTCTGTTTCCCTAGGGGTAAACTCAGACTGAAATAGGGCTGATAAACTCAGTAGGTGAGTTGTTACCAGGGCCCTAAGGCATTTTCACTTTCTGCTTTGGCACCGAAGGGAGCAGTGAAGAAAACTTTCCTGGAGGTGAGCCCTCAGCCTGTCTCTTTGACTGTGACACCTTGGAAACTGAACAGGAGGCTGTGGAGGACACCTTCTGAAAAGGCTCATTCCTCCAGCCCTCCCTGGTTCCCTCCACCCTGCGCTGAAACCATCACTGAGTACTGGGTCTGAAATCCTAACTTAGTTATAAATTGAATCTTCAGAAACTAAAAGTGCACCTCTACTTGAAATGCGAGACGAGCATACAATTCTTCCATATGTCACCGAGAACTGAGAGCTTAGCATGATTGTTTTCTTATGTTCGGCGATTTCTGTCATGTTCTAGGACAGCGATATTTTCTTCTGAAATAGAAGGAAGTTCTGTACATTTCATGTGTAAGGCATCCTTGACTCCTCTTTCCTGTCTACCTCTAAACTTGATAAACCACCAAGTCCTATCCTACCTCTGAATGTATTTGAACTTCTAGATTTACCTCCACACCTAATTGCCAGTGCTGCTGCCACCTAGGGCTCACCCAGAGTACTGCAGCAGCCTCCTACACGACTTTTCTGACTCTGACCTTGTCCACGACAGCCTCTTCTCCACACACAGGACAGAGCGTTCCCCCTTAACCACTGGTCCTCAGAATGAAATAGAAGTTCCTTACTCTAAGACACAAGATCTTTAATATGACCTCTGACTCTATTTCTAGCTTCATTTCTCACAACCCCTTCCCTCTCAATCTAAGCAACTATCTGACCAAATTACCTGTGGCTCTGTGCAGGCTCGTGGCAATGTGAGCCTTCTAACATGCTATTTCTTTTCCTATAGCCTTCTCTCCCTCCCCTTTCCTGTCCTCTTTCCCTGAAAAATACACTTCACTCCTCATTTACAATTCCAGAGAGCCCTTCCGCAGCAGCTCTGAGCAAGACACTCTTGTGTCACCTGTGTACCTGTGTCTCTGCTTGATAAGGCCCCGGAAGCCAGGGATGGTGTCGTCATGTTCAGTGTCTTTTCAGCTCCTATTAAAGCACCTCACAGACACTCAGTAAATATCTGCTAGATGCAGAGATGAATAAGATAGGCGTGTGATGAGGTGTGCTCTTTAAAATAACTAATATTGATAGATACTAATGCTTTCCAGATAATATTTCTACATCTATGCTTCTGTTAAAATGCCAAATTAAATGTCACAATTTTGCTATATGCATAATCATTACATTTGAACTGATGCCTCCTGATTCACACAGGTAGCCTATTCTACCACTTACCTGAAGCAACAAAATCCTTTTTTTGCTAAACAACTGGATTTCTTTTTTAAATTTTACTTCATAAGGCATTTCATTTTGTCTCCCTAAACTCCCTAAAAATGTCAAAAACAAAAACAAAAAATAAAACAAAACCCAAAGTGTGGATAACCTTTACACCCATAAAAATCTACTCACACAAGGAGGCAAAGAAAATCCACTGACTGGCAAGAGTACTCAATAGTGGAAGGGACCATGTAGGGGTAAATGTGAGGAGCGTGGATCACAGACATGGGGAAACAGTCCCCAGCCTGCTCTGGTTACCACTGATAGGGAAGCAAGGGAAGATCTGTGGGAACAGTAAAAACACAAGTTGTCTAGAAGTCACAGGTGGGTTAGTAAGTATCCCCAGGCCAATTACTGTAGGGGCCTAGATATCTCAAATCATTTCTATCCTTAAGGAAACCTTATTTGGCCATAATGCAAGCCCTAAAGTAACTAATACCTATAGATGTCAAATATAAAACTAGCTGATGCAATTTGATGAAATGCACCGGCTGATTCTTTAGGCATCAGTGTCCTGTTTAAAAAATAAGAGGCACTGGCTCTTATCAGTGCACTTTAAATTTTGTGGTCAGTTTTGACAGCTTCTCTAGAGCCAAGACTAATCCCAAGTGGCCCTGTGAATGAAGCCGACCTCATGACTCGGTACCTGGGAAGCAAGAGGCACTAGCACAGACACTGGGTCTTGGCTGCCGTGATTTCACCTACAGAGACAAACTAGCTATTTCTCGCTTCACCAGACAAGACAGAGCACCCTACAGGCTTCCAGACACACACCTCTCACTTCAAGTGGTGAGAACTTAAAGCTTTTTATTCCAATTTTTGAGCTGTGGGTTCTCCTTTGTCTTCCCCACCTGGGCCTAAAAAAATGTATTCGTGGGGCGCCTGGGTGGCTCAGTCGGTTAAGCATCTGACTTCGGCTCAGGTCATGATCTCACAGTTTGTGGGTTCGAGCCCCACATCGGGCTCTGTGCCAACAGCTAGCTCAGAGCCTGGAGCCTGTTTCAGATTCTGTGTCCCCCTCTCTCTCTGACCCTCCCCTGCTCACACTGGTTCTCTCTCTCTCAGAAATAAATAACACATTTATTTTTAATTTTTATTTATTTCTAGGGGAGAGAGAGAGAGACAGCATGAGCAGGGGAGGGTCAGACAGAGAGGGAGACACAGACTCTGAAACAGGCTCCAGGCTCCGAGCTGGCAGTCAGCACAGAGCCCGACGCAGGTTTCAAACCCAAGAACCACGAGATCATGACCTAAGTGAAAGTCGGACGCTTAACCGACTAAGCCACCCAGATGCCCCATAAAACATTTTAAAAAATTGAAAAAGTGTATTCGTTTCCTAAAAGCATCACAGCTTTGGTGCCTTAAAATGATAGAAATTTACTATCTAACAGTTTGGGGGGGTTCACATTTGAAATGAAAGTGCCAGTGCAGGGTCCATGTTCCCTCAGGAATCTCTAGAGGATGCTCTTTCTTGCCTCTTCCAGATTTTGGAAGTCCCAGGCACTCTGGCGTATAGATGCATCACTCCAGACTCTGTCTCTGTCTTCTTTGGTGGTGGTTTTGTGTGTCTGTGTATTCACACCATCTCCGCCCTTCTCATAAGGTTAGCACTCACAGTGGATTAAGGGCCCACCCTACTCCAGTATGACCCCCATCTTAACTAATCCCCCTGCAATGACCCTATTTCCAAATAAGGTTCTCTTCAATGGCACTGATTTAAGATTTCAACACATCTTTTTCAGGGGACACATTACAACCCATAACAGAGGGAGAAAAGAAATCACTCTAGTTTGCTTCAGTATTTCTCAGTTTGTGTTTTGTGTGTGTTTAGAGGAAAAACAACTTATTCCTAGGTCCATATTCGGACCAGAAAATAATCCTTTAGTTAGAATGATATGCGGTGTAATCAATAACCAACTTTCGACTGTGTTCTATCCCTCCACATTGATAACTAAAAATGACTCTTCAATTTCCACCACTTTCTTACCTACATGCACTTAATTTCCACTAATCGGCATCAGAAAACTCGTCACCAAACCATCAACTTCCAGAAACTCAGCCCCCAAATTCTTGGCCCTTGTCAATCTCTAACATTTGTTATCAACATGGGCATTTATTTTTATGTGGCTGTTTGGGCTCTAATCTCAAATTGCCATGCATTTACCCTCACACATCTCAAATGCTTCCATGTGTTATCACTGCAGACTTTCAAACTTTCTTCAGTGATGGTTATAAGAACAAGAATCACATTATGAAAACCAATTTACCATGAATTGGTATCTGGAGAAGACCACGTAACAGCATCTACAGATGGAGAAGGCAGGATGTATTAACACAATTACACATTGCTTGTTCTTGTGACTCAGAGCCTGAGTCTATCAAGTTGTGGGTATCGACCTGAGATGCCCTCTTTTAGGTAGATGTGTGATGTATTAATTAGCTCTAACATCTGATTTACCCATTTTAGGAACCTAAAGACATCTGTGACAATGATACCAGCAGTGGTCACAGAGAGTCTTAAACTCTGTGGTGACAGGAATGACGGCAAGAAGTACTAGTGATCACAGGTCCAATAAAGGGCATGTCTCTCAGGTCTCTCAGCTAGAGCTGGCTTCTAACCTATGCCCTGGGACAACTATGAAACAGTCCCTGGCCCACATGGAGCTTACATTCCAGAGTAAAGAGACAGATAGTAAATAAATAAATAAGGACATTTATAATATGGCCGATGGTATAAGCTAGACAGAGAGGGGGGGGTGTTGAGAGATGCCAGGAGTAGAGAGAGGTTGGGGGGTAAAGGTGGTGGGTAAAGGAAAGCCCTGCTGAAAAGGTAACATCTGAGCCAAAATATGAACAAGGTGAAGTGGGAAGCCAGCTGTTTTCCTGTTCCTTCAGAAAGGAGGACCCTTTGATTTAAAATTTTCTCTTCATGGATTTCGTGTTTAAAACATTTCATTTTCCAAGAACTTAAATTCTTGGGTAATTGCCAAAATATATTCTCTTTGTAGAAAGTCTCTCAGGACACAGACGAAAGTTGGGTTCTTGGCTTTCATAGCAGAAAGCTAAATTCAACTAGCAACTGGACTTAAGCAACAGGCCCCTCACTTCCATGTTTATTCCAGCTCTAGATTTCCAAAGGAATGGTATAAATTTAATCAAAACTAAACACTCCTGCAGAGCTTCATGGTTCCAGCCCAATGCAAATTGAAATGCTGTTTGGAACACGCTTACCAGATGTTGGAACAGAAGTACCAGGAAACAAAGAGGAGGATGGTGCTATTCAGTTACATATCCTAGTGCCTGACACACAGTAGGTGCTCAATGAATTTTTGTTGAGTTGAATTTCTTGAACTCATACCATTTTCCTGGAGCATTCACCAGTCACTGGGATTAACTTCCTATTTTATTTTATTTATTTTTAAAAAAAATTTTTTTAATGTTTTATTTATTTCCAGGAGAGAGAGACAGCATGAGCAGGGGAGGGTCAGAGAGAGAGGGAGTCACAGACTGAAACAGGCTCCAGTCTCCGAGCTGGCAGTCAGCACAGAGCCCGATGCGGGGCTCGAACCCACGAACCGCGAGATCATGACCTAAGCAAAAGTCGGACGCTTAACCGACTAAGCCACCAAGGCGCCCCTTAACTTCCTATTTTAGATCTGCTTCTCCCAAGATTCTTATAATCTCCACTTTTTTAAAAACCCTCCATAATGCCAGCACATCACTGGCTATGACTCTTCTTTCAGTAGAGTTACCTGTTAGATTATTGAATTTGTCTGAATGATGAGAAATCAGCAATGTAATAATGTGGGATGTGGGTGGGGGGTACATTTTGCTCTAAATGGAATTACTAGATTAGAAGAACTCCCAAGCTATATTAAAATGCATGTTTGGAGAGTTGGATATCTGGAGGGAGGGACAAGTTCCTCATAGATAATAAAGCCATTTTCTTTTTCATTCCCCTACTGATTGTAGCTGTTTCCAAAAGAGGAAGGTAGCAGCTCTGAAGATCCATGCTTATCATTGGTGGTTTGATCTTAAGGGCTGCTGAAGACACACTCTGTTTTATCATCCAACTCATTTCTCAGTTTGTACCAGATGCCATCACTAAGGTGGGGTTTATATTTTCCCAGCATGTGCTTCCTACCAAATTCTGCTGTTGATAGCTATTATTTTAAATTCCACTTTATAAAGCATGTACTCTCCTACTTAGCCATTTTCTACATTTTATCATATCCCAAACCTATCATTGATGGCAACAGCCACAAATCCCTGTGGTTTGCTCTCAGGAAAAGAGGAAAAGATTTTTGTGAAGAAAGGTAGATCTGGGAAGAATACTAATCTGTGCTGAATTCTTTGGTAGAGATAATTTTCTTACCTCTTTTCTGAAAGGAAGAAATGAAACAAAACTATCTCACTCAAGATGAGTTATATATTTATCAACCACTTAAGTTCAATATATGTTGAGTGCCTGTTATATGCTGGGCATTCTTCTAGGTGCTGAGGCTATAGGACCAAATAAAAAAGATGATAATTCTTTCTAAATGTTTATTTGTGTTCTAGAGAGAGAGTGAGAGAGAGAGTGCGCACACACAAGCATGGTGGAGGGGCAGAGAGAGATGGAGAGAGAGAATCCCAAACAGGCTCCACTCACTCTGCCATCATAGAACCCAACACAGGGCTTGATCTCACTAACCTCGACCTCATGATCTAAGCCAATACCAAGAGTCAGATGGACGCCCACCCCGGCACCCCAAACAGATGACAATTCTTAATCTCATGGCACTTACAGGTTGATGTACATGAGTTGGCATTTTACCTAAAATTTTCTACTTTTCATGGGTCATCAAGGAATGGGGGCAAAGGCTGCTATTTTAATGTGCATATCTGGCTTTCTCTAGCTGGATTTTGACTTTAACTTACACTATATGACTTACATCTAAGTTAATTTATTAGCTCCCCATGTATCACCACTGATTTTAAAAATAACAGAAAACACTCAAAAGTTCAAATTCATTAGCTTAAAAGGTTCAACCTTTCCCCAGAGATATAGTTTTTATCATACCATGTGGGCTGCATATAGACTTAAATGGAAAATAAAGAGGGGAAAGTCTGCCTTGCAATGAAACCAGCCATAGTTTAATGTCCATTGTGAACAGTACAAGTATTCATCCATAAATAGTTCATGAATTGTTCTTTTGGTTATTTTGTCAATTGCAGCCTATCATTACACAAACCATTAAACTTAATGGGTCTGAAACTGGCTATGACTTTAATGCCCGTTAAGCCTGCATTACCTATAGATACAGGCAATCAACGCTGGGGATACCTTCCCACTGTTCAGACAGAAGGATTACTCAAAGATCACTGTCTCTTTAGCACTGTTACCATTAAGGGAAGCCCTATGGTGTCTCCTCAACCTGTGGAGACTTCATTACTCAAGGTGAAAATGGCAGAGAAATGCACTTGTCACAAATTTGCTGCAAGTCGATGATTCCTGCCAAGCTGACACATGTAACTTTGCTTTCTCTGATGTCACCGGATAATATAACTCACTGCTAAAGCAGTGTTGACAGTAGAAGAAGGGGAAAAAAATGAATCTGTTGAGCCAAGGGTAATATTACAAAAACAAGGAATGACAATGAGGCCATTTCTGCATGTCTGCATTTCGACTGGCAAACCACAATCTGGAGATGTATAAATATCACCACAGCCACTGTCTAATATAGGATTATGTTCCTATGGTGTGAGCTGAGTATTTTGCCCACAGACCTCTGCAAATAATTACTAGCTAAAAAAAAAAAAAAAAGAAAAAGAAAAAAGAAAAAAAAAAAGGATTGCCATCCCTCCCTCCCCCATTCCTTAGGCAGTACAAGAGTATAGCAAATAAAATGAATCAAACCAGTCTTTTAAGCAACTGCCCAACATAAGTCATTACTTGGCAAGTGGTTATAACTTTTTTCTGTAATGGTTCTTCACAGCACGACATCCACTTCCAAGTAGATGTCTTGATAAATATGGCATCAAAACCCATGCCTAAGGAAAAGCAGAGTGGGGATAAAATTATTCCATTTCAGAATGAAATAAGTAAGTCAATATGACCACTGGTGATCTTGTACACAAGCAATGAGCTGACTGAACACATCTGCCTTGTCTGGAAACCTATCTGCTTGCAGATGCTTTAAGGGCAATGCTTGAAACTTCAATTTCTTGATATCTTTCATAGCACTTACCACCATAGGCACTCATTGCATCATTCAGGAAATATTTTAGGTTATGTACTAGTACAGGCACTATGCCAAGGACTGAGATATACAGGTTCACATATCTGATGGGGCACTCTCATAGCTCTTCTACTGTATCTGTGAAGCAAAACAATTACCATGTAATCACATAAACACATAATTACACACAATACTACTGTGATCTCTTCCTTGATTATTCTGAAATGGATTATTCTTCCCTCTGTCCTTCAACAGTATCTTTCTTATTTCTCTATTCAGTAGTTACTACCGTCTGTCTTCTATGAACTGGGTACATGTCTGTCTGAAGAGACTGCAATCTGCTCAATAGTAAGGGTCATTTCATCTCTTTGGGTTCCTCAACAAACATCCTCCCCACTGACCCCTCTCCTCCACTGTCTACCCTCCAGGCCTTCAGCTCCTTCCACACTGCTTTGAACAAGGGGAAAAAATGTTGGAATAAAGCTGACCCATTTACTAGCTTTCCTGTTAGGTTAAATTCATTTCATTTTATTTCTTAGTGCTTCCATTTAGACACTGGGGCTAAGAATTTACCACCAGAACTTTAGGGACATTGTAACTCTAAGGATGAAATAGTGATCCTCAATATAAAGGCAACAGGATATAAATAAAAGCCCCTGAAAGGGAGAATAATAAGCCCCAAGGCATTAACCATTTGTATGGGAAAAAGAGCAATTTTATTGGACTTAAGGCCCCAATGTTGTATCATTGCTGGTGGCTATCCATATCCAGTCTTTGGTAAAATGGGAAAATAAAGGCAGAGTAATAAGTTTTTCATTAGCTAAATTTATTCAACTTATTAAGAGCATCTTTTTAAAAATATTCCTTTTAATGAAATAATGGTGACAATGGAATCATTTTTAAAGTGTGTTTTGCCTGTTAAAATTTAAATAACAGGCAACCTATCTTCATTTTTCTTCTGGAGATTTTACTGTCTCATAAAATGTAACTATCTGAGGAACACTGGCCTAGAGTGTCTGCTTTCACTGGCTGGAACAGCTTAGGAGCAAAAGTCAACCCCGATATTCAAGTTCATGTCAGGAAGCAGCTTATTGGTCAGTATGCTTCATGAAGACAGCAAGATCTAAGGAGTTTCAGAAGATAACCTCCTTCACAGGAAGCCCTCCAAATTCAAAGACAGATACTGAAGTGAGATATATTCAGCCTTTCTTTTGGTTGAGATTTTTTGTTTTAAACAGAGACAATGAAATTACCATTTTCTGTGGTGCTTATAGCTGATAACATGACTTGAGGTCAGATTAAGAGAGGGGAGAAAAAAGGGAACAGAATATGGAAATGAGAAAGAAGACATGAAGGCAATGGAACACAAAGGGTGAAGAAAGAATAAGGAGTGAAGGGGGTCGTAAAGTGAGAAGATAAAAAGAAGAAGGAAAAGAAGAAAGGAATCAGATGCGTGTGGTGCACACGTGCACACCCACACCCACACCCAATCGCCACTGCTAGCTCTAGAAGCCAACGGTACATGAATTCTATGATGCCCCTGGTTTACTGTTCTTTACTTCAGTTGAAGGACAGAAAACCAAGCCTGATATTAACCAACTTCTTATCATAAAAGGATCCAGTACAGTTTTGTCAATCAGACAATAGTCAAAGAAATTCAAGGGCCAAGAACCCTAAAACAAATATATTGTTGGCATAGTAGTGTCTTTCCCTTTGCTAACTATGTCTGTTTTATTTCAGGACCAAAGAAATCAGTGAAGGAGTAGATATATACTTCAGATATCAATGAAGGGCTGTGACCCTGTTCTTGTGGACAGAAGATTAAGATCACGTTAAACTCTCCTTCCTGAACTGCTGGTGGTGATAGGGGGTGGTGAGCAAAGAAGAAAATGAAACCGAAACGATTTTTGCTCCTACGCCTTTCCCCCAACTTCTTGCACCTGCTGTCAAGGATCATAGGAGTTATCAATATAATAGATGCTTATATGTTGCTGTGGAGTTTTGTGTGTGTGTGTGTGTGTGTGTGTGTGTGTGGTAGATTTTATGTCCACAGAAAACTTGCCTACCACTCAGAAACGAAATGAAAGTATGTTCACACTTTGATACCCAGCTCATCAAAGACTGCATTGCAGTATTGTGGGTTCCCACAATCTTTTACTCAACAGTGTACCCCTGAGATGTGGAAGCTCCTCTGTTTCCAAGCTCAGTGCTCCCACAAACACCAAGATGGTCTAGGGAGAGCACATGCTGTGTACTCAGTGCCCAAGGACAAGTTCCTGTTATTTGAGTTCACAGGCTGAGAGCCAGAGCTGAGGACCATTCAGCCAGAAAAGTCTCCTTACTGTCTCACTGTCTTTACAGCTGAACCACCTATTGAATAAATATGGTGGTTCCAAAAGTCCCTCCAATTTTCTCTCCATTTGCTTTTCTTTGGGGGGACAAGTACATTTCCTTTTGTTCATAGGCTAAGCGTTACCTTGAATTTTTGACTGAGTTATGCACATTTGGAAGTTGGTAGGGAAGAGCAACAGCCACCTTGGAGCAAGGATCACGTTTACAAGCTCTGTGATGTAGTTGGGTCATATTGCATTTCTTCACACCCCACCCTGGGAGTGAAGTTTAACGTTCATGTAATAAAGATTTTACCCAGCAGGTGGGAGTAATTACACACAGCTCATATTTCTAGGCAGCAACTTTCTTTCAGACTTATAACCCAAAAGAGCACAGTAGTAGATCCCACAATATTTCTGAACCCTGAATTTGCTAAATCACTCTCCAATTCACAAGGCACATATGGTTAATCAGAACTCAAGAGTCTTGAGTTGACATTATAACTCAAATTTTGCTGAAGATGAGAACAAGTGGCAAATGCTTCCCATGGAACTGAGTCCTTCATTACAATATCTGCTAAACTCTCAACTTTATTTTTCCGAATTTCATTTACCTGGGGTGACTCTGTTCTTAGAAAATATTGTTTCACACTTTATTTTTTGTCTGAATATACCATGATTTTGTCATGAGTTGCTGTTTCTTCACTGTGTAGTTTAGCCAACTATATATCCATGCTTAAGAAATAATGATACAACTGAATCCAAGGTGAAACATTTACAGTCTCACAAAATTGTGGTGACTGATCTGTTATTTTTTGATCCACATATTTTGGCAACTTTCAGGTGGAGATTAGGTTGCCCGTATTCCATGATGATGCATAAAATATTTTCTGAGGGGAAAAGATTTCTTTCATATCCATTTTGAGACGTTGGAATGTAGTTTATGGAGGCAAATCTTGAAAAAAGTAGCTTAAGTAATACACCTCGCATTTTGCTTCACTATGCTAAGAGCGAAGTGTATGCATATGTATTTCACTTTAATCAATTCATCTTATATAATGTAATGAACAAAATTATTTTTATCTTTACTGGCACAATTTCTGAACCAGTGTTATCACAGAGACTGACTAGATGAGTAACAAATTCATTTTCTCTTCCTGAGCACAGAGCCAAATTACATTTTCCAGCCTCCATAGATGTGGGCGCGGGCCATATGACTAATTTGGACCAATGAGATATGAGCAGAAGGTATGTGTCACTTCCAAACCAAGGCAGTTAAGAATGTGTGTGCGTGGGTGTGTATGTACACACGTGTCTTCTTTCACACGCTCATTCTGCCCACAGTATGCTGGCTTCAGAGTGACAGAGTGACCTTGAAGCAATGTGTCAAGATAGAGGAGCATCCTCTTCCGTTACAGCAGAGAACAGATCCCTGAGTCACCACTTCGAGGAGCAAATCAACAACTGTGCTGGAGTTTGAATCAATAAGATACAAGTTTATGTTATATTAAAATACTAAGATTTGGGGGTATTTTTTTAAACAACAATTAGCATGCCTTGACTAATTCATAAAAATAATAAAGTGTTCTTTTTTCAAGTTTGAATGCCTCTATGTAGATAAAATGTGTTTTTATATTGCATACTATTTTCTATAGAAGCAACACATTATTTTTCATTTGAGGATGCTCTAATATATCGCCCACACTCAATTTTATAAGTTCATAAGTGGCTCTTTTACTTATATGGATAGGTTTCTGGCCCATGTAAGCCCTATTTCCACCCTTAATTGATTCAATGAGCTTCTTGCAATGACTTCCCAATTTCTCACTGTTTTCTCATTTAGAATTTGCAACTGTCATTCATCTAATATTCAATTAGAAACATAATAATTGTTTTAACCCTTTCTAAGAAAACAATTATTGATGAAGGAATGAGGAGAGGAACTAGACTAGAACTCAAAACACTAAAATTTCAAGTCCAGGGTACCATGAGGCAAACTATTTACATTTACTCTCTTACGTCTTAATTTATGGTAATGCTAACTTCTCCTCTCAATATTGCTTAAAGATATCAGTGTGGCTTCATAATGGAAGCAAAGTGTGGATTTAATTAGTTTTGATAATATTTCAGGTTTTAACACTTACGGCCATAATTTTTTGCATCTGTAAAGTAGGCATCATCTAAAGTATCAATTTTCAGGGTGCATCAGAAACATCCTGAAGACACAAGGCATTATTATACTGAAATATAGGTATTCAAGTCCATAAATGTTTGAATTTTTAAAGGCTTTTCTTTTAACAAAATTTTTTAATGTTTATTATTTATTTTTGAGAGAGAGAACACAGAGAGACAGAGAGAGAGACAGAGAGACAGAACATGAGTGGGGGAGGGGCAGAAAGAGAGAGAGACACACAGAATCCAAAGCAGGCTCTAGTCTTTAAGATGTTAGCACAGAGCCCGACGCGGGGCTCCAACTGATGAGCAGCGAAATCATGACCTGAGCCAAAGTCAGACACTTAACCGACTGAGCCACCCAGGTGTCTCCTTTAAAGGAATTTCTGCAAAACTTTAGTAATTACCACGCAAAGAATATTTGAGACCCCATCTATGGTAATAGTGTTTGTAAATGGAGATGTTCTTCAAAATCTATAAAATATCTTACTTGTTCTAATACATTTTAATAATATGGACATAGCAAATGTCATTATACCCCAAAGCTGGCAATATTAAGATCCCTTACTTATAAAGGAAATCTCCATAGTCCTTTGGCATTATCACCAAACGAGACTTAGGGCTTTGTTGCCTCCAGATATTTGTGTGTATATGTGTACATATATACATATACATATGTACATATAGACGTCCTGAATGTGAAGATGTTACCTTATTTCACTTTATGGTTAAGGGCATGGGCTCTGGAGTCAGTCTGGGTTCAAATCCCAGCTCTGCAATCACTGCTGGTGTGACCTTGATCATGTCTTAACATCATTGACTCTAAGTTTCGAATGAGGATAATGATAATGATTGATCTCATGAGTATTTGTGAGAATGAATGTGAACTAACTCTGGGGAAACACTTAGCACACTTCCTGAATACACACAAGTGCTCACCAAATATGAGCTCTCTCTATAATCCTTGATCTGCATGTTTGAATTGGTCCCCTCTATTCTTATCCCTTTAAGTGAACTCAGCACTGCCACAGTTATTATCCCACTCTTTCCACACACTTGGCTCTCACAAGATGCCTCAGAGGGGAAGAAATACATTCTTTTCATATGCCAGATTCATAAACTTATTTATTTGCCCCAAGATACTTCTTTGGACATTTAATAAGTCAGTAGAGAGAATGAATTCTACAATTGTGCTAGCTTGACGCAGGATATCCAACGTGTTAGCCAAAACCATGGCTCTCCTATTACTACATTCCATTCCAACACATCATGAAAAAGTTGACCTCCAAAATATACATTATTTGAATCATAATTGTAATATAGGGTGATTCATTCCATTATGATCACTAGAACTATTATAATACTATTACTCGGATTAATTTACCTCCTAACCAATGTAATAATGGAAGCCTTTTTGGTGAAGGACATTACTCAATGGGATCAATTATTCTAATTATACACACATTCTGCATTTTTCGTCATGCAACTCTTTATTTAAACAAGATTGGGAATGATTTTAGAAGAAATAATTCTATTCCTATTTTCCATGTAATAGTTTAATTTTTGTTAACCAATCAATGCACTTTAAAAGTCAAACAAAGTTGGTAGTTCTACACAATTCTGGCTAAGCTACTGGTTTCACTACTGCTGATGACAGTGCTGATAGATAAGTGATTGATCATTTAGTGCTTTTACTGCTTAGTCAGCTCTAAAGTTGGTCCCGAAGAAGGCTTTTGTGTGTATTGGGCATTCTTCTCCTCAAAATAGGTGTGACTGATAGCAGATAAAGTGGCAGTGGCTTTCTCTGGATCATGGCTAGCTAGCACTGACCCCTACCAAACTCTTTTGCATGAGGAGTGAGGGGAAGGTACCTAGAGTACTATTCTCAGATGGTTCTGACAATCAGGATGGATGTGACAGAAAAGCTTTTACCTGGGTTCAACCCCTCAGCACCCTGATTGTACGCTCTTCTCCACCGCCACCTTTAGCTCCTAACCCTTCCAGAAAGGCTGGTGTCTCACCTTTGCTCTTTCCCCAAGTCTGTTATCTCAGGAATAACTGGAATGTTTACGTGTGTGTACCCAGGGAGAGAAGCAGGGGTGTTGGGCTTATCTTGTATTGGTTTATTTTCTCTGAATATCCATTCACTGTAGTGTGTTTGTGTGCATGTGAGGGGGGAGAGGGGTGTTCTATGTTCTTTTGTCCAATTTATTCTATTTTACTTATGGAAACAAGTTTAATTCTTCTGGATAGTTTGAGATAATCAGTTTGAAGTGACCCCTGCTTGGAGATAAAGCATATGTGTCATCTGAACTGAACAAATGAGAAGATGAGAAAAATACAACTATAACTTGAGAAAATTCCCATTGACAGTCTGACAGTTTCTTTATTCTTTTTACCCCCATTCTCTCATTCTTGGCAGTAAACACCTGACACCCCCATAATAGATATACAAGAAGAGTTTAAGAGTATCCTGGGGGTCAGAGCATCAGAAAGTCATTACCACTCTCAGGTGTGAAGAGCTAACTCACTGAGAACTATAGCTGTAAGAAGGAAGCATCCAACAGGAGCTGTGGCCTTCAGAAGAAGAATTAACTACTGCCAACCACATTCAGGCAAGAAGAGATCAGGGGGAAATGAACGGTTACGGCTCTCTCCTTCCACCCTACAAACTCCTGCTAGTGCCTCTCTTTGGCAATCCCAACTTGAAGACAGCACGGGGGTCCTGTTAATGTGATCCATAGAGGCCAATATGCCAGGACACAGAGTTTGGTGGGGCCAAATGGAAAGTGAATACGAAAGAAAAAATGGAGAATAATCAGCACATAAATAGATTTATAAGAAACAAGCCACATACACTCCCCAGTTCCAATTGTAACTACCTTTCACAGCATAGTTCAAGTTTGTCCACTTGGGAGCATTTCCTGGTGAGCTCTAGATTTTAGTGATTTCTGATTCGAATCATAGCACTTATACTTTGTCTTGGCATTTCTCTTTGTACATATAAGGAAAGGAAATTATAACATGAAATGTAAGGGATTCTTTTTGTAGTACACTAGGACTTGGTTGGAGGCTATTAATCAGTAGTTATTTTAGATTTAACAGCATTGTTCCTTAGAAACATTCACTCTATATCAGTGCTTTGAAAAAAATTCTCTGAACTTCCTATCCCAGGGGGCATAATCCTCACCAGCTTTATTCTTTTAATACCAATTATTAATTGCCTTTTATGGTTCCAGCCCTGCTTGTGAGGGGATTAAGATACAGCCTCTAAACTTCTTTCTTTTCATGCATTAATTTACTCTTTTATTCAAGATTTTGGTGAGTACCTACTACATGTCAAATACTTGTCTTCAGCACTGGGATTACAACGGTGACAGAAAAATAGATATTGTGACGTAGAACTTACAATATAATGAGGGAGAGACTGTTCAAAAATTATTTAGCAAGTGTAAAATTACAACTATGTCAAGTAGAATAAAAACAAGGATACAAAGTACAGTGAATATGTATCATTGAATTGATTTAGGGAAGTCAGAGAAGGCTTCTCAGAGGATATGGTCACTAATGTGAACCACGAAGAAAAAGAATTAGCCGAGTGACTGCTAGACAAAGCATTTTTTTTTAACTTTTTATATTTTATTTACTTCTGAGAGAGAGAGAGACAGAGAGAGAGTGAGAGCGTGAGCAAGCAGGGGAGCGTCAGAGAGAGAGGGAGACACAGAATCTGAAAAAGGCTCCAGGCTCTGAGCTGGCTGTCAGCACAGAGCCCGATGTGGGGCTCAAACCCACGAACTGTGAGATCATGACCTGAGCCAAAGTCAAATGCTTACCCGACTGAGCCACCCAGGTGCCCCTAGAGAGAGCATTCTAACCACATGGAACAGCAAGGCCTATGTCTTCAAAGACAGAATAGCAAAAGGCTAGGTGTGATTGATGGCAGATAAAGTGGTGTGACCAGGAGACTGGGGACAGAGGCAAGGACCAAAATTGCCTGAAGGGTAAGTCTTGATAAGGATCCTTGCTGAGGATAAGAGCAATAGGAAAACCAATGGGCGGCTTAGGTGGTATTTAGGTTAGGGGCAGCATGGTCAGAATTGCATTTTGAAATCATCATTTTGACTTCTTTGTGGAAGAGAGCAGTTCAGATGAAGGAAATGGTGGGCTTGACCCAGGATATGATGGACGAGAGAAAGAGAAGTGAAGTTCAATGAAATGGGGACATGAACTCATTAAGGACTCAGTAAATCAACGGATATGGGAGTAAGAAGTATAAAACCAGTGAGGAAGATTCTATCTCACATGAGTAAAATGAGTGAGGAACTAGTTCATCACTGAGACAGGAAATACTGGAATAGTATCAAATAAGATGAGATGGAGAGAACACACACACACACAGACACACACATGCTGTGCTAAAGTAATATAAAAGTTAAAACTTAAATAAGAAGATATGATATAAATAAGGAAAAAGTGCAAATCATGGCCAGTACAGTTTTTATAATGTGACCAATGGCAAGACCATTGTCTTATTCTAGCTTTAGAGACTAATTAAAAGACTTACTGTGATTTCTAAAGATAGTCCATTTAATGCAAGATCATTTAGCATCTATTTGCTAGGAAAGTATGGGAATGCATTCTTCTTCCTTTGCACTTTGGAAAAATTGAGATTTATGGCAGTTAATAACTTGGCCAAGGTTATATAATCTGAGTCAGCAGAAAAACAAAGGGAAAAAAAAAGTCAAAGAACTGGAAGAAAATTTAAAGACCATTTGACTTAGCCCCATCGTGGATGAAGAGTAGAAATTTTTGTCAAGATCTGACAGGTAGTTAGTAACAGAGTTGTAACTAGAACCCAGGTGTCTGGACTCTCAGGCTTGCATTGCATTTTTCTACCCCAACACAATCAGTGAGCTTCAAGCTAATGCTCCATTGCTCAACAATTTGGCCTCTCCCAGTAGCCAAAAGAACCCTTTCTAAAAGCAGTGGACGGTAAAATGCACTGTGCAGCAATTGAGGCCCAACTATGTTGGGTGAAAATGTAAGCTGATGTGAACCTTGGCAAGTCTATGAGCAGCACATATGAGAACAATTACAATTCCCTGCGATCGCAATTTCTTCATCTATAAAACGTGATAGTTGTGAATAATTATGTTCTTGCTCTATGAAATTATGGTTCTATGTATGATTCCCCCAACATCTAAGTATCCTGGCTGGACTTGGGAAAATAACCCTACCTTTCATTGTTTGGACTATGTTTCCCGATGAAAGGGGATATGTGCTGGTTTTTATCATTGAACATATTTTCATGTTTAAACTCCAGAGAAAGTGAGAAGAAAGCATAAAACAGGAAGCATCTGTATTTTTAACTGGCAGAGAAAGTGGAATTTGATGTGACTTCAACATTTTTTACTGCCTTATATTAACAGATGGCTAGAATTCAAAAAGTGCTTTACATAAGAAAATGGGTGGAAACTGGTAGGAAGACCTTGTTGAGGAAGAAAATAAGGAAGGAAGGAAAGGAAGGAAAGGAAAGAAAGGAAATAAGAAAGAAGGGAGGGAGAGAGAAAGGAAGGGAGGGAGAAAGTATGGGTAAAAGGAAGGAAGAATGGGAGAAAAGCAGGAAGCATGCAAATTTCATCAGGTATTTCTAAGATATCACTGAAGGAAGATGGACAGGGGAGGGGGAGAAGTAGGGTGAAGAAGAGAGAAGAAGAAGGAAGGGAAGAGAAGAGAGAGTGGGAGGCAGAGGAGGGAAGGAGAGAAAGATGGCAAAGTTGCACTGTCTGTCCTCAGCGTGATCTAGAGCTAGCTGATCCACTGGGAAGTCTTGGTGACCGGGCAGTCTAAATGATGCAGACATCCACTCACCTCACCAGGAGGGTGAAGCAGCCAACAGAGAACTGAGTTTCAGATGAACAAAACTTCCCCAAAGAACACGCTTGCTGTTTGCCCCAAAGCATGCTCTCAGTAGGACTTGGTCCCAACACTGGGACTGAAGCAGGCAGTCTGTATGTAGCATGTTGCTTTGGAAGGAAGTTCAACAGCCAGGGTGCTTATGGGATCCTTATAACTAAACTCCCATCCTACTCTTCAGGTCTTCTAGTTCCTGTGCTGACTTCGACTTCTTCTGATAGCCAACAAAGACTACTACTATCACTTTCTGCCTTAGATACCAGCTTTCCAGCCTTAAGGCTTTCTGAGATGTCAGGTGTGCATGGGAATTCAGATCCAAGTATAACTTTTCACTGGAATGACTGACTTACAAAACAAATTTGATATACTACTTTGGTGCTGATAGGGGATTTCAGGGAGTTTCTGGTTGGCATGAGCCTAACACTTTTTATTGCACACCTTCAATTATGAGTAGTGACGTCAGCTGGTAGACCACAGAGACCTGATCTAGCTTTCCCCTCTTTTTCCTCCTCAATGGCACAATGTGGTATTCACCTCTTTTCTTTCTCTTTCTTTCTTTCTTTCTTTCTTTCTTTCTTTCTTTCTTTCTTTCTTTCTTTCTTTCTTTCTCTCTTTCTCTCTTTCTCTCTTTCTCTCTTTCTCTCTTTCTCTCTTTCTTTCTCTGTCTCTCTCCCTCCCTCCCTCCCTCCCCCCTCCCTCCCCCTTCCCTCCCTCCCTCCCTCCCTCCCTCCTTCCTTCCTTCCTTCCTTCCCTTTCTGTACTTGGCCTTCCTTCTCTTCATTAAGGAGTCAGTCTAGGGCAGACAAGAGAGTGGGAGGCTGTTGGTAGTGAGGGAAGAGATAAGACATAAAGGATGTGCACATCCTGGCACTCCTCATTCCTCTACTTCTGGAGCTGGCTGTGAGTCTGTCCCTGCAGGGTTCCCTAAACCCACCTATCACTTGCCCCATCTCCTTCTGCACCTCAAACACTTCCACCTACACCTGGGACCCTTTGGAAGAAGTCTCCAAAATGCCAGTCTCACGTGAGTCTTACTTAAAACCTGCATGTATGTGGTGTTAGCATTTCTCCACAATTTTCCCCTTTAACCACAGGATGGAAAAAAAAAGAAAAAGTATCAGAGATGGCTTTGTACTTTATGGGTTTCTCATTGTTGCTAGCAGATTTATTCACTTATTCTATAAAGTGTTTTTTTTTGTTTAAGTTTTTTTCATGTTTACTTGTTTTTGAGAGAGAGTGAGAGAGCGAGCACAAGCTAGCAGAGGAGGGGCAGAGGGAGAGGGAGGCAGGCTTCCAGCTCAGAGCTGTCAGTACAGAGCCAGACACAGGGCTTGAACTCATAAACCATGAGATCATGACCTGAGCCGAAGTCTGACTGCTTAACCGACTGAGCCACCCAGGCACCCTTTATTCGCTTATTCTAAAGAGTAGAAAGTCCACTCCAGTGGACAATGATGGGGAGCCCGGTCTTAAAAGTAGCCAGTTGAGACATTTGATTAGAAAGCAGGTTAGTCCTTGTCAGGACTAACGTTAAAAACAAAACAAAACAAAAACAAAACACTTCGGCCAAACTGTAGTTTCTACTGAATCTTTGGAATTGGGTAGAACTAAAAAGTCCTTTATTTCACTGCAATTCACATAGCAGATGAAGAACTCCTTTTCTTATTAAGCACTTGAAGCAAAATACAGTATGTCTTCTACCAAAGAATTACTGCTGTATATGGTGTTTATTCTTCCTTACCTTTGTTTTTTTTACTTGGATATATTTGAGTGGGTTCCTGTACCCTCTTCCAATTTCATGCCAATTATTGTGTGCCTGCATATAAATCATAGCAGGGAAATTTCTTAGACAGGGGTCATGGCTTTTCATCTGATTAAAAATATTGTTTGATCTAAAAGTAGGTAAGCAAACATGCTTTATAGATTGTTTAGTGCAATGTGCATTTTGCAGCCTGACCTGGGAATTTAACCCACTTAACACTTACTCTTTGGGACAATTGCTTCTGGGTTCCCAACAGCTCACTTAAAATCAACTTGTGGAGTGCCTAGGTAGCTCAGTCGGTTGAGCGTCTGACTCATGACCCCAGGGTTGTGGGATCATGCCTTGTATTGGGTTCCACACTGAACATGGAGCCTGCTTAAGATTCTCTTTCCCTCTGCCCCTCTCCCCTACCCACATTCTATCTCTCTCTAAAATAAAAAAATAAAAAAGATCGACTCGTGAAATAAGTATCTTCTCATAAATTGAAGACTGACTATATTACTGGAAAAAGTCCTGTATAATTGATGTGTGGACTATATGCAGCAAAGGGGTTTACTATTTAAAGAAATCTTATGGGAAATTATCCCATAATCATCGATCATCCCCTACATTTTCTGAGTTGTGAGTATGAATTAGATGTCCTTAAAGCTGAGTACTTACACATGACTTAGAGTTTTCTGTCTTTTTCAAACATCTTTTATCCATTAATTTATCTTTAAAAATAAAAGTTATACTTGGAATATGTGATAGAGCCATCAGAGTTTCTTCCAATAGAAGGACTCCAAGTGTTCCCTACTGTTTGCAAATCTCCATTTCCCTATAAAGACCATGACTTTGAGAAAACAGCATTTCCTTTTTGCTTATTCAGCAATTTTCTCCACTGATGGAATATCAAAATACTACATAAACTATTAAGACTGTCATAGTGCAAAAAGTTATTTGAATATACTTCTAGAGTTCTCTGGTACAAAATAAACAGCTAAATCACCAATAAGTAGAGTCTTATTTTTTAATTCTGCTTCATTTTATCTAGCTCACTGGTAAGGAATTTATAAATTGGGTGAGATATTTCTATTTCTTGCCCCTCTTCCCTACTCCAGGGAAATGCTCCCACTTTCCCCACTGGAATACTATAGAGGGCTTGATGCATATAGAAGAGCTTTGTTGATGATCTCTGAAATCCTTTCGGACAGTGAAATTTGATGAACATCACTCAAAGGCACTGGTCCTCACAGGTGGAATACTCAAGTTTAGAGCCGGAGGGAAAAGCTTGGCTCCAAATCTCCCTGTTCTTCCAGCTTATACTGGCTCTTGCCATGTCCTGTTGCCTGAATGTCTGATTCCAGCTGCTTCATCCTGCACTCTCCTTTCATTTCTTGCCTACTCCCCTGGCCCTTAGCTTCTGGATCCTCATGGCTCTCATTTTCCCTTGAAGTCATGCTTCCTAGGCTCTACCTTACTGGGGGCTCTTGTGCTCTCCACGGGCCTGATGTCAGCAGAGTTCTAACCTATGCCTGACTCGACCTCACCTCAACCCCAGATGTGCTTTCCTGATTCAGACCTTCTCCTGACTTGCAGAAGCACATGTTAACAGCCCTTTGATCTGAGAGGTCATTTTGTTTTACTTCTTGTGATTTCATTTTTTTCACTGGGTTTTCTTTTCTTTCAGATGACAGCCTGATGCTTAGCGTCTCTGTTCAAGCCTCTTTGGTTTCTCCTGGTCTTTCTCCCAAGTGTTTTCCAGAACTCCCATCCAGGTAGCCAGCCTCCACACACGGCAAGAAATGATACTGCCCAATCTCTCATTTCTAGAAACCTCTGTGGGCTGACAACATGCCATTTTTTCCTTGGTACCTGGGACTTGCGGAACCTTCTTTTCTGTACCAGCTGTCCTGCTTCTTATCCATAGTGTATTCCATTTCGTGTAGATACCACTTAGCTGTGACATGTCTCCCTAACAAATTTCCAACTTATTTTTTTCCTCACTTGTCTCTTTTATTTGAATATGGGCTAAAACTGAAGGTCTAGTCCCCTTACATTTTCTAAGCAACCAAAATGCTAAGTACCTGATAGGCCAAGATTCTTTTTCCTTTGCGACACTTAGCCTCAGCAGAAGTTTTCAAATTAAAATGTGTTTTTTTTCCCAATGAATTGCATCTATCTCTCTAGAAGGCCTTCAAGCTTTTGTTCTTTTTCTTTGGGCACATAAACATGAATAAAAACACAGTTTGTAAATGCTGGGTAGTCTGTGTGGCCTTACATTATTTTCATTAATGTGATTGTCTTTTGAGACTTATTTGACATATATGAATGTCTTCTTATAACCAAATGGATATGGTAATAAAGCATTTTAATAAATTCAATCAATACATATTTAAGTATGATTTTTTTAAAATTCCAGATCTTGCTGGTACTGCCAAGAAAATCAGTTTTAGCGGATTAAAGAATTTTAAAGCTGAACACTGTATTGATCAATCCTTTTACTTAGTATTCCCTTTGCATTTTATGTTTCCAAAGAGCTTATAGCCATCCATCAGGTTTTTTAATGTCAAGCTGGTGGACAAAATATATGGCCGAACTCCATTTTCCAAATTGGGACACTGAAGTCTAGGAAAGGTGAGTTTCGTCTCTAAGGGAATCACAACCAACTGAAGAAAATAGTTTAGTTTTTATTGTTTTATTTTTGTTTTGTTCTGTTTTGTTTAAGACTTGAAATAATTATATGATCTCCCTGGCCAATAGTGGCTACTTTATCATCTTTTCCCTTTTTCCCCAAAAATGAAAAAAAAAAAATCAACAAATATCTATTGAGTGTCTCCTGTAGTACCCGCCATGGGGATAAAAAAGAATGCTCTTCCCTCAAGGACTTTAGAACTTATTTTTAAAGAAAACACATACATTCATAATAAAATATATATCCTCCAAGGGAATTTGTATTAAATGACCTGCCCAGCACTATGGAAACTGAGAACAGAAGGGCACACTTCAGGCTAAAGTGACCGCAGAAGTTGTTCACTGAAACTGATTAAGTTCCTGAGAGAGGGGGCACCTTGCCAGAGCCGGAGATACCCATGAGCAAGGGCTGGCCACTCCCGAGTGAGCATGCTTTATTTAGAAGACAAGAAAGAGGGGCACCTGGATGACTCAGTTGGTTAAGAGTATGACTTTGGCTCAGGTCATGATCTCAAGGTTTGTGGGTTCGAGCCCTGCATCTGGCTCTGTGCTGACAGCTCAGAGCCTGGAGCCTGCTTCAGATTCTGTGTCTCCCTCTCTCTCTCTGCTCTTCCCCGACTTGTGCACTCCCTCTTTCCCTCTCTCTCAAAAATAAACATTAATTTTTTTTTTTTAAAGAAGATGAGGAAGAGTCCACCTAAGATGGGGGGAAAAAATTTAAGTAGAGGAAATTCTGCTTTTACTAGAACCTTGAAAATTAAGTATACAATAGATGGATCAGTTTTGAGAAAAGTGCAGTCCAGGCTTCTGAAAGGCTAAGACAAATTTTTGTCCTTGTCATCCCTTGCACAAGTTTATACAACGCTTTGAAGAGTAATTGAAAAGATAGACTGACTAAATTTCTCTTCTTAAGAAGCAGGAACATTTTTATTATTCCCACTTTGAGGAGGAAAGCACTGAGGCTCCTGATGTCAATTTGCCCAAGTGCACACAACTAGTAAACTCTGCAATCAGGTTTCAATAGCTGCCCAACTGCAAAAAAACTGGTCCAGACTGTAATCTTGGGCATTTTCCTGCATTTTCAACTCTACGAGTTAATTGTTTTGTTTTGTTTTGTTTTTAATTTATTTTGAAAAGAGAAAGAGAGAGCTCGTGGGAAGACAGAGAGAGAGAGGGGGAGAGAGAGAATCCCAGGCAGGCTCTGTACTAGCGGCGCAGACCACAACACGGGCTCGAACTCATGAATCGTGAGATCATGACCTAGGCCAAAACCAAGAGTCAGGAGTCGGAAGCTCAATAAACTAAGCCACCAAGGTGCCCCCCTCTTTCTTCTTCATTTTATCTACCTCTGCTCTTTACATGTACAATCTTTTATACTACTTCCAACAATGGTCACATGGCTAGGCCTTATTTCCAAAACCATGCAGCAGTGCTTGAGGGCTTTCTAAGTTAATGGAGGTGGGTAGTAAAGCAATCTGTATGAAATCCCCATTAGGTGCTTCAAAATAGTGGGGAGAGTCTTATATTTGCAGCTGAATTCTGACACTTCTTCCATGTGTTACGATTACAGCATATAGTGTGGTTAGTGCTTAGTCCCTGGGGTCTGACTGGTTGAAATCCTAGGTCTAGTCTCCCAGCTGTCTCTGTCAGGGTAAATTACTTAATCTGGCTCTACCTCAGTTTTCTCATCTCTGAAATGTCATTAAGATTAACAGTGAAATATTTATGGTATCATAGGTTTGTTTTGAGGCTGAAGTGAGTTAATGTACCCAAAGCATTAGGCACATGAATTTAAGGAATCTGAGCAGCTATCATCATCATTATTATTTGTTGTTGTTATATTTTGGCTCACAATAACCAAAATAATAATTTTAGTTTTCATACTTATAAAAGACTTTGACATGCACTAGTTCATGGGAACATTGTTTTCTCAAAGAGAATGATAGGGCAATAGTTTTTATCCTTATTTCATAAGATTTTTTGGAGGGGAGTAAATTATATATTAAAAATGTTTAAACGATCCAGCAAATTTCAAATAAGAAATAAAAATAATGCTGAATCCCACCATTTACAGGTGGACTTAGAACACTGCTCCATGCATCTGTTTCTTCACAATATGTGTAGATGTGTTAATGGGGTCATATTCAGTGTTCATTTAACAAGCATTAATTGGATACCAAACTTGGATTTGGGAATAGTGGTGGAGTTGGAGGGAAGTGGATGATTTGAAAGACATTTAGAGATAAAAGACTTCATGATGGATTAGATATGAGAGATGAGAAAGATTAGGGGACAGAGATAATCTATGGATTTTGTGTATACAATAGGACTGGTGGATGGGGCATTTATTTGAGAAGGAGCACTCAACTCTGTAGGTGATATTTTTTACTCCTTAGTATGCTATGATAATTAACCATGACTATCAATATACCCATATATTATCATTTTTAATGACTGCATAGAAGTTCATTGAAGGTAAAGATTTTATATGTAATTTAGTTAACAGTTCTTGTACTGATAGACATTTAGGTTGTTTCCAGTTTTTTCCACAATTTTCAATAAGGCTACAGCAAATATCTTTATAAAGATATTTGGCTACACTTACTCAACGGTCTTCTTAGGATAAATTCCAGGAAGGGGAAATTGCATGGCCAACTGGTATCACAATATACATTATGGTTTAAACACCCAAGTTATCCTCCATGAAAGCTACCCCAATGGAAGCTCACATCAACAGAACAAGAGATGGTCCATCTATCAATCTCCCCATGAATACCAAGGTATCAACAATCTTTAACATTTTTCCTTTAATATTCCCATTTAAAAATAGAAGAGGCGACAGAGATTCAGAGAGATAAACTAACATGTGATATCACACAGCTAGAGTAGTTGAAGCTAGAGAGAAAATTCAGTTTTCCCATTGGCCCAATGCTTGCTTTCCTTAATTTATAGCTTTTAAGCATCTCTCAAAAAGTCAAAAATTAAAACAAAAACAAAAGTCCACACTTCACTGGTAGCACATTTTTAGGTCTAAGCCCTACCCCCAAGGGTTAAGAAGAAATAACTCAGGTGTGCCACTTTCTTCAACAGAAGGTCAAATGGAATGATGTTTAAGGGAGAACTTTTAAAGTCCTCCCAATCAAAAATTACTCTTCTGGGTCTTTGCTCTAAAAACTCTATCAATAAATTTATATCTTAAGGTCATCGTCTCATGGTGGGTGAGTTTGAGCCCTGAGTCGGGCTCTGTGCTGACAGCTCAGAGCCTACAGCCTGCTTCAGATTCTGTGTCTCCCTCTCTCTGCCCATCCCCTACTTGCACTCTATCTCTCTCCCTCAAAAATGGATAATAAAACATTTAAAAAGTTTTTAAATAAAAAAGTTATATCTTATATATCTAAAACATTATACATTATACATTTAAAATTCTCCTTTTAAATGACAAATCATTCCTTGTTATAATGGCAAGCATGTTAGAATCATTGGCAATGTGGACTTAACAAACTGATCACCGTCAGAGCCTCAGAGAAATTAAGCAGAGCGTACGTGTTAGTTTTGAGGTAGAAAAAGTCAGCCATAGGAAGGCGATGTGAGGGAATACATCCCAGGGAAACTCCACTTACTCCATAATAGAGCACACAAGCTGGTAAGCACTATCAAATGCTTAATGCAATTTAGTCACTTCCTTGAATGAGATTCAAATTCTGCACAAAAGATCTGGAATAAATGTCGGGTACCCAGTGCCCCGATTCTATGAATTTCCTGATACCCGCTCCCCAATTCAAACCCTTTCCCACATACACACAAATACTTCTCATTGAGAAGAATAATGTACTTATGGCAACTTCTGCAAGAATCGCAGCATGCATGTTCTAAAGGAGACGGCCGTGGCTGGCGTCGGCTGGGCCCTTGGTCTCACGAGAATACAAGATTCCTTTCTTTGAGGACCAACCAATTTGGCCCACCCACTATGCTCTGGCCTAAATCCTTGCCAGAAAAAGAAGGGGCCTAAAAGTATAGAGGGAGAGAAGGAAATTACTGTTTACCTTTCTATATACACCACACATCTTGTTAGGCATAGAATTCTCTTACTAAATTCTCATGATAATTTCTCAATCTCCTATTCCCTCCCTCTTCTTTGTCACATATTTTTATGGTGTCTTTCTTTTCTCTTCCAGTGTTTCATTGAAATTAAAAGTTAATTCTATACATCTTAAAAGTTGACTTCAACTAATCGGTGGAAGAAACATCAAATGGCACTGTTTTCAGAAACAGTATAGTCAGATTAACAGTCACAAATTTTTCTTTTAAAAAAAATGTTTCCACCAAATCGGGAAGCTTAAACATGAATTTCACCAGTCCTTTGCTAGTGGTGTCAAACAAATGAGATTTAAGGAATGATTAATTTCCTGAGTAATTAAAAGTTTCAAAATGTTTGTGGAAATCTTCCTCAGAGAAAATCTTTCAAACATACATGTGTCTGCATTACTGATAGTAGATACAGCATATAAAATAGAAAATTGTTTAATTGATTAGTTTTTCTTAATATACTTTGGATTTATCACAGTGAAGATTATTTTTAATGCAGATGAGGAGGGTCCAGGAGACCAGACCAGATCCTGTGATAGGCTGTGAAACTTAGAATTACGATGAAGCCTCATTTGAGTAGTTTTGATAAAGGCTTTTCCTCAAGGGAGGTGAAGGTTTTTGTCAAAGTTAGTCAGTAGGGAATTATATTTCCTTTCTGAACTGGAGTATTGGACTTAGGGAACAAAAACCTGAGATTCAAGATTAATTGGAAGTGTGTTAATACGTATTTATGGGCAAAATCATTTTTATATGTTTATATGAATGCCTGATTTCGAAAAAAAAAAAAAGCAAACAAACCTATTTTCAGCACCAAAGACTGTTATTCATCCTATTAGAAGAAAGAAAGAAAGAAATTTGTTCCTCTTTGATTTTTTTATCCTTTTATGGAAAGTCTCTCCTTGTACCCTTTGGAGCCAGTCATTAGATATAACAAAGAGCAGGGTAGAAGGAAAGATTGAGGCTTTGACTGATTCTGGTTACGTCTAAACCCCTGAATTTTTCCACCTGGTTGGCTAAGCCAGTGTCTCCATGAAGAGGTTATAAAACCCCTGAAAGACAGGCGACTTGGCAGCCTTACTCTACAACTACTGACATGCCAACAAAGGACAAAAATGGAAGATGGAATAATGGAAATCAGCATGAACCAGGACAGTAATTTTCACTCAAACTTCAAATTCTGTTTCAAGAACTAACACATACACACATAATCATCAAAACCTCACAATAAACTTAGAAAGTAGAACTGAGGAAAGAAAATAGACAATGTGGGATACAGCGGTCATCTAAGAATCTGCTATAGTTATTATGTGATTTTCAGCTTTAATCATGAATCTATGTAAAGTGTAATGTTCTTATTTTACCAGGCCTGTTGATTAGCCAGCCGTTGCTGTATCAGATGTGGCACAGAATATTCTGAACAAAGTCTTGGCTCCCAAATGTGCGAACCCTAAGAAAAATGCCCCAGGTTCCAGGACCATTTGTATTCTAGGAATTCAAGTGCTTTCAAGAACATCCTACTAGAAATGTAATTACTACTATTTTAATAGGAAAAAAATGAGAAGAAGGGAGAAAATACAGGAATAGACCTATAGTAACTTGACTTGGTTTCCCAACATAAGACAAAATCTCATACTAGAACTAACCAATGTTAACCTAGCTGAAAATCAAATATCTTTTAAACCCTTACTGTAATTCAATTAAAAATATTCACTGCATATTTAGAAGGCACTATTTAGAACACACAAATATAGACAAACATGGATGCTCATGGAACGATAATGTGGCATGTGCCTACATACATTCATGTGTGTGTTTTGATGGGTATGGTCTGTTGATCCTGGAAAGCATAAAGCAACTGCAGTGTGTATGGAATGCTGTGGACTATAAATGTTAGGCAGTGACCAGGGTCAAGTAATCACTCTAACTGTTCCTCACATTTCATCACATTGTCCCTTTGTTGACCCACAAAAGTCCCTTGAGAAACATGATTGTCCAGTACTTGATGTAGAATCCAGTTCTTGCCATTGTAATTCATTTCAACTCAATGAGGTGCTGAGAGCCCGGTATGGGTTAGGCACAGTAGAAATACTGAGGACACAGTAAATCAGGCAAATATGGCCCCTGCCTCCATGGTGTTTATAATCTGAGGAAGAACGAGTATTTCTTGTATATTTCCATTATTCTAGCTGCTACTGCAAACTATGTAAGTACAGAATAATCCATAATAAACTGAGAGGTTTGGTTCTAATTGACTCTGATTTATTCATATAACATATGTTATATTATTAATATAAAACATCCTGTAACATTAGAACACAGGTAACTCTTTAGAAAATAAAGAAATATTTCCTCCTGAAAAGCCATAGCAGCTTGGACTCTAGACTTGAACCATCTGCTCTCTGATTTGCCTCATTAGAGGCAGCTGTAGGCAAATCACACTGTCTCCACTGTCCCAAATCTGGGAGAGGCTGCAACTTCGACCAGGTAGATTAGTTGACTCAGCTATTGACTAATATCTGAGAGTACACACATAATGTAGGATAGTAAGGTACCTCTGCCTAGGGTCTTAACGATGTGACAAAGAAAGTAACATGGCTTTGGTTTGTTTCACACATCCTGTACTGAACTCTTAAGATATATATAGAACTTTGTTTTAAGCCTAAGACAGATGTAAATATATGTTTGGAAACCTGATCCATATTCTAACACATGCCTGATATAATTCTGTATTGTGCATATGTGTTAGTTTTATTTTAAAAACTTTCCTTTCTTTCTTAGAGGCCAAATTCTCATATTATCTCATGGGTCTAATGAATAATTTATAAGTGCAAGCAAAAAACAAAACAAAAAAAACCAACCCAACCCACACAAAACAAAACAACACGGGATTTTTTTTTTTTTTTTTCCTCTGTGCTGCAATACTGTGTGTAGGGGGAAAATGCTAAGTGGATCTCAACAGCATTTAATCCTCTGGCTTCTTCCAATTTGCTAAGCAGATTTTCTCTAGACCAGTAGCTAGCATTTCTCAGCCAGGAAAGAGAAACCCTCTCTACCAAACATGTGTTTAGAAATCTGACGCTTATAGATTTTGGCCTATTTGTGGTCTCTGAAGGTCAGTGACACATAAGAGAAGGAATGATCATGCCCTAATACTGATTTTCAAAAGCCAAGTGCTTTTGAAGGATGATACAGCCTAGGAAGTCTAAGAATTAACACTGCAAAGCTATCAACCCTCACAACACAAGGATAGCCGATTCACTCTATAGCCTACACTTGGAAATAATGAACAAGCAGGATCATACATACACATTCAAGATCCCCTCCCCATGCTCAGGCAATGGTCGTTAGGACTTCAACATGCTATGATGATCTGGTCAAACAGACCTATGGGATACCCACCCCCTTTCAGTTCAAAGAATGCGTGAGGTCAGACAGCTTCTGAGGCATTAGGAGTGGGAAAGCTATACGTTTCTTTACGTTTAACTTTGTTTTCATGCAGTGCAAACAGCCACCTAATAGCTGGTTTGATCCTCTGCCCAGGGAAGTGATGGAAGAGGACAACCACGTTGAGGGATGACAACAGAGTCCTGAGACCTCATGCAGAGCCAAAGATTACTAGCAAAACTCCAGCAGTGGGAAATTCCTTCAGCCGATTTTTTTCAACATTGAGAAAATTAGGCATGGAAACTGAGCAGCCATCCTTTACGTTCAAATTGGAAAAGCAAGGAGTTCTCTTAGCTGGCGTTACAAAAGTGGCTTGTTGTTCGTTATGAAGCACTTCTCGAGCTGGGCAAGATTTTGGCCCGAGTCTCCAGGGAACAAATGAAAGGTTTATACTGATCTTTAGCCAAAAGACACAGTTGTCAAATTTTCAAATGGTATGCAGGGACTAGTGGAAAAGTTATGAATAGTTTGGAAATGTGGATATATATTCATATACACATTGTATATATGTTAAATTTGAGCAACTATCTCAAATTATATCACATAGACTGGACAAATGACACCATCAAAAGGGGCCATTACAAAAAGTTTCCCTGGCCACAATAAAAGAAAGCCTTAAGACTCTTGAAGGTTGTAGTAGTTCTTAATGAAAAATATTAACTTATTGTTAACATTTCTATAGTTGATAGTAAATGTACCAAGGAGTTAGAGAAAAATACATATTGAGTCGGAATTCCTCTATTATATACAATGTCTACTTTATCTCCACTTGGTAGCTTGTTGCTGTCCTGGTATCACATTCCTTGACCATGTTCTAGAATGGCCCAGTGACCTTTCTTGAGTCCCTATTTTACTTATTTACCAATCAATCCACCACTATGTATGTGAAGCTCCTTAAGGATTACATGAGAAGCAAAATAAAGGTTTCCCGTTCTGAAAGAGTTTAAGATAGTAATTAGATGTGCTCAGGGAGTACCAAGGGCCAGAATAAAATAACTGATAGAGAAAGAGAAAGCAACAGAAGACACATAAACTCAAAGGTTTGTAAATGTGGAAAGAAACAGAAGTTCAAACCAACTTTAGAAAAAAGGAGATGTCGGGCTGACCAGAAGAAGTCAATGAAAATGTAGGCAATGGGGCTCCAGGAGTGCCTTGGAGTTCTCAATTATCTAGAAGGAAGGAGGGAGACCATCTCAGGGTTTCAGAATATGAGCAATGAAGAGAAACTGGGGACAAGGGGAAGGATATCTGCCTATCAGAAAGAGAGGATTTATACTATAGAGCAGGAAAAATGAAGTTAGGCAGGAAGGATTCAGATGATCAAAGGATGATCAATAATCAATGATCATAGGCTCACTGGATGTTGGTTGAGCCTTCATGTGAAGGAAAACATGATAGAAATACCACTGCCTGGGGACAGTATCACAGACATTAAATGAACATCTCAGTACGGATGACAGAAATCCATCTACATGAAGGATTACCCTTATCTTCACAGCTGTTGATACAAATTCCAGAATTGTAGTGTTTAAGTAATTCCATTCTGATGCCAGGGAGTATTTCGTGGCAGAAACAGCCATCAGCCCTGGGTCCCTGAGGCACTTCTCAGCTGAGTCAGTGTGCCATGTGGATAGAGACACGTTACTATTCTACTGCATCAGTGGCCATGAAACTTATAGCTACTGCATCCTAGATCCCGTGACGCATCCTGACTACCAATAAATGCAGACGCCTCAGACAGGACACATCAGGAACCTCTCTTAGAAGATGCTTATTACACCCAAAATAAGCTAAAGGAGTCTTGTTGCCAAGACTTTATCATGCATTATCCACATGGCATAATTATGCATTCTCATCTTGTTATTTGCAACTCTTCCCTTTTTAAAACTAAATGTACACATTTGTATACTTCAAAAAAAAACGCCATCCACATTAACATGCCTACATAACTGGCCTCTACATGTTATAAAAAGCATACCTCATGTATTTCTATAATATGGATACTTAATAATATTTCTCTTCAACATTTTTTACTTTGTCAGAAACCAAAGGCTCATAATATCTCATGTTATTTCATGATAATTTATGATGTGTTGAAGTAAAACATGGGTTCTTTTCCATCTTTGCTTCATGACGGTGCAAAGAGAAGAAATGACTACGTGGCTATCTCTCCCAATTCCATTCTCTGTCACCTACCAGGTCATTCAGATTTCTGCCCCAGGCTCTTTCTGTCTGACAGCTAAAACTCTGGAGAGTGGGAGGGAGAGGGAAGGAGTCATTAATACTTTCTTCAGAAACATTTACACTCACTTGGCCTTGAAAGGGGAGTACAATTGCATCAGGTGGGAAATGGGCATAGCAGAAAAAAAATTTATACCAAGATATGGAATTATGAGAGAGGATTATGTTCCAGAAAACTCAACCTTTGGGTGCACCCAGAGACTGAATGAGTAAAGAATGAGGAAAGATGTGCTAGAAATGGCTGCTTGAGATCAAAATATTAAGTATTCTTTTATGCCATGCTAAAGGCAAAATGTTTAGTTTAGTTTTGCTCTTTTGGAAAAAAAAAATGCCTGGCTGAAGTTTAAGGAAGGAAATAAGATAAAGAAAAATGAGTTCAACCATGTTACATTAAAAAATTGTTGTGAGTCTCCCACCAGGCATATGCTTGGAGCTTGCTTGTGCTCCGAGCCAACAGAATCACACGTACCAGCAGGCCATGGTTACTGATTCAGGTCTCAAGATGGGTGAAAGCTGTGTTGTGATTGACATGAAATCCTAAAACTTGCATTTTATGAGGAAAACGCTTTGCTTGTATTCCCCTGCCTTAGGGACCCCACGCTGAGCTTTAGATGTTTGTCTTTTTTGGGTGTTGGGCTTAAATGAGGACCCCTGTAGAGAGTGCAGACACATTCTGTCCTCAGAGCAACAATTATATATTCTATTTATTCCATTGGTACATTGCCCCTGAAGCTTAAATCTACCAACTATTGTCATAACTGATGCTGGTGGCTGCTGTCGGGCTCTGCCAAGTCAGGCGTGGTTGCCAAATATGAAGAAGAGACAAGCAAGGGGTGGGAACAAAGAGGGCTTAAAGGAGGTTTCTGCCCCTCCTCTCTCTTCAAAAAGGACACTGGACATTCTTCCACAATTTTAAAAGCCTCTACTGTCTACTTTAGATCCTGCAACACCAAAAGAGTCTCAGGAAAAACAGAACACATTTTAGGCATTCAACACACCTAAGAAAACTTCAATATTAATATAAAGCTGCTTCTGGCAAAAGAACTACATACAACATAACACTTAGGGATGAGTGAGGGAATTAAGACTAGAATTGAATGAATACTTACTGGCCTACAGCAGCATAGAGTCTTCCAGAAAGCGTGGAAAGCGATTTTATGGCATGCAAATGAAGACAGCCAACCAGAATTTGGGAGATGAGGATGTCTGTGCACCTTAGGGCACCATGGTAAGGGGAAGTGTAGGAGAGGAAGTAAAACCTAGAACCAGACACTGGATTTGTAGATGGGCCTCCCTCTACAGTCTGAAACAGACTGCCAATACTTGCAATCCCTCAGTCCATTGTATATGCATACAAGTGTGCATACAGGCAGAGTCAATATCATTTACACTAAATTGCTTTACAGACGAATATCTTCTTAACTGGTCTATGGGGATAATATCCTTGCATTACGAAGAGGGAAACTAGCAACCAAGTGGGAAAGGAACGTCTCTCAATTCAATTAAAACTTTATGCTAGGAACCATGTAGAAAACATGTTTATTGATTTTTCAACCTAATAAATCAGAGATATATTACATGCCTCTGTTATATGTAATTACCTCCTTTATGCTCTGAACATGTATGATGTTCCATTAATTATTATTATTAATTAAGTGTAGTTCATGGTCCGTGGTTTAGTCAAGTACTACTAATACGGGGGTATCACAAAAGCCCAATTCTTTAATATAAATTATGTTCCTAAGCATAAGAATATAAAAAACTGATTGTGACAAATGGTCGAGTAAAGTATTTACCACTTTAGTACCTCTTTTGAAATACCTAAATATTCTGGCATATTCATCAGCACTTTACATGGTAACGTTAAAATGTGGGGTTCCCGGGTCTGCACATTCCAGTAGTGAGGGACTTTAAATATTCAAAAGGAGCTATGTGATCATGCAGTAAACCACACATATAAAATCCCTAACACATAAACTCATCTATGTGCATCTATATCAGTGTCATGAATGTTGCTGGGGAAAAAAATGCCACCATAACTGCCATAAAAAGGCCAGGTGACATGTATACACACAAGTGGGTGGCATTACGGAAGAGAAACTATGCGCTTAGGGAACCTGAATACTTTATAATGGGCACACAGCCTGTTGGACCTTTGCCCCAAAGGGAGACATTCTCTTTATTGCAACAAACACCAAACAGACCTGTCCCTTGCTCTGGAGAAGGACACTTCTCAATCTTGCAGGGCTGTTCACTATACAGCCTTGACCAAAAAAAGTTTTGAAACAAGGGAGTCAGTGACTCTGACTGGAAGATGAGCAAAAACGAAAAAGCCCCATGGAGAACTGTCTCCCCAAACCATCGTTCTCTGTTGCACTTGACTTCTCAACTCTACTAAACTACTATTTCAACCTCTTTCTCCTCAAACATCCTAACGAGTGTCACACGGCATACCCTATGCTCCGTGGTTTTCTTCAAGTTTGCTTTTGCTCCTTTCCAGTTTCTTTTGCTGGCTTCTCTTTCTCAGCTCATCTATAAATGTTAGAAAGAGCTCTAGGGATCCCTTCTCCTTCCCATCTCCTATAAACTGAATTGAGCCCCCTCAAAATGTATATGTTCCAATGGAAACCAACTTGACAATAAACTATTTGAAAAAAAAAATGTATATGTTCCAGCCCTAATCCACATGTGGCAGGATTTGGAGATGGGGACTTTGAGAAGTAATTAAGTTTACATGATAATGAGGGTCCTCATAATGGGATGGATGTCTTTATAAGACAAGACACAAAAGGGGCACCTGGGTAGCTCAGTCAGTTAAGCATCCAACTTAATCTCAGGTCACGATCTCGTAGTCTGTGAGTTCAAGCCCTGCATCAGGCTTTGTGTTGACAGCTCAGAGCCTGGAGCCTGCTTCAGATTCTGTGTCTCCCTCTCTCTCTGACTCTCCCCTGCTCACTCTATCTCTCTCTCTCTCTCAAAAATAAATAAACATTAAATGAACCTCATTTTGTCTTTTGTTCTGTTTTATTTTGTTTTGAAGAGAGAGGGCATGCATATGAGCTGGGAAGAGGGGCACAGGGAGAGAGAGACAGAGACAGAGAGAGACAGAGAGATGGAGAGAGACAGAGAGAGAGAATCTCAAGCAGGCTCCCTGCTAAGCACGGAGCCTGATGTGGGGCTCAATCCCATGATCCTTGGGATCATGACCTGAAATGAAATCAAGAGTCAGACACTCAACCGACTGAGCCACCCAGGGGTCCTCTCCAATCTCATTTTGTACCAGCTTTCTTCTCACCCTTTATGGGCCAACCTTTGGTCTGTTCAAGCAACAGGAAGAAAGTCATGCCATCCTCAGGGTCATCATGTTCGATGTTTGCCATCCCTGAAACTCTATCCCCAACTCCTGATGCGTAGTTCTTTCTTGTCATTCAGATCTCACTTTAAATTCATTTCATTCTTGAACACCCAATCTAATATTGTCATCTAATTATTCACAGGTCACATCATCCTCTTTTAATTGTCTATATAATATTTCTTTTATATATGAGTTTAATCTCATGAATGTAAGCTCCTTGGTAATGAGAGCCTCTTGTAGATGTCTTGCTCACTCTGGTGTCTCCACTACTTAAACAGTACTTGGAACAGTAAGTATTTCTTAAATAAATGGATAGATGGATAGATGTATAGGGGAATAAATAAATAACATGTGTAGGAATTGGCAGGGGTGGGTGTTCCTTGGAGAACACAGGTAATTAAAGCAATAAGATCCTCTCATTATCTTTTGGCACAGTTTGACTGGTCCACATACCTAGAAGGTTTTCAGACATCTGGAGGCCTTTATTTTGAAATTGAATAATTCTCTCACCCTCCTTCCCTCCCTCTCTCTCTCTCTCAAAAAAAAAAAAATATATATATA
Source organism: Proteles cristata cristata (assembly GCA_017311185.1). Lineage (NCBI taxonomy): Eukaryota > Metazoa > Chordata > Mammalia > Carnivora > Hyaenidae > Proteles > Proteles cristata. The sequence continues at coordinate 437,985 of JAESUZ010005461.1, forward strand.
TATATACACACACACACATACATACATACACACCAGTTTCAGGTAAACACGATTTCTAAGCAACCTACCTAATAAATGATTATACTGAAAATTGAAAAATGTTATAGAAATAATGCAGAGACTTGGCTTTGCTATCTTATCTCTTAAATTAATTAATTCATGTATTTACTTGAAAAAAAATTTTTTAATGTTTATTTATTTTTGAAAGAGAGAGACAAAGACAGAGCATGAGCAGAGGAGGGGCAGAAAGAGAGGGAGACAGAAGCTGAAGCAGGCTCCAGGCTCTGAGCTGTCAGCACAGAGACTGATGTGGAGCTCGAACTCATGAACCACAAGATCATGACCTCAGTCAAAGTCTGAGTCCCAACTGACTGAGCCACCCAGGCACTCCCGATGTATTTACTTTTAAACTTGTTTTGAGAGTCTCCTATGTGTAGTCACTATGTAGAATCTGAGATTTTGACAGTGATCAGGACAGAAAATGGACTCCTCTCTTCCTAGAACTGATAAGTAACAAGATACATAATGCAGACCCAACCATCTCTAGCTGGACACAGCTCCTTGGCAGAGTATGAGACTATTTTATCTTGTTTTCTAATTTTTACACTGACAAAGCTAACTCATTAGCTAACATACAAATATATATGTATATCCCTACACAGATATATATACAGATGTATATGTCCCTCTTTATACATACATACATATATATAATTCCTTGAGTAATTGTGTTTTGGACTCATAAAAAAATTAAAAATTTTTAACCCAATTTTGAATGGTCTATGAACAGATCTAAGAAATTGCCACTAATTAATTTGAAAATTTTTAGCCTGCCATTATATTGCCTTGAGAAAAACTTAATAGGTTTTCTAACCTCAATTTCTGCCTCAATTTCTTAATCAGGAAAACATATTAACAAAATAAACATCTCATTTTCAAACCAACAGGAGATGACATAATAAATGTAAAATAATGGGTCTTTTCACAAATCTAGTTTTATACAAAGCAATAGTGATGAGGTGAGTAATAGAATAAAAATATCTCCTAAATTACATCATGAAAATTTATTATCTCTTTAGGAAAGAAGGAAAATATTTCTTGGAAGAAACAACACTGGGGTATTAAAACGAATAACTACTTGAATTGTATATTCTCAAGAAATAAATGAATATTGGTACAGCCACATGGGTCCCCACCACTGCTTTCTGCCTTATGACACCTTATATGGCCCTAATGAAATGTAGTGGGAAAAGATAACCCTGGAGTTGGTCATGGTAGGAGTATCTACACCTCAGAATTTGGCAAACTCTAGAAATCAAGAATTTCCCTCTATCCAATCTTTCTTTCCCCCTACCTCCCACTGAAGAGCTGCGTGTTACACCAGGACACCACTGCTTCTAATCCATAGATGCATGTACAAATCCTTTCCCCCTCCATTATAAAAACAAGTGCTCACATCACTGGGAGACCTTGGGTAATGACATTGGAATGAAGGTTCAGACAGCTTTGAATAATCCGAAAGATGTTCTGAGATGGAATCATATACCATTAATGAGACTTCCTAGCTTATAGGATAGTTTCTTCATAGAGAAGGAAGGAAAGAAGGAAGGAATTGATGGAGGGAGGGAGGAAAGGAAGGCAGGGAAGAAAAATGGGAGGAAAGGAAGGAGGAAGAGAGGAAAATGCACTTCTTTCTTAAAAGTGCCTATTTATTTCTCACTTATATACCCTAGAATCTGACAGTATTATAAGCCTGTAAAACTCCCTTAGCTATAACGATGGTTGATTAAACTGCATTCCTGTTAATTAAAATAAAAGATAGTTTTAAGTGAAAATAGGAAACAAATTTTCTATTTGAAAGAGCACTGGTGCATAGATTTGAATATTACAGTCTATAAAGACAGCCCATTGTGCTAATAGCAAAGCAGTAAATGTTACATTATCTCTGCTGTGTCCTTTCATCCATTCACATACAAACACAGTAATTTATCACAAAGACGCACTTGGCACATCCCTTAGCCAGAGAATGGGGACAAGGCTTAGTGGATACCAAAAAAAAAAAAAAAAAAAAAAAAGCAAATAAAATATTTACTACTATTTTAAAATTACAGTGCCTCTTAAAATTATGCGGCCAGAGTAGATCTGTCACTTTGTGCTTCCTGTCTCTTGCCAGGGCCAGAGAACATTCTAGTCTCTGCTGTGTTTCATTTGCATTTACATAAAGGTATAACTCCCACATGTCAATCTCACACCTTTTTAGTAATTAGCATGGAATATGGAAAAGAACTTAGGCAGCCGGTGTTAAAATTCTATTTCAATAGTTGTATGACATTGGAAAGTCAGGCACTTAAACTGAAATTTTTTCTTGCCTTGCAGTTGGGAATCTTAACGTCTACTTCACAAGGTTATCTTGGAAACAGCACAAGTGAAATAGGCAAGATATGGTATATAATATATAAGTCCTCCACAATAGTCTTTTGCTTTTCTCTTTTCTTAATTTTATTTCTTCTCAACAATGGGGGAACAATCCCTGACCTGTTAGGACCAGAAAATAATGGCTTCAGGCCAGTTAGCAAAAACATCCAGATAATTATCCCAAGAAGGGATTTTAATTTGAATCTTATTTATTATTCAATGTGGACTTGATTATTCTTTAAAAAAAAAAAAAAAAAACGGTGCCTTTTTAATTTCCCTTTCAGTGGACTTTAGTAGCTACTTGGGTTTCTTTGTTTCCAGCCTGGGAAAAAAAGAAATCTGGAAGCTCTTTTAATAAAACGGCTGCAGAAAAAAGTTTAGAATTTACAGTTCCTGATTAGGGACAACCTCAGTAATAATGCAAAAGGGAGGAAATAATTGTCATTGTATAGTATTCCTATCATACAGGATGCTTATTATGTGCTTTATCAACATTTAAATTCAATCCTCCAATAGCTATGGGAATAAGACAACAATAGTAAGAGCAACAGAGGCATTAAAATAAATGACAAACACCATTTATTTACTTGCATGCTTTTCTCTTGGTGATTTTCAATGTTTTTCACTTATTAGTGTACCTAGTCTTAGAACAAATGAAACCATAATTAGCCACAGGTTTGTACACACATCAACATGGAAACTGATGCAATCACAGAGACAGGTTTGGTAAAACAGGTTTTCATCACCCTTGGGTAGTCCATGGGGATTAGACTTTATGGATACTTAACATGGAGATAAAAATGCAACTTGCTTCCCTGCAGTATCTTACAGTCTAGTGCATAGAAAGTAGAAGAATAGGTACTTTCACATGAACAGAACAGGTATAGGCAATAATGCAGTCTACATCTATGTAGCCCCAATTTCCAGCTGTTCCACTAAAGACTTAAATTTATTTCTCTCTTACAAACTGTTCTAGAAATAAGAACATCGGGTTGCCTGGGTGGCTCAGTCGACTAAGCCACCGGCTTCGGCTGAGGTCATGATCTCATGGTTCTTGAGTTCAAGCCTTGCATCGGGCTCTGTGCTGAGAGCTCAGAGCCTGGAGCCTGCTTCAGATTCTGCATCTCCCTCTCTTTCTCTGCCCCTCCCCTGCTCATTCACTCTGTCTCTCTCTCTCTCAAAATAATAAATGAAACACTAAAAAATATTTAAAAAAGAAATAAGAACATTAATGGCTTTTTATAAGCATGTTTGATTTTTTTTTAAATTAATATTTTATAATGGGGAACCATGGCAAGTAAATAAACCTGTAGTTCGCAGTAGTTTTATCAAGGCAGAAAGTTTTGATAACAACTATATCTGGAGATTTAAAGTACGGTTAGTACCTTGTATAACATTCAGTTCATTAATTCGCTAACTGATCTTCCTTTTTGTTATATCTGGTTTTAGCAACTCTGCCTTTTGCCATATGGTGGTGTGCTTGCACACACATACACACCCAAGAATATCAGAATTAAGGTCTCCAATTTAGACATTTAACTTAGGATCACAATCCATTCCTAAAACTGAAAGAATATTCAACCACGCATATTTAGGGAAAGGTGGGAAAGCATAAGGCTGGTATTTGGCTAAATTCATCTGAAACTCTAAGAAAACCTAAAGGGATGGGATTTGAAAAAGTGCCTTGATCAGTTAAGTTACTCATCTATAATCCTCTTTGCCTGAAATAGGCATTCACATTCTCTAAAATGTCTATTTCAACAGAGCTAGTCTACATTATAGATTCTTACTCATAACCATGTGAAAGATTATTCACTCTTCGCTTTCTGGAGGGATTGCTAAAGCAGTTCTAAGCTTGAAACAAACTTGAAACAAGCTGCCTGGGGGGCAGCTAGAGCTAAATGCTGACTGACCCCAATATCGCCACTAATCAAAATGAACATTAGCAAAGAGGAGCAATTTACTAAGTAGTTACCCACACACACAACTTTCAAAGTTTTTAATTAAAACAAAAAGAAATCTCTATTTCACTTTCTTTTACTCAATGTGACTCAGGAAAAATGTACTTTATCTGAGCTTTTTGTTACATATCTTTCTTGATTTTTGCAGGGCTGAATACTAGAAACTAGGGCATAATTTAGAGGATCGTATGCTTTTCTTCATCTAACTTTGCTTTTCATAATCTGAGGCTTTGGGAAAATACCTAATATATACATGAATCATCTTCAAGGAAAAAAGTAAAGAATAAATTATAGGACTAAAGAATGATAGGTGACAAAGATGAGAACTTTAAGCCACTGAAATCCACTTAACTTAGAAATCTGAATACATGATGACATTAAACTGCTTGTCTTTTAACTAAAACACAAACTACTACTAACTTCAGAGTTGTTAAGTTTTTAAATGATAGAAGCATAGAATTTATATGGTGATGGATTGTCGTAATTTTGTATTCTGAAAGTTGGCCAAGAAATAATTTCTTGTCATCCAAAAACTACATCTGGAAAAGGCAGATGTCTTTAAAGTGCTTTACACAAATCACATAGTATTTTTTATTTGGGATAATTAGATGTTGGGGTTTGGGCACAATGTGAAAAAAATTAAGGCCTATGTGTATATATACACACAATCATACGTATTTTATATAAGTACAATGATTAGTTCTATACAAGTTTTTATCATAATCAGAGGAAGGCTTTTCTGTCCACAACTTACATTAATTGATTTTGCATTTGGTTAGGGGTTGAATTGTGTCCCCTCAAAATATGCATGGAAGTCCTAACTTGTAGCAATTGTAAATGTGACTTTATTTGTAAATAGGATCTTTGGAGAAGTAATCAAGCTTAAATGAGGTGAGCTCTAATTCAATGTCACTGGTGTGCTCATAGGAAAAGGGAAATGCCATGTGACAACAGAGGCAGAGATTGGAGTGATGCAGCTAGCAGCCAAGGAACACCAAGAATTGATTCTGGCCACTACTGGAAGCTAGAGAGAGGCAAGGAAGGATTCTACCCAGAGTCTCAGAGGGAATGTGGCCCTGTTGACACCTTAATTTCAAACTTCTAGCTTCCAGAACTGTGAGAAAATAAATTTCTGTTATTTTAAGGCATCCAGTATGTGGTACTCTATTATGACAGTCGTAGGAAACTAATATACCATCCAATTGGTCATTCAAAAATATTTACTGAGTACTGTTTAGGAGCTTGAAGTTATGCTAGCTGCAGAATTTTACGATATTGAGTCCCATAGGTGATGCCTTTGTGGAGGAAACACAATCAGACACAACATTTGGGGATAGACAGTATACAGTATTGCAGGAGTACAATCCAGAGGCTTCTAATAGAGGACCAGGGAAGACTTCAGTGACTCTCTGTGAAATCTGGATGATGAGGGGGAGTTAGCTGAGAAAAGAACAGGGGAGAAGCTGGTTCTAGACCAACACAACCACATGGTTAAGGTCTGAAGGAGCAAGAGAGAAGTCTTTGATGTTCAGTGCATTGTTAGGGTATCAAGATACCACTGGCCAGAGGTGAAGAGCACCTACTGTGAAGGGCTTTGCAAGCCACTTAAGGAGTTGTGACTTTCATTCTATGGGAGGGAGAAGATATCATGGATTTCAATCAAAATGCTATGATCACACACACATTGAGAAAGACCATTCTGGTTGTGCTGTGGAAAATGGCATACAAAATGAGAAAGATGATACAGGCAGCCTGCATACTGGGAATATTTATAAGATTCAAAGAGCATTGTGATTCAGATTTCCCCATTGTTTCAGCTCCCAGAGCACTTTCACATCTAATTTTAGGCTCTACCAAACTCCCGAGATAACTAGAAGAGGGATCATTCCCAACTCTACTTGGTCAAGAACTCTGGTAGAGCAAAGTCAAGCAATTTGTCCAGAATCACGGAGCTGGCTGACAATGATCCTGGGTTAGCAAATATGTCCCCTTGGGTCCATGTATGTGCTTTGTTACATAGGAATGCACAGTGCCTACTAATTATAATCGTACTGTCATTGCAGGGAAGGCATCATTGCCTAAAGCCTGGATGATGCACTGGAAAGATCTCTGAATCCTAAACAGCTGGAACAGAGTGCCTGGCTGGACTCCCCTCTCCTCCCTCAAGCACATACGTGCACAGCTCCACCAAGTGGAGGTAAAGGTGTCATGTTAGCTCCTGGGCTCAGGGAGGTAGGCAACTAAATGGTACAGGTCAGGGGCTGGGGAAAAATAATTTTATCATGTCATTACCTCTGACTGTAAAATATATGTACTTTATTAGATGAGCCATCAAAAATTGTTGGGGAAGGAGAAGGGAAAGGGAGAGTGAATGTTCTTAATAACATGTCTTGCCATCCCACTGACAGTATCTTTAGCTATAGATGCAGCCATTAAGCAGGAAGGAAAAAAAGGAAAAAGAAAAGCATATGTGTCCTCACTTTCATCCTAATCAGTTTCTTTTTTATGTTCATGTGTTTGTGTGCTCATGGGAAGATCTAAAGCTATAGAAGCCTTCATTTTCTGCAAAGGTTCTTGGACCCCAAGATATCATGCTTATAAAATTTTAAACACACACATATATGCACATGCACACACACACATGCGCGTGCACACATGCACACATGGGCATACATATACATTCCATCCAAAAGAGAGGAGCTCAAATGGATTAAAGACTGCAGTGGGGGAAGTAAAAGGGGAGAAGTAAAGCCTTTTCTTCTCTTGGTTTTAGCAAACTTGCTGTGGGTATTTTCTTTCCTCCTGAAGTTCACAATGTGGTGACAAAGGTCGGTACTCATCTTTTTCTTGTAAAGTCTAGTGGTCTTAATGCTGTGGCCACATTAAAGGAAGATAGGGAGGGCTCAGATTAGGCTACCATTGCCCTGAAACTTTTGTTTCCATGCTTCTTGTAGCTGAAGAGATAAAATCCAGAAGACCAAATTCAGTGTGTTGATCTAGGAAGAGTAGTCTAAAGAAACAAGCTACTCAGTTGTCCTACATTCTAGGCTTTCAACTAAGGAAGCAAAGGAGTATTAAATAGACCTTGTATCATCTTGCCTCACTCCCTGGGATAGGAATCTACGTATTGTGTGAGATCAAAGTCAATCAGTCACGGATTATTCATTTATCTGAAATGTCCCCTCTGCACATGTCTTCTCGGTGACCTAACAGAAGATGTCTGGTGAGGATTTAGAGATGTGGGATGCAGCCCATCCCCTCCTTAGAGATTTTCTCCCCACATCAGTTGCAAAGCTCTTTTACAGCTGCCTGTTAATTGAAGAGAAACAGTGGAAGCCAGCAACACACTGTTAAGACACTGGGATGTTGGAAATATACTGATTTGTATTTGGCAGAGAGAAACCTGAAGAGGTAAACATCTTGCTGAAAACAACAATCAGCGTGATGGAAAAGCAGTTCTTTCTCCAAGTTTTGGCGTTAGGAATCAGTGCCACCACAGGCTGGGTCATTGTTTGCACGAATGATGGACGTTAGATGGGTTTAAGTCACCACTTGGATAAAGACAGCCTGGGCAAATCTTGCCTATAGAGGACATGCTGGCTAATTAGGGCGGCCCTGAGAATAGCCTTGTGTGGAAGGCACCGTCATTTGGAAAAGAAGTAAGCTCTAAACCCCAACAGCTGTGATGATAAATAATCCTTCCATACTCTTTGGGAGGTGAGGAGACATTAACCTTGTATCTTGGCCAAATTTCATCTTATTATATTCTTCTTCCTTAAAATTGCCCTTGCTACCCCTAGCAAGAACAATTGGATATCATAGTGTTTGCTTTCCAGCCCCTAAAGTCAAAGCACTGTTGTTGCCTAAGAGCATTTTAAGGTGGATTAAGTGGTTACAGACTATCACATCATCTTAACAGGGATGGGGGAAGGTACTAATTTATTAAAAGACTAACTTTTGCAAGGTCCAGAGAGAATGTATTAAACCCACACAATCCCTGGAGTTAGTTTCCTGGCATTTTCTTCATTCGTTCAACAGTTACAAAGTACCTACTAGCTCTATTTCTGGGATAATACAAAGGTGAACAAGGCATGGCCCATCCAGCAGAGACAGGCATGGCGCCATAGGGACAGGCATGCAAAGAAATAAGGAGGGCCGTGTAGAGGTATGTCCAGGGCACAGGAGAAACATAGAAAAAAGAGGATTGAATCTTCACAACAAAATGGAAGACTCAACATGCTGAATGAACAGAAACTTAATGAAAAAATAACAAGATATTTACAGGGGCCAATAATCTTATTATGACAAGATCTTTCGAGAAAACTTAGAAACTACGTCATAATGCAATTATATGCCAGAGGGCTGATATGACTGATGAATATGAGAGAGACAGATCAATAGTACTAAAAAGGAGTTTCCTTTCATCCAAGGACTTGCTTGGGAGAACAGTAAAATGAGCACAGACAGAAAGATGGTGAGATGGCGGGGGAGGGGGGGTGAGGTAGTGGATAGGAAAAACGTTCCATCAAGGGAACAGCTAAATGGGAAGCAACAAAGAAGTAAATAAAGTAGGCTGAAATGTGGAAGATAGACTGAGTCATATTATGTTGGTTGTTTACATCAGACTGAGTGAGTGTGGACCTGATTTGTCACAGCAGATTTTTATAGCTTTTTGTTAAGTAGGAGAGTGATGTTCACTCTAGATAGAGATTGGATTGGATAATATTTGTGATGTATGTATAATCTGTCAGCAAAATGCAGAAATGATTCCTAAAGACTGAGATCCAAGGCAGCAACACCTCATGGAAGGGATAACTCAGCAATCCAAGCACATAAAGATAAGATCCAGGAACACATGATAATAAAGGGGGTGCAGAAATCAAACATAGCTTTGGTGGTACCTTTGCCAAGTGATGAAGACTGTAAATTTCTCTGAATGCCATTTTCTCATCCGTACAATGGAGATAATAATAGAGATTATCACATACATTGTGAAGAGAATTCAATGAGGCAATGCAGGCAAAGCACTTTGTTAGTTCTGGTACACTTTGAGCATCTAAGAAATATTAACTACTTTTGTTGTGATCATTAGCATTGCCTTTGAAACACAGAAGGGTTTAGAGAAGTTACTAAGATGGAAGGTTAAGTGGGATACAGTGACTGATTGAAAAAAGAGGGACATATTTACTTGATAGATACAGTGGGTGACCTGGACAGCAGAACTAGGTTGAGAGCACAAGAGGATATCCGTGGAGGCCACGACAAACGCAGACCTCAACCTAGCATCAGGCTTCGAGAATCTTCTATGAGAGCAGCAAGTAAATGGAGTACTCATCAAGAAGCACCAGTTAGTTGCACGGAAAGACTGAAACACTATTTTTGGCTCTGGGGATTTGATTTGTCATTGTTCAAACTTGGTGCATGGCTGAAGAATGCTTTGAAAGGAATAAAAGTAATGAAGGAATGAAATGCAAAGCTTTGAACTTAAAGTATTACCAGGTTCTCTAGCTTATACTAAATTAGGTTGCCACATGTCATTTATGCAAAATTTCATTATATTCAGTCTTGCATTTTGGAGGGTTTCGAGAATAAAGGGAAAAGAGAGAAAACAAATTTAAATGTCCCAACTTCTGTTCATAAATAATTTCATTTCTTAACAGTTTAAGGATGTTTCATAGGTGATAGTATTGAGAACCAAAAGAATAAATTTCCACTATTTTATTTTGCAAGTCATTTGTCAAACTTCCCCCTTGAGTTCAGCTCTGGGAAGGTAGTAATTCATTTGTCCCTTTAACAACACAGCTTTGAATAACTATAAAAACCCAGAATTAATGTTGGTGATTTTTTTAAGCAAATAGCCAAAAGACCAGGGAGATAAAACTTTGCCTGAGAACATTTTTCTCAAAGAAATTTTGACTTATTTGATAAATTGCAATTTAGGGAATTAGAGACTAAAATGGAATACACAATGCATAAAACTTCAATGTGTGAATGTTTGTGAGAACTGTACTAAAAGACATAGTGAAGTAGTGAAAAGTTTGTATCTGCACAAGAATCACTGTGAATCTGACAGTGACAAATGTAAGAAACTGATATGTTCTCTTGATGGCTCAGGTACCATCAAGAGCATGAGTGCCCCTGGCATGACTTTCCAAAGTGGTAAACAACTCAGGAAAGTTCTTAACCAAATCAAAAGACAATCTTATCTCAATACATAGGGCAGTTTTACACACACTTAAAAAATTCAGACTGCATTAAAACCATAAAGAAGTTTGTCTGTAAAATGAAATTATAACCTAGCTCAATAATTATCATTAGGATTTTCACCTCCATGATTATCCTGGGGGAGATTACCAAATCATGAGAGATGCAAGAAATAAAAAGAAAAAGACCTCTTGGCAACTCTAAACTTGGCTATCTAAATGGCTATTAAAGCTCCTCTTGCCATTGTGACAACTAAAATTGTTGCCACAAATTTCCAAAGCTCCCTTTTTGGGAACAGTACTATGCCTGCGGAGAACCAATGGCATAGAGAAATAGTGTAGAATGTGCTAGAAATAAATGGCATCTGGCATTTGGTGCATTAGGGGTTTTAGTTTGTTTTGCTAAGTACTTATATTTGCTTTTGTGAAATTAAGGAAAATTTCTCAAATGTATTTCCACATCTTTGAGTTCAACGTATACATAAAAGAGCTCTTAAGTTATAGCTCAGCTATAGAATCAACTCCATAAAACCTATGGTTGATCAAACTATTTTCTAATATTCTACTTTTTTAAAATAGTTTATTGTAAGTTGGTTTCCGTATAACACCCAGTGTTCATCCCAACAAGTGCCCTCCCCCATGCCCATCTCCCCCTTTCCCCTGTCCCCCACCCCCATCAACCCTCAGTTTGTTATCAGCATTCAAGAGTCTCTCATGGTTTGCCTCCCTCCCTCTTTTAAAAGAAAAAGGAAAATCAGTGAAACAGAGTCTCATAAAGGAAATAATTAACAAGTAACTTCCCTGGCATACACATGACAAATATTTTTCATTGTTTTAATATACTTTGAATTATGGGTGAATGAATATTTTGCCTTTTTCTTTATGTTCTTATTACAACAAAACAAATGTTCAGAATGGTAATGTCAAAACATCTGTATCAGGGATTCATAATCTGGGGTCTGTTGCTGGGAGCTCAAAGGTGTACTTGCAGGGGTCTGTAAACTTTATACAAAATTCTCTCTCTGTCTCCATGATATCTGATACTATCCGTAACTCTTACTATATTCTCAAAATAGTTCACATTCCAAGAATGTAAAACAAACAAACCAGCCATTTTTCAGCCGTCAAGAATTACATTTAACCGAATATTTTTTTTTTACTAATAAAGCAGAAAAGTGGCTCAGCAGTGTCTAGAATGATTTTTTACTACAAAGGTTAAAAGAAGTAGGGAATTCAGAGTGACACTCAATAAAGCAGAAGATTAACTGGAACACTCCAGTAAATTGAAGTTTTGTGATTTACTTTACAAATGTAAGATAAAAAAGAAAAAATAAAAGCTTCCCAGTTAAATGACCAATCTTTGTGGATTCCCAAACGGAGTGCTTAACAATAAATCACCCCTTAAGTTTCAAGGTTCTCCATGCATTCTGTGTGATGTTGCTATTAGTTGCCACTGAGTTGAGTTAAAATGCATTATCTTCACACAGATACTACACTGAATGGAAACAAAAATATCTTAATATTAAATGCTATTGCACTCACTGTTTCCCAATGATTTTGCTTTTCTCCTGCCTAATCAAAGACTATGCAGAAACTTCTATACCTTGCATATTTTTATGCAACAGATTAAGGTGACATTTGTGTCACTATATATATAATTAATGGCACAAATGGGTATGAGAGGCTAATGAGCAGAATCTTTAGTCCCATAATAGTGAAATCCCAGCAGGTGAAGTTGGTGTGAAGCCTGAATGTTCTTTGACCATGGGCCTTACAAATGGAAATCCCACTATGCAGAGTTCGACAATGTGCCCTATCTAGAGAAAACATTCAGAGGCACATTGTGCTAGAGACGTTTAGGTGGCCTACAGTATGTCTACCCCTCTGCAAAATTAGCCTCATTTTTGTCCATTCTGTAGCCTCATTTTTGTCCATTCTGTGACCATCACTTTCTCGTATAGGCAATGCAACCAATGTTTATCCTGTCTCCTCCTAATGAAGCAATGGACCAACGTTTTCCTTCACAAACCACGCTAAACCCACAGGCCCATTGAGAGGATGAGTTACAATTCAGTCTTGCAATCAGAAAAACAAATCTTCTTTCTAGAGATTCCAAACCGCTGGTTACTATTGTTCAGTTCCAACATTTGGAGAAGGAAAGGTGATTGGAGTCCAGCAAAAGTGACTAGAAGTGCTCACTATGAAAAATCTCTTTGGGGAGAAAGGGAACATCATCAGCATGCAAGCGTGCTCAACAGACTTAGAGTTTTATTTAATCCCCACAATCCTGAAAGAGAACTACTATCATCTCCAAATTACTGAAGCAGGATCTGAGTCTCAGAGAGGTAACAGAGCATGTAAGTGGTCAAACAGATGTGCCCGTCCAGGTTTGTCAGATGATTCCTGAGCTGATATTTTCTCATGTTGCTGACATAGGAATTTTATAAAGGCATGAAATGTAAACTTGAAAGCTGTCTACTGTAAATGTGGAAACCTAAAGATATGTAAGACCCATTTCTTCATAAATGTTTTCATAATAAGGCACATATATTTTAAACAGCAGAGTACCTAGAATAAGCATAAACTGATCACTAGAGTAAAGTAATAAGAAAGAGCACTATTTATAGAGAGTTATTTCTTTCTTTCAACAACACTGTGATTGGACATTCCTTGAAAGCTAAGAAAACTCAGGCTCAGAGAGATTAAGTATATCGCCCGAGGCCACATCACTGGTACAGGATTTTAATCCAGGTTGGCGATTTGTTATTCATGACATCATGCTAACAGATTTCTATTATTTAGAGTAGCCTAACCCCTAGACCAAACAGATCAAAACCTTAAAATGGATCCAACACAACAGAGGTTTTACTTATTTATTTTTGCTCACATAGCAGCACTAGGTGGGAAAACACTTTGGTGGTAGCTTTCCTCCACACAGTCAACCACTCAGGGTGAGCAAGTCTCTGCCATCCTTCACTCATGGCTTCTGTTCTCCTGGGTGTCATTTCTATACAGCTAGTTGAAGGGGAAAGGCTGTGGAGAGCACACAAGGAGGGTTTTACAGGTCAAGCCTGGAGGTGGTATACATTAGATCTTTGGGCATTCCATTAATTAGAACCCATTTATACGGCCATACGTAAGTTGAGAAATATACTTCAGACATGTCCAGAAAGAAAGGAGAACATGATGTGGGGGAAGCTACTACTCTCTATCCACCCCAGGGACTTAGGAAATGAATTTCTTTTAAAATTTAGAATAGGCTCTAGGGGCTCCTGAGTGGCTCAGTTGGTTAAGTTTTCAGCTTCGGCTCAGGTCATGATCTCATGGTTCGTGAGTTCGAGCCCTGCATTGGGCTGTGTGCTGACAGCTCAGAGCCTGGAGCCTGCTTCAGATTCTGTGACTCCTTTCTCTTTGCTCCTCTCCTGCTCACACTGTGTCTCTCTCTGTCTCTCAAAAACAAATAAAGGTTTAAAAAAATTAGAATAGGCCCCCAAATGATGACAACTACCAGAAATTTTTGGAAAAGCACTTCAGTTGTGGGTATTGGCTAATAACCCAGGTTATGGAATTAGGTAGCCTAAAGTCACCAATCATTTTAGATTTATCTTCTCTGAATCTTAATTTTCTCATTATTAAAGTGGACACAGAAGTACTTATTTCATGGAGTTTATTGGAGGATTTCATGAGAACAAAACGCAGCAGAGAGAGCTAATACCCTGTAACATCCATTCTTTCCTTCTTCTTTTTTAATAATAGACCTCCTAAATTTGATGTGTACATATGTTCCCTAAGCAGAGACTACATTTCTCAGACTTCCTTGTAAAGTGGGTGTGCCCATGTCAATACATTCTGGGTATTGAGATATGAGCATAATACAAATCAGATCCTTAACAGGAAGCTGTTTTGCTTCCATTGTCTCTTTCCTTAGGCATGTCTCTTTCAACTCTTTTCTGAGGGACGGAATATGGGTGACTGTAATGAGCCACTTTCCACCCTACGGAGAAAGAACACCTTGAAGGATGGTGAAGCAATGCCAGAGATGGTACCTGAGCACCTGAATGACCCTGGCAAAGACAGCTGCCCAAGCTCCCTTCACTGCCTTCCATTTTAGACTTTTATGGAAAGTGAAATAATCTTTCTTGTTTAACACAGTCATTTCAGCCTTGGCTACAGCATCCAAAAAAATACCTAGTTATTACAATCTATAAAGCACCTAGAACAGTGCCTGCCATAGAGTAAATGCTTCACAAATAACAACCACTGTCGCTATTTCATAAGGATAAAGTATCTAGAGTCCATTTCCTACATATATTCTGAAGAGTGCTAACATACAATGATAAGCACGTCAGAATAAAAAGATTTGGGTAGACAGAGTGAAATAATTTTGAGAAATACACAGTTAAAACAATGTCTTGGTCTTAAATCTGCTAATGTTAACTATTCAGGGAAAGAATAGGGCCTCCTAAATTTATGAAATCATGACACCTTTATTCAAGAAGTATAATGTGAAGATAGTGTTCTGTGGACGCTATTTGGGAAACATTCTACTAGAGAATGAATTTCGGAAATTCAGAGAGAACCAGGCTGATATTGCTCTGAAAGAACACTCTACACTTACAGTGAGGCAGTTGAGTACATAAAAGAATACTAATTCATATTTACTGTAATTAAAAACTGTATTTCCACATTCCTTACACTGTCTTCAAAACAAACATCATGAGCCACTAAATATAACTTCTGAATTAATCATAAATTTCAATATCAAGTAGCTAGTATTTCCCAAGCAACCAGAGAGGTAGATCACCAGAAATAGAGAAAGAAATAGGAAGGGGGTGGAGAGGATACAAAGTCACACAGCTACTTTGATTCTGATGGCGAGCACTTCTGATATATTCTTCTATCCAAACCACTCCAAGCAGATGAATTAATAAATTCATGTTTGAAAAAAAGATGCTTGGGAAGTAAATCCAACAACAACAAAACCACAAAAGGAAAAGAAACATGGAGTCAATTATGGTTAACAGATCAAGCTGACCACAAATTCCTAGATTAATAACAATGTTCTGTGCCTATCACTGTGTATCTCCCTTAGAGAATCCGGATAGATAAATACTGCGGTTGAGTAATTTCACAAGTTATATTAAGTCCACAGTGTATGCTTAGGATTTCATTTTCAAGAGATAAAAACAAACCCTTGAAATATAGAACAAATTCGAAAATAGGGTTCCTTGAGTTTTGACAAAATTGATAGAACAGCCAACTAGAATATCAGACTTCCACTCTTTTTCTCCTATCATTGTAATACAAGTTTGGGGAAAGAGAATCTGTAGAGCCCTACTCAACATTTTAAGATGAGTTTATGTTTTTATGAGCCAGCTGTTGGAAGGTAAACACAAAATTCTCTCTGAAAGGCACTTACGAGGAACACGCTAACAGTTGAATAAAGGTGAGCCAATTAAACCACTTACTCCTGCCTAATATTGTTCTATGTAGTCCAAGCACCTGGTTTGGCATAAACATTTACTTTTTGCAGCATCATATTTAATCAGCTGGTCAGGTGGTGGTGAGCTCCATCCAGAAGGGGGGGAGGGGTTCTCTCTGACCTTGTTCTTTTCTCAACTGGAAATATTGTTTAATACTCTGTCTCTCCTATTCCCCGTGCTTCTCAAGACTCTTTTCAGTGTATGACTACCATGTAGGAATCCCATTAGACCTGTGACACCCTCAAACTCAACACTCCTTTAAGGGCTGGTATGACAAACCCAGGGATTTCATTTTCTGCCATGTGCTGAAAGACAAAAGCAGTTTTAAGTCAGACAGGAGGGAAAGAAGGTCAGTGGTAGAGACTCAGCAGCCAAACATTAGGCTTCCTCACCTTTCATCAGGGAGGAGATGAGTAGACAAATGTCCTTACTTATATGATTTGGGAAAGTAGTTAGTAATGGATGTGTTTGAAATAGTTTAGGGCCGTGTATGTTAGATGAATTAATATAATCCCTCTGAACACGAAAACTCAAAGAAATATGGAAGGTGGTACCAGAAGGGACTCCAAAACATCCAGAGAAATTTATTTATATGTGAGAAAACACTGTAAAGGGGGTGAGTTGTCCAACCAATGAGAGAAATCAGTGAATGGTAAAATCGGAATGCTATCTGTTAGCTGCCAGCTGGGGTAGAGTTAAAGAGCATCGACTTAGTAGCCAAGTCATCTTGTTTGAATCTTGGCTCTACTGCTAATTGGCTATACAAATTTGGGCAAGTTATTTGCCTTCTCTACCGCTCTTCTCAGCTAGGAAATGAGGGTAAAAAAAAGTGATTACCCCTAAGGCTGTTGTGAGGGTTAAATAATCTGCTATGTGGAAAGTGCTCGATAGAGCTCTGGCACGATGTTACGTGTTAGCAATTTCTGGCCTTTTTCTCTGTCACCCGACAGTGACAAACCCTATTGTTAAGTGAGAGAAATAGGCATTTTTATTGCCACTAGAGATACAAAACCAGCAACTATATGAGTGTCCCTGCCCACTGTGCTATCAAACGGGCATGACAACTTGAGGGCTGTCCTCAACTCTGGTGAGAACTTGTGAGGTCTCAGAGAAGGCCACAAAGCAGAGAAAGCCACATGACTTGTCGGTCTTTGCTGGTCCTCAGACTCCTTGTTCTTTGGAGCTGGATGGATCCAACGATCATTGGGAACTTGAGTTTCTTTGCCTGATGAAACAGACCAGAACTAGACAAGGGAAGAAAAGTTCTCCTGCTAGTCATTTTCCTGCCAATTATCAACACAGAGCTTACACTAGCCGTCAGCTGAGTGGCTATGGAAGAATAACTTATGATTTTTCAGACCTAGAAGAACTGGAAGGCTGAGAATAGTTGCTTGTTGCCAATCTCATAGCTGTCTGGGAGCACAGTTATCTTTGTAGAGCCCTTGGATACCTCTGGGGGCAAAAAGGAATGGCAGAGGATGCTTGTTGTAGTCTTACTAACTGGCTGATTGAGTAACTGCCTCATCTCATCACCTCCTCCCTGTTCCCACTTTTCTAGGTGAGACCTGCTCTTTTTAAGGCACTCAGCTGTTAGGAGAAAGATGTTGCAGGGACAGATTTGCAGTGAATCACAGAAAAATAAAATGTTATCTTAAAACTGTTTCTGTTCTTTGAACCTGGCTGGCTTCTCTTTCAGCCTAGGCTGGTGATTCAGGCTCAACCTGTCTAGGTGTAATCAAATTTAAGTAAATGCTTTGGCCATTTTGATACGTCTTGGCCCAAGTACATGGAACTATTCTAATGAGCTAAACTCATTAGAGTAAACTATTTGGGTACAGTCGGACTGGACTGTGTTTGTGTGACACGGTCTTGGATGGTGAAACTAGATGCTATGATCTGTTGAATGCTTACATGCCAGAAACCTTAGAACGTTTGCTTGCTTTTCTTTTTCTTTTCTATTCTTTTTTCCTTCCTTCCTTCATTCTTTTCCTTCTTTCCTTCTTTCCTTCCTTCCTTCCTCCTTTCCTTTCCTTCCCTTCCCTTCCCTTCCCTTCTCCCCTCCTCCCCTTCCTTCCTTCCTGCGTTCCTTCCTTTCAACCCCAAACTGCTAGAAAGTAATACATTTTCATATCGTGAGCTGGTACATATCACATGTACATATACACACAGTGAAAGATTTTATGAAACAACACTTACTATAAATACAATACACTGCAAGATTTTCCTACTTTACATTATTTTGTCTTCTAAAATGCTGGTTTGACCCACTAAATTGATTTCATGACTCACAAATGGATTGCAACCTGTAGTTGAAAACCACGGCCTTAGACTAATTTATTCCCTGTAAAGACCTTGCAAGGTATATATCTGTATCAGATTCTGTGAAGAAGAGTTCGACAGAGAATATGTAATAAGGGGAACCAGTTAAAAAGGGCTTGGAAGAGCCGAATGTCAAATAGGGAGCAGTGAGGCAGTTCAGATAGTAGCAAGCGTCGGAAACGGCCATCTCCAGGAAGGCTGGAGGATTCAAAGAAAAGGTGGTGTTATCTGAGCAAAGAAGCCAGGCCACCTGCAGGGACCTGGGACAGGGGAAACTGTTTAGCAGAAAGTGACATCAGGGAAGGTGGGCTCCGAGAAGGTGAGCTCTCCTGGAGAAGCTAGAACCTCTAGCTCCAGACACTACTGGAGATACTTCTCAAAGGAAAATGAATAAAGAAGGAAGGAAAGAGGGAGGAAAGGAGGATGACGAGAAGGAGGAAGGGCAGAGGTAGGGATGGTTACAGAGGGCAGAGAGACAGAGAAGAGAGAGGGAACTCGGTTTCTCCCAGTTTCCAACTTCCTACCATTTCCCCCCACTGGTCAAATCTAGCTAGTGGTCAGTGGAAGTGTAATTTCCAGGGATCATTTCTCAGAGCTGTCATTTCCAGTATCAGGGGAAGACTCTGGAGAGCTGAGGCCACTTTTGTGATGTATATATGCTCTCGAGGACCCCTGAGCTTGACTTAATGCTCTGTGATCACAATCTTGAAATTCCTTGTATGTTTTTGAACAAAGGATCCCACATTTTCATTTTGTATGGGGCTCACAAACAGTGTAGCTGTTCCAGTGCACACGATCGGTATTCCAACGGCATGAATGAAAAGACTGTGGCTCAGAGACTTGAAGAAGCTTGTTGTGAGCTTCACAAAAGTGAATACGGCGAAACTTGAAACCAGTTTGGTATATCTGAGGCCAAAGTCCACGCTCTTTCCAGTAAGCTACAGGTCAATTCCATCCCCCCAAAATGGTACTAAAAAGCAGATGGGAGAATTATGCAGCTAAATCTTTGCCGGTATAGCGAGGAAGAGGCACATGTCCTTGGCCACTGCTACTTAGACCATAATCCCTGCTGTTCCCTTTTGGCCACTACAGGCCACAAACAATCATTAACTCAGCCTTTGGGGTCTTGTTAAGAGCAGCTAAAAAGTTGCAAATAGGATTTCTCCTGCTCAAGAAACCAGAACAACTCACCATATAGAAAAGTAACACCTGTTTTTTCTTCAAAATTTGCCTTGTACAATGGATGTAAAGGACAAAATACGGGAAGACTTGACTTGAATGCCCAGCCTGTTATCAACCCTAACTTAGAAATGAATTGAAGCTGTGAGTGCTGACTTCACAAGAACAGCCAACTCACCCCCACCTGACCCCATCTCTGGCTGTCCCTGTCAAAAGTACTAGATATGAGGTTTCCCTATAATAAAACCTTCCCACCCTCACTTTCTGGGATAATTCTGGTTTTACTAGCAATGAGATTGGGAATAAAGCCAAACAAAGTTGCCAGTATAAACTCAGAGGGGATGTTAATTAAACCAAAGAATCCCTAATGCAAGAACTATAAATTCCCCATCTTAATACTTCAGTGAACCTTTGTTATTACGTAGTACTTCATATGGCCTTCACCATTTGTATTGCTTGTCGATACTGAGGTAGCATTTTAAAGCTACAATATCCAATACAACAATACATTATCACTGCTCAACTCCGTGTCACAAAATAAAATATCATTAGTCATCATTATCATCTTTATTTACCGATTCCATCTCTAGGACTCCTTGCAATGTGAGCACAAAAGATCATCTTAATCATCAGATGCTCATATGTAGAGTGAGAAAGCTCAAACCAACCTCTGAGATCAATTCTACACAAATTCTAGACAGATAAGGAAACTGGAGACTAGAGAGATCTCGGGACAGACCCTCGGCCTTTTGGCTAATTAGAATAGAAAGGTGATCTTAGTCACCTCTTTTACCCCTATTGCGTGGGTTCTTTTTTTTTTTTTTTTTTTTTATTTATTTATTTCTAGGAGAGACAGTGTGAGCAGGGAGGTCAGAGAGAGAGAGGGACAGACTCTGAAACAGGCTCCAGGCTCTGAGCTGGCAGTCAGCACACAGCCTGATGCGGGGCTTGAACCCATGAACCGCGAGATCATGACCTAAGCGAAAGTCGGACGCTTAACCGACTAAGCCACCCAGGCGCCCCATGCGTGGGTTCTTTTTAAATTTGCATTTCCATTTCCTCACTCCCCAGGTAAATCTATATAAAAATCTATGTTGAGTATTCATTCAATACACATTACCTGAGTGTTTACTATGTACAAGGCAGGCAAAGCACAGAGGACGCGAAGACAAATAAAACATAGCCTTTAATAAGACATAGAGTCTTCAGAAATGTTAGACAATTAGTTGTCACACCACATGACTGCAATTCATATCTGTGGGCATGACACAAAGCAGGGAAGGAATGACTAGGAAGCCTGTTAAATTGCATGATGAAGACTTTACAAAGGAGGTGCCTCTTTGGTACTGACAGAAGGACCAGAAAGTCATCCACAAAAGTATCACCACTCGCAGCAGTAAGACAGCTCAACTAAAACAGAGAAAACTAATATAAGAATAGATCCTAAGGCCATTTGTCACATTGTCACTTCTGCTGGTTGGGACAACAATGCTATCTTGTTCAGAACTGCCCAGTCACTAGGATGAGAAGTTGCTTTGCTCCAACCTTTCCTCACATCTCCATGTTTCAGTTTGTAATTCTAAGAATCTCCTTGAGGTAACAATCAAAATCCCCAGGCAGGCATGGTCCGGGGTATTTGCATCAGGCCAGGGTTGGGGGAAGCTACATAATGCTACTTCATCTGCGTCTTATGACAAGGATTTTATACTTTCAGGTAGTGAGTATCAGCACTGTGGGAAAAAGGGAAAGCCATCTGTAAGCACAGTAATTCAGGATCACATAGTCCTTGGTTCAGTTCCCCAATGGGACAGTTCAAAAGAATCTGCCAGGTACATCAGTCAACTTTATGTCAGTTACATCAACCAGGGAGACCCTATTTGATCATATTGTCATAGAGCTTCAGACAGAAGGGATTTTCAAAAGGAGAGCATGCCCCTGCTCAGGGTCATCATTAGAAAAAGGAAGGAGGGATTCTAACCTTATATTCTCTAGCACACAAAAGAGCAAAGCTCTCTCCTGGACAGTATTTCCTTTAAGAGATGAATCAGAAGAAAATAACTGGTGGTTTCAAACACTGGCTGTGTTCTTTTTGTCTGCCCTCATGTCTTCCCCAATTATCACCTTTATAATACACTGCTGGATTCTCTGCTCTCCTTCCGTTCTTCCGTTCCTTTGACCTTCCTTCTGCCCTATCTTCCTGGCACTTTTTCTGGCCTCTCCTTTATGACTCTTGAGCCCTTAAAGTTCCTCAAGCCCTCTCCCTTTCCTCTAATAACATTTATTTTTCTCTGTCTCTCACGCTCTCTCACTCCCCCTCTTCCCCTTCTCTTTCCTCTTGCTTTCAAGATCCTAAGGATTGTTGAGGTATTTCCTTTTGTTTTCTTCCCCACTGAGATAAAGAAGCTCCTCAGGATTTCCAGCAAGTTTGAGACCAAAAATGATGATTAAATAGCTACCATTTACTCAGCACCTGTTAAGTTCCAAATAACAGTATGGTGTTTGCATATTAGTTCCTTTAATCTTTATATTTACTCTCTGATATTGATTAGTCAGCTACATTGTACAGAGGAGGAAGCCTAGACTCAGACAAGTTGAATAACTTACCTAAAGCCCTATAACTAAAAAAAAGTTTGGCCATGTTAATATCAGAAGTAGCCCAAAACTCTTTACTGATCCAAGAGTTGGTATTATGTAAAAATAAGCTCATTGTTCCTCTTTATGACTAATGAGTGTGTGACTCTTACCATAAAAAGTCATATTTTTTATTCTCATGAATGCCACTGTCCTATTATTCTTGAATAAGAAACTTTCATTTCCCCCCCCAAGATTTTTGGTATTAACAGGAAAGCTTTAGGGAACGGTCCTAGGGAACATATACAGATATTAGCTATGGCCTTCTGGACATAACACCTCACTTGTGTTTGCTTTGATGATGATTCTAATTAACGGGCTGGCTGAGGAACGGTGTACGTAGTTCTGGTTGAAATTCATTCCACAGTAGAAACAACAGAACGAGGAGGAAACAGACACCTGGACTCTCATCACAGTTTTCCCACCTACCAGCTGAGTCACACTAGGCTTGAAGTGGCTCATTGGTAAAACTAAAATTTTGGACCAGATGGTCTCAAAAGTCCCTTCTGGTCCTCATAGTCTTTGTGCTAATAATCTTATCCTGGGCCCCCAAATTTACCTGTTCAGGCAGTTGAACTCTGCTTGTCACGATCCAGTATTTCTCTATACTAAAGGGGAAACTTTAGGAACAGTGTGAAGAATGAACGGATGTATGTAGGTATGGGGGGTGGGGGGAAGATGTCTGGGGTTCCATCATAACACACTCCATCACAACACTCCGATGCCTGGGGTTCCAATGCAACACTCACTTGGAAGGTCAGGCCCCAGCCCTTCTAAATCAATTAGCAGAGAAATCATAAGGCTTGCTGTTATCAAGGCAAGTGACACTTAACTATAATTTTCACTTTGATTCATGGAGAATGTTTTAGTCACATTGAAGGTATTGCAACAGGAATTAATTCCTATTTCATAAACAAACATTTAATAGGTGCTCAATAACTGTATGATTTAATAGACATTACTGTCTTTTGTAGTCTGTATTAGATTTCTGCTGCTGCTGTGACAAAGTATCAGAAACTAAGCACCTTAAAATAACAGAAATATATTATCTTACAGTCTGTAGGTTAGAAGTATGGCACAGGTCTCACGGGACTAAAACTGAGACACTGCCAGGACTACGTTCTTTTCTGGAAGCTGTAGGGGAGTAATTATTTGCTGGTCTCTGTTTCTAGAGTCTGCATGCATTTCTTGGCTACTGGAATTCTTTCCTTCCTCTTCACAGTCAACAGTGATGGGTTGAGTCCTTCTACCCTCTTATCACTCCTACCTTCTCTTCTGTTTTTCTCTTCCACTTAAAAACAAGCAAATAAACAAAAACTTGTGATTATTTTGAACCTATCTTAATAATCCAGGATCTCTCCATTTTAAGGTCAACTGACTGGTTACCTTAATTCCATCTTCAACCTCACTCCTCTTTGCCATGTAACACAATATATTCATAAGTTTCATGATTTAGGGCATAGACATCTTTGGGAGGTCACTGCTTTGCTTATCACACTCTCCCTTTTTCTTCTGGGTTCAAAATTTTGATACGGACAGAAACACTTTATGAGTCTGTACTGGGAGAGCTTATTAGATATGGCATCAATCTCTACCAAGAAGCTTTTTTAACCTCACGGTGAAAGGAGACATGAACGCAGGGATGAGAGTCATTTCTTTTATAGTTAATTAAGTGGACTTCACAAATAAATTTATAAAAATTTATAAATAACCTGTACACATTTCCGAAGAACCTTTGAGTTATCTTGGTAGGAAAGAGATACTAATAGTTTTTAACACGGTAGGGTTATTTAAGACCATTTTAGGATCACCCCTGAAATTCACAAGATTTTTCCTCCTTACTGGAATATCAATCAACAGCCCATTAAAGACCATATATTTTATCAGTTACCTGCAAGAATTTCAGTATGCTATGAATTTTTTTTTTACCATAGCACCGAATGTGAGCATAAATAAAACCAAATAGTATTGCTATTATTCAGCATTATGAAAAAGGGAACTGTCTGACAATAAAAAATCAAGAATGATTAACTCTAACTCTTAATGGCGCTGGAGCAGCTGGAGCCAAAAATCAATATACAGAAGTCAAAGAATGTCAATATGCTTATGTTCCCTATGAAAATTCTCCAGGAATTCTTCTGGGCTTCTTATTGCTCATGTCTTTCAAATGCCAACTGAGAAATAGCTGTTATTTTTATCTTTACATCAGGTCAACTAAAAGAAAATGCCAAAATGAGAAACAAACATCTAATAGTCTCTAGAAAACAAGTGTATGTTATTTTCTTATATCCCTAAATTTGAAACTAAAAATAAACCCTGATTTATTTCTACTATAAAAAAGAATATTTTAACACATGTGCATAAATCTAAGTAAGAATTATTTTAAGTGGCCTTTAAATAATATTTACAGGGATGCATAACAAAGGAGGACACGCACTTTCTTTTCTTCGCTCCATTTGACTTTTATGACAGAAGTTTCCGTACCACGGAATCCAATTTCAATTTTTTAAGAAAGGAACAAATTACATATGCATTTCAACAACTCTAACCACTAATTCTAGTCTTCCTTCTGCTTGTCTTCTCCATATTTTTATTAACTGTAAATGTATTATTGCAGTAGTCAAAGTACTAAAGAAATATCCATGACATGAACTATCACATCTGAAGAAGGTTGAATAGCACATATTTTATGAGCTCATCATATAAAAAGGGAACCTGGGCAAGGCAATGATTGCCGCTTTAGGGGCCTTGCTAAGAGACATCGCTGTGGATCCAGAATGCAAACTATCAGATCCACGCCTTTACTTTACTAGTCTTCAGATGAATCTCCTCCCCAATATGTTACCTGAGCTTCTCTGAGATGATTGCTTATGTACCAAGAGTTACATAATCAAAAGACATTGCAACTGCCTTCCATATGGTGACCAGTTGGTGACAAAGTAAAACTCCATGTGGTTATATGTGCAAGCTGTCTGGATGCTATAAAAGGAAAATTTTGACCAGTGTGATTAAATCAGTGTGTATGTTAAAACACAATGGTTAAATTCTAAGAACAAAGGATGTGCCCGCCCATGAGCAAAAGCTAGAAACAGGAACAAGGCATATGCAAATTTTCACAGGTGTTTACAGACCCAACACATGGAAAGCAGCTCTCTCACTACCACATATGCCTTTTCCTTCTCAACTCGGTTTTTCCTCCTATAAGTCTGTATCCTAAGAGAGCAGTAGAATCAGTCAATTTGGGGATGAGATTTAGTTTCCAGAAGAATTTCCACTATTCAGAAGAAATCCAAAGTGGGACAGAAATAGCAGGGAGTGTTATACAAAGTATCCAGGTTTTTATCTCACTTGAGGTTTACTATATCAACATAATAATTTTTGAAAAACAAATATTATTAGTGGTAATAGATTTCTAATTTGTGCATGCTAATTACAAATATGAGTAATAAAGACATTAAGAGATGTGTTTCTCGGTAACTTCCTCTCTACCAGGAAATGTTTCTAAGCCTTGAAAAACCACACAGAAGCGGCTTGAGTGCCATTTGTTAATGAGACACAGACTCCAGGGATTTAAAACAAACTACTCTGGTGCTATAGTACTACTTGGAATCCAAAATTATCTAGTTCCAAAGACTGATCTATTTGGACCACAACAGTGAATTTAAAATGTTTCTCTTCCTGCAGCAGGAGAAGTCTTCAACAGATAAAGGCATAGCAGGTCTGAGGGGGTTTGGGGTGCGAGGCACACCAAGCCTCCAGCCACACCCCCTGCTCACCCTCATTGCCTTCTCCAAGGCTCTACAGCAGCCATGGAGTCATCTCTCTCGGGATCCCAGATTCCCCCCCGCGCGCACCCCTCCCCCCCAACCTGGCAAAAAGCAGCTTTAACTGACTGAGCCACCCAGGTGCCCCAAAAGCAGCTTTTAAAACACCAATCTGTTGCCTTCTAACCTTGCTTAACAATGTCCATGGGATTCACCCCAGAGGAGGTTCTAGAAAGGCACCTAAGACACCCAGAAGACTGATGGGTATACCTGATGAGCTTTTGAGATGCGCTAGCTGGGAGCATGGAGATAGTGTGCATCTATTATTATCAAGGCACTGAGCCTAATTTCAAATTGTGTATTTCTCAGTGTGTTTGCTTATATTCTGTCTCTCTCCCTAGACCGTAAATTTCTGGAGCGCAAGAGTAGTTTCATTTTGACTTTCCTAGTCTCCAGCGCCTAGCTTACAGAAGTCTTCGATAATTTCTTTGTCATCTGCCTAAATATTGTTAAAAGTGAATTTGAAAGCAAAAATCACTTTTTCTCCAAGTCTGCTTCTCAAAAAAAAGTCCAAGTTGATCCTCACCCAGATTCACTCTCTAATGAAGTCTGTGCAACTGCTCCAGTCTGCGCGTGACAAGGCCTACAAATCTTCCATGGCTAACTGTAAAGCATTTTACCTGCTTTCCATAATCAGAAAAGACTACATCTAGTCACATATAAGTACAAGTTATAAAATTCAAAATCTCAGTACAGTTTGTAAGCTGAATAGAACAGTTCCTGATTTCTATAGGTAATGGGGGAAAAAATTTGGAGTTTGTGGGGTTTTGTTTGGCTTTAATTTGTCTTCTACCTCCAACATAACCAGTATTATCTATTTTTACATGTTCTTAACCTTACATCTGCCCCCAAAATTGCGTTTGCTGCTTTCTATATGACTAATCAAATTTATCATTTAGAACCAATACCTGAAAAGCTCATTCAGCTAGACTATTTGTAGATACAATAGAAGAAAACACCATCTAGGTCATTTTTTTTTTTTTTTTTTATGTTCCAAATCTGCTCTCACAAAAAAAAAAATAAATAAATAAAATAAAATAAATTCTGCTTCCCAAAAACAAGAAGGTATGAAAAAGATTGCAGGCTTCTCCTGGTCTCCAAAAAATAGACTTTTTCTTTTTATCCCCAATCATTATTTCCTATGTTTTGAACAACCCAAACTAGTGTGTGCACAATGCATAAACAGCCATAGGTGGAAGTTTGCCTTTGAATCCTTTCCCCAGAGAAAAGGAAGCCCAGGAACTGAGGCCTGGGGAAGGTGAATGTGTGGGAAGAGGCTCAGAATCACTTGAAAGCCAGAATAAGGACACACAAGTTAGATGAATAAGAATGGAATTCTAAATGCCTAGGATTATTTTCAGTTTCTATTTATACTGCTCTTAATGTCCACTAAAACAGGTTGGTTACATGCAGTTGCATATTCTATTTGGGATATAATTTAATAGTCAGAAATGAGATACCAGAAAATGCCTGAGAAAGGCAATATGTGGAATAAATACATATTTTGGTGCTAAGAACCAGAACTGTCCCTTGCATTGCTTATTATTCTCCTAAAAATATGTCATTTATAATCATTTGATCCAGTTACAGATTGTCGCTTGTGGTTGTAAACTCTAAATAACACAGCGAATTATGAGTTTTTCTCAGATTCCCTAGAGTTTTTATCACTGAGACCCAGTGTCACCAGATGTCATGAATAATCAGGGAACCGCAGGGTCTCTAACATAGCCTACTTGGACAATCTCTGAATTTAGTATATACTTTATCAATTATTAAGGCCCTTTGGTTCTCCTCTTGCATTAGCCAGCTGCATTAGCCCTTATCTGGACAATGAGGAAAATACAGAACAGTGGAGTATGGAAAAAGGACCCAAATTTTCTTCTTTTTCTCATATCTGATAAATGTGATTTTCTGTGTCTAAAATCATAAACTACCCTAAGAACAAACAAAAAAGACTTCCCATTTTTTAAATAAGGTTGCACTGTATAATGCAAAAAGCATGGCATTTGGAGCCAGAGGACCAGGGGTCTGGAAGCAAGCTACGCTTACTTTACCAATTACTAAGCCTGAGGGCACAAATTTAATTGATCAGAACTTCATCTTCATCATCAGGGATGAGGTTTAAAAGTATCGGCCTCAGGCATTATTGTTATGGTCCATTCAAAGGAGTTAATTGTATTAAGGTGCTTTGTGTATTATAAAGAGCAGCATAATGTTGTTGTTGTTGTTGAGTTCACCACCACTTAAAACTCTTGACCACTATTCCTTGTGAGAGGTGGTGTCAGCAAAGTGTGTCATCAACGCTGCTTCCGCAAACACGGTTTTGGTTTTTTACTTGAAAGAGAGAGAGAAGAGCATTTTAGCTAAGCATCTGCGAGTCATTGGGCCTGCCTCCTCACCCTGGGCTCTTGTCCTTCCCTAGCCCCACTCCCTCAAACATACACTCCAGTCTGAGGCTCCATATTCTACCTTCATCCACTGTGTTCTAATACAACAATGCTCAGTATGGTGAGAGAGAGGCTGTTTCTTTACACAACTGCATCTCTCAGTTCAGCTTCATGCTTTCTATCAGCTCAGCTGGGGCTGAACCACAATCTTCCCACTCTGTGGACCAGCTTTAAAGGAGCCAAAGAGATTTTGTCTTCATTCCCTTCACTCGGTGAGATCCTGGCTGGCCTGTGGCCAACATCCAACAACTAGTGTGAAGTCTTGGATTTCAGTGTCTCACCATTCAATCTCCAAACTGCTTCATGGTGACATCTTTCCCTTCTACCACATTGTTCTCTATTATTGCCCCATCCACAAGTCTTCCTTTCAGTTTCTTTTCTTGCCCTGGAATGAGGTCATTCATCTCTACCCTTGAGCAGATGGCATTTTCCAGTTTCTACATTCAGGGCACATTCTTTCCTAGTAAGTAAGGCTGCATCTGCACATTCAAACGGACTTCCATGGATTATCACTACATGCTTGAGAATATATGAGATACTATAATTATGCTTAAAGATGTAGTTCGTATTCTGTATTCACGGAGTTTACAAATATGAAAAGTGGGTTCTGCGGCTAGCACAATAACAAGGAAACATCAAAGAGGTGAATGAGGGTTGTGGGCCTCCATTCCAATGTGTTTTCACCTCATCATCTTCTTGAACAATTTTAACTTGTTTCGTCCTTGCTAATTAAAACCCAGGTGCCCTTCTTCCTCAGTTTTCTTTGGGCAAGATGCACATTTGGGACAGCCACACCGATAAAGGAACTAGAAGGTAAAATGTGTAATTATAAAACCCAACCAGTTGAAAAGGTATTTCTCTGCCAAAACATTTTACTCGAAAAGAGGCCCATGACTCTAAATTAAAGTATTAAAAAGTCAGACAACTTAATGGGGTTATATTTCACCTAATAGAGTCATGGCTTCAAACACTTTCAGGAAACAACTAACAATAAACTTGATGTTCTTAACACTCTGGGATTTCTTGGATCTTGTCAGAATCATTCATCACCAAGACATTATTTCTGAGACTCTATTTAAGAGAGGAATCTGAAGGACAGAATCACAACATGTATACCCGGTACCTGATATGACAACCCTTTGTGGCTATCTCTTTAGTTGGAGTGTATTTGAGGGGGCTATCTTTTGGCTTGATGTATAACATAAATGCATTACTCTCTAAAGCCGTACCATCAAGATCACAAATGTAGCCTTCACATGGCCAAATCCGATGGAAACTTGTGTTCTCCGTAATCCACACTTCTTCCATCCTGAGATCCTGTCATGATACTATGTTCTCCCAGTTTCCTTCTACCTTACCGGCTTCTGCTTCTTGTTTTGATGGGATTCTCTCCCTCTATCAACTTTTAATGCTGAAGTTCCCAGGGCTTGGTTCTGGACTCTTTCATCTTCTACATCTACATTCTCTACCCGGGTGATCTCATCTAGTTAGTTGGGTTTATAATAAGTCTATACTTCAACTACTTCCAAATTTTTATCTTTAACCTCTTCATTGAGTTCCAGTCTTTTTAAGGCAATTGCTTACATCTGCATTTGGATGTACAATAGATGTCTCAAACTACTAGCATTTTCATCTCTCAAAAAAAACCCAAAACAAACTACTAAATATTTCATAAGTATTTCATAAATATTCCCTATCTCATCTCATGTCATCACTGTTCACCCAATTAAGCCATAAATGAGGATTAACCTTTAATTGTTTTCTTTCCTTCCCTAACTACATTACTTCTTTAATGAGTTCTGTTGACTCTACCTCTAAAATATACTCTATATGATGTAATGGCTGGATATACTGCAGCCATTTTGGGCCAGAGATGACCTTAGGAATGGAAGTTACCCAGGGTAAAATGACAAGATAAAAAGATCTTGGGTCCTACACTCTACATGACACCATAATAGCTCTGGACAGATTTTACATGAAAAAGTAATAAACAATTTTAAGTCAATAAAATAAATTCTGATTTCTCATCTTCTTTTGTGCCTAACTGCCACTTCTACTGTAATCTAACCTTACATTATCTCTTTCCTGCACCACTCTGATATCCTGCATCTGGTTTCCTTGCTTCTATTGTCTCTTGTCTTTCTAGAGAACAATTAGGGTGATCTTTCAAAACTATAAATCAAATCATGGGGCTCCAGCTGAATTTCAAATAAAATGCAAACTCTTTCATTACACCACAGACTCCACCCTTGTACAATTGACTCTGTCTATACTAGCCTGTGTTGCTCTCACTTGAAAACCTTCGTATTTGCTATTCCTCCTACCTGCAATACTCTGCCCAGCAGAGTTGGCTGTTCTTACTCTGGTCTTCAAGCTGAGAAGGTTTCTTCCTCCAAGAAATGTTCCTTGAGAAACCAAAATCAAATAGCCCTAGCCACTTTCTACCACACTACCTTACTATTTTCTTGTATCTACAGGCTGGAATTATAGTGTTTCCTTACTTGTTTACATCTTATTACCTGAGCCCAAGGCCTAGAAAAGTCCCTGGCCATTCTAAGTGTTTATCATACATTTGTTATTGAGTGAATAAAATCATTAATTGCTTTTAATTCCAGAATACTGAACACACAGTGTTATGTTAGCTTCAGGTATACAATGCAGTGATTCAAGACATGTATACATTACTCGGTACTCATCATAACAAGTGTACTCTTTAATCTCTATTACCTATTTTACTTATCCCCTCACCTACTTCTCTGGTAACTATAAGTTTATTCTATATAGACTGAGTCTGTTTTGTATACTTTGCCTTTCTTTCTTTGTTCATTTGTTTCTTAAACTCCACATGGGGTGAAATCATATGGTATTTGTCTTTTACCAACTGACTTATTCTGCCTAGTATTATACTCTGTAGGTCCATCTACATAGCTGCAAATGGCAAGATATCATTTTTTTTTCTTATGGCCGAGTAAACTTCTGGTGTGTGTGCGTGTGTGTGCGCGCACTTACACACACCACACATTCTTTTTTTTTTTTTTTTTTTACAAATAGTTTATTGTCAAATTAGTTTCCACATAACACCCTGTGCTCATCCCCACAAATGTCCTCCTCCATGCCCATCCCTCCTCCCCCCCACATCCATCAGTCCTCAGTTTTTGTCAGCATTCAAGAGTCTCTCATGGTTTGCCTCTCCCCCTTTCCCCCACCATTTCTGCCCTTCTCCTCCTTGGTCCTCTGTTAAGTTCCTCCTAATCCTCCTATACGTGCACACATATGATATTTGTCCTTCTCTGCCTGACTTATTTAGCTCAGCATAACACCCTCAAGGTCCATCCATGTTGCTACACATGGCCAGATTTCATTGTTTCTCATTGCCATGTAGTATTCCATGGTATAGATAAACCACATCTTGTTGATCCATTCATCTGCTGATGGACACTTAGGCTCTTTCCATGTTTAGCTATTGTGGAGAGTGCTGCTATGAACATTGGGGTACATGTGCTCCTATGCCTCAGCATTTCTCTATCCCTTGGGTAAATTCCTAGCAGTGCTATTGCTGGGTCATAGGGAGTTCTATTGTTAGTTTCCTGAGGAACCTCCACACTGTTTTCCAGAGGGGCTGTACCAGTTTACATTCCCACCAACAGTGCAGGAGGGTGCCCGTTTCTCCACATCCTCGCCAGCATCAGAGTTCTCTGATTTGCTCATTTTAGCCACTCTGACTGGCGTGAGGTGGTATCTCAGTGTGGTTTTGATTTGTATTTCCCTGATGAGGAGGGATGCTGAGCATCGTTTCATGTGTCTGTTGGACCATCTGGATGTCCTCTTTGGAGAAGTGTCTGTTCATATCTTCTGCCCATTTCTTCACTGGGTTGTTTGTTTTTCGGGCGTGTAGTTTGGTGAGTTCCTTGTAGATTCTGGATATCAACCCTTTATCTGATATGTCATTTGCAACTATCTTTTCCCATTCGTTGGTTGCCTATTAATTTTCTGGGTTGTTTCCTTGGCTGTGCAGAAGCTTTTAATCTTGAGGAGGTCCCAACAGTTTATTTTTGCTCTTGATTCCCTTGCTTTTGGGGATGTGTCAAGTAAGAAGTTGCTGCGGTGGAGGTCAAGGAGGTTGTTTCCTGCTTTCTCCTCTAGGGTGTTGATAGTTTCCTGTCTCACGTTCAGGTCCTTTATCCATTTTGAGTTTATTTTTGTGCATGGTGTGAGAAAATGATCTAGTTTCATTCTTCTGCATGTTGCTGTCCAGTTCTCCCAACACCATCTGTTAAAAGGCTGTCTTTTTTCCATCGGATATTCTTTCCTGCTTTGTCAAAGATTAGTTGGCTGTATACTTTTGGGTCCACTTCTGAGTTCTCAATTCTGTTCCATTGGTCTATGTGTCTGTTTTTGTGCCAATACCATACTGTCTTGATGATGACAGCTTTGTAGTAGAGGCTAAAGTCTGGGATGGTGATCCCTCCGTTTTGGTTTTATTTTTCAGGATTACTTTGGCTATTCGGGGTCTTTTGTGGTTCCATACAAATTTTTGGATAGTTTGCTCTAACTTTGAGAAGTATGCTGGTGCAATTTTGATTGGAATTGAATTGAATGTGTAGATAGCTTTGGGTAGTAATGACATCTTAACTATATTTATTCTTCCTATCCATGAGCATGGAATGTTTTTCCATTCTTTGTGTCTTCTTCAATTTCCTTCATAAGTTTTCTATAGTTTTCATCATACAGATCTCTTGTATCCTTGGTTAGGTTTATTCCGAGGTATTTTATGGTTTTTGTGCAATTGTGAATGGGATCAGTTTCTTGATTTCTCTTTCTGTTGCTTCATTGTTGGTGTATAAAAATGCAATCGATTTCTGTACGTTGATTTTGTACCCTGCCACTTGGCTGAATTCTTGGATCAGTTCTAGTAGGTTTCTGGTGGAGTCTGTCGGGTTTTCTATGTAGAGTATCATGTCATCTGCGAAGAGTGAAAGTTTGACTTCCTCTTTGCCAATTCTGATGCCTTTGATTTCCTTTTGGACACACCACACATTCTTTATCCATTCTTCTATCTATGGACACTTGGGCTGCTTCTATATCTTGGGTACTGTAAATAATGCTGCTATAAATATGGAGGTGCATATATCTTTTTTAAATTAGTGTTTTTGTATTCTTTGAGTTACTATCCAGTAGTGGAATTACTGGATCACAAAATCATTCTTAAAATTTTTGAGGAACCTCCATAGAGTTTTCCATGGTGGCTCTACCAATTTTTGTTCCCACCAACAGTGTGCTGCTGGGGTTCTTTCTCCACATTAAAAAAAGAAAAAAAAAAAAGTATTTCATAGGGTTAATTAAGTTAAACCTGTCAACAGCAATACCTCCACTGCCTCCTTTTCTTCTTCACAGGAGTGTTCAAGGTCACTATTCCTTATCTCTTAGAGACAAACAACACAAAGAGATCCAATGGGCCTAGACCAGTATGAACTCAACCACCAACTCACACCTGCACAGATGGACTACGGGGCATCTGACTGTTCCCTCCATCTTATTATAATGTTAAAATCTCCACTCAGGGAGGAGCACAACCTTTATGAACAGAACACAAGAATATACAGGCATGTTTTCTAAGTACACCTGTGCAACTTTATGCCCACTTTTACATACAATGACAAAGCTCCCCTTTCGGAATATTCATCCTAACCCTTAATCAAGGAAACCCACGCATGCCCACTTGAGGAGTCATGGCTTTGGTAGTTATTTCCCGTGATCTCCTTATTTGTTGCAAATAAATTCTCCTTTGTGTGACCAAAACATGAATTGCTAGTATTCCTTCTAATTTTATACCTTAAAATATTCCATAAAGTATGTTAATAAGGTTATGGAAGAAGCAAGCCCACAGAGAAGCTGGCCAGCATAAAAACCTACACAAAATAATTTATTAAGAGGGAATTGAAATTACCCACTTAATTACCATTAATTCAGCGGTTGTACTTATAAGTATGTACTCAAAAGAATGACAGTAGGAACTTGAACAGGTATTGGTACTAATATTCATAGCAGCATTCATAACCAAAAAGTGGAAAACCACCTGAATGTCCATCAACAGATGAATGGACAATAAAATGGGGTATATGAATACAGTAGATTATTCAGCCGTAAAAAGGAGTGAAATTCTGACACATGCTACACCATGGATGAACCATAAAGATTTAGTGCTGAGTGATTTAAACCAGAAAGGAAAGGATAAATATTGTGTGATTCCACCTATAAGTCACCTAGAATAGGAAATCCATAGAGATAGAAATGGAACAGTGACTAGCGGAGACTGTGGGAATCGGGGAAAATGAGAAGTTAGTGTTTAATAGACACAGAGCTGCAGGTGAGGAAGATGGAAAAGGTCTGGAGATGGATGGTGGTGATGGCCACACCACAATGTAGAATATACGTAATGCCACTGAACTGCACACTTAAAAATGTTTTAAATGGTACCTTTCATGTTGTACACATTTTACCACAATAAAAAATCAGAGTTAAAGCATGGGAATTGGGATGAGATGGGAGTCAGGAAGGAACTATAGTAATAAAATCTACCTTAAAAATTTTTTTAATGTTTATTTTTGAAAGACAGACAGATAGACCAGAAGTAGGGTAGGGACAGAGAGAAAGGGAGACACAGCATCTGAAACAGGCTCCAGGCTCCAAGCTGTCAGCAGAGTCCAACATGGGACTAGAACCCATGGACTTTGAGATCAGGACCTGAGCTGAAGTCGGATGCTCAACCAACCGAGCAACCCAGATGCCCCTGAAATCTACGTCTTGACCAGATTTACCACACACAGTCCATTCATTGCATTTGACAAATATGGACTTTTCTTCTCAGTCCATGGAGAATGAAGGTTCAAAGTCTCTCATAATAATTTTCCTTCTTCAAAGAAAAGTTGGAAAATCACTTCATATTTTTTTATCCGTACTGATTTAATATTTTATAAATGTTGCTATGACTATATCTGAGGCATAATAGCATGGGGAACAATTAATTCATTCTGATTTGATGTTCTTTGCCCAGAACAGAGCTATAAATAGCAGGATGGTATCAGGACAGTCATAAGGCATAGGGTGATATATTCTTTCCAAAATTCTACTGAAATACATCTAATCAAGTAGATGTTATTCTTCCTGTCCAGACAACTAAATTAATGTACACTATTAATGTACACTCTGCTACATGTTCTCACATTACTCCAAGTCAGCTTCTCCTTGCCCAAATCATTATGTAAAGCAAGGATTTAAAAGCACATCAGTAACTGGTATCATACATACAAAATATCCACATGATTGATTAATATTTAAGTTTATGCAAATATCTGGAGTTACACAGGCACAGATTTAGAAGATGTGGGGAACTTTCTCCGATGAGATACCAATGTCGTATGTGATAAAGACATTGTCAATGAGCCCGGTCTACATTTTCATTCCTCCCTGTGGTTCCTCTACCTGTATTACCTTATGTCATAAATGATGAGTCAACAGCGATAGTAAAGAAGTGGAAATTAAAAATAAGAGATCAGAAAGCAAGTTTACAAGTGAAAAGAATCCTAGACTTTTTTTTCTTCCTTTTTAAATAGCTGTGGTTCTAGTTGTGCTAGAAACCATTCCAGGCAGCTATTTTATGAAGAAATTAAGTTTTAGGGGAGAGTGGGTGGGAGAAAGACAGAAGATAAACACCTTCTGAAGGTGTTAGTTCTGAGAACTGAACTTAATGATAAGGTAGGAGACAGACACTTGACTGGAACACTCAAGTGAGACCCTTCAAAATTGGGGTAAAATACATACCTCTTTCACTACAGAACTAATATTATATCATTTTTGACAAAGTATTTCCAAATTGAGAAATAAGGAAATCTTTTTAATATTCTTCACTAAGCTTCCTTAGCTCTTCCTTCTCTGACAACCACACATTTAGTGTTGGGATGCCAGGGTATTTGAAGGCTAGTATGTATTTTATGAAATATTATTTCTTTTTAAATTTTACCTTTTTCTGAAAGATTCTAGCATCTTTTTCCAAAATACATGTTCACTTTCAATCTTGAGTTGTCCAATTCAGCAACATGTTTGCTGCAGCATCAGGGACAGTGCTTTCAGGAAGGCCAGACCGGCTATGTCTCAGATGGTTCCTTTTCCACATCCTCACCTCTCAAAGGCTGACAGCTTAATTTTAGATCCCAGAAACTCTTCTTCTGTCTCCTTTTCAGCCCTTCTTTCACCTTGTCCTCCAGTTGCTCCAGTGAATCCCCTTCAGCCCTGGGAGCTGATGGGTTCCTGCTCCAATCCCGCCCTTGTTAATCCCATGTCAGTACTGATACTTTGCTCTGCCCTTGAACTGGTAGAGCGATGCAAGTCTAATGGAGCAGGGGTGGGGAGGGAGGCGGGGAACAGCAAGGGCACGTGTGACAACCTATGAACTAAAACTTCATTTCGGCTCCTGTACTGGGATTTGGATGAGAGTTAACATGTCAACACAGAGCTCTATGACCTTGTTTTCCTCCCCTTCGTATAACTTTAGAAGTACCCTTTCTCTTCTCCCTACCTATTTACCATGACCACTATACATGTCAATGAAAATACTATTTTAGGGGCCCCTGGGTGGCTCAGTTGGTTAAGCATCTAACTCTTGATTTTGGTTCAGGTCATGATCTCATAGATCGTGGGCTCCAGCTCTGTGCTGACAGTGAAAAGCCTGCTATGGATTCTCATGCTCCCTCTCTCTCTCTCTGCTTCCCCCAGCTCTCTCAAAATAAGATAGACAAAAAAATTTTTTAAAAAGAAAATATTGTTTTATTGGCATTTAAAGACTGTGTAAACCATAAAACTCATCTGATCCAATTCCTTCATTTGAAAACAGAGACAACTGAGGTAATGTGCTTTGTATATGTCATAAAACTATTTTAAAAAATTGTCTAAATTTAATTTTG
Organism: Proteles cristata cristata; assembly: GCA_017311185.1. Lineage (NCBI taxonomy): Eukaryota > Metazoa > Chordata > Mammalia > Carnivora > Hyaenidae > Proteles > Proteles cristata. The sequence goes on from JAESUZ010005461.1 coordinate 475,407, forward strand.
GCCATAATGACAATGATCATGGTGGTAGGAGTAGTCACAAAGTGGAGTCTGGGAAAATAATTGGAAAAATCCATGGACATGGCCTAAAACAACTCAGGTCCTCATTCTGCTCTCCTTCTCCCACCTGTGTTACTGTATACATGTACATCAGTGCCCTCTGACTGGTGCACTGGTGGCAGTAAGATGAAAGACTTGGCTCAGTGGAATTCTAAGGTCCCTTTCCTTCTGAAGTTCTAAAGTCTCTGCTGATAAAGTTCATGGTTTCAAAAATACTCTTGTACTAAGGCTTCTTAAAGTTTAGTCCACAACAATGATTCAATGTATATTCAGCCATATGTAATTTATCAAGACTTAAAGGAAAAATCAAAGTTAGGAATAGCTAGCATTGTATAATATTCTATAATTTCCTGAGCACTTACATGAAAGTCTGGTCATTTACTTCTTGGCTATGTAAGGTGTGATTCAATCACCATTCCACAAGATGAGAAAACAGGTTCAGAAAGGACAAGTGGACTTAACATGTCCATTGTTTTCTAAACTTTACAAGGTAGACCCTAGTTGCACATGGGTAGTACAGTTGGTTGAGTGTCTGACTTCAGCTCAGGTCATGATCTCATGGTTCAAGAGATAAAGCTCCCTATTGAGCTCTGGGCCCGTGCTCTGAGCCCGTGTTGGGCTCTGAACTGTCGGCACAGAGCCTGGAGCCTGCTTTGGATTCTCTCTCTCTCTCTCTCTCTCTCTCTCTCTGCCCCTCCCCTGCTCCACTTTGTCTTTCTTTCTCAAAAATAAACAAACATTAAAAAATTTTTAAAAAGAGGTAGAGGAATCTGTTGGTGATATAGTTATGCTCTTATCAATATATGAGTTTCCTCATAATTGTTATAAAGAGACTCACAAATGTAACCATTAAAAAATAATCATAAAGGAGTTCTACTTCACAACATATACTATAAGACCAGGGCAAAAGTTTAATGAGCAATAGAACTAGATTACTTAGAAATGTATACAAACAGAAAACATACTATTTCCTTTATTCGCCTAAAACTTAATCAAAATGTAATCCCAGCAGCTTCCTGTCATAGATGTTCTCTCTCTCTTTCTCTCCTACAGCTGACCTTACCAAAGGTAGTGAGCTCCTCCCATTTCTAGACATATGCCAGCTATTATCTCTTAAATCTAATTTTAGTTTTTATTACATAGGATTCTCTGCACTTCTGTTTCTGATACTCTTGGGACTTAATTTCACCCCCACACTGCTGTACATGCTCATCACATATAGTAGCAGTGCTGAAAGTTGGATAATTCTGTGTGTATGTTGCTACAGAGGTTTGTAGTGTAAACTCAAAGTTATACAAGAAGACTGTTATCCTGGGGGAATAAAAAATACTGGAATCTTTGCATATTTTTCCCTTTAAAACAATGCTTTAGATATTTTAGTTAGTAGGGGCACCTGGGTAGCTCAGTCAGTTAAGTATCTGACTTCAGCTCAGCTCATGATCTCATGGTTGGTGGGTTCGAGTCCCGCAATGGGCTCTGTGCTGACAGCTCAGAGCCTGGAGCCTGCTTCAGATTCTGTATGTCCCTCTCTCTCTGCCCCTCCCCTCCTCATGTTCTGTCTCTCTGTCTCTCAAAAATGAATAAAGGCACTAAAAATTTTAAAAATAAATATTTTAGTTGGTATCAATAGTCGTCTTATTATTATTCCTATTCCACAGAAGGGAACAAAATACTCATGTTAGATATATAAAAGCTGCACACCCAATGCCCAGCAGAAAACTTCTTTCAAACACATTAATTCCCAAGTGTGGGTAACACTGAAAGGTCAGGAGGACATTCTTTATACAGATATACTCTTGCCATTGCCAAGAGCCTGGTGCAAAAGGCATCAAACCTTTCCAACAAATGTACTATTGTTGCAGAGTATGAATAAACCAGGGGTGGGATATACTGTATGCAATGTAAGGAGGTCTGTAACTACAAAATACCTTTCTTCTCCCTCCAACCAGCATGTGTGTCTGTGTGTGTGTGCACACACACACACCTTTCCTCACCCAGAAATACACAAACATTTTGACAGGGACCTAATATCTGTTTTCATGACAATTTAGAAACCAAAATAGGTAGTATGTAGGAAGCAGTGCAGCTCAGGAAAAAGAAATCGACAGTAGACTTAAAGAAACCTGGGTTCTAGTCCTCTTGCAGCCGCTGTCAGTCATTCATTCTTTGGATCAACGTTTTCTAAGTCAGAGAATTGAGGTTAAATTTGATTATTTCTAAATTTCCTTCCAGACATAAGGCTCTATGAATTTGAGAAAATAGTTAGAAGAGATGTCTATGCTCAGGTAGTCCATTAACTACCTATATCCAGACTGCCTTTCACCTGTTATGATAGTGTGACCTCCCTTCCCACAATGTATATACACTTATAACCCACTTTTTCAGACTTGATTATTTATCTATCAATAGATAGGCCCATTAAATGCAAGACCCAATGGAAAAGATGAAAATGAGGAAAACATTGTCCCCCTCCCTGTAGTTGATGCAGAAATAAGCCGCAGACATACAAAGGACTGCCAAGCGTTATCTAGATGTACCAAAGAGTGACATTGGTTTTCACAAGAGATGAGACTGAACTCTGCCTGGAAACAAAACCTCCTGGTGAGGCTGGCGTGTGAGCTGGGCATTGACAGATGGCTAGGATATGCCTTGCACAATAGGGTGAGAAGAGGATATGGCCACAGATAAGTCAGAGGGGTAACAAGCTATGAGGCAAATACCAGAAACATCCCATTTGACTTCAGCTAAGTCTTGGCACACCGACATATGCGGAATTCCTAATCTCAGCTGCATTTATCACTACTGGAAGGTCTTCCCTTCTACTGTGTCAGATGAAACTGATGTCAGAACTAGCTGAGAGGCAGAGCATAGCTCCTTCAAGTGTCACACCTGGTGTGGCCACTGTGTGACTCTATGATGCAATATGCTTCAGGTCACCAGATCCTGAGTTGCTGCCTTCAGCCATCTAGTCTAGACATCTAATTCGTGTCCGATGCATTAGGCCTCCCTTAAATTCTGACATCAAATTAAAGTTAAGAAATTGTTAAACTGAAAATCATAAGTATAACCTCATGTAGGGAATTAGTTTCAGTTTTAAGTTGCAATTAAAGATACATTTAACTAGGGAGACATCAACATTTGCAGAATATAGGACTTTGGAATAATAGAGATGAACTCTCCAGTGAATACTCAGCCTGAAAGGAAATATCTTCACACAAAGAACGAAGAAGTCTAGGAAACACTTTCACAGAAACCAGTTTTTAAAAAAGTAATGATAAGCATTTTTTTCTGAAGGCCTAACCACACAATATTAGTGTTAGAGAACAGAGGTAGCTCCTGAATTTCTAGCATTTTCATCAAATAGGGCAATTAAATTTTAAGACAAATTCAGCAAAAGCGTCACAACTGAAAAATCTCTCCAGCATCAGGCAGAAATTTTCTGTCCTATTAAAAGTAGTATCATGGAAAATACAGAGGGTTCCCTATAATTAACATTGAGAAAATGACCAGCAAAACTTATGGCCAGTAAAACTTATGACCAGTGAAATAGAGAGTGGAAAGGATCTCACAGACCATTGGACATATCGTTTAAGTGCCAGAAAATAAATTATGTCAAAAGCAAAGGATTTAAAACAATGATCCCAGAGATATTTCCTTCCCTTCTTTGAGCTGAGGGTTTTACCCTGAGACTAGGGACAAAGGGTTTGTGACTAATTTCAGAGCAGCCCTGCAATTATGCCTATGCATATATGTAATTGTGTTAATATGCTTACACATGTAAGAGTAAACTATATGTAATCATTACCTAGCCTGGGATTAACTCATCCCTATGAATTCTTTCACTATCTCAATACAGTACTAAATTAAAAGTACTTTTAATAGAAGAGTAGCCAACAACAGTACTCCTGTCCTGACCTTGACTTTGCCCTCAGAAGGCCTCTTATCCCTGCAACACAGCCCCTCGTTTCTGATCTCTCACCAAAGAAAAGGGTGCTATAGCCATCCATCAGCTCTCCCACCATTTACCACATTGGCCCTTTGAGGACTGGCTTTTACTATCCCCAGTTCACCTAGCTCTTTCACTGGGAATTACTGGGCATAGAATGTGTCCTACACACGGTACAAATAAACTTTACAAATATGACTTGCGGTGGGTCTCACCTATCAAAAAATTTCAAAGCAAAAACATCTTGAAGTAGTGAGTAGTATCTCTTAAGATTTTTTTTTGAAACTCAATTAACCCAGCATTTGTATGCAAAATATAAATAAGCCATTGTAAGATATGCATAAAGCTGGCACAAGATGTAATTTACACATTAATATTCACAATCTAACCCAGCTACTTTAAACCTCTGACAACCAGCTTTCCTTCTTTATTTATAGAATTTTCCTGGAAAGGATCAGCATTTGCTGGGAAGCTAAATGACTATGTTCTAATCATGCTTCTGAGACCTCATTTCAAGAACTCAGAAATGTCTCCAAAAAAAACTTGTGTGAGATGACATTTCCATAAGTGAAATCATAATGAATGTCTTTAATAAGGGTGATGGGTCCAAAAATAGTTATCTTGTGTAAGTAACCGACAGTTACAGTATAAATCCTGAGCACTCATTCCATTTTTAGTTTCTATAAGGGTGATCAGAATAACAACGCTCAATCGGTATAACTTTTCACTCTGGTCTTGATTTAGAATGTCTATTTCTTCCTGACACTATTCTGTGTTAAAGGGCAATGGGAAAACCCCAGAGGAGGAATGCAAGAACAGGTAATTATCTTTTTCCATTTCAACGGTACTGTTCTTAGGTACGTTGCATGCCTCAGTTTCTTTCTATGACTTTGAAAAATGGTGTCACTCATCTTCCTGGGGAAAACTTCCTCCTCCCATTGCTGAGATTTCTAAAAATACCACTGTTATTCAAGTCTGTATTAGAAAGACCAGATCTTATCATCAGATTGAACTGTACATGTAGCTTTCTTCCTTAAGAAAAAAAAAAAAAACAAACAAAAAACATATATATACTCTATTACATGGCAGGAAATAAACTTTAATGTTTCCAAACTGCCCCCCACCCTTGGCCGGATATCTGACCTGTATCTTACATAAAATGTGGAACAAACCAGATCCATTTCCAACTGTGCAGATGGCTTATTATCCAGCTGTCTTAAAGATAGAAAAGATTAGTGAGCTTAAGTGTGGTGCTATGGAGGAGCAAAAAACCTGGGAACTTAAAAATGAGCCTAAAGCCAAATCTTTCTGTCCATGGTCCAAATCTCTCATTGGGAGAAAAGGTTGGGACATAAGATAAGATTTGCTGCTTTATCCCAGGGATTACTCAACATTCATTTCACTTCTTGTATCCATAGAAGATGCCCGTACACACGTGTGCACATGCACACACACATGCCCTCCAATACTTTGGATCTTAAAATTGTAACAGGCATAGAGTTGCAAACCTAACCCAGGCTGCTTGTCTTGAAGCTTCCCTCCGCCCTTAATTTCTGCAAAACAGTATTTTCAGTACTTCATTAAAAGGGGGAGAATACTGTCTCGGGGATTTTTTTCTATTTCCTATCACCTACCCATCATCTGGTAACATTAATTCAGCTTTGTGTGCTTGTATGTGGTTTTTAAAAGTCCTCATAAATAGGACATAATACCAAGTGTGACCTTTTTACACAGCTGGTGTTTTTGAGTATGTTGGGCTTAGTGTTGTTAATGGTATGGGCATACTAGTGGCTGCACCCAGATCTCCAGCTGGAAAACAGATTCATGTAATTCATGTCACCTTTGTTGACAGAAAGGTCACAACCTGAACATTTTAATTTGTTTACTCACTTACCCTTTATTTAGCTTTTTGTGGGGGAAGAATTGGTGATAGGGTGATGGTGACATATATACTTACCCATAGTGACTCTAAGCATGTAGTTTGAGTTTTTAAAAGTTAAAATATATTTGCATGTGACAGTTAAACATCTATTTTACAAGATACGATGTGACTATACATAGAACAACTGTGAAATTTGAAAAAAATTGATCTCTGGAGAAGCAAGCTTATTTTGTTCTACTTACACTATCTGTTCTTAAATCAGGTCTTAGAGTATATTCTAGATGTAAGAGTTATGCACGAGTGAATGGACACCCGTGGTGTCTCCATTCCTCAGGAAGAAATAGTATACTACTATTTTGACTAAGAGTCAAAGACTGTCCTGACCAAAAGATAATAATCCACAGTTACGAATATCTGTATTCTTTTCTGAGTTGTACATCTCATCCGCAAGGACTTAACCACCAGCTCTTCCTATGTTAGACTCCAGATTCAAGGAAAATGGCCTGGCCTTATCTGACTATAAGCTCACTTTTCTGAGATTTTAGTAAATATATTTTTATTGGAGGAAAACAGGTAGAGTTTGCTTTTCCAAATGCAATCTTATGAGGTCACAACTATATTTGAGAAGCACTCTCCCACTTGAGGACAAATCTGTCTTCTACCAGTTTCAATTCTGTTTGCTTCTTTTTAAAAATTCTTTATTGTTTTATTTATTTCTGAGACAGAGAGAGACAGACAGACAGACAGACAGACAGACACTGAATCCGAAGATAGGCTCTAGGCTCTGAGCTAGCTGTCAGCACAGAGCCCGATGCAGGGCTCGAACCACAAACCATGAAATTGTGACCTGAGCCGAAGTCCGTAGCTTAACTGACTGAGCCACCCAGGTGCCCCATCTGTTTACTTCTTTAATCTCTACCTTGCTAATACAGGCTTTAGCAACCTTGCCTGGTCCTCAGGCTGTATGGGCTCAAGTGAGCTGCTTTTCAATCCTGGTAGGTGCCCTAATTCTCACGTTGTTTTCTCACAGCTGGTAAGCATTAAAATTCAGAGGTAGGAGACAGCAAAAGAAATGAATGGGAACTTCCCTTCCACTTCAACTGTCTTTGCTAATAGGAATGAGAAAGAAAGAATCCCAAGCCCACCCTCACATTCTATACTGAACTGTGTCTCCTCAAAATTCATATGTTGAAGATCTAAGCCCCAGTTCCTTAAAATGTGACTGTATCTGGAGATTAAGTGTGTTCAAAGGAGTGTATGGGTGCCAAGTTGATAAGAGGTAGACTTCTAAAGGTTAATTTTATGTGTCAAGTTGGCTGTGCTACAGTGCTTATCGAGTGGATCAAATAGTATTCTAGGTGTTTATGAGACAGTATTTTTGGGTTAGATTTCCACTTAAATTGGTGAGATCTGAGTAAAGCAGATTGCCCTTCACAATATGAGTGGGCCCCATCCAATCAGGTAAAAGCCTAAATAGAACAAAGGGCTGACCTTCCCTGAGGAAGTGGTAATTGTGTAAGCATATAGCCTCTGGCTTGAATAGCAACATCTGGGTTATGTGGGTCTACTGGCTGCAGACCAATCCTTCAGACTATGGACTTTTCAGCCTCCAAAATCACGTGATTCCTTTACAGCTGTATTAATATATTAATATTCACACATATGAGAAAGGAAGAATTTTAAATACCTCCATATCATGAATTAAATTGTGTCTCTTCAAAATTCATGTGTTGAAGTCCTAATGTCCAATAATTGCAAAATACATATACAAATGTATACATATACACACACCTGTACATATACATATGACTGGGTGTGTTCCTCTGGAGAATGCTAATTTACCCCCAAATCCCATCCTGCATTCTTGTTCCTATCTACTGTGTGGAAATGACATGGGGGAAATTTCCCATCACAGCTGGCATTAAAAGATCTAATCTATGCAGATGGTTAAGTTGGATGTTCAGGGGTGGGGATAATTAAAAATGAATCTATCCCAATGAGTCCCAATTTTATTTCTCTCACTATTCCTAGGAGGCTTTTCTCCCCTGCCTATCAGTGTTTGAGCTTAGATGCAGGGACTGTGCTGGAAAAGGCTGAGAGGTAAATTAAGTACTTAACTATGTCATATCCTAGTCTGTCACTTCAGCACTTCCTTAAGAGGAGAGTGAAGGATGCTCCTTTTCCATTTTTTTCCCCTTAGACTGTTTCCTTCAATTAGCAGGACACCAGCACACATTCTCCATCGGTAGAATTCTATTAACATCCATTGATAGAATCCTAAAATCAACTGTATGACTAATACTTGTGTTGAGAATTAAGGATGTTTTTCCCCAAGACTGGATATAAAGGGAGAGAAAAATTTCCTTTAAAGGCAAGTTAAATGACTTAATTTATGCACTATATTCTGGCAGTTTTAAAGGATCTACCATAGACATGGTCATGTGTGATATTTAAGAATTTTCCCCCTCAGTCCTGAATCTTGTTCTCTTTACTATAAATATTTGCAGAATATTGTTTATATTGCATTAAAATATTCTATATTTTAGCCAAGTATATATCTGTGTATAAGTTTTTATGCATACAATATAGAACTTCTCATATGTTGAAAAATAGTAGACACTGAAAATTATTTTAAGAATTACAGAAGATACATAATGAATCCTTGACATATTATTCCCACATGCAGCATTTCTCTGCTCCATCATTCAGATCACCTTGTCCCATTGGGAACAAGCCCATTACCCTGAGGTTTTGCCGCATTCACTTTGCAATTGAAGGGGGAAAAAAATACTGTATATGCCAGTTAATCATTCCAGATGTAAGCACCAGCTGCACTCTCTGCTTTGTTTATGAGCATATTTGACTTCAGGTAAACACCGTAGTTCTGGCAGAAAATTTTGCTTGATGGATATGAATCCTGTTGTTATGTATTCATTATTTTTAAGAGCATTTGCATTTGTACAGAAAAGAATGCTAAATGAAAGTAAACTCCAATTCTTGTCTTGGCTCGGCCACCTTGATTCCAGGCATGTTAATTAGTCTCAGTGTCCATATCTATAAATTGAAATAATACTATTTACTTTACAGAGTGGTTGTAAAAAATGAAATTGTGCATTATTTGGACATAGCTTTTGCTCAGTTAATACTGTTGAACCCATGCTCTTCTGTAAAGAAAATATGAATATGGTATCTGTTTTATATGTTAAGTATACCATCAAGGAAAAATACAGTAATGACCACAAATGCTCTTAAGGGTACCTTAAAGGAGAGATGCAAATATAAAGTATGATCATTTGTGTGTGTGTGTGTGTGTGTGTGTGTGTGTGTGTGTGTGTGTGTTGTTCTACATTCTGTGTTAAATCCATTCATCTTCTAGTTCCAGCTGGTCAGTGCCAATCGGCATGACTGATTGTTCTTCCTTCCTCCCGTGTGCCTGTCCCAGATTTTAAGCCCAGTTCTAATCAGCATGAAAAATGTGAGTGGAAATATTTCAGAAGTGGTTGACATATAGTCGAGTCATTGTTCTTGGTGGAAATTAATGAACAACTGCCAGTTAATATCTTAATTCAACTCTACTGACATAACCCATACGCACAGGATAGTGCTCGCCAGCTGGAGTAAACCCTCAGCTGAACAGAGGCTGAGTCACCAATTCATTTTCTCAGGTTTGGGCAGTTGGACTGCACCTCAGAAAACTAAACAAGAGGGAGGCTGTATCTCATGAAAGTGGGCTGAGAAGAACGAGACATGGAGATGTTTTTCCTGGTGAAAACTGAAAAAAAGTTAAATAAAGAAAGCTCCTCAAGGTAAAACTGGAGAGACATCCACTCATAAAACCAGGGTGCCATTTCATTTGATCCGGTTACCCTAGAGCAGGCCGAGCTCAGGGTCAGGTTCTTCCAAGGTTACCTAGGGCTACCAGGGAGCACTACCCAGGCAGATCAGGTCTACTCTGGCTACTTCTTATGTGTTATTTGTTTGGGAGGACTTTTTTTTGGGGGGGGCGGGTGTAGGGTTTCTCATTCATAAATATGGAAAAGGATAAGAATAACGCCATCAAATATTACACATATTATACAGCTACAGCTACTTCAAACTGATGTGGAAAGTGGACTGAATTGACTTCTGAATGACTTGGAAGAATCCACTACTATTTCCTTGTGGCCTCTCTGATGAAGCCAGAGAGAATTCAAGCCCCAGTAGGAAGGAGCTGGTCTTAAATCCAATAAGACCTCATGCAGCCCTCACCATCCCTCCTGCACCTTCCCACAATCACAGATCAAACTGCTTACCATTTTCACAGAGAACCCTCAGCACTTAGCATCTGTAGTAGGATCCTCAAAGTTCCTAATATCAGAGGTTTCAATCTCAACGTCAACTTACTTTTTTTTTTTTTTGCTGATAGATTTGACTTTACATGTGCCCATGAAACATATATCCATGATTGGCTAAACAGGCAAACAAACAAAAAGTGCCAAAACAGTAAATAAAACCAAGGTATAAGTGGAACCTTTCTAATCTGTACTACAAACACTGCATGGCCCCTAATGCTCCCTGACACCAGCATTGTCCAGGCTAGGAGGGTAAATCACAACAGACTGACTAATACTGATGGGAAACATCACCTGATTCAGGAAAGGGGTGCCAGAGTCACTGGGCAGAAAACAACAAAGAAGAGAAGAGACATGACAATCAGAAAGTATATACTCAATTGCAGAGGAAGAAGAAAGAGAAAGGAAAGAAGATATAGCAGTAACCTTCTGGAAGATTATTCTCTCAAGTAGTATTTCTACAATGGAGTAAACTTTAAAAAAAAAATTTAATCTTCTGTTTACTTGTCATTATCATTGTTATAATTACCCAAGTAAAGTTATAGATAGGATGACCAATGTACCTGCTTTCATGAGACTGGGCCAATTTGTTATTCTAGCATATAAATAACTTCTTGGTTTGGGTATAAATAATAATATGGTAACTCATAGGAGAGTTTGGGGGGCTTAGGTTTTGGGGGACTCAGATGCTTCAGATAAACGTTCAAGGTGGTCTTTATGGAATATCTGTATGGAATATTCAAGGGCTAACTTCGTATAGAGCTGACTCCAGGCCAGGTGCTGCCCCTGCACGCTAGACATAGGAACTCCTTTGGCCTGCTCACAACAACTCTATTATCATGGCCTTTTTCCATGAGGAAACTGAGGCAAGTTGCCTAACAGCACACAGCAAAAAGCAGCATTTGTGAGATTTGAATTTGGGCCATATGAATCCAGAGGCCTTCATTTAATTACTATATGCCTTTCAAGTATTTGATATTAAACACGTTACATCTCTTGTTTGTTCATATTGATTGGAGCAATTAACAATTTCTTAATAAATGCCACCAAATGTGTTACAAATATAGCTATAATCAAGGAAATCTACAATATTCATTCCTCTCCCTACAAAGTCATTTCCATCACACACTCATAGTAGAGACAGGGACTCAGAAGGAAATGGTCTTAATTACTTTAAATTTACCAATAAACAGGACTTAGGAAAGGAATCAGACTAATCAACAAACCAGATACACCTCCTAGACACACCTTCCCCTGATCCACAGCAACTCACTGTCCCAGGAACTTTTGGCAACAAGATAAAGGCCAGAGGCCCTCATTAATGCAGTTCCACTTACTAGACAGAAAGAACCCAAACAACTTTCATTGGACCACTTTATGAAAACCATATCCTTTGGTCTACAATGGAAATCCTATGAATTCTTTTGAAATGTTTATTTAAACATGAAACTCCAATGCCTATAAATCTTATCAAACTTGATTATCTGACTTCCCTGCTCACATCAGGTTTGAAGAATATGGCAACCCTCAGCGAAAAGACATGACAGCTAACTGTTGGAGAAATGATAAATATAATTCAAAAGCAGATGTAGCTTTGTTGTGAAGAAGAAACATCCACACTGATGACCCCGAGTAGCCATCACAGAAAGCATTCAAGTGATTAGCATCTCCTGCCTAATATAAGCTCTTGGAAGAGTTATATTTATAAATGCTTTATGAAATATTTGGTGATTGAAGTTAAGAACTTAGTTAACTTCCTCGAAGATGTCTTTGTTTAAAGACCTTTATGCAATTCAGGCAACTTTTTGTTAATAATATCTAATAATCTAATAAGCCCTCCATCCTGATTCTGGATAAAACAGTATTTATTCTAAATGTGTCAGCAGGATTTAAAAGAGCCTGACAAATGAGAGAGATAGGACATGAAAAGGAAAATATCTCTTATCCACGATTGCCTGCATAGTGGTAAAACTCTAAATGAAAAACTCTACTTTCAATTACCTAAATACATTATTTACATAATTTAAACCAAATGTATATTTGAAACACCTGGACCATTCAGCGAACTTTTGACATTATCTTTAGGTGTGGAATTGCATAGGGTCAGCCTAAACGGATATTAGTAAATGTTTACAAATATTTTCCTGGCAGGGTAGTGATACTTTTCCATCTCCATTTCCCTTCTATAAAATGAAGCTTGTATTAGACACAGCATCTGCCTGTCAGGCACTCAGCTTGGTTTGAGAAAGGAAAGACAGAGATCAATTTTATAATTCCATGATGATTTAAAAAAAAAAATATGCCCCCAAGAAGACCCAGGTGGAATTCTGCTTTTGGAGGATGAAGTTTGCTATGGAGAAATCTGTCAGGACTTTTCCATTTTCTACTTTTTTACATTTGAACTTAGTAATCCTTGGTATATTTTGGCAGAGCCTAAGCTTTCCTCTTAGTTCCAACTTCCCCGTTAAGCTAAAATGAAATTCTCTGAAGCTCTATGGAGAAAACTCACAGGATCTAATGGAAAGCTTGCATTAGCTACTTCTGCCTCAAGCTTCTGCTTAATGTTCCAAGGACATGATAAGGAGTGACGTGGAACACCCAAGGGGTAGGGACGCAAGATGCTAAACACATGCACACGTCTCCTAATGGTGTAAGTGGAGAGACGGAAACCAGAACCTTCCTACTATTAGTTAATTTCCCAAAGCATGGACTTCCTAAAAATAACCTCAGGCTATCTGTTTGGCCACACTCTTTCCCTAGACCTGACGTCAGATACTATATTTAGAACAGTAGCTAGTAGGAAGATTTCATCTGCTCATTCAAAATTTCCCTTAACACAGCCACAGGTGCTAGTAAGAGAAATGAACAAGGACTGGTAAACTGGTAAAGGTTACCAAAAGACTTGAAATCGCAGTAAAGGAGGGAGAAAGAGCTATGAAGAAGTTAGAGCTGTTAGTGTCCTCCTCATTGACATCAGAAATTAACATAGTACATAAACAAACACATTAATTAATTAATTCTCTTGTTTGTCATTTAGCCAGCTGGGCTTGAAGCAATAGAAATTTGGATTCACTTTAAGATAGATCACCATATTAGCATTACCTGTGTAGTTAGCATAGTTACATTACCTGTCCTCTTAGGTACAAAGCCGTTTATTTTTGTTGTTGTTTTAAAATTTTTCTTTTCTTAATTATACAAAGCAGTTTAAATCCAGAAATAAAAGAATTATACTGAGGTAATTTTGATCATTATTACTAAATTGTTTTTATCTATGGACTTAATGCTAATCCTTTGTATAAAACAGTTTCAAGAACTTTTTTTTTTAATTTTTTTTTAATGTTTTATTTATTTCTAGGAGAGAGAGAGACAGCGTGAGCAGGGGAGGGTCAGAGAGAGAGAGGGAGTCACAGACTGAAACAGGCTCCAGGCTCTGAGCTGGCAGTCAGCACAGAGCCCGACGCGGGGCTCGAACACATGAACCGCGAGATCATGACCCAAGCAAAAGTCGGAGGCTTAACTGACTAAGCCACCCAGGCGCCCCTCAAGAACTTTTAAGAAAGACAAAGCTCCTTTATAATTCAGAGTGGAAAGATATACAATAGAGCACTGGGAACATTTGTTTCATTAATTAGAGCCACCAGGTGATAAACAATGCTTCTACAAGACTTGAGCTTGGTGGTGAGTAATTAGTTTGGCATCAACCTAAGTTACTCCCAGAACAGTTTAGAACCTTATTTTCCCCCATGATATTAAAGATAGAGATCTAAAAAGAAACACAATGACTAAGGGCTCTTTTCTTTTTTCACCCACAAATTTTTTGTTTTTTCCCTTTCTCTCTTTCTTTTCTTCCTTCCTTCCTCCTCCCTACTTCCTTCTCTCCCTTTCCTTCCTTTCCTTCTTCCTTCCTTCTATCCGTCCTCAAGCTTTAGTGTTTCTGTGATGTTCTTTTGTATCCTGGCAATTCTATAATGAAGGGTGCTTACTATGGTGAAATTTGAAAGAATTTCTTCAGATTAAATATTCCTCACTGGGCTCATCTGATAGTGAAAGCCATATTCTGTTTACTATTTACCTAACTGCCCAGATGAATTCCCAACGAAGCTGATGTTTTTATGAGAAAAGAAGGTGTGAAAACCTAGAGAAGAAAGGACTTTACCTTTCTTCCCATTGTCTTTTATTCTCAAAGGATCTTAGCTATCAATATCCTTACTACTTGGTGTTATCATGAAATTTTAAAATGGCTGCCCTTTTAAAGACTCACCTTAAAGGAACCTCCGAAACCATCTCAGAGATCAGAGAGGTTAAATGGCTGAGTTCTCATGACTCATAAACAACAGAGCTGAGATGCAAACCAGCTTTATAGACCCACAAAGCCCTGCGGTCAACCATGCATCAGATGCTCTCCTAAAACGCTAACGCACCCATTCATGAATCCTTTCTCACCATGCCTAGTCTTCAAGAATAGTTATCATGAAAGAAAAACTCAGTTTGAATTCCTCAATCTGGTCCCCACATTTCCACTGCCATAGTAGAAATGCTAGTTAATAATGAAATGTTCCCAAGTGTTTGAAACTCATTACTTCATGGCATAGAAGAAAGCAATACGGCGAATCTAGAAGGTGAATATATAAGATCGACAAATACAATAACAGCTCACTGATAGGCAGGCTGCCTAGATCAAAATAAGTTATGTGGATCTTTGCAGCTCTAGAAATATGGTCTTCAACTAGAAAACTGAGGTGATCATGTCTAATTTTGAAAGCTCATTCATATATAAACTAAGTGTGCATCTTCAATACAAGCACATTCTTTTTTGGTTTTATTTATTTTTGAGAGAGACAGAGAGAGGGGGAAACAGAATCTGAAGCAAGCTCCAGGCTCTGAGCTGTCAGCATAGAGCCTGACACAGGGTTCAAACTCACAAACAGTGAGATCATGACCTGAGCCAAAGTCAGATGCTTAACCAGCTGAGCCATCCAGGCACCCCAATACAAGCACATTCTACCTCTGTGTAGATTTATATTTGAACAATTATGGCATCTGTAATTATTTACTATAAAAATAATATCATTTACTTAAAAAAATGTGTAATGAGTGCCTCCCATTGAGTATGCACTAGGAATTCAAAAATGAACATGACAGACGTGAATTTTACTGTCAAGGTGGTCAATGCAGGACATAAAACAGATAAGCAAACACAAGCAAATCAAAGTAAGTGCTAGGAAGGAGACAGACAGTGGGTAGAGCTGAAAGCAGAAAATTAAGAAGATGGTTCTATAAAGAGCATAAAGAAGAGAATCAGGGGCAAACAGAGAATCAAGTAAAAAGGTCTCCAGGTGGCACAGCCCTCCATATGTGCTGAGAGCTGAGAATAGAGTAAGGTCGAGGGAAGGCGGGAGGAAGCAGGATTTGAGGTGGTGTAGGGAAGTGGTAATAATAGGAGATAGAAGAGAATGAGAGAAGTCTGGTTATGATGTCAAGTTCAGATTAGACTGGTACATGCATCAAGGATCCAGTGAACACTTACGCAAGGAGCACTCATGATCTGATAAGTATGGTGAAATATCACCTTGGCTACTGTTGTACAGAGAATGTGTTTGAAGAAGGAAAGAATGATGGTGGGGAGGCTACTTAAGGGCTAGTCTAGGTGAAAGACAAAAAGAGCTTGTAGTGAGGTGGCACAGAGAGGACAGAGTGAGATGGATGGACTTGAGATATAGTTTGAAGTAGAAATATCAATTTGCTGATAGGCTGGATACAGAAAGTAAAAAGAATGGAGGAATCAAGATTTTGATTGAGCTACCAGGTGGATAATGATGCCCTTTATGGAGAAATGAAAGCCAATAAAGTACTTTCTAACCCTTTTATGAGTCCAAATTTCAAAAGCTGAAATAATTAGCTACTGATTAATATTATATGCTTTAGCAAACATTTAAAAATACTATTTTAGCTAACGAATTTGCAGTCTTATAGAGCAGGATTATAGTGGTCATTTTATACATGAGAAAATTGACAAAATTAAGTAACTTTTTCATGGCACCAATCAGGGAATTAGAAACCAGGTCTGTCTGGCTTAGAATTGGATTCCAAACTTCCCAATGATGGAGTTTATGTGTATCTGACTTTCAATTACAGCTCAATATCTATGTCAGTGTCTGGCATGAACAGGTAGTACATTCTTAATATATATTTATTACCTCAATAAACACAGGTAATTTCCACTATGCCTTGAGGCTTCTCAGATATTTCCAAATATACTTCCTTCTAACTGACATATTACATAGTAATATATTTTAAGTAGATTCATAGGTCTGTCCTTTAAACTACTTCCCTAGTTGGGACCACATAGAGCTCTCCATCACTAACAAACTACTCTATTTATATTCCTATCTCTACATCCTTCCTGGAGAAAGACGTGTGGGTACCCTACACTGACAAGTCAGGAGGGGGCATTAGAGCCTTACCTAGCAGTCAGGTTCTCCAGACATGCTCAGAGAGAAGTATCCCCCTAAGTAGCTTGGGTAAGCTCTCTTTCAGGGATTAGAATATCCTAGTAGCTTCACTGGAGTGTTCTTCTTTGTCAAGGAAACTTCCCAGCCTCACATTATTCCAACCACAGTCTCTTTTTTTCTTTTCATTTTTTAAACGTTTATTCATTTTCGAGAAACAGAGAGAACAGAGCGTGAGCTGGGAAGGGGCAGAGAGAGAGGGAGACAGAATCCAAAGCAGTTTACAGGCTCTGAGCTGTCAGCACAGAGCCCGACGTGGGGATCTAACTCACTGACTGGGAGATCATAACCTGAGCCAAAGTCAGACACCCAGGCTCCCCCACAATCTCTATTTCTGACATGAGTTCATCAACCAGTGCTAAAAAGCTCTACTGAATGCACTACTTGTCAAAACACAAGTTGTTTCTGCACCTCGCCTCCAGGCAGATGCCCAGAACAGAGGTACACTGGATATCAAGCACATTCTCTGCTACTGTAACACTAGCTTCCCTAAAAACCCAGGTTCCATGAGATCTACGATATGCCTGCAAAAATATGCCTTATTCCAAGCCAAAAAGGATTTTACTTCTGTTCTTCTCTCATGCAGTATCCAAATCTCTAATTGCTCTTTGTCTTAATGTAGGCAATTACGTGTCAGTCTTGGAGAGGTCCACTTCAAACTTTAAAATACTTGCAGTAAACACAGTCCTGGAATGAGTCAGCTGCCCGCAGGAAGACAGGCCTTGTGGAATGCTTTCGCCCCTTCTTCAAAGAGATAACACCAGGCCCTCCTCATCCTCCTTCTGCTTTCCTTCCCCCCTATCGATCTGGGGAAATTTCCCAGTATCATTCCTCAGAGATGGCATCTTCCTCGTGGTTTAAGTTCTGCCATTCCTCCCAGGGCACCCAGCACCACACACAGGCCTGCTCCACACACAGAGTACGTCATCAGGGGTCCGAGCCATAGCACTGAATTAGATTCTCAACTACATCATTCGGATCAACTGCCAATAGCCTGGGGGACACTATTTTTTGTCAGAAAGGAATATGACTAAAGAGCACACCTGGGTGTCAATATCCATGCCTCTACAGCAGGGTTCACTGCTGTCTGTGGCCTCAAACCCATGCCTCCCCTCAGCCTGGTTGAGGAAGGGACTCAAAGGCAGAATAAATGTCAGATTCATCCAGAGGACTGTTTACCACCAACAAAGGTAAGGCCATACACAATCAGAGCTCCAGGCTTTCAAAGAAATCTCCCGGTAACAATGGATTACTGACTTCCTATCCACCACTTTGCCATCCCTTCTGCCTGTCTTCCAGTTGAGACGAGTTTGTTTGAGCCCTGGAGGAGCCCTGTGGCTTCCCGTGCAGGTCTCTGTTGGATCTGTCATCCCCTACTCTCTGCTCCTGTGCATGTTTATACTCTCTGCTATGAACTGCATGTTTATGCCCCCGCTATTCATAGCTGAAACCCTAATCCTCCATAGCTGCTATTAGGAGGTAGAGCCTCAGGGAAGTAACTGGACTTAGATGAGGTGATGAGGGGAGAGACCTCATAATGGATATGAGAGTCCTAATAAGAAAAGAGAGACTATAGCTTATTCTCTCTCTGTCATGTGAAGAACAGCAAGAAAGCAACCATCTGTAAACCTAGAAGGGCACCCTCATTAGACACCAAATTCGCTGGTACCATGGTCTCAGGCTTCCCAGCCTCCAGGACGTTGAGGAATAAATATTTGTTGTTTAAGTCACCCAGTCTCTGGCAGTTTTGTTATAAATATTTGTTGTTTAAGTCACCCAGTCTCTGGCAGTTTTGTTACAGCAGTCCAAACTGACTAAGGAGTGCAATCACTCAGTGTCTGACTTTGTCAACATCCTCTGATTCAACTTCCCAGGCAAAATCTGACATCCTGTCCAGATTCCTTTACCTTATGGTCAGTTTTGCAATTGCTAGTCTTACCTCAGAATGCTCATGAATGATGATGTGACAGAAATAAAATATCTAAAGCTTTTAGAGTAGAGGGGTGCCTGGGTGGCTCAGTGGGTTAAGCATCTGACTTCGGCTCAGGTCATGATCTCAGGGTTCATAGGTTTGAGCCCCTGCATTAGGCTCTGTGCTAATAGTTCAGAGACTTGAGCCTGCTTTGGATTCTCGGTCTTCTACTTTCTCTGCTCCTCCCCAGCTCCTGTGTGTGGGTGCTCTCTCTCTCTCTCTCAAAAATAAACATAAAAAAAATAAGCTTTTAGGGTAGAAACAAACTTTAGTGCCAAGCTATCTTCTACGTTTTACAGAAGATGTGATTGACCCACTATCACAAAGTAAGTTAAAATGGCTAGAACCCAAGCTTTCTGACTCATACAGCAATGTTCTTTACGCTATCCACGCCATCCCATTCTCAGAGAACAGGTCCAGCAATGAAGAGAAATCCAAAGAGGGTATATTACTAAAATTTGATTTTGGGAGCAAATTTATTCATCTTGTAGGTCAGGTTCTGTTCCAGAAAACTGTAAATATTGAAAAAAGATTGATAATTGCCAATGTTTACAGAGAAATACATCCAGGTACTTTCAGTTTCTGCAAACTTGTCAAACTAAATCCTAAGGAAACAGGGAAAATAATTTTTTCCTTTTATTTAAAGCCAATTAACTTATATAGACAAATTTCCACATTTCCTCAGTAATCTAGGAATGAAAATACATAAAACACAGTTAATGTGCTTGGAAGGCTCATCAAGTGAGACGTCTCAACCCAGTGCATGTGTAGTAGAGGGTTTCTTGTTGTGCAATGTCTTCCAAAAGTTAAAAGCCTGTCAATTTGCTCTAAAGTTGAGGTTCACTCTCAGGGTCAAATGTCTATGAGTACAAAATCCTTCCCTCTGAGCAGTTCTTTCCATAAGAATCATGTCTGAAGGGTTAGGAGAAGCTAAGGCATCATTAAGAGTATGTTCACAGATTTTATTTTTAAGGCAAAAAGTCTAAATCTCATGTATTCATAAAGCAAATCAACAGAAGGACTAAAATTGAAACTCACATACCCCAATTTCATTCTTTTCTGTTAACTTTGGTTGTCATGAATGTTTTTGGTGTTTTTCATGTCAAAAGTTTCCACAGAGGGGGGCCTGGGTGGCTCAGTCAGTTGAGCGTCCGACTTTGGCTCAGGTCATGATCTCATGGTTCACGGGTTTGAGCCCCATGTTGGGCTCTGTGCTGGCAGCTCACAGCGTGAAGCCTGCTTCGGATTCTGTGTCCCTTCTCTCTCTGCCACTCTCCCTCCACCACCCCGGCCCCTCCCTGCACCGTGCTCTGTCTCTTTCTCTCTCAAAAATAAACATTTAAAAACATTTAAAAGAAGAAGTTTCCAGAAAATTTTGAATTTCCTCATCAGTTATGTTGCTATGAAATCAATGTCTATACTTAAAATGTACACCTAATATATGGCCTATATTTAACAGGTACATAAAAGTTTACACTTTTTTTCTTTTTTCTTTTTTTTCCTGGCAGTTCTTATACCACTGCTTTAAGAGCCATTAAACAGAAAAGCGACGCTCATAGAGACCTTAGAATTATATACTCTATTTCCCCCAAAAGAATTAGTTTGACCCTTGCCAATAACTTCCCTTGATAATAATCTACAGATTTCTCAGTTAATAAGCCTTTTATTTTCTTTTTAACATTTATTTATTTTTGAGAGAGGAAGAGAGGGCGTGAGTGGGGAAGGGGCAGAGAGAGAGGGAGACACAAAATCTGAAGCAGGCTCTAACCCACGAGTTGTGAGATCATGACCTGAGCTGAAGTCAAACTCTTACCCAACTGAGCCATCCAGGGACCCCAATAAACCTTTTTTACCAACCTGTTAATTATAGACTCTAGCAAGAAGTTAAAAAAAAAAAAACTCCATGAGGCTGGAGTTCACTCTATGCTGTGCATGCTGGTAACAGAACTCCTCCTATGAAGACATGTGAAGGGTGGCCTAACTGTCAGGATTTCAAGTCATCAGCTAAGTTATCCTTAGGGTGACTGGCTGCCAGTATCACCAGTTGAATCACAGACTAGATGACAAGTGATTTTGACAGCCAACAGACACCTGAGAACTCAGGACAGCAGTTAAAGTAGTTTGAGATCTATTCCCTGCTCTTCCGTGAAGTGCTTCTTGTACCACGTTCAGAATTTCTCTCTCACCTTGGCCTAACCAGTGTTCACAGCTTTCCTGAAAGTTTCTGAGTGCAGTTTTTCTTAGCCAAATGTCTTTTTCATTAAAAGATGTCATTTATGTGCTTAGAGTCTGGATGCATAATGACAGAACTATCACCAGGTGAACTGTATACCCTGGTTTTCCCAACACAGTCTCTGTTTCAAAGCCCCTTATCCCCAGTTAATTGTTAAGCTCTTCCCCTCTCATTCACACCAGTATGAATGATCTGCTGTCCAGTGACCCACTACTAATGACCAGTAAGTAATGTGGAATTCTTCCATCAAGCATTGGTCACACCAGCAATTTGATCATTGAAAATGTTTTCCTTTCATTGATTGTCATTTTGATTGAAGTCTCTTTCCAGGTGGACTTGTAACAGCTGTGTTAGAGCATCTTTTCTATATTCTACATCATTGTCTCAAGCTTCAGTTATACAGGATGAAGCCTCCGTAATTCCATTTTCACCTCTGATGCTCTTAATCAAGTGAAAAAAAAATGTAAGTGATGGTAATCAATGTAAATCTGGCCATCTTTTGGATCAACTCAGCCTGGAATTACATTTGGAAGAGATACTAAAAATAAAGAACATTTACATTTTTACAGCAGTCTATGAAAAAATGCCAAAAAGCATAGCTTTTATTACATTTAGTGCAGCATCCTTTCTCAGCTCCCTCACCCAGAGAATTTCCCCCACCCCAGGCATTCAGTAAGGAAAAGACTATCCTCAAGAGATTTCACTTTAAACTAGCTCACAATACGAAAAATTAGGGCAATTTCAGCTCTTTGACAAAAGAATGCAACTGCAATCAGAGATGTTTCATTAAAAAGATTATCAAATAACTTTGATAAAACCAATAAGAATTGTGTCTGTGTTAAGTATCAAGATAGAACCAGAAAAACAGTCTAGTACAATTATTAAAGTGAGGCCTACGCAGTGATTTGAAAGAATCATTTTAAATGGCCTGTAATCAAGAGGTGAGAAAGGAGAGGGAATGCCATGTAATCAGAACCTTCTGAATTGGTAGAAGACACAAAAGACATCTCTTCTATCACACACACACACACACACACACACACATCTGAGAGACAGGTGCCATCTCTGTTCTTCTGTTCAGAATGGAGACCAGAGAGACTGAAGCATATTTCAAGGCCACATGGCCTTTAAGGAACATAAAATGACTGCTGAGTGCTCAGGGTAATGAAAACTTGTGTTGTAAGACAGGTAGACTCTATCTATAGGTATTATCTTTAATAGATGAACAGTTCCTGAAGAAGGCAAAAGTATACATGTGTCCAGGGATGTGAAAAAAAAAAGCTGCTCAAATTCTCTTCCTTAGAATCCAAAGTCAGTACAGGGTTCCTTCACAACATTTTTCTTTTGCCTCCCTAATTTTCAAGAAATGTGGTTTACTTCCTTCGACTGAAAACTAGCAGAATTTTAAGATTAATCAAGTTACCAAGGATGTAGCCTCAAACTGAAATAATTTCTCATTTACAGGAGACAGTCACCTATAAATCAGGATGTTAAAACAGAACATTACAATCTAGAAGGCAGATCAGAAAGGGTGCAGGGACATAATCAGAAAAACTTGTAGTATGGAAGGCTCTTCTTTCATGACCAAGGACACAGCATGACACTGGTCTATTGTAATCCGTGCACCGTGGAGTTGAGTTTTGACTAAAAGTTGCTGAATCTCATAAGACAATTCTCAGTGATGATGAGCTATCAGATGTGAACAAGTTCAGTAAATCTAGGAGGCCTGACATAGCGATTAGTCCTTAAGTATCTTTTCATATCAAACCTTAGGTCCCTTTGAATACTGATAATTTTAATAAGAATAGATACTTTAATATCTGTTGGTTGACAAAATGACATATGGTCATATAGACTCAGAGACCATTTGCAGAAACTCCAAGAAAACATCTAGGTACGCCTGGGCATGTTGGAGTACTTCACAGAGCAAGCAGCCCAAGATTAGAGCCTCCAGCAAGGACTATCACCCCAGGTTTGAGTGCTGTCCCTGACACACAATAGCACGTAAGGACATGTTTGTTCAACAGATGAGTGGATTCGTCTTCTCTGGACTAGCATAGGGGAAAACAGACACTTGAGAGAAATACAGGAAGAAGGCACTTCTTTCCATGAAAGAACTCTTTAGAAAGAGCCCTCACTTACCCCGACAATAACCATCTATCGAACTCTCCACGAGACTGTCAGAGAGTGTAAAGCAGCAGAGTCCCCAGCACACTTATGCACGTAAGGCTGGGAATTTGTACAGAACCAAATAACACCAGTTTTGACCCCCCACCCCTCACAAATTTGAGGTCTAAGAAACATTTCCTAATTCGCTTTTCAAAATCTAGATGATTCTATCTACTCAGTTGCAAGAGAAACCCAGGGAAGACCTCTTCCTCTTGCATCTGAACAATACCCTTGAAGTGCCTTTCTTCACATAATTAGGCAGGCTCTGCTCCAAAGAAAGGCTTGGGGTGACATGCATGCCTCCCGCCAAGCACATTCTAAGGCAGATGCATGAGTGGGCTGGAAATATCTCTGAAAGGACCTTTCCCTTTTAAAAGGTCACTGCACAAAACACTATAAAACTGTCTACTAGAGCATGCTCTTCTTTCGATTGACATACTTCAAAAGTGCATGAACCAAGAGGCTTCTTTGTGCTCTGCACCTGGCTAAGAGGCTGTCAGAATTTCACATGTTTTTCGGTAGTCATATGGCTGTCATGTAACACCATTTTCCGGCAATTCTCTTCTCTCCTCCGCAACCCCCTCTTGTTACTGTTTTGGCTAGATCTTATTTTTTACAACTTCTTCCAGTGATTCACATTTTAATATCACACAACATGCAGTGTGGCTCCTATTTAGGACCAGTGACAGAGGCATTTTTTTTTTCTCTACCCTCTTCTATATAGCAAGACTCTGTCACAAGTTTACCTGGCCAACAGCTACTTATGATGACCCTTTCCTTTATGAGCCTAGTTGCATGCATTCACCAAAATCAAATGCACTGAAATGTGACTTTCTTCTCTGTGACAGGAAAAAAGAAAGTCAGTCAGCAAACAACAGATGACTGGGGACTTAAGTTTGTTGTAATTCATGGTCACCTACAGTGCTGGCTTTGGTTTATGTACTGCCAAAACAAGCCGGACAATGCTTGTTTTAAAATGTGGGGGCGCCTGTGTGTCTCAGTCAGTTAAGGATCTGAGGGCAGCTCAGGTCATGATCTCAAGCCCTGCATAGGCCTCTGTCCTGACAGCTCAGAGCCTGGAGCCTCCTTTAATTCTGTGTTTCCCTCTCTCTCTGCCCCTTCCCTAATGGTGCTCTGTGTCTCTGCCTTTCACAAATAAACAAATATTAAAAATAAAAATTAAAAAAAATAAAATGCCACCAATAAAAGGGCATATGGTACACAAAACTATATGACAAATGAATGTACTGGCTAATATCTATTTCTACAGTTCACAAGATAAAGGGAGCAATCCTGGAGTTGTCTGTAGTTACTGTAGTGTCTTGGAGGAAAATGTGCACGTATCATAGAAGTAAAGAAAGCTCAGAAACAAATGTGACCACGAAATAATATGTTGAAAAACAGATGTGTGAAGGGCAAGAAGAATTCCGGGGATCAGGACCAGATTCCACACTTAGAGGTAATATGTTATCAGAAGTAAGTACATTAGTCACTGATCACGGGTCTAGGGCTTTGAAGAAAATATTTTAAATCCTAAAAACAAAAGAAAACAAGACCAAACCAAACAAACAAACAAACAAATAAAAAACCCACAAAGAGATGAGAATCCATTCACTGATTTGTAGACTTAGTGATGCTTTGGGTAAGCAATTACTGTGATTCAGGAAGGCAGAGCATTTTTGCTTCCACTTTCTCCTAAATATTTATATATTAAATTTATTAACATATTTTCATTATTTATGTTAATTATATATAAGCCTATTATTTATATAACATAACTATATAGTAGGACAGAAAGGAGGCAGAGTATAACTGCTAAGAGAGGGGGATTTGTGAACGTGGTGACACAGGCAGAAGACTGGGAAGGACTCTTGGTTAGAAGAGGCAGAGGAAGCCAAAGTCCTGAATATGCCGTATCGTGGCTACAGAATTGATGGTGGGTGTTTACAAGGAATCTCAGGAGGTCTAAGGTCAGAAATGAAAGGCGTGTCTGAAAACAGAACCCAAAACAAGTCCTGTGTATGCAACAATTATGTATACTGCTCTCTTCTTCAGTACACAGTCTCCATCCTGGGTCCCAAGAAACAAATGGCTGGATTCGTCACCCTTAGCAAACAAAAAAATAATAATCATGATCATGATAATAATCCAAACTCACAACCCAAAACAGAAGAAAAATTACTGACAGTTCTTTTCTAAAACTGAAACAGTTCCCAGAATAAAAAGACTGAATTCTATATTGGCACCTAAGAATAACAATTTTCTCACTGTTGTATAGTGAAGACTCACTGACACCAAAAAACACACCTCTCTGCCCTCGTGGGATAACTGATTACCCACCCTTCTTTTATTTATTTATTTATTTTTTTAAGTTTATTTTTGAGAGACAGAGGCAGCCTGAGCAGGGGAAGGGCAGAGAGAGAGGGAGACATAGAATTCCAAGGAGGCTCTGCACTGTCAGCACAGAGCCCGACGTGGAGCTTAAACTCACAAACTGTGAGATCATGACCTAAGCCACAACCAAGAGTCGGATGCTTAACCAGCTGAGCCACCCAGGCACCCCTGATTACCAGCCTTCTGTTTTCTAATCCTGGAATTCCCACTCAGGATACAAACTGCAAGGGTACACATTTCCGTAAGAGCAAAAGAAAGCCACAGTTTTTTCCTTTACCAGCCAGACAAGGATATCACACGTATCAGGCAACCTAGCGCCAGTATGGATAAACTATAAGACAGGCAAGCTGAAAAACATACAATTTAAGAAACAGGAAACAGAAAACAAACAAATTAACAAACTGCTGAAGCTATTACAACTAAAAAAATGCAAACAAAAGGCTTCCAAAAAGAATAATTAAAATAGAACACGAAAGCACTTAGAAATTAAACCATGGTTGTTGAAATAAGCCAAAAGAGTAAAAAGCCTAAAGATTCAGCCAAGGGACTGTATCTAGACACAAACAGAGATGAACCTTAGAGGACAGAAGTTATGAGAGAAGATAAATCCGGAAGATTTAACATCCATGTATTAAAAGCCACAGAAAGAGAATAGAGAAAATGAAAGAGAGGAGTCACTAAAAAACCCATAGAAACACATTTCCCTTAGCGGAAGGAAGCCATATTTCTACAATCTAGGGAGTGTCACCAAGTACAGATCATAACAAATGCAAAAAGGATTCTCAAGGTATCACTGAAAAACAGAGAATCAAGTGAAATAATGAGATGATCCTAAGGGTTTTTAGAGAAAAATAGAAGGAATAAGCCTCAGCCTGCTACTTAAGTTCTTTTCAACAACAATGGGGCAGAGTGTTAAAGGTTCAAAAGGAAAACTCTTTTCAACCTAGAATTTTATATCCAGTTGAAGTATTGCACAAATATGAGTCTGTGCATGAGCCAGAATATTTGTTTACCTCCTCCATTCTTTTTCTTAGGAAGTTACTTTATGATGTGTTATAATAAAATGAAAAGATAAGCTAAGAAATACGAAGATATTGAAACAGCAAGCTTTCCGGTCATGATCTGAATGTTTGTGGGTTCAAGCCCTGCATAGGGCTCTATGCTGACAGCTCAGAGCCTGGAGCCTGCTTCAGATTCTGTGTCTCCCTCTCTCTCTGCTCCTTCCCTGCTCATACCCTGTCTCTCTGTCTCTCAAAAATAAATAAACATTAAAAAAAAAAAAAGAAAAAGAAGAAGAAACAGCAGCTGAGAAGCTGGTTTTGTGTAGGTCTGGGCATGGTGAGCCCAGTGTAGAGCAGGGAGAAGGTGGACTTGGAGAAGGACTCCCACGGGTCAGGAAGGGCGGATCAAGGAGACTAAATGAAATGAAAGAGGGTAAAAAATACATGAACATATGATCAAGGATAATATAATGCATAAAAGAAATGAGGCTTAATCTTAAGCAATTGACTAAATGTAAGAAAACAAAATCAGGGGTGCATGGATGGCTCAGAGCTGGACTTAGGTCATGATCTCAAGAGATTTCAAGCCTGCATGGGGCTTGCTGCTGTCAAAGCAAAGCCCATTTCGGATCCTCTGCCCACCTCCCCTTCTCTGCCTTTCTCCTGTTGGCACTCTCTATCTCAAAAAAATAAACAAACATTAAAAAAAAATCAATGATTTGAAACTGCATGCTAGGAATCTTTACAGTGAACTAGAGGTCATGACATTGGACCTTTAAAGTAAAAAATAAAAAAAAAAACAACAACAACAAAAAAAACCACATTTCAGCGTAACATGCTTCTTTGTCCTAACATTAAATGGTATTTATATGGTCATAATAATGTTAATTACTATGAACTGTTTTTTATCCTACCTTTAAAGTTAACCTTTGGACAAAAACTCTGTTGTATTTTTAGCATAAAGTAAAAAGAGAGTGGCTGACAGCAGTAGAACCTGAAATGAAGAAGAAAAAGCCAAGGAAAGTTGGAGAGACTAAGCCTCATTTTATCTCATGTCCTCAAAGTAAGAAAACAACTTTAAAAATTCTACTGAAAGTCTACAATTATGTTCAGGTTAGGTTAACAGAAGAAGGGAATGAAGTACAAATCTGTAAAATCCCTATCTTTCAAATGGCACAGTGAATTTCCTAAATCTGATAATTTGCTAAATCCAGTAAGGGTTGAGTTCTCTACTAGATGGACTAAACTAAGAACCAGTAAAAATTTGAAAATAAGGAATAAATAAAGTAAAAAGATACCTCGAGGGAACTGAGGAAGGTAGAGCAAGAGACTCTTGTTCTCACGGGCAGGGCTTAATATGTATATTGGTATGTGTGTATATTGGAATGTAATACCGTGAGAATAAGCAAATATGTTCTTGTGTGCACAGTACTTTTCAAAGTAATTATTCAGTATTTTTTGAGCGCAACATATGTACCAGGTAAGGCATGATTCTCACCCCATCCCCCTTTATTTTTAAGTAGGCTTCATGCCCAGTGCAGAGCCCAACATAGGGCTTGAACTCACTACCCTGAGATCAAGCCCTGAGCTAAGATCAAGAGTTGAAGGCTTAACTGACTGAGCCTCCCGGGCACCCCAAGATCCTTATTTATTATTTAGGCAATGTATAACTTCTTAAGACAGCTATTTATATGTATATATCCTTTATATTTAAGCACTTCTCTTATTATGTTTTCAGTTCTGAAGTTTTTCTTTCTCTACCAAATTTTACCACTAGCAAATAAGTGATCAAGTTTACATGTAGTTCTTCCCTATGTTTGTTTATTTAATGCAAAAACTCTAGAAAGGTGTAAATACTAGGAACTTGAAGGTGAGGTGCCATTCACTAAAAGAAGGCTAAACGACTCAAAGGAGGCAAGGCGAGGAGCCATAAAGATATTCTGCTCACCTCATTATTTCAATAAGGTCTTGTATCCTCATAGACTTTTAGTTTTAGAACCCAGTAAGTACTTTGCTTATACTTACACAGAAAATGTGAAAAGTTCAAAATGACTGAACTGACACTTAACCCAATGACCTAGAGGGACAGGGCAAATTTATTAAGCCAGTCTCTTGAAGTTAGAAGTTTAAGATACATGGAGGGTCAGAGTGGGGAGTGGTAAAAGTCTCTGACCATGAAACATCTCACTCAGCTGTCTGGATGTATTTTGTTTTGACAAATTCACACCCAGTGGCCCATATTAATGAGGTGACAATGAAATCACAAAACTAGTCAGAAGCTGAAAGATGACTTTAGAACACATGTTTACCGTTCTGCACCATGTGCAAACCTTTGAACCTTTGTGAAGTTCAAACATGCAGGACTCAGTGTAAAGCATCAGGACATTTTCCAAGGTAGGGCTCGATACAAAATAAATAAATGGTGAAAAGAAATCAATAACTGATCAAGTACAATGTCATTCATTACATAGGTACAGCTTCAGAATTCCAGATTTCTTAATCTTTGCATATGAACACACAGTCTCTATAAAGAGATAGAATCTTACAAATTATAAGTGAGCTAATACTGGATTAGGGAAAAAATGATCACATTTGGTCATGGGTCAAAGATAAAGTAATTATTATGATTTTTGCCATCTTCATTTTGAAGAAGCTGCTATCTTTGGAGGTGGAAACCTGAAAACTATATTGGTGACCCTTTGTATATCTCCATTTGTGTTAGGAGGTAGAGTAAGATTCTGGAGTCATTCCATTAGTACTTCCAGGAGGTGCTGGAAGTTAGTGTATATTCACTTATTCAAAAAACTACCCTCACCCCCTCAAATAATCTCAAAATCTCATTACAATCTTCATAAAGGGAGAGTCTAAGTGTTTTTTGTTTTGTTTTGTTGTTTTTTACTTCCCTGGGATTTCTCTCTTTCTTCCTTTCTTTGTTTCCTTCAAAATAAGGCTTATTTTCATTTCGGTTTGCATCAAGGGCAGAGAACACTATTATTTCCCCTGGTTCTCACATACTTGCCTCTTTTGCCACTTGGGGAAATGCAATAAACAAGGAAAAGTGTTTTCAGTGCCGGGGGGTAGCAATGAGTTGATTTTCAGGATTTAAAAATAAAGAATATGATTAAACAAACGTGGACTTAGACAAAGAAGCCATACATGTTTGATCTGAACATTTGGAAACCCCCAAACTGCCTATAAAGATTGTGTGTAAGTAATCGTAAGGCTTGCAGGGCTGCAATGTGACTGAGTGGATGAATTAATACTACGATAGACAAAAACACAACCAATTGTATCCTGTCACTTTTCAGAGAGAGAGAGAGAGAGAGAGAGATGGTCAACAAAAGGAGAGAAAATGAAAAGCAGGAAACAAGCACTGTATTGTCCACTTTGGTTGTAGGAACTACCACAATATAGTTTTCTTGGCAAGGCCAGCCTGGTAGAGAGGGGAATGTTAACACCATCTTAGTTGGAAGATAAACACAAGATCAACTCATTCCCATTTTTTGAATCCGTATTCTCTAGCAACTTTCAGAAAACTTGGCATCCTTTGCCATTAATCCATAGGAAGAGAATGAATTTGTCAGGCCAATCAAGTCATGTTTTCATTGGACAGATGCAGTTCTCATTATAAGTTGATAATTTGACACTCTGATTATAACTTAAATTCCCATGCTGCCTATCTACATGGAGAGGATTTTGTGAACTATTACTGACTTGAGCACCACAACCATTTTAACAGCTATATTTATCACTGTAAATAAAAACCTTGGCATTCTGGTTTGTATTTACTACAATTTGTGAACTGTCTGTTTAACATCTATCTCATTCTGAGAGAGAGAACCACCTCTACCTGGTGCGCTAAGCAAATCACAGTTCTCAGCCTACAGTCCTGAGGGAATGTTACCCTGTATCATGTCATCAAGAAAAACACCACAATGTGGTCTATCCGGACAGCCAACATCCAAGCAAGTCTTCTAGTCTCTGAGTATACTTTTGAGTTAAAAGATACAAGGAAGAAGTATTATTTTAAAACACCCAAATGAATACATAGCTATTCAAAGCAAAAAAATGTGTCAAAATATGTAGTATGCCTTCTCGTGGGCTTTGTGACAAAGGAGGAGGGAGGGATAAGAAAAATATGGAATCAGATTATGTAATCTGCCAAATGTAGTTATAGTGACTTTAGGTTCTTCTATATTTGTCTTCCAAGAAATGCTTTGCCTTACTGTAATCTCTAGAACAGCAGCTAGAGATTCAATGGAATTACATATAAAAAATAGAATGGGGATAGATCTTAGTCAAGCCACTTACAATAGATATTTTATAATGATAGATTATATTATTTCCTGGGGGAAAATGACTTAATTGTGAACGGAGCTGTCCAGTGTCAAACAAAAAATTCTTGCATTTAACATATTAAATAGATACTGAAATATATTGTATTCAGAAACAGAGTTTCTCCTCAGGGTTCAAATATTACACACAAAAATATCTGTATCATAACTAGCACAGACTGTGTCTTTATTAAAAACTTTTGAGGAAGAATAACTACATTCCACCCAGCTAGTCAAAAACATGGAAGTTAAGGCTGCATTTAGAAATAAATCTGCTTTGCAGAGAGACCTATAAATACAGAGACAAACTGATGGTTGCCTAAAGGGAGAGTGGTGGAGGGATGGGCAAAATGGGTGAACGGGAATAGGAAATACAAGAGTCCCATTATGGAATGAATAAGTCACTGGAATAGAAGACACAGCATAAGGAATATAGTGAAAAAGGAATGACATTGTAATAGTGATGTATGGGGACGGATAGTAGCTACACTTGTGGTCAACACAGCATAATGTATAAACTTGTCTAATCACTATGTTGTACATCCAAAACTAAAGTAACATTGTGTGTCAATTATCCTCAAATATAAATTATAAATAATAATTAGAAAAAAACCTTCTTTGTGACAGAAATGGTTGCTTTTGAGACAGTAAACATGTGAATTCAGTTCTACTTACGACAGAGATTAGACCAAAGAAATGAAGAAGCCTCAGGGTCGGTGATGCCAATATCTTGATAAATCAGTGTTTCTGATTGCTTTTAGCCTAATTTACTCAGTAAACTGTCACAGTATAGTACTGACCCAGAAGATAGTAACAGTCTCAACAACCCCAACATCATGACCAGCAGATCAATCAGCAAATAAAACGGAACTTCCAAAATACGGTCAAATTTTCTCGAATTCTACTTACAACTTTCAAATGTCCTTTTACAAACCATATATTATTAATCTATGTGTTTATATAGCCATGGGCTTAAAGCTTTTGTTAGTGACTGCAAGCCACACCTATCTCCCCCCTTGACCAATTCTTAATATATTTCTTGTCACTTGCAATGGACCCTTTACTCAACAAGCATTCATTCATTCAAAATGCTAGGTGAACATATTGGCTAATACCCTTGGGAATCCAAAGGCAAATATATTGACCACTGCATGCACAGCACTCACAGTCGTATGGCCTGCTCTCTTATAACCATTGCACATGGTGGTGTTTTATTAGACTACTGAACATAAAGTACCATGCTTCCTCCAGTTTTTACATTATTTCCATGGCTACATTGAAAATTTGTGTCCATACTGTAGCATATAACATGGTGGGGCCAAAGGATGCCCTCTAACATTTCTTGATGTCTGATTAAGGGACAAAACAGCCTCTTTAAATGTAACTGGGGCAATGTACAGCAAGCATGGTCATATTTGGAGTATGTAATATGTAGCATTTTAACTTTATTAGTTTCTTTCATTCAATTTTTATGAGTCAGTGCTACATTTATAATCAGAAAAAAATAACCAATAAAACTTAGATAAAGGAAAATTAATGAGAAAAATCTGGTGAATGTTTCAACTATGTTTGAGCTGTCCCACAAACAGCATAGATGCAGTAATTGCCATAGCATTCAAAGAATATTCACCTCATTGTGGAAAAAAAATTTCTTAGCAGCCTGAGAAAGAGAACTGCTACTCACCATGAAACCTCATAATTCTTTTTTGCTTATGGATCTCACCTACTAGAAACTATTATAACAACAGAGATGCAGTACAAGCCCTTTGCAATTCACCTTTAATCTTTGACCCTTGTTATGTCTGTCACTTCTAATATATGTGAACTCTCCATGGTATTAGCTGACATGTTTGATAACTAAACACATCATGTCAGAGGCCAGCTAGTAGCTTTCATGATGAAAAGAGGCTTGATCCCGAAAACATGACCTCCTTGTTCTGGTTATTCAGTTCAGTTCTAGAGCTGCAATTACTACACAAAGCCGAGCTGCCAAGTGACCAAGTCTGTGCAGCTCTATCCAGAGTTCCTGGGGGCCCTTCCTATTTATTCTATCCTCAATCCGTAGCTACTAGTGAAAAACATTATTTTTTTCACTTATTCTTTCACTCATTCCACATATGTTTGTAAAGCAAACATCTACCAGGCATTATCCTAAGCTTTGAGGATTCACGGGAAACAAAATGAAATGGACACTGCCCTCATATAAACTTTTGGTCAAATATGTACACTCCTCAGCCACAAAGCATCATTTCTATAGTAAACCCAGTCAGCCAGGTAATATTTACCACCTACCCATGAAGGAGTCTCGAAAATGGGTCAGCAATTAGCAGTTTCTATGTTTGTATCATTCACTCTTGCACTCATGTACCTTAACCAAAGAGTGGTTTTCTCCTTTCAAGGAAATTTATTCTGTGTTTACTGCCAAGGTTTTCTGTGTATGTAAGTGTATGTGAGTTAGTCAGGGCGGAGGGGAGGAATACAGCTATCCACATCAGCCAAATCTATTGGAGGGATCAAAATGGAATAGAGGCAATAACTTTATCTTTTGCCACTTTAATATGAACATATATGGCAAACCCTGG
This sequence comes from Proteles cristata cristata, assembly GCA_017311185.1. Taxonomy (NCBI): domain Eukaryota; kingdom Metazoa; phylum Chordata; class Mammalia; order Carnivora; family Hyaenidae; genus Proteles; species Proteles cristata. The sequence goes on from JAESUZ010005461.1 coordinate 508,817, forward strand.
TTCTCCTCAGAATATCTACAATGAATATATAATCCACAGGAATAGGATGTAATGGATCTAATAAAAAATATGCCAAATTTATTATGATTTAAAATTTTTCATTTTTGTGTTCGCCTGGAAGAGATACTTCTCTACCATGCAAAAAAGAAAGCAAAGTGTTTTTTTCCCCACTTACTTAAATTCAAGACAGAACTTGAATTGATTTTGTTTACTTACTCAAAATTAAATTTTTTGGACCACACACCTTTGCTAAAATTATAGATTCCTAAATCTATACACAAGGTTTTGTTTATCTACTCAAATTTTTGGACCACACAACTTTGCTAAAATTATAGATTCTGAAATCTGTTTTTACACATCTGAAACTGTAAAGAATTTGAATTACTGTATAGCTAAAGTTAATCAAATACCCAACCGCCATGGCTATCAAACAGATGGAAGCTGAAATTCTATTTTTGTTTTGGATTTCTCTCCCATTTTCTGGACCTTGTTTTGCGCCCTACTACCTATAAATCCCACAGACAATTCAGTATCTCAAAGCCATCTGTGTTCCCTTGATGAGAACTACTCTTCCTCCGGTGTATCACGTTACTTCAACCCATCAAGATGCCAAGTTACAGATATCAGGGTACCATACTGAGTCTTCTATGTCTGGTAAATTCTACTCTTAATATCTTCCCAGCCTGACCATTTCTATACCTCCCCATTTAAATATCCCCATCTCTTTCTTTAACTTAAAATACTGTGTTGTAAAGATCAAGTCCAAACCATGTGATATGCTATGAAATAGCTCACATAACCCAGTCTTTGCTTCTAAACAGCTCCTTCCCCAAACCTCCTCCAAATCTCCCATCATTCCTGCTCTCACACCCTGTTCTCTGGGAACATGAGATTTTTTTTTCTTGCAACTTCTGAATATCTCACTCTCTCTCTCCCTGGAGGCTTTCACCCATGCATTTCCTTTTATCCTTCACCTAGCTGAGTTTGCTGGCAAGTCAAGTTTGCTGCTCATGTGTACTTCTTTAAGAAATGTCCTTACCCTCTCTTTCCCACCGGTACTAAACTGTTTGGGTTGGATACCCCTCATCTGAGCTCCCACAGCACCCCATGTCTATCAGTATCAGAAAGAGCATGCAACATACTATGTTTACTTATCTTTTTCCTAACATAAGACCATGAACTCTTCCTAGATCCCTGGCTCCCTACTGCAGGTGCTTACCTGGCAGAGAATCGTGCACATCACTGGTAGTCAACAGATATTTTAAAATACATAAACAAATGAGGCACCCTTTTATATCAATTCTAGGAAACTTTTACTCTTCACATCCACCAGAGGAAAAAAAAAAAAAAAGAAAATGTTTGGGTGACTAAAAACACAAGGTAGCTCATGCTCTCACTGGCATCTTTGTTGTAAGCCATGAAGCTTTGTGGATTTTACACTGGAGAACTTGGGAGACATTCCTTATTGGATTCTGCAATAGAATTAGAATCTCCCATAGCTTCTTTTTTTTTTTCTCCCATAGCTTCTTATCCTCAAATGCAAGCACTAGAATACAATACTCACTGGAGGCATCGGGTTGTACGGATTCAGCCACTCCCTAAGTACCCAGAAATCAACCCCATTTGCTTCACTCTACCCTCTGGGTTTTTCCCTTTCTAATCTGCACATCTTTTCTCTACACGATAAAGCATCTACTTATTTATATTCAGAATTTCTACTTTTCACAACATCCGCTTAGCTCACTGCCCATGATGGTTATCTTGTTCCCTCTCCGTGTCATAAACTTTCAACCCTACCGCTCATCACTTTGTTGCCTCTATGTCAAATTCTCCGAGATGACATCTTATCTTTTTAAACAAGGAAGGTCAGTTCAAAAGTTTCTGGACAGCCTACAAATGACTGGTCTCTGCACTAGTAGCTTTGGGTGGGGACAGGAGGAATTTAAAAGGGGGTGAGGTCATGTGGTCTGTACATAGTTTTCTCCTCAGCAGGGAGAAAATTGTGTCTGGTGGGGGTGTGGAGGAGGATTTAAAAGAAGCTGCATGGGAAGGGATGGAGGTGGAAGGGTGGCAGGTATTTTTAGTAGTCTTGAGAAAGAAAGAACTTTCCAACAAATTTGGACCTAGCTTTGTGGAAGTAAGCAGCATTCTTACCTCCTCTAATTTTTAAAATACTATTTATCAATTTTTCAGAATGAAAATGAAACTCTAGACTTCCAGAAGTGACAGAAACCCACTCTATAGTGAGCTTCCAAGGAGCATTAAAATCCTAACTCGCTGCAGGTGTGATCTCACAGGAATTAAACACAAGTTTTTCTCCTGTCAGTTCCAAACCTTTTTTATTGGCAGGGACAAGCAGAAAACATATTTTATGTGTTTGTTTCATGCCCTTCATGAAAACAGACACCAAATAACCTAATGCTTTTTTATTTAATGTTTCTTTTCTCGCTGCTATTTTTGAGTCTTGGCACGTGCAGACTTCTTAATATAGATCATCTTATATATATGATACATGAGGACCCAGATATTATCTTGTTTTTCAAGATAAGAAGGCTCCTTGTAATCTATCTTCCTAATTATAAGCTTCTTCATGTAATGTTGTATGGAGGGTATTCTTGAGGATGTACGCAAACCACGTTACTCATGATCATATAATTGATGACTAGCAAAGTTTAGATCTCATCCCGCCTCTATACAATGTCCAGAGTCATGCTCTTAAATATCACAAGGCCCTGGGAAAGTCTCAGAACTGATTACAAGAGATGTAGAGACAAGTGCAGGCTGACAGAACAGCCTGACATGATTCTTCATTCAGAAATTCTCTACCCCAGTCCAGGATCTAGATTATAAATCATAATTTTCCCTTCCACTAGTAGAGAGTTATAAAATTTATAACCATCTTTCAAAATCTTGCTCTTGGATTTGTTTCCTTCCATAGTCTTTAGATGCCCAATTTCCTTTAAAAAAATACTGAATGTTCCACTCCACAAATGTCTACTATGAGTAATTGCAAATATCTGCTATTAAATATCACTTTGTGTAGTCAAAATTGAGTTAGAAGATTTTTTCCTAATGGTAATGAAAAGAAGATCATTTTTTCTCAAGCTGCTGTTTAAACTAAAACTGATTGAATCAGTGACATCTTATCAGAAATTAGCCAGGAGCTTAATGAGAAACAAAAATTCAAGGGTTTCTGGGCTTAACCATCTGTCTTCACCAGGGCTTTCAATTCCCATAGAAAGAAGAGTACTCTCACACTCAGATGACTGGAAACGGATCATAACTGCATAAAATATATTTAATATATGTCACAAATTTTTCATAAGTTTATAGTGCTAATGCCTAGGAAAGAACTAAATACAGTCTGCGTCAGATACCAAGCTCTATAAAGCTGCATGAATAATCCATTTCTTGGTGTTTCCTTAGCTTTGGAGAGGCTTTTATAGCATCAAAGCTGAGCAAATATTTTGCAAATGAATCTGGCCCTAAGTGATCCAGTGTTAAATTCAGATGATTAGTGGAGGAAAAGCTGCATCTCATCTCAAGAGAAGAAGTTTGCAGCCTTCAAGTTCTTTAAATATTGACCCAACAAAGAACAGCTTGATCCTGAAGAAAGCACTCCAGGACCCATGATGGAGCTGGAGAATGATGGCCAAGCTTTCCATTAGTCCTCCCTTAAATCATCTCAGTTAAGAATCTATCCTTCTCTTGAAGAGATCTAGAGAATGACTCTTTGACCACCCTCAACCATGTTATCCAAAGGGGTGAAAATTTTCATGATACGAAATTTTTCCTTACAGGGCTACTTAATCCCTCATGGTATGGTTGATGAGCATGCCTTTTTCCTATACCCTTTGTTAATATGGACAATGACTATTCACCCTTTTGTTTTAACATTTTACTGTCTCCTTTCAACTCTATTTCTTCCAGGTAAATATTCCCAGATGCTTCCATCTTTTCATAGGAGTATTAGAAGCACAGGATATTGTTCAGAATGTCAGAAGGGTGAAACTCACTTAAAAACTTTTTACAACCTCACAGATGAAAACATCAATCCCTTTTCAAGTCTCTGAAATATGGATATGGTGCTGAACTCAACTAATCAGCACTGGTGAGACCTGTACAGTGTCATAAGGCTCTTTAGAGAATAAAAAGAAACTAAAGTGGATGACAAACTAAGGACTAGAGATATACCATGAAATGTGACAGAACAGGGCAATGATCAGAAAATGGGTAGGAAAGATGGTTCATCAGAGAATGGAAGCCATTCGTTGCTTGCTGTGGAACTTGGAAAATAGTATACATTCATTGACATGTCTGTTTTTTATGATTTCATTTTTTTTAATGATTTCATTTTAAAATTCATAATAATTTTTTTGAATTATAACACATGTATAGATTTGTATCATCACCACAGAATCATGATACAGAATAGTTCCATCACCCGTCAAAAAGCTTCTCATTCTATTCCCTTGTAGACATATCTTTTCTAGTCAGTAAACCCTGGCACTCAGTAATTTGCTTCCACAGTTTTGCCTTTTTGAAGTGTTATACCAACTAGTATGTAACTTTTTGAGATTTGCTTCTTTCACTCAGTATAATGCTGAATCCATCCAAGCTAGAACATATATTTCAATACCTTATTCCTTTTACTAGATAAGTGGCAGTCCATTGTAAGGATGTACGAGAGTTTCTTGAACCATTCACCTGTTCAAAGACATGTGGGTTGTTGCCAATTTTTGGCAAATGTGAGTAAAAGTACTATAAACATTCATGTATGAGTTTTCACGTGAACATAACATTTTTATTTTGTTACAGTAAATACTAAGGAATGGGTAGTATGGTAAGAATATGTTTACCTTTATGGGAACCAGTCATACTATTTCTCAAGTGACTACTCTATTTTGTAATGTTTGAGGGTTCCATTGTTCTGCATCCTCACTAGCAGTTAATAGCAACAGTGTTTTGTTTTGCTTTGTTTCAATTACTCATTTTAGTACTATTATATTATCATTTTATTTAGCATTTCTCTAATGACTAATGATGTACATATTTTCATATAACTTACCATCTTATCTATATCCTTGTGAAGTAAATAAGGATGAAAGGCCTTCTCAAGGCTTTTGCCTATATCTTTAACAACTGATTTTTTGTTGTGTATATATATATGTTGATATATATGTTGTATATATACATACATATATATATATCATAAATACAAGTCCTTTCTTGAATATGAGATTTGCATGTTTTCTTTCTGTCTTTAGGTAGTTCTATTTTTAGTATTTTAAGGAGCCTCCATACTGTTTTCCACTCTCTTAACAGTATATTTTCACTCTCTTAACAGTGTCTTTCACTGAACAAAAGTTTTTAATCTTGATAAAGTCCAATTTATCAAATATTTTTTCTTTTTATGTGTCATATCCAAGAACTCACTGCCATAACCCAGGTCATGAAGATGTTCTCCTGTGTTTTCTTTTTTTTTTTTTCTTTTTTTTTTTAATGTTTTATTTATTTCTAGGAGAGAGAGAGAGAGAGAGACAGCGTGAGCAGGGAGGGTCAGAGAGAGAGGGAGTCGCAGACTCTGAAACAGGCTCAGGCTCTGAGCTGGCAGTCAGCCTGAGCCCGGCGGGGCTTGAACCCACGAACCGTGAGATCATGACCCAAGCAAAAGTCGGACGCTTAACCGACTAAGCCACCCAGGCGCCCCCTCCTGTGTTTTCTTATAAAGGTTGTATAATTTTGTATTTTACCTTTAGGTCTGTGATCCATTTGGAGCTTATTTTTGTATGATGTGGGAAGATTAAGTTGAAGTTCCTTTGGTATACATATTCAGATTTTGAATTTTTCCAATATCATTTGCTGAAAGATTATATTTTCTACAGTGAATTGTCCGCATCTTTGTCAAAAATCAATGAGCATATTTGTGCAAGTCTACTTCTGGATTCTGGATTCTGTTCCATTGATCAATGTGTCTATCTCTTCTCCAGTACCATACTATCTTGATTACTATAGCTGATAATAACAACAGTATTCAAATGGTCTCAGAGTTTAGAATACAAAAATAGTCCATTCATTTCATCAAAGCAACAAAATCCTGATACCACTTATTGCACAATACAAATTTAAAATAATCTCAAATGGGAATGTAGAAGAAAGAGCTTTAAACAAAATTAGCAAATCAAATTTGAAAACAAAATCAGTATTTCACCATTAAGTGTCACATTAGCTATATGTAACTTTTTTTGTATATGTCTTAAGAGATAGAGGAAGTTCCTTTACCTGTGTGTGTCTGTGTGTGTGTATACATATTAATTAATATTAAATATATATATTAGCATATGTGTATATGTATATTTATTACTAAGCCTACCTTGCAATCCCAGGATCAGCCCCACCTAGAATGGTATATTATTATATGTATGTATTACTGGATTTGACTTCCTAATATTTTGTGAAGGATTTTTATTTTAATTATTTTAATGTTTATTTGAGAGAGAGAGAGAGCGCGCGCGGGCAAGTGAGCATGAGTGGGGGAGGGGCAGAGAGCAAAGGGGAGAGAGGATCCAAATTGGTCTCTGCACTGATAGCCCAAAGCTGGACTCAAACTCACAAACCATGAGATCATGACCTGAGCCAGAGTCGGATGCTTAACTGACTGAGCCACCCAAGCACCCCTATTTTATGAAGGATTTTTGAATTTACCATATCCAGTATTGGTGAAAATGCAAATTGGTAGAGCTGCAGTGGAAAACAGTATGGAGGCTCCTTAAAATACTAAAAATAGAACTACCATATGATCCAGTAATCCCACTTTAGTGTATATTTCCAAAGGAAATAAAAACAGGATCTCAAAAAGGTGTGTGCACTCCCATGTTTCACCACAGCATTATTCACTAAAGCTAAGAAATGAAAATAACCTAATTGTCTATCAAATGATGCACAGATAAAGAAGATGTAGTATATATACAATGGAATATCCATCAGCCCTCCCTGAGAAAGAAAAAAAATCATCCATTTGGAACAACATGGATGGGCCCTGAGCGCATTATACTACGTCACATGTCACACAGAGAAAGACAAATACTGTATGATATCACAATATGGAATCTAAATAAGCCAAACTCAAAGAAATGGACTAGAATGGTGGTTACCAGCTGCCAGGGTTAAGGAAGATATTAGTTTCCTAGTTATAAGTTGAATAGGCTCTGGGGTTCTAACAGAGACAACGGTGACTATAATTAATAAAACATTAATTAATACATTTGAAAGTTCTTAAGAAAGCAGACTTCAATGTTCTTACTATAGGGTGCCTGGGTGGCTTAGTTAAGTGACTGAGTTCTGCTGAGGTCACGATCTCACAGCTTGTGGGTTGGAGCCCTGCATCGGGCTCTGTGCTGAGAGCTCAGAGCCTGGAGTCTGCTTTGGATTCTGTGTCTCCCTCTCTGTCCCTCCTCCACTCGCGTGCTCTCTCTTGCTCTATCTTTCTCAAAACTGAATAAACTGGGGCGCCTGGGTGGCTTAGTCGGTTAAGCGTCTGACTTTCGCTTAGGTCATGATCTCGCGGTTTGTGGGTTTGAGCCCCGCGTCGGGCTCTGTGCTGACTGCCAGCTCAGAACCTGGAGTCTGTTTCAGAGTCCCTCTCTCTCTGACCCTCCCCTGCTCACGTTGTCTCTCTCTCTCTCCTAGAAATAAATTAAAAAAAAAAAAACTGAATAAACATTAAATGATTTTTTTAAAAAAAGAAATTTTCTCACTACAAAAAAGATATAATTATGTAACATGATGGAGATATTAGCTAACCTTATAGTGCTAATCATTTTACAAATCAATATATTGTACACCTTAACTGTACACAATTTTTTTACTTTTAAGTTTATTTATTTGGAGAAACAGAGATAGGGAGACACAGAGACAGAGAATAAGTGGAGGAAGGGCAGAGAGAGAGGAAGAGAGAGAATCCTAACAGGCTCCACACTTGTCAGTGCAGAGCCTGATTTGGAGCTTGACCTCACAAACTGTGAGATCCTGACCTGAGCCAAAATGAAGAGATGGCTGCTTAAGTGCCACCCAGGTGCCCCAAATGTACACAACTTTATATGTCAATTATAACTCAATAATACAGAAGGGGAGAAGATTTTTGCATCTATATCCAAGAAGGAGAATGATCTGTAGTTTTCTTTGATTATACTTTATTTGGTTTGGGTGTCATAGTAATGCTGGACTCATAAAATGAGTTGGGAAGTGTTCCTTTTTTTCTGTTTTATAGAAGAGATTATCTAGAATTTTCTTTATCCCTTTATATGTTTTGTCAAATTCACCAATAAAACCATCTTAGTGTGCAAAATTTTCTTTCTGTAATATTTTTTAAATTATTATTTCAATTCCATTAATGATTATAGGATGAATCAGTTTGACTATTTAATCTTAGGAGAGTTTTGGTTTCTGGTTTTAGTTGTCATCCAAGTTTTCAATTTTATCTCCATTGAATTGTTTGTAGTACAGCCTTATTATCCATTTAATTGCATGGAGTCTGTTGTGATGGCCCTTCTTGTATTCCTGATACGGTACTTTGTGTCTTCTACCTTTTTCCAGCCGGTCTTACTAGAGATTTATTAATTTTATTGAGATCTTCAAAGAATATATTTCAAGATTTTCTCTGCTGTTTTTCTATTATCTTTCTTTCTTTCCTTTATTTTTACTATTTTTCCAGTTGTTTGGGTTTATTTTTTTTTTCCTTTTTCTAAGTTCTTTATGTGGATGCTTAAATCACAAATTACTGATTTGTGAACTTCCCTTTCCCTTTAGCACAGGCATTTGTTGTTACAAATTTCATCTATGCACTGCTTGCTGATATCCCACGAATTCAGTAGAATGCATTTTCAATTTTGTTCACTACAAAATTATTATTTTCCTTAAGAATTCTTCTTTAACCATAAGTGTTCAGAACTTGTTGCTTGAATTCCCAAATATTTGGAAAATTTTTCTCAGATAAACCAATTTCTAATTTAATTCCATTGTGGATAGAAGCTAAACATAGTTCTTGTGATTCAAGACCAAAAAACCAATCCATATATTTTGCAATTTTATTTCTATTAAACTTATTAAAAATTTATCTTGTGACACAGTCTATCTTGGTGAATATTTTATGTGCATATGAAAAGAATATATGCTCTATTGTTTTGGGGGAAGAGTCCTCAATAAATGTTAATTAATCCATTTGGTTGATAGTGGTTTTATTTTTTCCAGGACTTCTGCAAACTACCTAATTTTCTATCTACTAGTTCTATAAATTTTTGAGAGAGTATTGAAGCTTCCAACCATAACAATGAATATGCCTTTTTCTTCTCTCAGCTATGTCAATTATTTGGTATAGCCTTACTTAATATTGGTAGATCTTCTTAGTAAATTGTTCCTTTTATTATTTAATCTTTCTTTATCCCTGGTCATTTTCTTTGTTCTGAAGTCTATTTTTGTTTGATATTAATATCACAACTCAAACTTTCCTTTGTTTAGTGTTTGTAGTTCTTTTAACATAACTATACTACTATTTCAAAGTGATGTTACTATGTATAGCATATTGTTGCCTCATATATTTTTCTTTATCTACTTTGACAATTGATGTGATTTAATTGAGGTTTTAGACCATATATAATTTAATATGTACACATTTAATGTAACGTATACATCTACCATTTTATTATTTATTTTCTATTCTTTCTGATTTCTGGTCCTCTATTCTAACTTTCATGCCTTATTTTGTGTTATCAGATCTTCTTTCAATATTCCATTTAAATTTATCTATTGTGTTTCCTATATCTCATTGTGAATATATATGTTTTATTTGATGGTTGCTCCAGGAATTACAATATACATATTTAATTTTCATATTCTATTTAGAATTAAAATTCTATACCTTCAAGTGGGACTTAGAAACCCTACCTACCACCATAGGCTCCTTTCCCACTGCCTTTGTTGAGGTAGACATATGAATTGTATCTACATATAATAAACATTGCATTATACAATGTCAATTTTTTGCTTTCAACTGACATATATGTCTTAAAGAACTTTAGAGAAGAATAATATTTTATTTATCCAGATAGTTAAAATTTCTGTTGTTCTTTCAAGTTTTCTGCTGGACAATGGAACTTGTTTCTCTGTTTACCTCCTTATCTTTGAAAAATTTCTTCAGGAACTTTTTAGAGGATATCTCAGGGTTCTTTATTATCTGAGAATGTCTTTTTTTCACTTTGGTTCCTGAAGGATAGTTTAGTTGAGTATAGAATTCTTGCTTAAGACTGTTTTCCTTTTAGCACTTTAAGAAGACTGATCTATTCCCTATTGGTCTCTGAGGGCTCTGGTAAGAAATTTGTAGTTCTCTGAATAGTTTTTCCTCTGTAAGTAATGCATTGTTCTTCCCAGGCTCCTTGTAAGACCCTTCTTTATTTCTCAGAAATTTGATTATGAATCTCTGGCTATGGATTTTTTGTTTTTATCCTATTTTAGATTTACTGATATTCTTAAACCTCTTGGTTTATGGGATTTGCTACATATGGGAAGTTTTCAGCTATTATATCTTTAAACATAAGGGTATTATCCACCTAAGCGCATATATATGTGTATACATTCTTTGCAATCTTTACTCTTCTGGGATTTCAAGGATATGCATTTGAGACTTTATTTGCATTGTCCCACAGATTCCCAAGGTTATCTTCATTTTTTGTCACTTTTTTTGTGTTATCCATATTGAGTAGTTTTTAAGTTCACATTCTCCTCTTTCACTTTCATTGTCCCCTGGCACTCCCCCAGTGAGAGAATTTTTTTTTTAGTTTCAGTTATTGTATTTTTAGCTCTAAAAGTATCATAAAATTTCTTTGTATCTTCTTTGTTGACACATTCTTTCTTTCCATTCATTTACACAGTGTTTCTTCCTACTCATCCATCATTTTCATATTAGCTGCTTTTAAGTCAGTGAGATACTTCCAACAACTGTCATCTTCGTACTAATATTATTTTCTATGTTACTAACATGTTAATACATTTTCATTTCCTTACACTTGAAATGTTCCAAGTTTCCATAACTGAGTAATTTGTTTTTTATCATAGACATTTTGAATATTAGAAGACTCTCAGTCTTGTGTTAATTCTCTTGGGAATGTTAACTCTTTTTTTTTTCTTTCTTAATAAGGTAATTGACCCAAGAGGGTTCAGTCTACAAGTTTTGGCCAGCTATCTGTGTTCTGTTTGTTTGTCTGTCTGTCTGAGTGTCAGTTCCATATTCAAAGCCTTTTGGGCACTATTCATATATGCGGTATATGTTGTATCACTCAATGCTCAGTGTAAAATTTGAAAGGTGCTATAGCCCTTAGTACATTTCTCAAAACCTTTGGAATTCTTGGATGAAATACACCCATATACAATTCAGGGACACACTCAGCCATTTAGTTAAAAACTGTGAGGTTGGTTTCCTGCATTTCTCTTTCTCTGCAATCTTCTTTACTCTTTTGGGTTATCTGAGGGCTCCTCTTTTTAGTTCTCTAGACAGAAAGTTGTGGCTTTGTTTTTCTCTATTATGCATTTTTCTCTATTATGTGCTTGTGACTTCCATGGGGGAAGCCAACCAGGAGGACAGAGACAGGAAAAAGCCCTTTTGCTCTGTCCTGCTGGGACCAAGCTTCTTTTCCTAAGATCTTGAGGCACCTGCAAGCCCCCCACTGCCATTTCTATTACTTCCAGAGACTCCTTTTCTACTTCATGAGCCGCAAGTGGAGATCTTTATCTGGAACTCCTTCTGCTTATGTTGATGTTCACTTCAAGCTTACCCAAGTTGAAGCTGGGTGCTCAGAAGAAAAACATGGTAAACTCAGCACTAGTCTTGTAGTATTTTTATTTCTAGCCTCTCTCTATCTGATTTTTACTGTTCAGAGTCCTTAAAAATATAATCCATGCATTTGATCATGTTTGATAGTTATGTTCAGTAGGAGAGACAAGGTTCAATCTGTCCAAACTGGAATCTCATAAAGAGTTTTAGGTAGATAAATATCATAAGAAAAAGAGCAATTTAGAAAGATAAATCCTGCTGTATATAAGTTGTCTTTGTTGGAAAAGAGATTAAAGAAAGACAATGCAAATGTTTCTTTTAGTTTTTAGTTGACAACTTGAGCCACAGCAAGATTTTTCTGAATCGTTTTCTATAAGACAACTAAAAATTAGATAACCATTTCCTAAATAACAGAGTTACCTATATTACATAATGACTTCTTACAACTCAGAAGTTAATTTAGTGTGATGCACAGTGTCAGGTATCAGGAATGTCTCAACAATAACCACTAGTATGGACACCAAAATAATATATGAAAGTAGCAGTGATAATGGAATTCACTTGTTCAAGTTCCTGTCTTTAAGTAGAAAAAAATCTTCTGCATTCATCCTGTATGACTATTTTCCAAATAAAGCCCAGAAGTACGGAAGGCTCAGAAACATACTTTCAGTGCTCAAATAATCCACCTCTAAATAAATCCCTTGTTATGTAAGGCTAAAATTTAAATTTTAGTACTAAAAGTGTGTGTATGTATAGTGTGTGTGTGTTTACACATATATGTATGCATACAAACACACACAAATAGACACACACACATACACACACTACCAGAGCAACTTTTTTAAAAAGTCTAGGGAGATTAATCATTTGTTTGCAATGTGAAAAAGACCATAACGTGTAACAGCTGACAGCAGCAAGAGAAGACAATGGGCACTGTGCATATAGTCAATTCTCCCCTTCAACTGCTCAGATGTTCACAAACCAAGGAAACCAGCATTGCCTGACCTCTGAGATGGTGATGTTTATCCTCTAAAAACACAGTGAAGTGTTTTAAATCCCAATAAGTCAACAGAAGTTTTCATTCAGGTCCACCTATTACTTGAGTAGCTATTTGTAAGAATTTAAGTTAAAGCATGCATAGTTCAATAGCTACTCAGGTAATTAACTAAGGATTTACCATTTCTAAGGTCATTTGCAAATTGCCTGGGCTACTTTTTGTAATTTATTAGCATCATACAATATGATGGGGATGTCCTCAAAACTGTTTTTCTCTAACACAGAATCTCTGAGGTATAAACTCTATTAGGGCAAGTACCAGATGCTGGGAGCTGGAATACAGTCATGTTTAGACTGAGTTTGTTTTCTTCCCTTAGCCAAGTTCAGGTTAAAAGCAGTGGTTGGCCCAGAAAAAGGGCTCAATAAAGTTTGTTAAATTCTGGGTGCCTAGGTGGCTCAGTTGGCTAAGTGATGGACTCTAAATATCTGCTCAGGTCATGATCTCCCGATTTGTGGGAATGAGCCTCACTTCGGGCTGCACAGACAGCATGAAGCCTGCTGGGGATTCTCTCTCTCTGCCCCTCCCTCCACTTGGGTTCTCGCTCTCTCACAAATAAGTAAACATTCATCTCAGTCATGCATCAGCAGAATCTCCCTTTCACAGCTTATATTGCAAACCCTGGAAATAACAGAAACCATTTCTATTTCATGCTAAAATTGTGCTTAAAAACAAAACATAAAACAAAACCTCTGTGTCCATTTTTCCAATGTACGGATAGCTCCTGTGTGCTAAAGCATCTGAGAGATTAAGCAAACATACCCAGTGATTTTTCCATCACCTTCTTCTCTACTGTCATGCAAACACATGAAATAAACAAACACTAATAACCTAGGCTAAGTTATTTGAGACCAATGCTAGAATGACACTCATAGGCTAAGATAGACAAAAGGAGGAAAAGACAAAACATCTGTTGAATGAATCCTTTGTTTCAATAAGTATACTAGTTGCTTTACATACGGTATCTAATTTATTCCTCACAGGAAGCCTACAGATTATGATTAATGTGATTCAACAAATAAGGATACTGAGACGAGATAAAAGCTAGCAAGCATAGCCTTAAAATATGATTCGGAAGTTAAATGTAAAAGCAAATTGTTCACTGTTAGTTTTCACAGATGAAACAATAATATAAAGCCAATACAAACAACCTACAACTTGGCGATGCTTTGCCCATAAGACTATATAATTTCAGCTCACTTCCTCCTTGGTCAGTGTTTAGTGTACTGACACATTTCTAGAAGTGATTTTTCCTTAAACTTTTTCTGAGAGGGATTTTTGTGACGCTGCCCAGAACAAGAGAGACACCCACTCAGGGAGAAGTTTCCAGGGACCGCATTCTGGTTGCAGGCAAGCAAAATGAATTTGAACAACAGGTGGGGCTAGTTTCCTTTACAACAGACCGTGGCTGATGCAAATGCTCTCTGGCCTAACTGCTCAGAGGAGGAGGACCAGGTTCACTCACAGACCTCAGCCCTCTCAACAAGGAGACATGCTCCCAAGTGTCGCATTCTTCCAAAGCCAGTACCGAATTTGAATTTCAAAACTTGGCATCACACGTTGTTAAAAACAGACAACGATATGGGAATACCGGGGGTAAATACAAACACAGGGAACATTTGGTTTCCTCTAATTCCATTAGAAAGCAAAATAAAAATCAAGCAAAGCAAAAGCATCATCACCATGATACAAGCTCTTGTCACTTGTCTGCCCAATTCCGTTTCTAGCAGTATCTGTATTGTGGACCCAGACCTAGGTTGTTCATTGAATTATTAAGCAGGCCATTGTGTAGCTGTAAAGTGGATAAAGCAGATAACTGAGACCACCACTCCATCCTCAGAGGCACGGTTGCCAAGAGCAGAAAGGGGACAGTCAGGAGTGTGTGAGGAGCAGGTGCTTGGAGAGGAGAGGAGAAGCCCTCATGGGCAGTGCTGTGAGCTTCTGGGACAAAACAACACAGCTAAGAGTCAGTATGGGGTGACTGCACTGCTGCCTTTATCATCCCAGGAGGAGTTTTCCTTAAATCACTGCCAAATTTAAAGGGTTGGGCAGACACCTGCCCACCTGCAGAAAGACAGGTGGCCCTGAGGTCAGGAGGTGGCCTGGTGCAGAGGTTGCCGTTCTTGGAAACAGGGTGCAGGCAACTGGAAGAGAGCTGTGGCGGCAGAAAGCTGATGACACTTCGACGCCGGCACCAGAGGCCGGTGCTATTGCTTAGGACCACCGGCTCCCTGTCACTTTCTCCCCGGAGATATGGCTGCCGTCGGGGATCCCCTGAGGCCACCGGGCAGCCTGGGAAATTTTGGCTGTAGGCAGATGGTAGCCCAGGATCCTGCTGGAGAGGAGATAACAGAGGGAACAGAGTAACTGATCCTACCAGAATAACGAGGAAAATACCTTGAGTTTTATTAGGACATATACTGTTTAATTTTGTTTTAGCCGTGTATTTTATCTTTTAAAAATATACAGACTAGAATTTTGCTTTTAAAAGGAGAGCCATTCTCAACACTTTGGCTTCTCTCATTCCTGATGGCTCGACTCTTAAATGATGCTAAAGTATGCCCGAAGTCCTCCGGAGGCTTTATCCTGGACTCTGCCAACACTCATTTGCTTGATCTACAGACTTAGCGGAGAGGATCAATCAGAGGCAAAGAGGCGAGAGTAATGCTACATATTACCATCTTCAAACTGGGCCTTAGAGAGATGTTTTTCCTTCTCTAGATATGGAGTAGCCCTTAGTAGGTTTTTTAAAAAGCCACCCTTTGTATTAAATGGCTATTTTATATGCAGGAGGCTGAGGAAGGCGACAGAGCTGACAAGCTGAAGAAGTTTCTAAAAAAATAAAATAATTCATATTTAGAAGGGCCACACGAGATGAACTTCAGCATCAGCGTCTGACTAAAACATCCACTCTGTTGTTAGATTCATTCTTAGCCTATAGAGACAGTGGAAGAGCCAAATCCTATACCAATGTCATTTCTAATACTCTCTAACTGGAGTATGCATACTTAACACATGATGACATAGATCCTAGATCACTATACTATCCAATCAACAGCATTACTTCAGTGGGAGGCTGCCATGAGGACTGGATGCCATTCTGGGTGAGTGCTCACTTACACAATGAGTATTATAGATCTCATGAATGAAAATCTGATGTGCATTATGTGTTGCAATTTATCTACAAGTTGAAATGCAGATGCATAGTTATTATTTGAACAGTAAAATGCTATAATAACTAATGGTGACTGTGAACCCTGTGAAATCTATGTACAAAACAATTATTAAGGACTTTTAATATAAATAAGTAGGGAAATAGATTAACAGTTAAAATAAAATGAGTGTGTTATGCAAATGCCTTTAAGAAAAACACCTCTAGAGCCAACAAATGTTCATTAAACGTCAAAATAACATAAAGCTAAATGCCAAATATTAGAGCATATCAAAACTTAAAACCTATGGATTTTTTTTTCATGAACTAGCATTCATAATTTTAAATATAATTAACCTTGAGAACAGAATTCAATTATTAGGTATTTCATACCATTTAGGTCATGAGGCTTTCAGGAAAAATTTCTGCTTAGGAATTCTTTACATCTGTGAGAATAAATTAATAATGATAGAATGTTAACTATGCAACTCAAAGTTTCATTATCGAGAAAAACTCCAAAGTATGCAAAACCCTAATAGAGTTAGAAAACATGTAGACAAATTTATTGTACATATGAGGAAACTGAGTCACAAATCCAACACTAAATCACAGAGCTGATGCTACTCTTCAGTTTTCAATATCCCTGCCCTGTTGCTTTAACATTAAGTCATGTTCTCTCTTACAAGGAAGAAATTATTTTTTTAATTCTTATAAATTCTTATAAATGCTTTCATTAAAACATTCTTATAATGTTTTCCATTAAACTATTATATATGGTAATATACAATTACATATATAATTATATTGTAAATAATATATTTAATTCTGAGATGCATAGATCTGATCCTTTGTGTTTGCTCATTAGAAGAAAGAAACTATATTTATTAATAGCTGGGCCAAACCACATGGATAAAGAAAGTTTAGTAAAAGTTAATGAATTAAGAGCATCAAAATAATAGTGAAAAATCATTATTAAAAATAAAAAAAACTATGAATTCTGTTTTATTAGGAACTACAATTTAGAAACCATTATTTCCCAAATATTTTGATGCAGAGTAACAAAATAGAAGAAGAAGTAAATAAAGTTAATGCAAAAAAGGAAAAAATCCTTGTTTGGTAAGGCACTGTAATTCAGGTTTTATCTATTGTTGTAATCTAGCCTACCCTACCCTGAAAAATATACTGGGTGACTCTTTGAAGACAGTGAAGATTCAAGGCTACACAGACAATTTGAGAAATTATTTACTACCTTAGTATATTTTCCCAGGAGGCTGGACTATATTCTTCTTCCAATGCATCACAAAATATCAAAAAAGACATTAAAATGACTGCAGAGTACAAGAGGAGCTCCCTCCCTTCTTCATTCAAAATTTCCTAGATTGCAGAAAAAGAGATAGCTCATGAACGAAAATCCAGGTCTCAAACTGTATAGTGAATAAAGAAAACACACAGTATAGTGGGAAGGGAGTCGAGATGCTGCCCATAGTGTATCAGAGCTAATATGATGCCTTGACAAAGACGTCCAAGAATGAGCCAGAAGAAATGCCGTGACAACTATACAAACCCACTTGAGTGAAGAAAGGAAGGAAGGGAGGGAGACAGTGTACAAAAGCCTCACAAACTTCGGAAATAAAAATCTAAAAATATGGGACACTCAGCTAAAATTAAATTTAATATAAACAACCAATAACTTTTAGGATAAAAATGTCTTAAATAGTGCATGAGACACATTTATACTAAAATGAAACATTCACTGTTAATCTGAAATGCAAATTTAACAAGCATCTCTTATCTGACAAACACACTCACAGCTGCTTCTTCCAATAGAATTCAATAAGAGAACGTGAGTTCATTAAAGCAAGAAATCAAAGGCAAAATGACAAAATAAATAAGATGATAAAAGGGACAACTGAACAAAAGTGGGAAAAGATCCAAAGCAATAGCCTTATGAACCTAGAATATACTTTAGGAAAAGAAGAGATGTGACTGAAAATTTAAGTACTGACGTAGAATGGCTTAAGATAATACAGTAAAGGAAGATGGAAAATAAATGAATTTAAATCAACTAAAATAAAGCTAATCGACAAAGACTAGACAAGGAAATCCAACATGAAGCTCATAGGTATCCCTCAAGTAGAGAATTTAACAAATGAAAAAGATTATCTATTGAAAGATGCAATCCAAGAAAATTTCTTGCAAAAGAAAAAAATAATAGTTAAATAATCTTTAGATTGAAACAGAATGGTGTCTAAAACATCAAGTGCAAAACACTCAAAAACTCAATTTTTAGACATAACAAAGTCAGGCTATCTTATTTTAAAGACAAAGTATTGTTAGACATCCTGGCACTAAAAAGCCAGTCACCTGTAAGGTAGAAATATTAGTTCTCCTTCAGATTTGTCTCCTGCACATTTGAATAAAAGAATTTTGTGGAAATTTTCCACATATTAAATGAAAGAAAACATAAAGAAAAGGTATTATATGAACCTAAAGTATAATGCAAACAAAAAGCAGTAAGTCAGTACTGTCAAACGTGAGAACAATTCATAGAAAACAACCCATGTGAGCCCTTCGTAGAGGGAAAAAAAAAAACTACTTGACAATAAATTTCAGCCGAAGAAATGAATTCAAGTTAAAATTCAGAAATGAGATACAGTCAATAATATTGGAATAATGTATGTTGAGAGACGGTGCCTACACTTATGGTGGTGCAAACTGAGTAATGTGTAGAATCAGGGAAATCACTATGCTGTACACCTGAAATTAATGTGACATTGTAATGTCAACTATACTTCAGTTAAAAAGAAATTCAAGAACTGAGAAGAGCCAAAGGACTAGCATGGTCAAGGGCACTGAATTGACTTGAGCTGATGACAGTTGTTAGAAAATAGGGTCATGGAAGAGAAGGACTTGGTAAATGTAAAAACTAGTAATCCAACTAATAAAAACTGGAAGTTAAGCACTGTGATGAGACCAAGTATGAGGTGGTAACATCTTCGCCTTCATAGTTGGAAGTCAGTTGACCTTCATAGAATAAAAAAGTAAAAAAAACAAAAACAAAACAAAACAAAAAACAAAATTAAATTAAAAAAAAAGGAAAAGAAACCTACTTTAACATTTCTCATTAAGATAATTTTGCTTGAATCTTCAATGGATCTTTTAGGAAAGGATATTTCCTTACGTGAAAACAAAACATTAATTTGAGGTCAACAGCACTAAGAGTAAAGCTTCAGTTTTAGGCTAAAATATTAACTCTACTATAACCTAAGTATTAAAAAAATGAGTCCTATATGCCTATATGTATTTCTATCTGTATATGTCCTTCTGTCCATCCATCCATTCACTTTACCATAATTTTACCCGTATATACACAGAGAAATACATCATAGAATTTTATGCACCTAATGTTAAACTGTGAGTCTCTCTGTGTGGTTTGATTGGAGGCTTTATTTTTTTTTTTTTTACTAGTTTAATGCATTAAACAATATAGTGGGTTTTCTTAATGAACAAAGAAAACTATGCAAGCAAATATGTCAAAATGCTAAATAAGGCTAATCCTGAGAAGAATATGGATTATTATCTCAATCGATGAATATTTCAGTATTTTTTAAGTTTATTTATTTTGAGAGAGAGAAAGAGAGAGAAGGTGCGAGCTGGGGAGAAAGAGAGAAAGGAAAGAGTGAGAATCTCAGGCAGGCTATGCACCACCAACACAGAGCCTGACACAGGGTTGGAATCCATGAACCACGAGATCATGACCTGAGAAGTTGGATGCTTAACTTACTGAGCCACCCAGGCACCCCTATATTTCAGTACTTTTAAAATTAAAAATATTCACTCATGCCCACTAGAGAAATATAACATGAAAGTGGCAAGTTTGCATCTCATTCTCATTCCCATTCTCCAGAAATAACCATTTTTAATTGTGTACTCTTTTTAGAAATCTTCTATATATAGTTATATACATACACAGCTATAGATACAGATGAAATCTGTTTTTTATACAAGCCAGATCAAACAATTCTGAAATACATTCTAAACAGTTTTAAAACATTGTATAATGAATTCGTTTACTCTTCTTCATTTTCTCTTCATCTCAATGAGAGGCTGGAAAACGTTATGCTTTGTAGGAGATAGTATGCATGTTAAAGAACGTTCTATTTCTTAGTCTTCTTGTGACGGGCTTTCCACTCAGATTTTCCAGTTCTTTCCTGATTTCATGATTCTGAATTATTTCCAGCCTCTTGGGTCCCAGAGGAGTCTCAGAGGTGCCAATTAACTATGGTGCTTGGTAAATATGGAAAAATCAACCTTGAGGTAGTCTTTTTTTTTTTTTTTTAATTTTTAATGTTTTATTTATTTCTAGGAGAGAGAGAGAGACAGCATGAGCAGGGGAGGGTCAGAGAGAGAGGGAGACAAGGACTCTGAAACAGGCTCCAGGATCTGAGCTGGCAGTCAGCACAGAGCCCGACGCGGGGCTCGAATCCACGAACTGCGAGATCATGACCTAAGCCGAAGTCGGACGCTTAATCGACTAAGCCACCCAGGCGCCCCAGCCTTGAGGTAGTCTTAATCTAGTAAATTTCCACTGGCTTCTAAGGCACTTCCCAATCTTCCTAAATACACAGGGTATTTATTGCATAGCATTAGTTCCACTAACGACAACTTCCCGTCAGAGCACATCAGAACACAGATCACCGTAGCCTTGCTTCCTTCCCTTATTCTTCCCTCCTCTTTGTTTCATGCCACATGTTTCCCCCCCTTGCCCACCATTCAAAGCTTAGGAATTTAGTTCCATGGCCTGGGGTCATTTTCTTCCATTTTCTCAAACCTCTGAAAAGTTCACTTTGCAATTTTCCATCAATTCCCTTTAAAAGAGTAGCAAACCTCTTCCAGTCTTGGGGGAGGAAAAGTATATGGCTAAAGCTGTCCCTATATGAGAAGTTCATACAATGGAAGTTTCCAATGAGACGAAATTACTGTATCAGTCAGGATCACAGAATTCAACAGAAACTGCCTGATGTGTATGCTTAGACTGGACACAGCTTGGACTGGACAATGAAGTATAGCATCAGACCCCAAGGTAATCCTAAAAAGCCCGTTTATAGGAAATGACATCCAGGGCAACCTCCTGGCTGTACAGGAGACTGGCTCCATCCAGCCTCCTGCCAAGACTTCCTTCTGTGTCTTGGGATCCAAACATAACCCACAGTATTCCAATCTAAGTAGGGGAATGGACTGATGACAAATCAGTGGTGGCTGCAAGGTCATTTCCTCACAGCCTGTGTTCTAGAGAAAGGTTAAAATGAATACGCTGCTAGCCTCTTGTCAGAGTTTCTGACTTGACCCTAATTCAAATGAAGCCTGAGAAGCCTGCCTCCAGCCTTCTCTTTCTTCTGGAGAAGCCCGAGTATTGGCTTCTCCATTTCAAGGCATTCTCTCCTGGTGCCTTCAGAAACCTAGTGCCTCTTTCTGGGTCAAGACACAGTTTCCCTCTCCTTAACCTTTCCCCTAAGAATCTGAAAGACCCGAAGATGATCCCGATCTGCTATCCCAGCAGCTGGTCACCAGTGGGTATGCCTCAGCAATTAAAATGCCAAGACCAGTTTCTGGAGAAAGGCTGGTGATGCTTTGTGCCCTGCAGCTGCTCACAGACCAGAAGAACTGCCAGCCCAAGGCAGGGCAGTCAGTATATCATACTCACTTGCAGCTGTTACTGAATTTCCTCACTTCCTTTCCTACAAATTCCAGGATTTTTCTTTGCTGCACTATAAATCAAGCTTAATTCCGATTTGGTGGAATTTGCACTTTCAGTACTTTAAGGACTATCTAGGAAACTCTATGCTTTCTAACATACTTCCATTATTTTCCTTTAACTGTGTAGCCAGGGAAACGGTGCAATGTGGCTCAAAAGGAATTAGGAGGGAAATATAAGACAGTAGGTGTAAAATTGTATTATATAGCCAAAGTCAGTTAAAATATTCCAACTGTAAGTTCTGGAGATTCCCTAAGATGTAGCCCAGTTAAGTATCTAAATCACTTGATGTACACAACTATAAATGAATTTCCAATATTAGAAAAATACACGTAAATATATGCACACGCATCTGTCTTGGTAACGCGGAAGGTATAAGGTACAAAGATAGTAAGACAATCCATAAGGTTTCATGAAAACAATTTTGAAAGCTCTGCTCCCATGCACACTACACTGTGTGTTTGTGAAATCTGCTTATTGTTGGGTTATAGTGATAATAACATTTAGCTGTTCAATGGCTAAGTGGATTAATGGTTAAGTGAATGGAAACAGAATGTTCAAATATTGAGATATTGTGGGCTTGAATCATACGTGAAATGACTGCACCAAGTACAGTGGGAAAAAAATGCAAAAATAAGGTCTTGAGCTACAATTATTTTTATCTAAGTACTGACATTATACAAATCTAGGTGATTGTATATGTCATATTAAATGGAGTGGTAGTCAAATAATGTGCCAATAAAATTTTAGCTAGAGAAACAGGTCCTATGTTTTCTAAATAGTTCCCTTGACCCTGCTGTCAGTAGACTGCATTAGTTTTTTTCAAACAAAGTTTGCATCTTGTCATTTGAATATACTTTAGACTATCTAATGGAGCTCTCTGATACCAGATTTGCCTTTAAATGTCACAATTTCAGCATTATCAGTGTATCTGCATATGTATTCCTTGTTAAATAAATCATCTGAGTTTAAGCACGGCACAGAGGAGAAATAAAGGCCCTGTTTAATATGACTGACAGGACAGCTGTACTATGTACTCGGGATGTTGATTAATAAATGCTTTTCAATGAATTAGATTAAGAGAAGAATTAGGACGTACTCATATTTCTACTTCAAACTTAAACAATGGTTCAAGTAAAAACCCTGTTCTACCTCATTTCCACCTCTCGCATTCATAACGATAATTTTGCTTTTTTTCATAGAAGACTTTAGACCACGAATGACATCAATAAGATTACATAGCCTTTAGCATATATAATTAAAAGTAATGTTTATAAAAGTATTAAGACCTGACATAACAATAACAAACAAACAAAAACACACACATTAGGGGTTTAAGACCTGATACAACAACAAAACCTACACATTAGGTTTTGCTTAGGATAAAAATGCTCAGACTTAAGTCTACAGTAATGGAATATCTCCAAACACTCCTGTCCACAACCTCCTCCAAACTGCCATCATTAACTAAAGAAATCTGGCAACTATTAGTAGACGAAGGAAGGAAGGAAGGAAGGAAGGAAGGAAGGAAGGAAGGAAGGAAGGAAGGAAGGAAGGAAGAAGAGAAAAAAAAAAAGCAAAGCAAGCAAGCAAAGGAGGAGAAAGAAGATGCAAGACCAAAAAAATTAACGTTTTCCCCCTCTATAGTGTATAGATAATGAAAATAATACCAATGAATATTAATGTGTAATTTTGAATTTAGAGTAAATTCTGTAGTCCATGTGGTCAGACAGCAAGACATATTGTAAGAATATATAAGAATTAATAGTTAACATTATACTTTTGATGATTCTGAAGGCTTTTAAGTGTCTTGTTATAGTTTCAAAGCTATATATGTTCAAACGTCTCCTTCCACATTAATGTATACTGGGTTAATAGAGTTTTTTAATTGACATTTTCCAGAAAAATTCAACTTTGATTACACTTTGTTTATTACAGCAATATTATGATAAAACGTAGTGCTATTTAAATAGTGGCTATAGCATATGACACAATTTGAAATTTGAGAATAACAACAGATCTGCTTTCTTCAAAGAAGACAGAATGGTGGTTACCTTTGGGAGATGGGGTATTGTCTGGTAAGGGGCATAATAGAATGTCTAGGTTAATGAAGCTGCTCTTGTTTTCGCCTAGATGGGAGTTACACATGTGTAAGCATGTAAAAACATTTCAAGATCACTTTGTATTTGTCCATTATCCTCAAAATAAATGGCACATGAACTAAGTAAGAACAGTTTTTTAAAAAGGAGACAAAGTAATCCACCTTTCATTTGAAAACTTGCAAATGAATAATTCAGTTAATCCCCTGATTAGGCAAGGTTGTTTTTCCCCAATGTTCTTCTATATCTAAAAAAAAAAAAAAATTAGTCATGAGAACAATAGGAAGGAAGCATACAAGGAAATAATTGAATGATTTTTATTGAAATACTTTCTGACATCACTTAGAAACACACGCACATACATACATATACATGTAGGTATGTATCTGTAATGCAGAGTACAACTGAGGATGTCAAGTATTAATGTATCTCTATTTGTTCTTCCAAATCACAATCTCACTCACACACACACACGCACACACACACACACACACAGCTTTTCACCTTATTTTTCCTGAATCCCCAGTATAAAATGAAGGGAATTGCCAGGTTCTCAAAAACACAGAGCTGAAGCTAACCGTAAATATGAACCACTCCAATGTGCTCCTCTCTATTACAATGTCTTAACATTGTCTTCTAAATTAAAATGTGACTTAGAATTTAAAATCTTACAAATAAATGTTTGTACTGTTGACACCATTACTCTCAGGAATCAAGGAGAGAAACACAAACTAGCAAATCTAACTCTTGGAGTGGCACTGCTGTTGAACTGTCACGCATAGACTGTGAAGTGTACAGGCCATGGTCACACAATAGCCTCTGGTTTTGATCATTTTATTGTTAGTGTCAAGTTCAGTTACTCACCTCCATCCCCTAATCACTTTTTGAAAATGTTCTATTTGCTATTCATAGAACCTGGACTTTAATTATCCTAGTTATTATATGCAACATCCCAATTTATTAGGAATGAAAATGAAAATAAACATGAAGGAATGGCATTTTTGATAGTGTAGAGAGAAATTCTCAAAATATTTTTTCTGTTATTATCCTGAGAGTGTTAACAAATGAAATAATAAAATTAGTTGTTCAATATATGTTTGCTAAGTTTTTAGTATGATAATATATACGCAATGCCTTGGAATCTGTTATAATGTGTTATGTATAAAACAGTTAGATAATTATTTTGTGCATATCTTTCTTAAAATAGTTTTATTGCTATTATATATATTTATTTTATTTATTTATTTTTTAATGTTTTATTTATTTCTAGGAGAGAGAGAGACAGCGTGAACAGGGGAGGGTCAGAGAGAGAGGGAGTCACAGACTGAAACAGGCTCCAGTCTCCGAGCTGGCAGTCAGCACAGAGCCCGACGCGGGGCTCGAACCCACGAACCGCGAGATCATGACCTAAGTGAAAGTCGGATGCTTAACCGACTAAGCCACCCAGGCGCCCCTATATATAAGCCCCTATATTTATTTTAAAGGCTTACATTACAGTTGACTCTTGAACAATGCAAGTTTAAACTGTACAGGTCTACTTATACACAATTTATTTTTTGATGAATACCGTACAGTACTTTAAATGTATTTCCTTTGTGATTTTTTAAATCATGTTTTCTTTCCTTCAGCTTACTTTATTGTAAGGATACAGTATATAGTACCATAAGATACAAAATACATGTTAATAGATTATATTTTTGGTAGGGCTTCTTGAGTACTTAAGCTTAAAGAGAATCAAAAATTATACATGGATTTTCAACTGCAGTGGTGGGGTGTCAATGCCCCGAAGGACCATGTTGTTCAAGGGTCAACTATATTTCCAGTGGGCAGAACATTGAAACTGCAGGAATATTTACATCTGCTTTTTCTAACAACATACTGACAGAGTTTTGTTTATTTATTTTTAAGAGAGACAGAGTGTGAGCAGGGGAGGGGCAGAGAAAGAGGGAGACACAGAATCTGAACCAGGCTCCTGGCTCTGAGCTGTCAGCACAGAGCACAACGCGGGGCTCGAACTCACAGGGCTCAAACTCACAGAGCGCGAACTCAGTGGAGGGCAAGATAATAAACAGAGCCAAAGTCAGAAACCACCCAGGTGCCCCCCGGACAGAGCTGTTTATACATGAAACAATATTCTCTCAAAACAGAATATCCATCACTGCACATCTGAATATTATGCATACCTTATTTCCTATTTTGGACTGGACTTTTCCAGAGTATAGAAGGTTAAATGTTTCATTTTAAGTGGCCCTCATTCAATCCATGACTTTCTGTAGTATACTATATAAACCACGGATGTGTAGACTTAGCAGTGAAACATAATTTTCAGCTAAATTCTTACACTGTATTTTAAAATGCAATGCAAATATAGATGAAAATTGACTGAGATATTCAACATAACTCAGAGTGATAAAAATAAAAAACAAGAGGAAACCTTTTTCTACTGTGAAGCAGCAACTGACTTTTACCAGATTTGTTTGGGCTTTGAGTATAATAGTAAATATGTGGAAAGTATAGCAGATAGAGTTCAATCCATTACTTATAAAAATGAGCCATTTGACAAGATGTATGGACCTACAGGGTATTAAGTAAAATAAGTCAGACAGGGAAAGACAAATACCATATGATCTCACTTATATGTGGAAAATAAAAACAAATAAATTTCAAAAGGCAGAACCACATCTATAAATACAGAGAACTGTTGGCTGCCAAGAAAGAAGGGTGTGGGGGTATCGACAAAATGCGTGAAGGGGAGTGGATGATACAGGCTTCCAGTTATGGAATGTGTGAGTCACGGGCATAAAAGAAACAGCATAGAGGGGCGCCTGGGTGGCTCAGTCGGTTAAGCGTCCGACTTCGGCTCAGGTCATGATCTCACAGTTTGTGGGTTCGAGCCCCGTGTCAGGACTGCTCCAGATTCTGTATCTCTTTCTCTCTCTGACCCTCCCCTGTTCACGCTCTCTCTTTCCCTCTCTCTCAGAAATAAATAAAACATTAAAAAAATTTTTTTTAAATAAAGGAACAGCATAGAAAACATACTCAATGGTATTGTAAGAGTGTTGTATAATGAAACATAGTGAGCATAGCATAATGCATACAGTTGATGGGTCGCTATGGTATACACCTGAAACTAATGTGTCAACTATATGACATGTTATGTGTCAACTATACTCAAATACATCAAAATTTAAATTGAAAAATATTTAAGTTTTACAAATTTTAAAACTGAGGCATACCTGTTCTTGATTTTTTAAGGCTTATGTCACTTTCTGATAAGATTTGATATAACAACTAAAGAAAGAGAGTTCCATGTACACAAACATCAACCGCGAGTTGGCAACTCTGTTACTATATATCGTCTGCATAAGAATTAAGGAATATCATGGAGTGCATTATGTACTGTGCAATTTGGTGATGCCTTAGAATTCTGGGAGAAGAAAAAGTTTTTCTTCCCTCAAGGACCCACAGTGTTCTTCCTCGGTAATAATAAAACTTATGCGACCAGACTCATAACTCTTTTCACTTTGATTTCCAGGAACCTCAAATGGGGAGCTCAACTGTATCACACAGACTTTCCCACTCTTTCCTAATGCAGCTTTTTCATTTATATTAATATATTTCATAACTCCCAAACTCTATATGGATCATAGTTTTGTTGTTTTTTTTTTTTACCGAATGGGGGTTTGCGTAAGATGCCTAAAATCTTTTAGTGTATCAAGTAGAGAGAAATAATTAATTTGCTGATGAGACATAGGGAAAAGGTTGCATTAGTTTGCTAGGGCTGCCTGGACAAGTACCAGAAATGGAGTGCTTTCAGCAACAGAAATGTACTGAGTCTTGTTTCTGGAAGCGAGAGGTCCAAAATCAAGTTATTGGCAGGGGTGATTCCTTCTGAGAGATATGCGGGGGGAGGGCGCATCTGTTCCATGCCCCTCTCCTGGCCTCTGATAGGTTGCTGGCAATTCTTGGGGCTCCTTGGCTTGTAGATGCACTTGATCTCTGCCTTCTTCTCCACGTGGTGTTCACCCTGTGTGCATATCTGTCTCTCTGTTCAAATTTCTCATTTTACAAGGACACAGTCATGTGGGGTTAAAGCCAATCGTAATTGCTTCATCTTAAATTGATCTTATTTCAAATAGAGATTTCACCTCTTTTTTTGTGGGGTACAGATGTGGAGGGTCACAATTCAACTCATCACAGAGTTCAGACAACTAATGAAAGGAAACAAAAAGAAACAGGCCCATGTGACTTGAAAGCCCACAGTTGTCTACACTATCAAGCAACCTTCCTATGCCTCCCCAGTCCCACTCAGCATGGGTGGGCTCCCCTATCTAAGTGCAGTTCGGTTCTTCTGAAAGCTCAAGCACTTGGCTCACAGGCCAAGAATAGGGACAGATGACTCCTGAGGCAGATGTGACTGGCTCTGGTGTGGACTGCATTTCCCCAGAGCTTTTGCCTGATGATTTGTAAAAGCAAAGGCTGAGGTGAGGCCTGGGTGTATACTGCTATCATCTAAGTTTTATTACAACTGCTGTAATAATAATAATCGGAGCAGGGTCATAAATTTTTCCTCCTTCAAGTTGGCTATGGGAAAATGCAGCTTTTTTTTCTTTTTGCCTACAAGGCATTGCATCTTTCTCCTGACTGCGCTCCCCATCCCCCCGCCCCCCAGCTGCTTGTGTGATGTTGGTGGTCATGGTGGTGAATGGCCAGGGGAAGATTAAAATTAGTTCCATTAGGTCAGGTAGCTCAATCCAATACTATAAACAAACTCACATTTTCCCCTCTTCTTGTGATTCTCTCCCAGATTGCACTGGGCATGTGGAGACTGTAGTGAGTTTCAAGACCTCTGAATAATGGACAGACAGGGTCTCTGAGTCTATTGGAGACTGGGGGATATGAAGGTTTATGACAGTCTCTGGTGTGAGTTGTTCCCTGAATGGGGCCCTCCCTGAGATCTGATGCTCAAGTCGGACACCCAGTCTCCTGCAGCCTGTTCAGGGCTAAGGGCCCTTCCCTGAAACCCTGGCCTTCTTTCATTTCTCACTGGCACGGCCTAGCAGTCAGCACCCATGCATTGGATTTAGGAGACCCAATAACTTCTCAGTCCCATCCCTGTCAAAGTCACAGACAGGCAGGCTCAAGAAAGTCAGGCACCAACATTTTCTCCACACCTAACTACACTGTGTCCGCTGGTTCACGCCCCTTCTCACTGTGCCCAGTGGGTATGTGAGCAGCCAGCAAAGTGATTTATCCGCTGCTGGTACTTTCTGTAACTAACACAAAATGTCTTTCCAGTCCTGGACAAAGTCTGGAGAAGGAAGAGCTGTTCTTCCCCTTCCTACCTTCCCCTTCTCTTCTCACATTCCGCAGATTGGAAGGGATAAACTTTCTTTCCTTTCTTTTTCTGTCTACATAGGTCCTACCTGTGTACAACTATGATCTAGTCTATCCACAGACTTCTTGATAGTGAATTTTATAAAGCCTCTTTCTGTTGACAGTCTGGCTTTCATTGCAACCATCTAGCTGTTTACTGAAAATTCCCATTAGAAATATCAAAGAGCTGGATTTCATCTCGTTCTCTTTCCATTTCTCCAGTAATGATTCCATTTCTCTTTCAGCTCTCCCCATAGTGGATGCTTTAGCTCATTTGGAAGGAAATCACACATTCACAAAAATGCAAAAGAGAAAGCAACTTGAATTCTGTTTCTGTCTCTATTTCTCTCTCTCCTCCTCCTCCTTCTTTCTCACACACGCACAGTTTCAAATTTATTTCTATTACATAATAACCTATACCACTTGAGCATGTAATCAGCATGTACAGTATGCTAACTTCTTGATATATATCATCTCACTTAATCTTGGCAACAACTGAAATACAGGACTTTTTAATACCATTTTTCACATGAGGAAACTGATGATTTTCCCCAAGTTAAATTGCTTTCAAGTGGTAGAGCCAAAAAACTAAACCTGGTTCATTTTTTCTTTTGTTTATTTCAATCTAAAAAGCTATATGTACCTGAACTTCATTCTACCTTCTGGTCCCATTATCATTCTTTAAAAGCTGATTTTCTTGTGAAGCAATTCTACACAGTCTCTCCCAATCTCCCCCCAGATTTGCATTGTGCCTGAAACTATTTATAGCTTGTGATTCCATAAGCTTTCTCTCCCTTGATGTCACTGTGTCCCTGAGAATCAACTGCAACTCTCCCACTTAATTCTGACACTGATGCTTGTCCTTGCTACACAGAGACTGACTGTCACGGACCCCCTGTTGCCTGAACATTTTTCATGCCTAGTAAATATACTTGTCATCAATAACCTATTAGTATTCAGCAGCGGCAATAAAACAAAAATAAACAGTTTAAGAACAAACAGTTTAAGCTCCAGAATTTACAGAAATCCATAAGCAAAGCAACTGACAGAGGGAAAGCTCTAGATTTCCTCCAAAGGCCAACTCTCCTTTCATAAAACAGCATCTAAGACTTCAGACCCAGCAGGGGGACTTCTTCAACAAAGACCCCGTAACCTTCCATAAATATCTATTTGCTCATCAAGCTTTTCCCTGGACCCTGCCGTTTTATACGTGTGTGTGCATATATATGTGTATAGGTGCATGTATATATATATGTATGTGTGTATATATGCATACCTATGTATATATGTGTATATATAAGATTTATGGAAACCTTACATATTTTCCTTTTTGTTCCACACATCATTAGGACATCAATAGGATGCTATTCCAGCTGCTTTCATTTACAAAACAAAAGCTCATATGTCATCATGAGGAAAATCTCATGTACCATCTTTCAGAAGCTCAATTAAATTAGAAAATTGTCCTGCTCCCAAGCCCAGCAGCATGAATCAAAAGCATGCCACTGGCTTTCCCAGGTGTCTGGACTTT
This sequence comes from Proteles cristata cristata, assembly GCA_017311185.1. Taxonomy (NCBI): domain Eukaryota; kingdom Metazoa; phylum Chordata; class Mammalia; order Carnivora; family Hyaenidae; genus Proteles; species Proteles cristata. The sequence goes on from JAESUZ010005461.1 coordinate 539,607, forward strand.
CTACCGCTTCCTCCTCACCGACAAACTTTGGGGAAGGAGAGCCAGATAGTGCTCAGAACCGTGTACAACATTTGCACCATCAGAAAGCAATTGGTACAACAAGCAATTTTGATAACAAGGTACAATTTTTTGACAAAAAAACAATAATAGTTTCAAAAGTGACAGCACACAGCTACAGAAAAGGGCAGATTAAAGAGAAGTGTCTGATAAAAGCACTTGTAGCTTTGTAATTTTAATCATCCTGACGTTTTGATGAATGCTTAACCTCACCAGAAAGGCTGGAGGTTGAAGTGTTAATCATGGAATGCGCAAAGCCTGTTGCTGCTAGCTTGGAGCCTTGAACATAAATGTGCAAATGGGACTGAAGGTGTGAAGGATGCTCTAAATGCTTGAGCTTGCTGAACCAGTAGCACTGCAAGGAAACATCACTAATAGGTAAGCGTTTGTGGTCCTGGTTTGAAAAACACCTGCAAATACCATAGTATACAAAAGAAAAAGCAAGTTCATGGGCTCTGCAGAAGATATACGCACACATATGCACACATGCGCGCACGCACACACACACTAATCCCCCTGCCCCCAAAGTACCTTAATGGCATCACTGGTGATGAGCTATAGAGCTTCATCACCACAAAACAATTTTAATGTGTAATCTGTTCATCTCTTTCCACTACTCATTGCACTTTGGTATCCTATCATCATGGTTTTGTAAACCAATGATTCCAAAGAGTGCTTCCCTGTTACCTATCCAATATCACTTTTTAAAGCATATACTTAAACATCTCATTTAACAAGGGAGGTTTCTTTTGACAAAACTGGATATTCAGCTTCTGGTTGCAAACAAGTTCCATCATTCCTTTAAAACATTACAGGACATCGGGTTTGGTACGTGAAGTGCTGAAAAACCGACGACAAAAACAAGTATATTTACTCTTATTCTGACAACTTTCTGAAGATAATATCAGGTACATTTAATGTCAGAAAACATATCAATGTTAAGGGCTAAATTATTTTCACATAAAACAAATCAGGTGAAGAGCATTTAATGGTAGGTAGTGCTGGGAGAACCAAGCCATTGAAATAAAGAAGAAAATAAGGGAATAGGGGTGCCTGGGTGGCTTAGTCGGTTAAGCATCCGACTTTCGCTTAGGTCATGATCTCGCGGTTCGTGGGTTCGAGCCCCGCGTCGGGCTCTGTGCTGACTGCCAGCTCAGAGCCTGGAGCCTCTTTCGGTCTGTGTCTCCCTCTCTCTCTGACCCTCCCCTGCTCACGCTGTCTCTCTCTCTCTCCTAGAAATAAATAAAAACATTAAAAAAAAAAAGAAAATAAGGGAATAATCCATTTCAATTTGATCGATCGACATTTTAAGCCATAAAGAGAATAGCATTAAAGACAATAAAAATTACCCCTCTCTTACGTGATGCAAGAATTTAAAAATAATTGTAACTTCACAATAAGTATGTGCTCCACTTGCCAGAAGTTAATAGCTGATTTAAAAGAAAGCAGGAACCACACAGGCCCTCTAAATATTAGAAAAAATTAATGGACAGGGAATAAGGAGAATGAAGTGAGGAGGAGGAGGATACATCATAAATGTTATCTCATGTAATCACCTGGATGAGGTCACAAAATAACCTAAGAGTTTATTAAAACCTAAGAATGTATATTATAATGCACATAAATTGCTTTGTTTCCTTTTAGGATGCTATGTGTTGAGCTCCACAATGACAATTTGCTTTACTCTGACTACAATGTGCTTCCCTTTCTTATAATAACAAAAATATATTTAACCTACCTGATGCAGGGCATGAAGTAATTAAGAATGACTATGAAGCTATTGTTGCAAGAGATGTGTTTAATGAGGGTACCTAGGAAATGCCTGGTCACTAGTCACTGAGAAAATTGGCTTTCAGCTCAGACCGCAAGCAGCAGGTGATGCCCTCCAGACAGAGGCTTTACCACTCTCTCGTGAATGCCAAGGACATGCTGACCCAGCCAGGATACACATCTGATAAAAGGAGCCAGAAAGAGAGCACTGAGTGGGGAAGACAGGGCAGGGTGGTGGGCAGTGAGAAGGGGGTAGTGAATGAGTTAGACCATTACCCATTTCCCCTAACCAGTAGGCTGGCTTCTGAGTTTGGCAGAACATGCTGACCATTAATAAAAATAAAATTTAATATGCATCAGCCAAACAAGAATCAGGCATTTGAACAAACCTATAAACAATATCTAAGACCTAGGATGAAGAGTCAAAAACAGGAGCTGGACCTCCTGGTTTAGAGAACATGATTCAAGAGGACTGTAAATCATGATTCAAGAAGACTGGGTAAGAGAGACTTGCCCAGAACCTGGAAAGAGGACCAAAGTGAGACCGGAACTATCCCATCCATCACAGTCGTTGGGACTATTTTGGAATTCCTAGTGAAGAGAAACTACACATATCTTAGAACTTACTATATTATATATGGTGAATCAGCCATTCTCAAAAACAAACAAATAAATAAGAAGTCTTGGACCCCTCACAAAATCCCAAATTGAACAGTTACTCTAGACTTTGTTACATATTGACAGCAAGAGCAGGTGAGTACCACCAACAATTATAAGATTTTAGATCCCAACTTGTACCAAACAAAGTTCACAGCAACACACACAATTTTTTGCATGTGGTTTATTTCTAACAGGGTTGCTGCAGTGTTTTTCATACATTAACCGGGAGTAATTTTAGTCAATGGTGCTGTTTCTCTGCAATTTTTTCCATCTCATCAATGGTGTCTCCATCTCTCTAGTGCGCAGACGGAAAAGCTTGGTGTTAACCTTGGCTTCTCTGTTCGGCTCAAACCTCGTATTGAAACCATCAGCAAATCCTCTCAGTTCTACCTTTAAAATATCCATAACCAGGCCATTTCTCATCATAGTCACTGCTTCTACCTTGTTCTAAACCACTACCATCTCTTTCCTGAATTATTGCAGTACTCTTCTGACTAACCTCCGTTCCACCCTGCCCTGCCCCCCGAGATCCTCTTCTCAGCATGCCCAGCAGAGTGTCTCCTTACAATATTAAGTCAAATCGTGTCATTCTTCTACTCAAACCCAACAAGGGATTCCTCATTTCTCACTGGCTTTTAAGGACTTACACAACCTAGCAATTCTCCCACTCCCTTGACTTCATCACCTTTTGTTCACCTTTTTGTTCTTGGCTGTGGCTAAGTTGGCCTCCTTACAGTTCTTCAAGGGTACCTGGCCTGTTTCTACCTCAGGGCTTTGGCATTACCTCTGCCTGGAATATTCTTCTGGACAGAGATGCAGGCTTTGCTACTTTACCTTGAGTATTTTTGCTCAAATGTCAGTCTCAATAAGCCATATCTAGACCATTAACTTTTTTTCAATGTTCTGTCCTTCCCCAAATCTCTACCCTCTTTCCTTCTTTATACTTCTTGTTAGTGCTTATCGCCTTCTAATATATGTCCTGTTTTCTTACTGTTTTTCTTCCTAAACTAGATTTTTAGTTTCAGGTGAGAAATTGCTTGCTTCGATCACTGCTGTGTCCCTCACACTGAGAATAAGTGTCTGACAAAGAGTAAGATCTTAAATAAATATTGATTAATTGAATGAATAAATGTAGAGTTAACCATTATGTATACAACTGGGAGCAAAATACAACTTTACATTGGCAGGCTGTTTCATTCACTGGAAAGAGCAGAGAAAGATGAAATGGTTGGTGTCTAATGAACAAAACAAATGAATAAACAAAAAGCATAAACAGACCTATAAATACAGAGGACATGCTGACAGCTACCAGAAGGAAGGAAGGTGAATGATTGAGCAAAATGGGTGAAAGGGAGAGGGAGATAGACTTCCAGTTATGGAATGAATTAGTCTTAGGAATAAAAGGTACAGTATAGGAATATAGTCAATGGTACTGTAATAGCATTGCATGGTGACAGATGGTAGCTACATTTGTGGTAAGCACAGCATAATGTATAGAGATGGTGAATCACTATGTAGTACACCTGAAACTAATGTGACATCATGTATTGACTATACTCAACAACAGTGACAATGACAATAATAACAAAAGAAATGGTTAGCAGGGGTGATGGAAGGAAGGAGAAGTGAATTGACTAAGGTTCCTACTAAGTTCTTGACATCTACTGGGATTGTATATGGTCATATTATCCCTAATGAATTTCCCAAGAAACTTAAGAAGTAGATTATATTTATCATCTTGATTCTACAAGACAGAGAAAGGTCTGCGAAATTAACCAGGAATAAAATAAGGTCACTACAGTTAGATCTTGAAGTCATCCACAGGTCCGTCTAATCTTGAACTGAGTGCTCAAGAGAATATGTCTTAGAAAACATCCTATGACCTTCTGGATATTTGAACACACTTGGATAAGGGAGAAGGAGGAAGGATGGGTGGTGAGTACATCTTCCCAGTGCCTGGTGACAGGTTGACAGTGATGGAAAGAACCAGGACACTGGATTAGCAGACACTATTCAACTTCACATATTTTTCTGTTGCTTTGAGTAATGGAAAGAGAAAACACATTTCTCAAGGCTTACACAACTCCTCAGGAAGCCAGCAGAAGTTTCTCCTCTCCTTTTTGTCCTGAGGCTAATTAGTATCAAACAAATGATAAATCTGATGTATTCTCTTCAATGTGTTCTCAAATGAAAGCGTCACTGAAACATTTCAATCTTTCTAAAAACACTCCAATCTTTTTTAATTGTCTAAACACAGAATACAGATGTATATATGTATGTATATGTATATACACATAATGTATATATATTCACTATTTATGTAAATGATACATATATAATATTTTAATCAAAGAATACTTAATACTTGAAATACTCACTCTGAGAAAGTGAACTATGTAGATCAAAGCTTCCAATGAATCAATTTCCCAGGAAAGTTATGTTTTTTTCCTAGCAGTGTGGGATGAAGAAATGTTTTCTTTTGTTTCTCTTATAATTAAACTTGTTTGAAACTTGTGAAGAGGTGAGAAAGGAATGGTTATACACGTGTAACAGCTCCCTGATGTCTGGTCCTCAATGGATCTCTGATTTGGTGGGGAAAACATCAGAGTTTAAACAAGCCTCAAAAAAAGTCATGTTTCTACACACTGAGAAGGCATACTCTAATAAATATGTGAAAGAACAAAAGCAAGCTGACATCCATCTCCTCTACACAGCCTATTTGCTGAAGAAATAAGATATGTTTTAATGGCTCAAGGGACTCAGGCAACAGATACATTCTTTAAATACTGCAAAATGGATGGAGAAAAGAGCAAAAGAAATATAGTGGTCAGAAATATTCTGATTCACGTGAGGTACTTTATTCCCAGATTTTTTTTTTTTTAATCTTCATGATATAGCCTATCTTCTAGTATTCTTCCTAATCCCTGCAGGTTTGGGAGTCAGGGGTGGGCACTGAGTAAGGAACTAAATCACAGTTCAGTCACACATATCGGGACTAGGCCGAGTCATTATGGCCTCATATTACCATCCTTCAGGTATGTAGCACCATAGGTTTGCCTTCCAGCCAATTTCAACACAATTCTGGGAGGCAGATCGATGTTAAAATGACTCTTAAAAAATTGTAGCCCCAGAGAATGTCACAGTCTTATTCTGAGTCATAGATATCCTGGTCAGCAGTACAGTGAAAACTTGTGAACCTATTTCTCAAAGTGGTCTGGGGGCAAGCCCTATAGAATTGGCATGTCATCACAATTCAGTGTAAAAAATTATTGGAAATCAAGAAACTCAGATTGTAGTTTCTGCCTATGCCATGAACTGACTGAGGAAATTTGAACCTCTTTGGGTCTCAGTTTTATCAGTTGCAAAGAGTGACCTTGAACAAGCTGCCTATTTCCTCTGGACTTCACTTAATTATGCATTATAAGCAAGCTGGCTCTGGTGTTTTATAATATTAGTGAGATTCTTATTATAATGCTGCTTTTTTAATCTAGTTAATGTCCCTGCCTACAGTAGGCATTTAAGGAAGATTCTGAGTAGAATTAACCAAGTGATCAAATAATATCTCTTAAGAGTTGGGATTATTTGCTTGGTCACTGAAAATATGAAGATCAGAGGCAGTGCAGCTTGAGGGGAAAGGTCACTGGATAGGAATTCCTGCTGCATTTTGGCTTCTAGTACCAACTTTGCTTCCTGCAACATGATTTATTACCTTAGCTGGTGGTTAGATTTGCAAGACTCCTTATGAGTAAACAGATATGTGCTATATAACAACAGAATTTTCAATGGAGGAGACTTATAATCCTTTCTGTGATGTCTGAGGAAGGAAGTCTATTGTTTTAAAGCAAAATAAAGGTATCAACGGGATGAAAAAAATGGCCTGAAACTCTGAAGTATTGAACACTGAAATGGGATATACTTTGGCATCTCAAACCACAAATAGCTACCTGTTTTAAATGCTGTATTCACTTTTTTTATAAGTTTACTTATTTTGAGAGAGAGGGAGAGAGAGAAAGAAGGAGGGAACATGTGGGGTGGGGGGGGTTGATGGGGAAAGAGAGGGAAAGAGAGAATCCCAAGCAGACTCCATGCTGTCAGCAAAGAGCCCCAGGTGAGGCTTGATCCCATGAACCATGAGCTCATGACAGGAGCCAACATCAAGAGTCAGATACTTAACAGACTGGGCCACCCAGGTGCCCCACTGTATTTGCTTCCTATTGCTGCAGAACAAATTATTAAAACCCTACTGGTTTGAAATAAATCTTAGTTCACAGTTCTGAAGGTCATAAGTCCTGGCTGGCTCAATTGGGCTTTACTCAAGGTATCACAAAGTCAAAATCAAGGTGCTGACCTGCAGGGCTCCCATCTGGGAGCCACTTCAGGTTGCTCATTCAGATTATTGTCCAATTTCAGATATTTGTTGCCCTAGGTCTGAGAACCAGTTTTCTTCGCTAGCTATCAGCTATGAATCTTTTTCAGCAACTGATGGCCACCGACATCCTTCTTAAAGACCCTTTCATTTTTCAGGTCAAATCCTTTCTACTTTGAACTCGTCCACTTTCACTTCTTTCTTCTTCTGCCACTAGCACAAGAATGATCTCTGCTCTTAACAGCTGATGTTAGGTAAATTAGGTCCACTGGGATAATCTTCCCCTTTTAAATGTGGTCAACTGTGCCACATAACATAAGGGAGTGATAACTCACCACATTTAAAGATTCCGGAGATTAGCCATGTAGAATTTGGGAGCCATTTCTAGAAACTCTAATATACGTGCTTTTGTTATGTCTTTTCTAGAGTCACAAGGCCTAAACAACAATGACCTTTTTGCCAGGATATTTCAATAACATTCAGTTTTTGCAAAAAAATAACAGTGTTAGATCCATGCAAAGAATGACACGAGTGTCTTCTATTTTTGAAGAATTCACAGATTATTAGCATTTTTGTGACCAGAGTACATCACAGGTGAGGACACTCAAAAAATACTTCCCAGTCACTTTATACATAGTCAAACTAGGATTCAAAGGTAACTAAATTTGAATACACATAGCTACAATCAAACTAGGAAATCAGTGAACATCCAAGAAATGCAATCCATCCATATTTGGAGTCTCTCATCCACAGTGACACAGGGCATCCCTGAAATCTTCGAGAGACTGCACCTGTAGTGACAAAGGGGGGGCCCCAAATCTCCCAGACCCTGAGCTGGGGTCATGAACATCCACACACAACAGGGTGAACCAACCTCTCCCAGACACTGCACTTACAGTCACTCATTCATACTGACAAAGGGGATCCCAAATCTCCCAGACGCCAAGCTGGGGCAATCACATGTCCATAGTCACCAGGGTGACCCACCTCTCCCAGACCCTGTACCAGTTGTCACTCACCCATGCTAACACAGGGAGACCCCTAAATCTCCTAGATCCCAAACCTAAGATTGCTCATCCACACTGACAATGGGTGACCTCCAAATCTCCCAGACACTGAACTGGGGTGGTCACACATCCACTACAGTCACCAGGGTGACCCCACCACCTCCAGAGCCTGCACCTGGGGGCACTCAGCCATACTAACACAGAGGGATCCCCCCAATCTCCCAGAGCATGCTCCTAGGACTACTCATCAATACAAATGTGTAGGAGGACCCCCAAATCTCCCATACCATGAGCTGGGGTGTTCATACACCCACATGCACCAAGGTGACCCTACCTCTACTAGGCCCTGTACCTCAGGTCACTAATCCATCCTGACAAAGAAGGACCCCAAATCTCCCAGACCCTGCATCTGGGGTCACTCATCCATACTAACACAGTGGGTTATTATAGTCCCCCTATATTCCCAGATCCTGTACTTCAAGTCACTCATCCTCAGTGATACAGGGGGACCCCAGAATCAGCCAGAAAATGCCTCTGTGGCCACTAATCCATACTAACAAAGGGGGACCCCCAAATCTCCCAGGACATGACCTGAAGTTGTCACATGTCCATACTCACTGGTGTGATCCCACATCTCCCAGACACAGTACCACAGGTCCCTAATCCATTCTGACAGAAGACAACTCAAAACTCTCAAACACTGCACCTGGGGTCACACAGCCATACTGACACAAGGAAACCCCCGAGTACATGTCCACATTCACAAGGGTGGGCACAACCTGTCCCAGACTGTACACCTGAGGTCTCACCCCTGATAATGGGGGTCCCCCAAATCTCCCAGACTCTGAGCTGAAGGAGTCACACGTCCATAACACCACTGTGCCCCCTCCGCGACCAGACCGTACTCCTGGGATAATTCATTTGCCCTGACACAGAAGGACCCCCAAATATCCCAGACCCTGCACCTAGGATCATTCACCAATATCAACATAGGGAGACCATCAATCTCCCAGACCCTGAGCTGGGGTGGTCACATGTCCACACTCACCAGGGTGAACCCACCTCTCCCACACCCTCCAACTAGGGTCACTTATCGATACTGACAGAGGGGGACTCCTAAATCTCCTAGAACCAGAGCTGGGGTGGTCACACATCCACACTCACCTGAAGTACATACAAATAACCAACTGAAATAATGAATATAAAATACAACTCTAAATGGTTTTGTTCCTAAATGTATGGATTCATTATCTTCAGGTAATTATAGTTTTCTGAATAAATGCCACAAAACTCCCTACTTTATTCCTTTGTGCATGCTTCCAAAGTATAAAGAGACAAATATGTAGGCTAAAGTACTGAACAGGAGACAGAGGGAGACAGAGAAAGAATTTTAATATGTTAAGTAAAGTAATTAAAACAAAAAAAATTCTGATGAATGGAAACTCAAAAACTCCTTTTAATATTCCTTTTAATGACATAGATTGTATTGAAAAATTTGAGCACAAGTAGAAAAAAATGAAACGAAAATGGTATCAGCTTATGGAGTTATATAACAGCAGTCAAAGAAAGTGGTTCAGCTCATTTTTCTACTAAATAATAATAATTTAACACTCATCTCACTGAACGTTTTGTTTCTGCCCATTCACTCTGAGGAGGCATTTGAATTACTGTAGGCAACTTTTACTGCCAGTCAAGTGTCTAAAGTATCACACCAATTGCCTCTGAAATATTTTAAGATAAATAAGGAATCTTGACATGTAAAATTGCTTTTGATATCTGTTGAGAATCATCGTTCAATAACATAACTTGATACCAATACTTGAGGCTGGCAGTTACATCAGATTCTTAAGATGTCTGCCTTTCAGTAATTATCATTTTGCTAAAATTGAAAGTTACTGCCCCTACATTTTTCTCCTGCAAATCTGTCATTCACTCATTTTTGACCAATCTCACCATTTCTATAGGGATGGCTCACATGTGATTGTCCACATACTGCATAAAACTTCAACGAAACACATCAAAGAAGATCTAAGATGCCTTCCATTGGCTATCAAGTAGGAAATTCAGGGAAAACCTAAGATTTTTTGAGGGTACACAACTCTTCAGCAACTGGCCCTGGTGTGAGGTCTCACCAGCCTCTTACCCAAAATTCATACAATCTACAGAATAGCTATACTACCTTCTCATTCATCCTCTACTTTGTTTTGACTTCCTTCCTTTTTCCTTTACTTCCTTCTCCCTCCTCCCCCTTCCATTCCTTCCCCTTAGCCTTTCCCTTCTTACTTTATATTTTCCTTCCTTCCTTCCTTCCTTCCTTCCTTCCTTCCTTCCTTCCTTCCTTCTTCCTTCCTCCCTCCCTCCCTTCCTCCTTCCATACTCTCTCTCTTCCCTTTGTTTCTTTTCACTGGACATATCGAATTTTCTTCTTCAGGTTTATTAACTGACTTCAAATTTTATTCCTCCTTAGTTACTCCCATTTTATTAAGAAAATACCTGATTACTTCCCCTTACTATCCTTATGTATAAATCTGATTTTATATTGCCCTCAAGACAAGTTTTCTAGCACGTTCTGATCCCTCAGAGGACTCTCTATGCCCTTTCTCCCACATTCCCACCTCATTCTATTATACCACATATTTTATTTGAAGTATAGCTGACATACAATATACACCACATTTTTATCATCAAAATGGTTTGATCTAGATAAATTTTTAGACATACTTTTTCTCTTTTGGTTATTGTTTACTTACAAATAAACCTTAGTAGTAGTTTTCTCAGCTATAATCGTCATAGTTTATTGTGATCTCCTAGATTTTTTTTCTGCAGAACTTTTTAATCAATAGACTTTAGTTCTTAGAACAGTTTTAGGTTTACAATAAAACTGAAACCAAAATAGAGACTTTCAATATACTCCTTCTCCCTCTACCAGCTTATTTTCTATTATTAACATCTTGCATTAGTTTTGAGAGACAAAGTGAGACAAAGTGCAAGTAAGGAGGGACAAACAGGGAAGGACAGAATCCGAAGTAAGACCCAGGCTCTGAGCAAGCATTCAACACAGAGTCCGACATGGGCTCAAACCCACAAACCGTGAGATCATGTCCTGAGCCGAACTAAGTAAGACACTCAACTGACTGAGTCACTCAGGTGCCCCACCACTGACACATTATTAATTAAAGTCCATAATGTACATTAGGGTCCACTTTGTGTTGTAGAGTTCTACTGGTTTTAGTAAATGCAAAATGAAATGTATCCATCACTACAGTATCACATAGAAGACCTTCACGACCATAAATATATCCTACATTCCACCTATTCATCCCTGCCTCTCCTGCCTCCGCTTGAACCCTTGAAAATCACTGATCTCTATGGTTTTGCCTCTTCAAGAATATCATGTATGTTAAATTCTACAGTATCTAACATTTTCAGACTGGCTTCTATTGTTTAGCCATGTAACATTTAAAGTTCTGTTTCCTGTGGCTTGATAGCTCATTCTTTTTTTTCACTGAATAATATTTCATTGCATGGATACCCCACCTGTGATAGTATTTTCAAAGCACACTTTAAGTGATCAAACTAGTAATAAGTCTATTTCATCTAAACATCTAAATTATATTTGGCAGTATATAAATATCCATATTTAAAGTATCTTTTAAGAATACACTGCCATCATATATTCAGTATAACTGGTAAGAAATGTTATATAGCAATCTAATTTTTTGTTCCTTTGCAGATGACCTACTCCGTCTCCCCTGGAATATTTTCATTTATTTGCTTTACATTTGAGGCCCTAAAATTCACAGTGATGTGTCTATATGTAGGCAGTTTTTTCTTTATTAATTCTATTCTTTCATTTAGGAAATCCTTCAATTTGAATTCATATATATATATATATATGAATATATATATACATGAATATATATATATACATCAAATATTATAAGAAGGTAATACCCTCCAAATATATCTTATCCTTAATTATTTTTTTGCTGCTTCTAGAATGTCTATTTTTTGGATATCAACATTATAACATCTGCCCTCTATTTCACTTTTTCTTTCATCTACATGCTTCATTTGTTTATCCCTTTTTTTTTTTACAAATAGTTTATTGTCAAATTAGTTTCCACATAACACTCAGTGCTCATCCCCATAAGTGTCCTCCTCTATGCCCATCCACCCTCCCCCCCACATCTATCAGTCCTCAGTTTTTGTCAACATTCAAAAGTCTCTCATGGTTTGCCTCTCTCCCTTTCCCCCACCATTTCCGCCCTTCTTCTCCCCCTTGTTCCTCCGTCAAGTTCCTCCTAATCCTCCTATACGTGCAAACATATGATATTTGTCCTTCTCTGCCTGACTTATTTCACTCACCATAACACCCTCAAAGTCCATCCATGTTGCTACACATGGCCAGATTTCATTGTTTCTCACTGCCATGTAGTATTCCATGGTATAGAGAAACCACATCTTCTTGATCCATTCATCTGTTGATGGACACTTAGGCTCTTTCCATGTTTTAGCTACTGTGGAGAGTGCTGCTATGAACATTGGGGTACATGTGCTCCTATGACTCAGCATTTCTGTATCCCTTGGGTAAATTCCTAGCAGTGCTATTGCTGGGTCATAGGGGAGTTCTATTGATAGTTTCCTGAGGAACCTCCACACGGTCTTCCAGAGGGGCTGTACCAGTTTACATTCCCACCAACAGTGTAGGAGGGTGCCCGTTTCTCCACATCCTCACCAGCATCTAGAGTTCTCTGATTGGCTCATTTTAGCCACTCTGACTGGTGTGAGGTGGGATCTCAGTGTGGTTTTGATTTGTATTTCCCTGATGAGGAAGGATGCTGAGCATCGTTTCATGTGTCTGTGGGCCATCTGGATGTCCTCTTTGGAGAAGTGTCTGTTCATATCTTCTGCCCATTTCTTCACTGGGTTGTTTGTGTTTCGGGCGTGTAGTTTGGTGAGTTCCTTATAGATTCTGGATATTAACCCTTTATCTGATATGTCATTTGCACCTATCTTTTCCCATTCCGTTGGTTGCCTATTAATTTTCTGGGTTGTTTCCTTGGCTGTGCAGAAGCTTTTAATCTTGATGAGGTCCCAATCATTTATTTTTGCTCTTGATTCCCTTGCTTTTGGGGATGTGTCAAGTAAGAAGTTGCTGCGGTGGAGGTCAAGGAGGCTGTTTCCTGCTTTCTCCTCTAGGGTGTTGATAGTTTCCTGTCTCACGTTCAGGTCCTTTATCCATTTTGAGTTTATTTTTGTGCATGGTGTGAGAAAATGATCTAGTTTCATTCTTCTGCATGTTGCTGTCCAGTTCTCCCAACACCATCTGTTAAAAAGGCTGTCTTTTTTCCACTGGATATTCTTTCCTGCTTTGTCAAATATCAGTTGGCTATATACTTTTGGGTCCACTTCTGAGTTCTCAATTCTGTTCCATTGGTCTATGTGTCTGTTTTTGTGCCAATACCATACTGTCTTGATGATGACAGCTATGTAGTTAGAGGCTAAAGTCTGGGATGGTGATCCCTCCCGTTTTGGTTTTATTTTTCAGGATTACTTTGGCTATTCGGGGTCTTTTGTGGTTCCATATAAATTTTTGGATAGTTTGTTCTAATTTTGAGAAGTATGCTGGTGCAATTCTGATTGGAATTGAATTGAATGTGTAGAGTGCTTTAGGTAGTAATGACATCTTAACTATATTTATTCTTCCTATCCATGAGCATGGAATGTTTTTCCATTTCTTTGTGTCTTCTTCAATTTCCTTCATAAGTTTTCTATAGTTTTCATCATACAGATCTCTTGTATCCTTGGTTAGGTTTATTCCGAGGTATTTTATGGTTTTTTGTGCAATTGTGAAAAGGAGCAGTTTCTTGATTTCTCTTTCTGTTGCTTCATTGTTGGTGTATAAAAATGCAACCGATTTCTGTATGTTGATTTTGTACCCTGCAACTTGGCTGAATTCTTGAACCAGTTCTAGTAGGCTTCTGGTGGAGTCTGTCAGGTTTTCATGTGGAGTATCATGTCATCTGCGAAGAGTGAAAGTTTGACTTCCTCTTTGCCAATTCTGATGCCTTTGATTTCCTTTTGGTGTCTGATGGCTGATGCTAGGACTTCCAGCACTATATTCAACAACAGTGGTGAGAGTGGACATCCCTGTCGTGTTCCTGATCTCAGGGGGAAAGCTCTCAGTTTTCCCCCGTTGAGGATGATGTTAGCTGAAGGCTTCTCATAGATGGCTTTGATGATGTTTAAGTAGGTTCCTTCTATCCCAACTTTCTCGAGAGTCTTTATTAAGAAGGGATGCTGTATTTTGTCAAATGCTTTTTCTGCATCTATTGACAGGATCATATGGTTTTTATCTTTTCTTTTATTGATATGATGTATCACATTGATTGTTTTGCAAATGTTGAACCAGCCCTGTAACCCAGGAATGAATTCCCACTTGATCTTCGTGGATGATTCTTTTTATATGCTGCTGGATTCGATTTGCAAGGATCTTGTTGAGAATTTTTGTATCCGTATTCATCAAGGATATTGGCCTGTAGTTCTCTTTTTTTGCTGGATCTCTGTCTGGCTTGGGAATCAGAGTGATGCTGGCTTCGTAAAATGAGTCCAGGAGTTTTCCTTCAATTTCTATTTTTTGGAATAGCTTGAGAAGAATTGGGATTAATTCTGTTTTAAATGTCTGGTAGAATTCCCCAGGGAAGCCATCAGGTGTTTATCCCTTTTTTATGCTTTTCAGAAAAGTTCCTAAAAGTGGTTTCCAATTTTTTCAATTTCTTAAGGCATGTTTTATGGGCTAGAATATGGTTTACTTGAGGAACATTCCATGTGAGTTTGAGAAGAATGTGTACTCTGTTGTTGGATGTAATTGCATATACATGGCAATTAGACCAAGTTGATTGATAGTGTTGCTCAGGACAACTTACTGACTTTATATCCCTACTGATTTCTTGTATCACTGCATTTTTACTTTTTTATTTTTGTTTAGAAGTTGCCCTAGAATTCGCAATAAGCATTTATCCCAGAACAGAATGCAGACTATGCCAGAAGAATCTAACTATATTACAAGTATATGAATCAACCTCACTGAAAGGGATTGAAACAAAAGTTGTTAAGCAATTTTGGAAATAAGTACAATCGAGAAGACCAAAGGCAAAAGGAACTGCACATAAGCCCAGTACTCTAGCTGATAATGTGTTTTTCTTTCTTTTTTTCCTACAGATTAAAGCTTTTCCTCTGCTATGTATGTATATATGTATGCAAGAATTTAACAATCATGTAAGTGCATGGAGGATGGAAGAAACCAGGATCCTCAGTGTTGGAGTAGGAGTTCACAAAGAAACCAGAGGAGGAGGCCAGAGTAAACCACCTCATCATAGGTGAGAGTTGGAGACATCAGTATGAACTCACGCTCAGCTTAATACACATAGAAATGGTTACATACAGAAACATTTATAGATTAAGTGTATACAGGTAAGTTAGTATGTACACATGTATTTCTTTGCTTTGTCTGCTGAGAGAAGCTTGTTGCCAGTAGCAACAAGCATTCTAGAATTTGGCTTCAGTACTATTCTTCAATTACAGGTATGACGATTCCTTGAAGAACTGGGTGATTTGAGGGCTAGGTGGGAAACACACAAGACAAGCTTGGTGAGTCTTGTCATTCTAGAAAGTAAGAAAGTGCTCAAAAAAACCCAAAATTCCACTGCCACAACAACCTTACACGGATGGGAACTGTCAAAAGTGCTCAGGAGCCAAAGCCCAACAATGGAGTAATATGAGCAATAAAGTCTCCTGGATTATAAATGAAAGTATAAACCGAATCTGTAAGTCTATACTGATCTAAATAATTAAATGATAAGTAAATAAATGGGGAAGACACAATTTACCACAGAGAAGGAATCCAAACAATGAAGCCAGATGCTCCACCCTCAAGGAGGTAGACAAGAACCCCCAACTTCTTAAATGGTGGCTGCATACCGTGGCTCCCCACCAAAAAGAACAGTATGGAAAAGAGAAACATAGTAACTTCATGGTGGAGAACTCTGATACTATCTGAACCAGATGATCAAGGTCAGCATCAAGTGTTAAGTCAACTGCAAGTATGTACACTTGACTGATGCACTGAAAATGGCACTTGACCTTTATGATCTTCCATAATCTCTGAAACCCATAACCTTAGTCTAATATTAAAAAACACTATCACAACTTCCAATAAAAGGGCATTCTGAAAAATATCTGACCTGTATTCCTCAAAATTGATCTTTAAACACAGAAAATCTGACAAAATGATATAGCCAAGAGGAGCCAAAGGAAGCTAATAGTTACATGTAATGTGGCACCCTGGATGGGGCCCTGGAAAAGAAAAAGGACACAATGTAAAACCTAAGGAAATCTGAAAAAAAAAATATGGACTGTAGTTAAAAATATATTCAGTATTTATTCATCGTTTGTAACAAATACACAAGTGTAAGATGTTTTTAATAGGGGAAGCTGAGTATACAATATATGAGAATTCTCTGTATTATCTTTGCAATTTTTCTGTAAATCAGAAACTGTTATAGAAAAAAATTGAGAGTGCTCAATTTTTGTTGTTGTTCCCAGAGCCCTTTATTTACAACCCTATATAGCATTTATTCTAACATGTCTTATAATCATATCTATTTATAGTTCTCATATATCTGTTTCTTAATTTGAGTGCAAGTTCCCAGAAGGAAGAGACCATCCCACTCATCCTGTTATCCTCTTTAACTCAGTGCTTTCCACAAAGTCAAGACCAAATAATGTTAGGTACAAAACCTGTGAATTAACTGAAATGGGTTCCTTTCGAGAAATTACCAGTGAACCTACTTGTTGAATTTTACCAAAGGTAGATTGTGGTAGTCAAACACGGGCCACAAGCCCTCTCCTGTAGGTTCCCTGAAAGCGAATGCGGGCATATCACAGGAAATGAGTACTTTCAGTCAGTGCATCCTTTGAGTACCAAGTTGTACTCCTTCTTCAGCATAGGTCAAAATAATGTACATCCACTAAGTTAAAACTAGGGGACAACTTGATTCTGACCACAAGGAGTCCTATAGAAAAGATATACTTAGACACGTAATTCAAGCTTATTTGGCTTTATTGCTCAGCAGACACAGGTAAGATGGAGAAGAAATGAGTGCAGGGCTGCTTAAGTGTAATGAGGACATTTAACAAAAAGGGGCTGCATACAAATTCATTAAACTCTTGACAATATTCTTGAGGCTCTGAAATTCAAACACAATGTTTTCTTTTTAATAGTGTTGTCATGATTCTAGGTCTAGGTTTTCTTGTAGAAGACCAATTTATTTCAATAAAGAAATCCTCACGATGTTACGAAAAGGAAGAACTGCCAAACACGTTGGGGGTATTAAAGAGCCACTGAGCAAAAAGTCTCTCAAATTATCGGAAACTCTCATTTATACTGCCCTACTTAGGGGCACATGGGTGACTTAGTTAAGCATCCAACTTCAGCTCAGGTCATGATCTCATGGTTCGTGGGTTTGAGCCCCACATCAGGCTTTCTGCTGACAGCTCAGAGCCTGCTGTGGATTCTGTCCCTTTGCTTCTCTCTCTGTCTCTCTCTCTCTGCCCATCCCCCATTTGCTCACTCTCTTTGTCTCAAAATAAACTTTAAAAATAAAATGATTTATACTGACCTCCTTAATAAGCAAAGTGAAAGTCTGAGAAATTTATTCAGAATTTGTACTTGTAACAGTAATCAAAATGAATATTTTCTGCTTAACAAAAAGTATACATAAATGACTATAAAAAATTGATCCTTTGAAATAGGAATGACTTGTCCTCCTAATACTCCCAGTTTATACCCACAAGAACCTATCTCCAACAAATGTCAATGCGGTAGCTCCTAACATGCGATGTACAGTGTGCTTTAAAGTGGACACACTTTATTTTCATAATGAAGTCCCCATTGACTCATGGAATAAGTTCTAAACACTTTATACTTGATGAAGTATTACCAAAGAACCCATATACAATTATACCATGTGTTATAATTTGCTTTTTCCTCTATTTTACCCTAAGACTAACTTTAATGCTACTGGTTCAATCATGCTTCCCATGTTTTCTCCATATTAAAGGAATTTCATGTCTTTCCATGAAGCTTTGTGCCTTTTAGTGATTTACCAAGTATCTGTTCAAGTGTTTCTTTCATTTGATTGTAAGCTGCATGTTCATGTTACACAAGTGCGTATCACAGCCCTTGAACAGAACAACCATTTAACATATGCACAGTTGACTGAATAAGTGAAATACTCCAATCTTTGTCTCAAAGTTAGTATATTTATGGCAGCAGCACTATTCTTGATACCTTCCCATACCTGACTCAATAATTCCTACCCTCCTGGAGGCAGGGCGGGGGGATTTCCCTTTTTGGAAACTGTACCAATATAATGATTGTTAAAATTCTTATTGCCATAAGAGATACCTAGAAACTCACCACAAATCCTAATGTTCATGAGAGAAGTCGATTATAAAATATGGTTTTTGCCCATTTAAGAGACAATAGAGGAGGGTGGTTAAGCATGCAGTTAGTTATTGGAGGCGGACTGGTTGGGTTTGGGACCTACTTATTGCATGTATTGGTCATGTAATCTTGGGTAAGTTACTTAAGTTCCATGCTTCCTTGTTAATGAAGTGGAGAAAATCACTGCCTACCTCATAGGTGTTGCAAGAATTATGGGGGCGCCTGGGTGGCTTAGTCGGTTAAGCGTCCGACTTTCACTTGGGTCATGATCTTGAGGTTTGTGGGTTCGGGCCCACGTCGGGGTCTGTGCTGGCTGCCAGCTCAGATCCTGGAGCCTGTTTCAGAGTCTGTGTCTCCCTCTCTCTCTTACCCTCCCCTGCTCACGTTCTCTCTGTCTCCTAGAAATAAATAAAAATATTTTAAAAAAAAAAGAATTATGTAATACGTGTAGATACCCAGCAGTGTCAAGCACAGAGAAGACTCTCAGTAAATGTTAGCTATACTAAGGCAGCACAGTGAAGACACTAACCAGGAAGCTGCTGAACTAACTAGCTGCTGGTTAGAACACAGCGAGTACAAGGAAACAAGTAACGGCGTGAAAGGGCCTGGAGAGAAAAGTAAGAAGAAACGGATTTAAGTCCTGGCTCTAACTCTAACTTTATACTATCAACCAAATCATTGCTTCCTTGAGCATCAATTTCTTTGCACTTCAGTGTGGAAAATGGTACCTAGCTCACAGCACTGTGAGGATTTAAATGTAATGAACGTGAGAGAGCTTTGTGAAATATAACGCATTATAAACTATGAAATATTATAAACTATGAAATGTTATTTCTATATCATCAAAAGCACAATGAGGAACATTTGCACTCCACTGAGAAGCTGGGAGAAGGACAGTAAAAGTGTGTGCCAGGCCACCCTGCTATTGGCTCTACTATTAATACCCAATGATAGCAAAGATATTTTATTTTAAAAAAATTTTTAAAAATATTTATTTTACAGATGGGGGAGGGACAGAGAGAAAGGAGGACACAGAATCTGAAGCAGGCTCCAGGCTCTGAGCTGTCAGCACAAAGCCCAATGCAGGGCTTCAACCCACAAGCTATGAAATCATGACCTGAGCCAAAGTAGGATGCTTAACTGACTGAGCCACCGAGACGCTCCAATAGCATAGAGATTTTAAATCAAAAGGAAACGTATTCTTTACTTTGAACTTAACAAGTCTGAAGGACACTCTTGAAAGTGAACTGTGGGCAAGCACTAAAAATAAAATGAAATTAATGCCTTCATAGCAAAAAGACAGTTACCACATGAAGTGTAGTATTTTATCAATGTATTCTGGGCAAGTGATTAAAAAAATAATGCATGTTATTTGTTGTCTTTAAAATTGTTTAAAAGACTAAAGAAACTGTAAAAAATTAAATTTATTTTTACTAACATAGAGAAAACTCTAGGAGTTTTAGTTTTTAATAATAAACTAGTCTAGAAATAAGAGATCATCTAAACAAAGATACTGTTTCAAATGGAATTTGAGATCATTACAATACCTGTTGACTATAATCTGGAAGAGGATTCTTTGGGCCCTACTGCCCCCTTCACAGAGATGGGCTGTGGAGTTCGGGAGTTTGTCCTAACCAAAACAGGCCTTCCGTAGATCTTTTATACAGCTGTACAAATAGTAAAATGTGGGCAATTAATACTTCACTCACTGAATCAATCTGACCGTTTCAGCTGAAAGATCTATATTCTTCATTTAGATTTATAGTCAATTGAGCTAAGTTTTCTTGTAGATCAGAAATCTCTTGCTTCCTCTTTATGTGTCTTTCTGCTCCCCTAAAAGGCCTCTCTTCCACTGATAACAAAACGTGCTCTCAGTCATTCAGTTTTACTGTGATTTTGACTTCAGGTGTCACCTATTGTAGGGTATTTGTGTTTCCCGTCTGCTTCCTAAGATTGGAATGAAAGATTCTTTCTACATGTTAACCAATAGAAGTCATGTCATATTGGCCACAGGGTTTTCCCAAATGGGATAGAATTCTCCAAAATTCTACTGAGTGATAATTTACTTATTTGCAAATGCTTCTCGGGCTTTCTATCTCTTCCTGAACATACACTTTGTTTAATTGGAGTTAAAATATAAAGAACATGAAAAAAGATAAGGTCTCAGCATTTGATGCATCTATGTCTTACAGTGCAAAGACTTTATTAAAAAATGAATTTGGGGGAAAAAATGAATTTGGGGGCTCCTGGGGGGCTCAGCTGGTTGAGCGTGGAACTTTCTTCCAGCTCAGGTCACCATCTCATGGTTCCTGAGTTTGAAGCCCTGTGTTGGGATCTGAGCTGAGAGGGCAGAGACTGCTTGGGATTTCTCTCTCTCTCCCTCTCTCCCTTCCTCCTTCTGCCTGACCTCACACATGCTGACTCTCTGTCTCTCTTAAAAATAAATAAACTTTGGGGTGCCTGGGTGGCTTAGTCGGTTAAGCGTCAACTTTCGCTTAGGTCATGATCTCGCGGTTCGTGGGTTCGAGCCCCGCGTCGGGCTCTGTGCTGACTGCCAGCTCAGAGCCTGGAGCCTGTTTCAGTCTGTGACTCCCTCTCTCTCTGACCCTCCCCTGCTCACGCTGTCTGTCTGTCTGTCTCCTAGAAATAAATAAAATGTTAAAAAAAAAAAGCATTTAAAAAATAAATAAATAAACAAATAAATAAACTTTTTTTCTTTAGAAATTAATTTTGTTACTGGATTTCTAAGAGAAATGAGGAGGAGAGAGAAATAAATTGTAGGAGAACAAGCAAAGATACCAGTGGGTATAATGGCCATGAAAAAGAAGAAAGAACATACGCACTTTTATGAGAGACGAAGTAGAAGAAAGGGCTCAATGGGAGAGCAGAAGATGAGCATGCTTATAGAACTAAGAAAAGAAAACCATTTTTCACTGTAGCATTTCAAAGGGTTTTTTAAGGAGGCAGATACTATGAAAATAGAAAGAGGATATTCTGTAGGAAACCTGACGAGAGTAGGGAGGGAAAGCATGTGGACAAGAGAAAGGAAAATAAAATGAAAAGGCATATATATTACTCTGTACCTGCAACAATAATCTCAATATGGTACGTTTCCTAAGTCTATTTCTCTCCAAAACTAGTGCCTAAGAAAAGGTACCTCTATATTCAGAAAAGAAATGTCATAGAGGGAAGTGAATTATCTGAGAACATAGAAATAAAGGAAATGTAGGCTCAAAACTTTGGGCTTTAAAACCCCCAATGGTCAGGCATAACCCAGATGCCCCATCATCAAAGTCAGCCTCTCATAGAAGAGCTTCTGGCTTTAAATAAGAAGACAGTCCAGAGAACTCATGGTGCCCTATCTCATAGATGGCTGATACTATATAATTTTAATGTGATCTTCATGTTAAAAAAAATAATGCCTAAATTCATTAGTGAAAAAGTTGTAATGATTACAGACTTTAGAATGAAATAAAGAGAAGAGTGTGAGGACAACTTATCCAAGACAGAAAAATACATTACAACATCACATTGTAAGGGATATAACAGCAGCATGTATAAATCACTGCATATAAACAGAAGAGTAAGGAATTAAATTCAGCTTGGACTAAAGGGCAGGGGGAAAAAGTTCAGAAAAAACTTCACAGAGAATGCAGTAAGTTGACCCTTGGGGCGTGTGGATGGGTTAGTGCGTTAAGGGTCTGACTTCAGCTCAGGTCATGATCTTACGGTTCGTGTGTTCAAGCCCCACGTCCAGCTCTGTGCTGCCAGCTCAGAGTCTGGAACCATCTTCAGATTCTTTCTCCCTCTCTCTCTGCCCCTCCCCGACTTGCACTGTCTCTTCCTCAAAAATAAATAAACATTAAAAAATTAAAAAAAAAAAACAACAACAAAAGTTGAACCTTAAAGTCTAAACAAGATTTCTGCAAGTAGGAAGGATTTCTATACCACCACCAGCTGAAATGCCAAATGAAGAAAGATCCAGGCGTTTTCCCTTCTTTCAAAATTCAGGATTTTGGGGGCACCTGGGTGGCTCAGTCCTTTAAGCATCCGACTTCATCTCAGGTCATGATATCATGGTTCATGGGTTCAATCCCTACCTTAGGCTCTGGGCTGATAGCCAGCTCAGAGCCTGAAGCATGCTTCAGATTCTGTGTTTCCCTCTCTCTCTGACCCTCCCCTGCTCACGCTCTCTCTCTCTCTCAGAAATAAATAAAACATTTTTTAAAAAATTCAGGATTTTCACTTGATTTCCATAAGCACAGACAGTAAAAATATGGCCAGAAACAGCCACACCTAAAAGCCCACAAATGGCTTTAGAATCCACATCAAAATGATCTCATACTAACAAATGAACATTGAGTGCATGATGTGACAAGAGAGGGGGTCTATCTACCCAGGGTCCAAGAATTCAAATGTCACTCAGCCATGCCATTGGGACATCCCCTATAGGATGTTATCTGATAAAAAGGTGTATGAAAATTACCGAGCCTATCAGGAAAATTTCTGGAGCCTCATGTTATGAGAAGATATGCAAATTATGATCTTTGCATCTATCACACGATTTATGCACTTGGAAATCTATTAAAGGATGTTTTTAAACCCTGTGGTCGACTCAGAGGAGAAGAGTGGTAGGCTGGTGTAGGCTTTGAGGAATAAATGTGTACCTTCCTTTTCTAGACCTATAGGCTAGCTTCTTATAAAAAATAGTCTGCTGCTCTTTCAAAAAGGATGTGACATAGCCTATCATGTTAAAATATAATATATAAATAATAAGATAATTAAGAAAATAGAATAATAAAGAGAAACTATTCTGAAAGAAAAACAATAATTGTACCAGAACAATGGCTAGGGTAGTTCCTCCAATTGTTATTCTAATTGTGAATCAAATTTAGCTGTGAGCTCCCTGGTAGCCAAGGAAAAATGGGAATGGTTATGAGCTATTTACAGATCACTAAAAATAGTTCACAAAATCACCTCTAAGAGCATGTCATTTCTGGGCATTAAGTCCTACGAGAACTTCATCATGGAATTCATTGTGTAAGGGAAACAGCATCACACAAAGTCTTCAACTGCGGTTCTGTAGAAAAGAGATTCCTCCTGTGGTACTTCTTATTTTCATCTCCATAAAAAATCTGAGGACAAAACATTAAAACTGTAACTCTGGAAGGAATTTCTATGGAGATACAAAGTAAAACAGTCCTAGTACATTGTTCTCTGGTAGTATAACATAATTCAGAAATAAAACTTATAAAAACAAAGATGTTATTAGATAATTTGTCTCTTAGATGTTCAGAAATTGTTCAGCTTAAGAAATTCAATACCTGAAGCATTGGATCACTGCAGTTAGTAGAAGAAATATCCTTAGTGATAAAGTCTTATTTAAAAGCTAGTGATAACATATTTTAAACTAAAGCCAAGTATCTTAATTTATATTCTAACTCAGAGAAGTCTCCCCACCTCTAAATGAAGTTGAGTCTAAGTGGTACAGAGTTTTTTTCATCCAAAAGGAATTTTAGACTGCCCAAGTCCACAACTGGAAAGTTAGAGTTCTTTGTGACATCACAGAAGGGAAAAAATATAAGATATTATCAACTGCCCTTCTCATAGGTGAACCAAACAGAATCTTCTAATCTATCATATGACACCAAGCCACACTTACCTATGTTAACATCTAACTTAAGTTCATGCCTAACTTTGTCCTTGACATCCATGTCCCATTGTCTTCCTATTAACTGATTCTTAATGGATTACTCCCCTCTCCAGGTCTGAAACACTCTTCTGAAAAAATAAGAATACTCCAAACTTATTATAAATACACATTGTCAATATACCTTTTTCGTATTATCAACATCTTTTGTGTAAAATGCACTGGAATTCTCAAACCTTCTCCTCTGTGTTGCTGCAAATTTCTCTAAATAATACCATACACCTTCCTTTAAGGCAACTAGCCCTTGCCAAAATTGAGCCATTACATCACTATTTGTAATGTTGTAAAGACTGAGCTTTAAAATCTATTAAATCAGAAATTCTGTTTTCATTTCTCCAATTTCCTCATGCTGGGTTTGAACTTTAACTCTATTTGGATTAAGCCACAATCACTTCTTGTTTTAATGGAACCGACTAATCAGTTTTACTGGAACCAATGTTCATCATGGGCTATTTGGTCTCCATGACATCAGTCTGGACTATCAGAAGCAGAGTAGTATATAGTATGGGTGGGCAAATTGTGTTTATCACCATTTTTAAAATGTTTAATGTTGGTTTATTTTTGAAAGAGAGACAGAAAGAGCACTAGCAGGGGAGGGGCAGAGAGAGAGGATGACACAGAATCTGAAGCAGGCTTCAGGCTCTGAGTTGTTAGCACAGGGCCTGACACGGGGCTTGAACTCATGAACCATGATATGATGATCTGAGCTCAAGCCACATGCTTAACTCACTCGGCCACCCTGGTGCCCCGTGTTTATCACCATTTAAAAGAAGTAATAGGGTAAGTATCCTGTTAATTACTAGAAGACAAAAAGTATAGGTTGATTTTGCTGCAAAGTCTTCAGTCCAAAGGTCCAACGTGGAATCCAGGATCACAAATGAAGCTCACTGGAGCCCATGCTTGCATCAGGGATATTCTTAAATAGGCTGTAAATGATGCCTCTTGTCTTCCTCCGATCTGGACTCCCAGCTTTACTTGTCTCTGTCTCTAGCTTTGCATTTATAGAATCTTGCATCATTTAATTTCCTAGAGCCCTAAAATATCATGCCAGTTATCATTCTCTTTAACCACCTAAACCCTACACCTTAGACTTCAATTCCCTCTAGGATACACCTTCAGTCTATTCTTTCATTTTGTTTTTCACTCTTTCATACACATTCTCCTACCGTCGGCCTTGTTCTTCCCTGCTCCTCAAGCACATCATATAAAATACCACTAATGTGACTTTGCTTATACGATATGAATGGAGAGGCTCCCTTTTCTACTTGTCCAAGCCCTTTATGAGTACATCCAAGTGTTGGCTTCCTCCATGAAGTTCCCACTGATCACCCTCTACTTGAGTGAATGCCACATACTTGTTAACTCAGTTCAATCTTAGTTTCTGCATGTTGCTTTTTGTTCCTTACACTAGAATATAAGTTCCATTATGGGTGATTCTAAATCTTACAATCTTCCTATATCCCATATCACAGCTAGAAGTGTGAGCTTCAATAAATATTTATGGAATGAACAATTGTTTTGTTAATTGCATATATTTCAGAGTAGTATGATGATAACTTGTTATTACAATTATTTTGGAAGAGCTCCCACTTAGGCTTCTCTGAGGTTTTGGAGACTTTCAAATGCTTCGATACTCACTTATTCTTGGAAAAACTATTTCACACTTGTCAACTTGTACATTCAGTTGTAATCCTATTTCATCATGAAGGTGATAATTGTACCTGCCAATAATTATGATAAATGTACTATTTTATACAATGTCTTTTGTTCATTTCTACGATCAGGAAAGTAGAGGTGATTTCGTTGCAACAGTGTGTTCAAATGTGGAACTAAAGTGAGCGATATATGATTAGAATGTTTTTCAGAAATGATAAATCTCTTGGGTCTAATTAATGTAAGTAGGTGTAAAGAATCAAAAATCTTTGTATTTCTCCAAGAAAATTCTATCCTTCCAACTCTAGCTCTTCTCCTCCCACAGTTTGCTTTGCCGGCATTTGGCTCCTGGTTTTATCATCAAAAGCTGCTTTTGTCAGTTACCCTCTATTCTCTCTCACATCAAGGATATGATTGATACACGTGGTTAGAGTTCAGGATCATGTAAGTAGAGGTGACATCAAGGCAGTGCATACATCTTCAAATTGAGTATCAGATACTTCTGTTCTTAAATACCATTAAGGTAGTACAACGTGCCACTTGGTCTGCACTCTCTCCGTTTGGGGGAACCCTTTTCCTTTCAGGAATCCAACCTAATCAAATAAAAACTTGAATTCTTCTCATTTTCTTTCTGAAGGAAATAATCTCTCTGTTGCTCTCTTTGAACATTTAGAAGCCCTTGGATAAACTGCAGTGTGTCCTAAACCTGTGGTCTTCTACTTTCTCTTTTCCCAACGAGGCTTTCCAAGGGGGAGGGAAGAGTTGATGCATGTTCTCTTTTTCCTTTGACAAAAAGAATGTTATTCCAGGGCAGAAACACAGAGAACTTTTCTGTAGTGTACTATAGGTAAATATCATCTAAAATAAATAAATAAATAAGAAGCTTAATTTGAAAAATAGATGACCTTCTATCCACAGACAAGAGAGAAACTTGATACATATTCACAGGATATGGTAAAAGGAAAGAGCATGGGTTTTCAGATCGGACAGCAGTGATGTCAATTCTGAGTCCCACTAGAATGTGACCATGAGCCAAGCTTCTCTCATCTCTAAGTACTGTTTTATAGCATGAACATTAAAGACTGGTGTCAAGAGTAGGATAGTACTACTGGTCAAGAGGCTGGATCAGTGCTTGGACATAGAAGATGCTCACTACTGGTCAGTGAAATGATTATGATTATGGCAATATTAGACTGAAGCAAACTCATTCCTGAGAAACCACAGCTATGAAAGCAGGGAAGAGAATCTGTTTACTCAGTACTTTAAAAATGGTTATCCAGTGTATAAAATAGTTTCCTAGGATGCAAAGTGTAAATGCTCTAGGATCTAATCTTATATAGGGTATTGTAGGGGCTTTTCCCAATCTATGCAACAGAGGACGCATCATCAGAGAGGAGAGAGAATACTATTCTATGGTTACATAAAATGGTGAAAAATACATTCAGGATGATATTAAAAGGCATGGCAATTTTTAAAATGCCTTTTTTTTTTTAACTATTACAACTACTCACTATATATTTTCTTTCTGAAACAGCTGCTAACAGTGAAAGTAACTGGGGAGAGGATGGGAGGCTGTTAACTTTTCTGGCTTGGAAACCCATCAGTCAGGATGATTTCAAAAAGCAACAATCTAAGACTACCAATTCTTCCTGGTTAGAATTTACCCTTCTCAGTGTAAATGAGCTTCATACTCCCTGCATGCAAGGGATAACAAGGAACTCAGTCCTGCAGTTCCATCTGTGCCCAAGGTCACCATACTAATACTGTCTCTTCAGTGACCTGGCAACCACGCACGACCATCATCGACAAGGACTTAAACACACAGCAGTCACTAAGATGTGTTAACAAGAACCCTTTTCACTTCATGCTGATACTTAAGTGTTGTCCAGTCTAGGATCAGGGCTAGAATCACCACAAAGGAAGTAAATGAACACCACTAGATGTCACATGGCTTAATAGAAGGAAGGTGTCTACCACAAAATGTTCTTTTGGGAAGATAATATTTTGTCTATGCTAAAAATGACCCCTCTCCCCCAAGAAAGAAAATGTCATTTTCTTAGTCTACATATTTTTCTTGTCCAATTACCTCCTGCCACTGTAGTATGCCTATACTGCAACCAGTGATATGCTGCTCATATCTACAAGAGCTCGGGGTACAGTAATCCTGTTTGTATATATCAAAATAAATTATAAATTAATTTCTTTCAGACCTATTGTGACTGGTCATTTCTATGTACCACATTAAGATTCTCTGTTCCTATCATAATTTAATAACTTGAAATGTATAGCCTATGACCTGGTTACATATACTATTTAATAAGTGGCAACCTAGGATAGTTACTTCACTTATAATGCAAATAAAGTTAAATGCAACATAGTTTGTTGGAACAACACAATTTAGATTAAGAATCTAAATATGAAGTTTCTACTAATGTTCATCAGTCACTTATTAGTAAAAGCCAGCTACCAGCTCTCCATTTCCCATCTGTAAAACAACACTTTCTAACATCTGACTACAAAACGCTACCTAGGGCTGGCTCAATGAAAATAAATGATATGTGTATTTGGTACCATGAACTCCTTGGAGTTACAAATTGGGGCATTCCCTTGTTGCTAGGCAACATTAGAATGGATAACAAATCAAAGCCTGAAACAGCATTAATGTGAGTATATTTGTAATGAATTCATAAAATAACTGTACAGATAAAATTTATGAGAAGTTGCTTACTAGACATAATACCTCTGAGATACAGAGAATTCACATGAGCATACAGTTCAGAATGGCCACTGCATTTATCAACAGGTCAGAGAAATTCCAGGCAAAAGACAATCTTCCAAAATTTCAGACTCAGCCAACTTCATTGGCATGTCCTGGAACAACGGGATTGCCAAAGGTAATATATCAAAAAGAAAGGGGCCACAAGGGGCCATGAAGGAAGAGGAGGGCATAGGGGTTTTCAATGGCATACTTGTATTAGGTTACTGTTACTGCCTAACGCAGAAACAGATCCTTCCTTTTTTCACTTAAACACAACCAAGTTCCAGATCTCCTTCCAAATATTTTGCCAAGAGCAGCCCAAGAGGACCATATGCAAGGCAGATGCTTTAAGGTTAAAGGAAGTGCTTGAGGCATAACAGCTTTGGAAAGGTACTTGGAGACTACTCTAGAGAACATCTCTATCGTAGTTGCCTTTCTCTGTATGAAAATGATGGAAGTTGGACTGGACCTAGAGAAAAGGTGAGCTACTCAGGATCATGGCAAGTACAAGCAACACACAGAAAACAGCAAACAAGCATGTCTTGGTGGCTCAGTTGGTTGAGTGTCCGGCTCTTGATTTTGCCTCAGGTCATGATGTCACCACCATGTGTGAAATCAAGCCCAATGTTGGGCTCTGTGGTGACACTGAAGGCCTGCTTGGGATTATCTTCTTCCCTCTCTCTCTGCCCCTCCCCATTCATTCTCGTTCTCATAATAAATAAACAAACATTAAAAAAAGAAAACAGTAAGAACTTGGATGTGATATCCCTGTTAGAAGCCTAGAATCTAGGGTTGATCCTATATGTCCAATTATATTATATAGGTTCTTTGTATTTTAAGCCACAGAAACTCATACAGACAGGGAAAGGGACAAGTTACTCTAAAGACAGCATGACAATGAAGATTAGGAATCTCACTGAAACTCAAGAACTTCACAGAAAGTGTCAGAGTGCACAGATTTCTTAAGAAATAGAACCAGAAGGACAAAGGATTCAAGGCACTCAAGTATACAGGCTAACTTAGCATTTTCTCAGAATCACATACATAATTTTCCACTTTTGTTACCTGCAACCTTTTAGTGGGCCTCTGGTCTCACCACAACTGCTGTATACAATTGATAGAATCCCCTGTACTGTGTGTACATTATGTATGTTTGTAAAACAAATTTTTTAAAGCCATTTGAGACTGGAAGAAGATATGGAAAACATAACTTCTATTCGTCTGTTTTTGTACCTCTTGGTAATAAATAATCACAACTTATATTAAATCACACCTTCCTTTGAATGGCCATGAAATGCATTCCTTAGAGCTGTGCGTTATTATTCTATAGAAACATCAAGTGTACTCAACTGAGAAAACTTTTTGCCTCTTTCTATACATGCTCGCTCATTATGGATAGAAAAGCTCGCCTCAAATTTTGTAAGTCCTTTACTTTAGGGCAAAGTGCAAGATGTATAAAAGAAAACCAAAAATAGAACTGAGATTCCTGAGTGCTTGGTTTAGGATCAATCTTCTCCACCTATTAACCTCTCTGTTTCTCTCCTTTTCTTCTTGTCTTCTCATCATCCCTTAAAGTAATTATTTACATTTTTTGTTTTCTGAATAAGGATCACAAACCTCACAATTCTCCTTTATAAAGACTCTCGGACACCTGAATATTAATAACCATTGCATATTCTTCCCTATAGCACTCAAGACCGTTTCTTAGTTTTAAAGAAATGACTCATTTCATCCTACTGTAGAGTCTTGGATGGGCAAACCTCCAAGGAATGAATAGTCTTAGAGATCAAGGTAAGAAATCTTTTCTTCCCCAGACTGACCGCCAGTGTATTTGCTTCTTAACAGCTAATTCCACTGATGAGCAGTTAATATGAGCAGGAAAAATTCAAAATTCTTCAAACGAATATAATATGTGCTTACAATGCAAGATGCCAAAATCCCTCTCACGCCTTTTGACCAAAAGTGCAGAGGGGCAGTGTGGCTACTACCGAGAAAGGCCAGTGAGCAGAGCCAACGTTCCTTTGGGCGTCCGAACACAGGAATATTGGAAATGGGGCTGATAGCCACTCTCCCTCACCCCAGCTTCTAGGATGAGTTCCAGCTTTCTTAGCATCACTGTTTTGAAGGAGATTTTCTTGCATTTCAGAACTTCAAGAGTATTTTATCAAGTAGGTCTTGAGGAAGGAAACTACAATCATTAGGATGGAGAATCAGGCATGACTGGAGTTATCTTCTATGATGGGGGGCTCAAAGGGACAACATTCAGAGTCTTCCCCTCTCTTTTTTTAAAGTTATTATGATGACAGTAATTTTAAGTTTGTTATATTGCTCATAATTCAAGAACAATTTGCACATTTCAGAATTTCTAGTCTATATTTTATCATATTTTTTCCAGGTAAAAGTTTTCTTTTAGAGAATAAAAGCTTATTGTTTTGAGACTGTATATCCCCCCTGCCCCAACCCGCCTCTTTGGTAATTTTAAAATTTCACACATAGGACTTAAAGCTGTCAGAGACTCCTTCGTTTTGAATATAAAACCCTTTATAATATAATCTCTGCCCACTTGTCTAGCCTTTCACACTACTCAGCAACTAACTCAACCAACTTAACAGTTGTTTTATCTTGTCTTCCTCTTTCTTCCCTTTGTTCTTCTATAAACACACTTCTTTTGGGGGTACCTGGGTGGTCAAATCAGTTAAGTATCTGACTTTGGCTCAGGTCATGATCTTATGATTCGTGAGTTCTAGCCCTGGATCAGGTGAGCTAGAGCCCTACTTTGGATAAGACTTACTTCGTTGGCTTCCCTGCCCTCTCAAAACTGAACAAAAAAAAACCCTCTCTTCTTTTCTTTGAATGGACTATTTCACTTCAATACTGAATTCTCAATTGAGATCACTTGTCTTGTATGGTCTGCTCCATTAGAACTTTGTGTGGATACTTGCATGTCTCACATTGATTTATTATTGCCTGCTCTCTTGTCTATTTCCCTCATCAGCTCAAGACTTCTCTATGGAGAAGAATCATGTATTAACTTCAGTAACCTGGTCCAGAACTCAGACTATAGAAGGTGCTCCATAAATGTTTATTGTATACATTCATTAGCAGTTCAAGACAGTAGAATTTATTCAGATTGATAACATTTAATTGAATATCAAGAGAGCCTGACATAGATGATGAAATCAAGAGTCAGGCTGGTTAAAATGACTTATTTATACTACAAATCCTACAAATTAATAGATCTGGGTTGAGACCAGAAGTTTAAATCCATGGACTGTACATGATATTAGTTAAGTACTCTGCAGCTGGAGTCTGCAATTAAGCACTTTAAAACTTTTTCATAGATGAATGAAAGATGAATATGCCAGAAATGTGACTATAGATCTCTACTGGTGTTTCAACCACTGATTCAATGCTTTGAGAAGATTCCAGGGATATAATATATATAACAACATCCTGAAAGAGAAATATTCTGAAGATTTTGCCAGGGGACTAGGTAACCCCTAATGTCCACTTTAGGCTTAAAATTGCAATGATTTTACTTACATAAATTGATTAAAATACCACGTGCCAATCTTGAGTGGCTCTATAACAAAGAGAAAGGCATAGCCCTCTCTCGGCAAACAAAAAAGACTCCCTTCCTCAGTCTTTGAAAACTCCTGCCAGGTTGAAACCAGCATTGATTATTTGGCGGGAATAAATTTCCATATTGCCATGCCCCAAAAAATCATGTTTCTTACTAATAATTTCTTAACTAGGCATCCATGCTAAACAGTCTCTTGGATCACGTGACATGAAAGATAATTAAAAGGCTTTCCTGGAAAATACCTGTTTCTCAATTTCATAGGAGTCATGGAGCAAGAGATGAACAGGTATGTACTTTTGTTCATAATAAAGGCAACCAAACAACTAACAGAAACAATAGGCCATGGATGTCAAGTGGAGAAATAGAAAAAGTTATGTCAATGAGGAGGTATTGAGAAATGAAGTTTAAACAAATCAAACTCCACATCTTCTTCACAATTTCCTCCTAATGTGGTGCCCATCTAAGTGGGTGACACTATTATCCCCCTGTCTGTCTCAATCAGAAACCACAGATTCATCCTGAGCAACATTGTTTTTCTCTCTCTGCATGCAATCAATGACCAAACACTGATGAGGCCATTTCTTTCATATTTATTGGATATAATCCCTCCTATTCATTTCCATAGCCATGACCTTAGTTTATACTCCCATTACTATCTCATGCCTCCTTCCACAAAGGCCATCCTCCATACTTCCAGGAAGACTTCTTTAGACTCCCTTTCTGGTTATGATGTCCAATTCAAAGTCCTTCGGGCATTCTTCTTTACCCTCAGCATCACACAAAGGGATTTTCATAGTCTGTTCTCTACCTGACTCTCCAACACCGTCACTCCCGAGAAACAAACTTTGCTCCAGATATTTTAAGTCCCTCCCAATTCTCTAGATGCATGAAAAGATGCCTTCAGCCCATCTTGTTCTATAGCCATGGGTGATATTCTCCCCGTATCTCTACTTTGAGTTCCTAATACACTTTGGGTTTCTGATCCATTGTCTTCAATCACCATCTTTGTTTCCATCACCTAATATGAGCTGTCAGAATTTCTCTTCACAATATCCTTCAGATGGTCTTCCTATGACTTATCTTTCTCCCAACTGCACCCTCCATTTGTAACTGGAAAGATATTTTCCTTCTTTCCTTTTTTTAAAGAAAGTATAGTTGATACACAATGTTACAGGTATACAACACAGTGATTTGACAAGTCTGTACAAGTCTATGTGCCTACCACAAATGCAGCAATTATCCTGTCACCATACAATGCTATTACAATATCATAGACTATATCCCCTATGCTGTGCTTGTAATCTAGAATGATCTCTTAAAATCTTATCATGTTACTAATTTGCTTAAAACTCTTTAGGGAGATTCCATAGTTTTAAAGATACAGACAGAATCCTAATCAGAACTTACAATGTACCACGGGACCCTGCCAGCTCTTATGATAGCAATTCACTGAATTCCCTTCTCCTACTGCCTTTTTAAGCTGTGACCACAGTTTTCTTTACTCAAAACCTCTATGGCTTCACACATAATGGGATCTATTTATACAGGCTGTTCCATTTTCATGAAAGACCCTTCCTTACCCACCATCCCTACTACTTTCATTAGATGATTCCCATACATTATTTAAATATCAACCCTATCCATGGCACAAACACATTTGCTACCTGGATAATATTCCTTTGTCTAGGCTCTAATAGCACCATATTCCTTTCTTCTTCTTCTTCTTCTTCTTCTTCTTCTTCTTCTTCTTCTTCTTCTTCTTCTTTTTTTTTTGTAAGCTCTTATTTAAAATTATATTTAACTAGGAGATTAATTGATTAATATCTGAATCCCTCACAGGGCTATAAGCTTCATGACAGCAGTGACCATGCTATTTTTATTCAAACTTTCTAAAGGCTGGAACAGAATACTAATCTGGAGGGAGTCACAGGATGGATTTGAGGTAAAAAATGTAAGACAGGAAGACCAAACTGGAGGTGTTATGGTATTTAAAAAAAATACAGAGTGCTTGAGCAAAGAAGGTGTTGGTAACTATGGAAAAGAAAGGCAGATAATGGAGAAAGAGAAAGGAAATTTCAGCAAGATTCAATAATTGACAGAAGGTTGGAGGGCAGATGGAAAACAGAAGAAGAGAGAGCTCAGAGATGACTCTGCCTCTAAGCCCACATGTATTGTTTCTCCAATAACAAAAAGAAAAACAAAAAAAGAAAGTAGTTCAGTGAGATAAGTGAAATAACCACATCAAAAGTTTTAGCAGATGGGAAACTTGGTTCAGAGAGGTCATTTAACTGGCGCAAGAGCTGAAGACCTGGAAATGAATAAAGTAACACCCAAGATTTTTTTCAGTGTCCCTCAATATGGCTGGCATTATCTATGAGAGAATCGGAAAATACATCAGTCCTTGCTCCTCTCTCCATTAATCTCTTAGTTTTGGAGAGAGGTGTTTGGACATGTGTGCTGGTCTAAAAAAATATGCAGTACACTTTATACTCCTCTCCGCACACTCACTCCCATCTTGCTCAGTGTCCAGATTGAGAACTGTCATATAAAGAAAGAGAGCAAAGGGCTGAAGGCCTACCATCCATATTTAGAATCAGAAGAAAAATAACCAGTAAAAAACTCAAGAAGGATCGGACAGAGAAATAGGAAGGAACAATACTCAAAATGAAGGGTTTTAAGACAAGAGTCTTAAAAAGAATTAGGGGGAGATCACTTCTATCTGTCAAATATTACAGGGGACTTTCAACCTGAAAATAGGAACCACAGAGCTCAGCTACAGGGAATGTCTTAGAGTCAACATGACAGTACCTGGGATTTACCTAAGGCGGGAAGGGGAAACAGAGATTCTAGCAAATGATTTTCATCCTCATCTATATTGTAATATTTGTCACTCAACAAAGAAAAGAACCCTAGTAGAATGTCCAGGCTCTAAGAGAAAGGCTCCTTGAAAAGACACAATTGGCAATAGACGTAGGCATCCTGAAGAGAAGATTTCACCGTTCGCGTATCAAGGTCCAAGTTACAGAATTTTCAAATCTCTGTGAGATGAAGTCACTGGATAGTCATTTTAGGTTTTGGGTTTGTTTGTTTTTTTTTTCCTTCTTTACATATGCCGAAAGAATAGAGCTCACTCTACAGATTTCAAGACAAAGTCATAAATGTCTTTTGGGTTAGCACCTCAGCTCTAAAACATGAGAACCATTATTCTAACAGCAATTGTTTCAGTCCCCGACCTATCACTATGCTGCTCTTCAGGGAAGTTAGTAACTAGAACTGTTTCCTCATACATATGCATATTAAATAATCCCTTGTCAGTCATTCCTAGATTGCAACTTACAGTAAACACTGTCACAATCCATTACAGGGAAATTTCAGTATGTTAACTCTGTTTAAGACTAGCCACCAATTCTTTATTCTTCCATCTAGAATGAGGTAAATCATTGTGAAATATATTTTGAAGTAAACAGGAAGTCGATATCAGTATTTTTCTGTTAATAATTATGCCAAATTTACGAAATATCATAGAGAAAACATGGAGTCTCTTTGGCTTCCAACTTCCAAACGAGATTGACTAGAAGTAATTATCTAGTCCAGGCCTCGACCTTTACGATAATTTTTAAAAATTTTTTTTAAAAATTTGGCACATTATTAGTAATAAAATTAACCACATTTTATTTTTATACTATTCTAATACTTCCAGTTTGATTCAATTCTACACTTACTTCCATTGTATAAATACAGTCAGTGAGTGGATACTCCCAGATGAAATTATTTTCTAAACAAAACCAAAATCGCCATTTTCCTTTAGTTATTAGGAGATCTTAGCAATTAAGAGCCCTATTCATAAAAGGAATAACATTTGTTAAAAAAGAAAAAAAGCCTAAATTTAAAAATTCAAAGAACCCTAAATTTCAAAAAGGAAAGAAAGAAAAAGGAAAATAGATTTGAGGCGATGGGAAAGGCGGCCTGAATCCAAATGGTACACTTCCCACCAGAGACAAAAAGAGAGTCCCAGAAAAACTCTTAAGTGAGACGCATGGAGGGAATGAGCTAACAAAACTTGTAAACAATTTCCAGTGTTTAATTGGTAAGAGGCAGAACTGCTTCATTCATTATTCAGTCTAATTTATGCACAGATTGAAAGGCACCAAATAATACTTGTCCAATGAGAAAAGCTGGTACTAAGGAAGACAGCTAAGCAGGAATATTTTCAGTGAAACACAGGCTAGGGGTGCTTTCCACTCTAGGAGGCCATTGTCTGTGAACTCCCTTTTAAGTTGATTGCTTCAAAAAGCGTAACAGTTTTAAACTGGGACCCTAAGGCATATTGTCAGGATAACTCATGGCAGAAAGGTCATTAGGACACTAAGTCTCATCTGACTTGGATGAGACTATTTCTTATGCTTTGGATTCCTGTCTTTTCATGTCCACTAAGCTCTGATGCAATGCCAGCTTAAAATGTGTCTTAATTTCTTTTCACTAAAATACAGGTGGTAATTTTCTTTTTATTTAATGTTTATTTATTTTTGATGGAGAGAGTGACAGAGCGTGAGTGGGGAAGGGCCAGAGAGAAAGGAAGACACAGAATCTGAAGCAGGCTCCAGGCTCCAAGCTGTCAGCACAGAGCCCAAAGCGGGGATAGAACTCATAAGGTGTGAGATCATGACCCGAGCTGAAGCTGGATGCTTAACTGACTGAGGCTCCCAGCCACCCCAGGTAGTTATTTTCTTTAAGTGATTTAATATCCATCATATAAGAGTATCACAAACAAGGGGAGAAGCCTATTTTTTAGAAAAAGGTGTTGCTTAAGTTCCTGGAGCACAGTGGTTAAGGATGTAGGTTTGAATCTTGAAAGGATGTAGGTTTGAATCTTGACTCCACTACTGACATACACTATGACCACACATAGCCAAGCTGATTCTTAGTAAATCAGCTTCCTATGTAAAATAGGGATAATAGTATCAACTGTAGGAGAGTGTCTTGAAAATTAAATGAGATAACATTTGTGAAGAGCACAGAAGAGTGACACTGTGTATGCTATATTAGTATTTGTTAAATACATAAATTTAAATGCCACTGATTCAAACCAGATGATGAGGAAGCTACAAAGAATGAATGAAACGTTTTAGATGGAATGCCTTATTGAGTAAGTATGCTTTTCTTAAATTCTTACATCTAGTTTACATGTGTGAGATAACCTTGGGAAGCAGGTTAAGTCAAATGCAGTATTAGTGAATCACACAGTGCACCCAAACCAGGGAGTAGATGTATAGGTGTATAAGCCATTATTTGCTCTCAAGGCACTTATAATCTAGTTTGGAGCAACATACAACCATTCAAATTGAAGGATTATATACAATTTAAGTATATTTTCAGAGCAACCCACTGACCCAAAGCAACCTGCTGACTTAAGAATTAATACAAGTAATTTTAATAGAAATTATAGAGAGAAGAAGGCAAGGTAGATAAGTAAGATTTTATTTTAGCAGGTAAGAAAATCATTAGGAGATGAAGAATTTGCAAGGTAGACAAGACAAAGATTTTGCGATGATTAGAATGATATAAATATAAGTTGTAATAAGAAAGCAAATGGCACAGTGTCTGGGTGGCTCAGTCACTTGGGTTTCCGACTTCAGCTCAGGTCATGATCTCACGGCTAGTGAGTTTGAACCCCGCATTGGCTCTGTGCTGACCACTCAGAGCCTGGAGCCTGCTTCAGATTCTGTCCCTGTAGCTCTCTGCCCCTCCCCAGCTCACACACTGTCTTTCTCTCCCACTCTCTCAAATATAAATAAACATTAAATATTTTTTTTAGAAAAGAAAGCAAATGGCATACTTGGAGAAGGAATGTGTAAAAACTTACTAGAAAGAATGGTTCACAGGATAAATAATGGAGACATGGTTTCAAAATATGGTTTAAATTTGCCTCCATTATCCCCACATCCATTCATATCTAAGAACTTAAAGTGACCTACAGAGATTAAAGTCAAGATTTCTGGTCCATTGGTGCAAAAGTTCTAGCATTCAGAGAGATTCTGAACCTCCTTTAACAATCAAAAAGTTAATGAGCTTCCAGCAGACATCCTGGGTCTGACATGTGGGTGAATCTGCAGGGATAAAGCAGAAATCTGGGCAGATGAGATGGAGCCCCATTAGGGGCACCTTGAGAATGTCAAGCTAAGGAGTTCTGATTTTATCACATAAGCTATCAGAGCCACTGAAAGGTTTTTTTGTGTTTTTGGTTTTTGGGGTTAAAGGGTGGTAACTTGATAAAATAATATGAGCCAAGAGACAAGGCACCATTTTTCAATGTAGGACTTGTGAAAGACTAGCTGTAGCCAATAGTCTAACAGTGAGTTATAGGAGTTATAATTCTCATAAAAATATATCATGATTCTTCATACCACTTACACTTAAAGTATGTCACATACTTGGACTATGTAAGATTGGTGGTCTTAGGTAACATTTGGCAAACAAGGTGCCATTCATTTCAGCTGACTCACTCACATTGTTTGCTTAGTAGTGTCTATATTTGATGACTGTGTGTTCTTTCTTTTAACTGCTTGATTGTGTTCAACAGCACCAATATACAAAATGAACTAATGGTTCAAAATTAATTAACTTAACTTATAAAAGTAGTAAAATATGAAAACAGTATTCTGAATGATATGCTATGACCTAAACTTGTCAAAGCAGTGAAGAAGTTTTCAGAGAGAAAGTACACAGGGAGTCTGTGTGCAGAGCACAGTTCTCTGCTGATGCGTGAATTTCATGAGTGGTGCAAAAGGGAAATTGCAAACAGGACATAGAATGATGAACAACTCAAGACTGGACTTTGTGCACTAACCATCGTTGAGTTGCTTGTTACAAAAAGTCATCAAATAGTGGCATGAAGCTGCTGAAGCTTTCTTACAATTTTCAAGGCAGAATTCAGGTATATCTATCAAATTTTTCCAAAACAAGTAAAAACAAAAGCTTTTAAGCAAAGTATTGATGAGTTTCCCCAACTAAAGGCAGAGAAGAAACCAAAACTAATAAGATATCATTCAAAGTTGCAAATAAGTTCAGTGACAGTAACCTTATGGAGAAAAGCAGAATAATCTAATTGTGAAATCATGTATGAAACTGTTAGAAGATGGATAATATCAGTGGTATGCAAGGTGAAAGAACATGTAATATTTACTGTTCAGCTTTTATTAGCACACATTTTTCTTCAGACTTGTACGAAATCAGAGACGTCCACAGTGTAATGTAGATCATAACTGTAAAAGAAATGATTGACAATCATTTATCACTAAAAACTACTGCCAGAGGGGAAGAGATTTCTTGCTTGCTGATAATTTTGTAAGCCTTGGTGTACATGAAGAATGTGTTAGGATCGTTATTGACTGAGTGTGATCAATATGTACAACAAAGTAAGATATCGTCATGTGAATGACAGAAGTGGCACCTTGGGGCGATAAAACATTGCTTTCTTTTATAGTCGTCAGTGTAAGTGTGCCCCCTGAACTTGACTGAAGCTTGAATGAAAAAAGAAAAACTATGAGTATCATCAGATCGTAGGCAAGAATTTAAAGCACGCTGTGCAAGAAAATGGGGTGAGAACAGAAGATTCTGTTTCTTCATACTCAAGAACTCTGGCTGTCAAGAGTAAAGATCGTCAAATGAAACAATAAGTAAAAAAAAAAATCCAGTAAAAAAGATTTCTTTAATTTCCAGTGGCTTATCTCAGTTGTATATTCAATATCTGGAGAATCCTGAATCTATTACTTCATAGACAGCATATAATTTTTAACATTTAGGAAGAGGGGAAATTTCCTAAAAAGACTGAATTTTGATATAAGTGGATTAGTTGACCAGAATTTTTATCTTACCATTTAAAGATATTCCAAACTTACTAAAGAAAGAAACCAGTGTATTACTGACCATATTTAACACATCTGAATGCCAAAAATGAATATGAAGAAATCATGATCACGAACAAATCCAATCAAAAATTCATCAGAAATTCATTGGCCATTTATCTTCTGTGTTGATGAATTCGACATACCAGCCACTTTTCAGAAGAGCATGCCCTCAGCCTAATTAGTTCCTGAGAAGGCACTGGATGTTTGTTGGTGAAACTCTCCACAATTTCTGGATCCTTGTATTATCAGGAAAAAACAGAACTAGTTGAAAGGCCACCAAATATTTGGTGTGCTTCACAATGATCTTTTTTAAAAATTTAACTTGTTTTAAGGTTTTTTCTCAAATGCTAAAAAATACTAAAGTACAGGCAACGAATAATCATAATGTTGTGGTCAACACTGTGAACACAGAATTATAAAACAATTTCTGGTTTAAAAACTAAATCTGGTAGGGGTACCTGGAGGGCTCAGTCAGTTAAGCATCTGACTCTTCTTGATTTAGGCTTAGGTCATGATCTTGCAATTCATGAGATCGAGCACCGCACTGTCAGCACTTGTGCTGACAGTGCCCAGCATGGTTGGGATTCTCTCTTGCTCTCTCAGCGCCATTCCCCCCCGACCCCACTTGTGCTCACATGCTCTCTCTCTCAAAATAAATAAACTTTAAACAAATGAATAAAAAATAACAAATAACTCTGGTAGTCAATGCAGCTTCGTGGGGTCTCTGTGTCTATTAGGGCCAGTCTCTGCATCCCTGACAGTGCTTGCCTTTATCCATTTTTCACCATCCTCAAAATCCACCTCTTTTGCCTCCTATCTGTTCTAGTTAAGGTCCCAGGAGGTCACTTGGGCCACCTCATCTTCCTCCACCAAAGCCACCTCAGTTCATGCCCCAGCCACAACAGAAGCCACTTCACTATGGCCACCTCTAAACATTCTACCAAGACCATAGGGATCCATGAGGAAATCTCTTCTTCCCCACACGCCACCAGGGCCACCCCTGCCAAGGTCTACCAACATCCAGGGGTGGAAAAAATGGTGGAAGGAAGCCTTCAGGCTTTGGGGCCTTATACTGGCTATACTCTGTTCTCTAGGTAAAGTTCTGGTTTTCACACCCCAGACTCAGGCATTGCCAGTGTCTAGCTCGGTGGTGGATGTGTCCTCCTCCACATGGGTTCCCTCAAGAACCTTGGGACCTTCTTGTGAGGAAGCCATCTCTGTCTCCTCCATGGCCTCCTATGCAACCTCCTGTGCCACCTGGACCTGCAAGGAGTGGGAGTGGCATCCCTCTACTCTCATGGGGATTCATACTAACCAGCATGCTATTCATCAGAAGCTTCCTCTGAGCAAGAGAAACCTCAAGTTTGCTCCTTAAAAGTCTTTCTCAACAAACCACTCTAAGGCAGCTTTGATAGTTGGTGGGTCTTCGTAGGACACTGTAGTACTGCCTTTGGACTTCCCTGATTCCTTGTTTAAGTAGATATGGATCATGGGTTGTCTGATTATCTTGTTCATCTTAACAACTCTACACTGTTTAAGAAGTCTGCCAGATCATCTAGAGTCACACTGTCGTTTAAGCCTTGCACATAAATTGCACTGTTGTCAGAGTCTTTATCTGGATCTACAGTTGGGCCTAGATCATGATCTGGTCCTTTGTCCATTAGTCCACCAGGCTTATTGAAGCCACCTTGCTCTCTAGCACCCATTCCACCACAGCCTCCTTCCCATCCACCTCCGCTCATGCCTCCAAGATCAAATCTCAGAGTAATATCACCACCAGGAAGCTGTCCATAAGACGTTGCATAGTCTGGCCATAGGTCACAGTGGTCTGAGCCTGGGTAAGGCTGACATCAGTGTGCTATCCATAGGTTCCATAACTTTGCTGGCCATATGCCTGTGTGGTCTGTGCATATTCATGGCGGGCTGGGTAGTATAAGCACTGTGGCCTTGCTGGGCTGTAGCTTGGCTATAGGTACTACAATCTGTGGATGCCATTTTCTCTCCTTCCTTCTTGTTCCCACATTGACTTTTAAGTTAGATCTTTCTAATTTAGTAGAAATAAAGAATAAATGAAGAAACAGATTCCATATGCAATCTACTGTTACAGCTGGTTATGTGTACCCTCATTTTAGAGAAAAGATACTCTTTCCCTCTCATTAATATAATTTTTGTTTTTCATTTCCACTGCCATAATTATTATAATGAATTAATTATTCATAATTTCTATTAGTATCACTTTTAAACTATTTACTATTGTTTAAAAATTATGACAGTGTTTTAAAATTTTACCTATAATTGGTCTGTCTATACCCTGGATGCCTATTATGTGGTGTGCTGATGCCAAAAAAATGGAGGATCTTTGTTATTTTTTTTTATTTTTATTTTTTATTACATTTATTTATTTATTTACAAATAGTTTATTGTCAAGTTGATTTCCATATAACACCCAGTGCTCATCCCCACAAGTGCCCTAAAAATGGAGGATCTTTGGTGTGTAGGATGGATTGGAGGAAAAATGGTAGGCAGAGAGATGAAAAATAATTTCAGTGGATTAGTAGAGGTTTGAAATGGAGATGCTGGAAATAAGCTAAAAGGACAACTGTAAAATGTAATAGCAAGACAGAGCTTTCTGGATGTTCCAAAAGAATAAATATTCACAACATGAGAGGAGTCTTTAAGGAAAAGGAATCCTTAAGGAAGACTTTGAGGTTCCGAGATGAGGGGAATAGTTATATCAACAAAAACAAGGTAGTCAGCAGGAGACAGTGGTTTATTCTAGAAAGTGAAGATTTCGGTATAAACATGCTGAGTTTGAAGTTAACATGGTAACATTCAAGTAAAGAAGAATATTTTATATAAAATTAAAACAATACTGTGTATAGATGTATCTAAAATGTTTGAATATTGCTGGTTCTCTGAATGACAGTAAGCAAATTACACTGATAATTTGCCTAATGAACTGGCTTCAAAAGGAAAGGTAAATAAAAGCTCATACTCTGAATTAGCATGGTCAGGATTAACATAAACACTGTATGTGAATAATTATCACTACTAAATACTCTAGCATAGAAACACAAACATTTAGACTTCATAAATAATAACTGTCCCTAGTTTGAATTACCAAGATATATAAATCTTTATAGTTTTCAGGATTTCATTTGAAGGCTTTCAGTATTTTTTCTCTAACAACAGATCTGAAATTTCCCCCAAGAGTTGGCAGTGGTACAAACACAGCTTCATAATCACTGTGAACCGCTGTCTGTTTCTCTTCACTTGAGCATTTGCCTTTCTTAGATAATTAATAGCCATAAGTAACATGCACACACACGCAGGCAAAAACTCATACTCCCATGCCCAATCCTCACCCACTGATCCCCTCAAGCCCACCAAGTAAAGAGAGTTGAGATGGCGTAACAATTAGCAATTTTTTTTTACCTTTATAATAAAATTAAAGTTGGAAAACAAAAGGTTGGCTGCTGGTGGGACTGGAGAATTTTTTAATACTTTGATATTTCTTTCTAAAATATATATTAAGCTCATTTTGTCTCCCTGTAATACCCACATATGGCATGTCAAGAGAGGACAACACGATAGAGGGTCTGTTCTTGGGGGCTCTTAGTCATTCAACTCTTGTCAGAGCACATGCTTAATATATGGAATTAGTTCATCAAGGTATCTTGTTAATACAAAATAGCTAAGAATCCTACAAAGATGAAATCTGGATTCAGGGTAGAGAGTAGGGGGCTGAGGAATTATTCAGGCATTAACTGTGTCAAAATAACATTAACCAAACAGTTGATTTTATTATAGGGAGGTGAACTCAGAACTCCTCATCTTTTACCAAACAGTGGTAAGCATCCAGAAAATGGGCAGACTATACTACTACTACTACTACTACTACTACTACTACTACTACTACTACTACTACTACTACTATACTACTCAGCTGACATCCTCAGCTAATGAGTGTAGTGATATAACACATGAGAAATTATGAGAAACATCACATTCAGCATGTCACCCCACAGCCACTGAATCCCTAGCTCTGTCACAGAGTCAATGGGTAAGTTCTCAAGGGTCCCTTAGTCTTTTTGAGGTTGCTCTCCTTTCTTGAATAAATACTGACATGTTAATACCAATTGACCAAGAATCTATTGTAGAGGTGGTTTTGTGCAAAATGAACATTAAACAAATATAAGAGCTATAGAATGGTTACGTTTAAATGTAAGTAACTATATATTATGGCATACAGTCTCATGAGAGATACTTTGTCATCTAGGGTAAATTGAGGCCACTTTGTCTCCTACAGTCCACCTATACTTAGAAATGGTTAACTAAAGAGACAAAGAGAAATATACACTCACTGAAAGCTGGGTTATCTGATTACCCAGAGAAACAAGCATTGGATCAGCCATAATTACCCTAGAGATATTTTCTGTCAGGACTGGGAATTATAGTTCCTCTTTCTGGCTGCTTCTTTTTAGAAAACTGTCTCATTCTCTGAAAAGTCAACCTGTTCTCCCTTCCCGCTGTTCCTCACAGTACTGGTGTGGGAATGGCAATCACTGAAAATCCCAGCTCTGGGAAATAAATTCGTGCTAACATCAAATACATTCTGTAAACATTTAACATTCAGCTTTAGAAAATTAGGCTCACCTCTAAACACTGACCCATCAGAATACACTCATGCCTCAACTCAGTCTCCACCTCCGGATTCTCTTTTGATCCCGAGCTGGGGGGTTGGGCGGGGGTACTGTACATCCAGGGGTGTCAATCCAGACTTCCAAGATACAGAGATCTGAGGTTCATTGCCACTCTGATGCTTACAGTTCTGTGACAGTCTCTCCTTTGTGAAGTGAGTATGGTAATATGACTGGCAAGGCGATTGTATGAGAAAAACACCTCTGTGGTGCCTAGCAGAGATCTGATACATGGTAGGTATGAAAAAAAAATCCTATTAGAATTATATGCATAAAGATGCAGAGCACTTCAAGGAAAAGATGAAAT
Source organism: Proteles cristata cristata (assembly GCA_017311185.1). Lineage (NCBI taxonomy): Eukaryota > Metazoa > Chordata > Mammalia > Carnivora > Hyaenidae > Proteles > Proteles cristata. The sequence continues at coordinate 584,595 of JAESUZ010005461.1, forward strand.
AGACAATATAGGCCTGGAACCTAGTAGTACTGTTTCTGAACTGTCACAGAAAACCCAGCACCAAAAGCAATTTTCTATTCAACTGTCAGATGCCCTATGACCAACCTGAAAGCACATGGAACACAGTGGAAGGGCCTCTGCTGTAGAGTGTCTCCAGGGGTCGGTAGCAAACCTCTTCTGCTGGAATTATACCTTCAAGGATTCTCTTTGGAGTCTTTGGAATGCATACAAAAGATCCAATCAGCTTCATAAAAACCTAGGAATTAGCTGCCTTGAAGGAACACTTGTTCATTTCTATTTTGTCAGTGAAGGTCATGAAGCCCACAATGAATTCTCTGCCAGGACAGGCACGCAGGATATTCAGTGGTACATTTCCCACTCGGATATGGGAGGCCCAGGCAACCAAACTCTCCCTTTATTCAGTACCTAGCATAATGTTGGCATGCCCCTAAATTATTTGATGACTGAAAGGACTGATACTCAGGGTCCTTTGGAGACAATGGAAATTCACCAAGTGCAGAAAAATCTGGCAGAGGATAACTCTTTATTAATAGATTCATATATGCCCCATTAAGAAATGTGATGTAAAAGTGTGGGTTTTTTCCTCTACACATAAAGGTTCTCACATTTTGCCACAAGTTTTATCATCTTGGGAAAGAGTTTTCTAAGACTCCAGACACATTTTTCTAGCACTGTGAAAGGGGCTCCAGTTTGAAAGCTGAGCCTTTCCAGATGTGCCTGAGAGCCCAAGGAGAATCCCCAACCACAGTCTACCTGCAGCTTCTTCGGGGAGGGGGTGGGAGAAGCTCTATTAAGATGGGAAGTGAATTCCTTTCACATTCCTTGTACAGAGCTCTTCAACACAAATTTCTTTTATTAATGCCCCTTCAAACGCTGGCACTCTTAATGAGTCTCCACTGGTTGATAAATCTGGCTCAATAAAAACAGACTGATCTATCCACACCAATACGTTAATAGGAATTTTCCCAAATTCTTGCTCTGCCCTATTTCCTCCCTACCTTAGGCCTGAAAATGTATCTTATGCTGCAGCATACTCTCACGTTAAGTCATAAGTATCATCAGAATGGCCTCTAATACAAATTTATGGGATTCTGTGTAGTATGATTCAGAGAGGACTGGACTTGGGAGGTACCAGGGCTAGGTTCTGATCTGAGGCGTGGCACTAGTTGGCTGCAAGACCTGGAGAAATCACGGATGTTTACTGAGCCTTAGTTTTCTCATATGTTCTGTAGGATGGCTCAACTAGGAGTTTTTAAATTCTCTTTTCAATTCTAAAATTCAAATAAATTTCAGGTTTTGTATGCACATGTTTGGTAGTTTATGTAAATTAACAAAGTTAATAATTCAGTGTGAAAAATGACTGTTCTTTTTGATTTGGAGTGATTGCTGCCAGATAAGATATAATGACAGAAGAACATAAAATGTATATATTATGAGCTCACCTTTAAAATAAGTACCAAAAATCCTATGTATCTATAGTGTGCATGGATGTATGTACGTATGTATGCATGTGTGTACACATGTATATGTGTGTATGTGTATATATATATACAAATATATGAATGTGTGTTTATATGTACGAATTTGTATATATCTTTAGGTATATAAGCTTGGAAAAAAAAACCCAAGTATATTCTGGCTTATTGACACAGATTTTCTGGGTATGTGTTTATGAGGTGAGGCTGATTTTGATGTAGGGAATGAGGAGAAAAGTGGAAACTAAACCAAAAAGGAAAACAACCAGAAACTCTGCTAAATCTCTCCCCACCAATTTGTACATAAGATATAATCATATCTGTTCGTTCCTATAAAATTATCTATTATGTATGTGCACACGTAAACAGAAACTTTTACAACAGCATAATTCATCTCCCTCTCCCAGTAAGGGGGCTCTGTCATTTTCAGTGCTGGTAGTTTGGGCTCTGAGGCAGAGCATACGTCATACGGCCAGCAGGGACCTCCGGTGCCTGTCAAACCACAGCAGGACGAGATGCTAGGTGCACACTATCAGGATAAATAATTGATTCCAGTGCTGTCTTTCATTACACCCGTTCTGAATGGTTTTAGGAGTAGCAAAGGTCAATAAGAGAGCTGACCTAGGATTAGAGGGTAGGTCTGTAAACAGAATGAGTTGAAAGAGCAAGGCAGCTGGTAAAGGAGGAATTCAACTGAGCAACCATGAGGTCCTAAAAAGGAACCCTGAAGGGGCTTAAAACCAGGTAGAGAATAAAAGACTCAAGACTGAAAGTACAAAAGGGGTCGCAGGTAGGCTTGCGAGGGAAGATGGGATGTGGGAGGCTTTTGTTGGAAGAACATAACAGACGTGCCTGAAAAAGTGTATTCCAGTGGATGCAGGGAGACAAATGTCTCTGGAAGAGCTGAGATCAAGGAATTGCAAAGGTAGGTTGTTAAATGGGTCATTCCAAGCAAATGAGGAAACCACACACAAGCATTTCAAGGAGTCAAGTACGACTAAGGACCTAATTCATTGGTGGGCATCCATTAAGGGCCTTTCCAGGGCCATAAATGTGAGTTACAAGGAGGGATAAATTATATGATGTGCGATGGTAAGATCCACCAAAGAGAACAATTTGGAGGTGAACATGGACTTAGTTTGGCAAGTATCTAATCATTCTAGTGGCAAAGGAGGAAACTGCCAGGCTAATCACCTCCTACCAGCCGCCTTCACCCTCCAGGCATGCATGTGTGTGTATGTGTGCCGAGAGAAAGGAAATTGGGCTGCATGGAATCAGTGTCTTTAAAGGAGATCTAGGTTTCAAATGTAATGAAATGTTGAGAATATGGAAGATTCATTAACCATCCAACAGAGATAGAGCTAAGTCAGCAGTGGAGGATGAGAGTAGGGTGGCAGGCATACAGGAGATGAAAATTGAGGTTTACTAACCAAAAAGAGCTTACAATGCCAAGGGGATTTAGAGATTAAGAAAAAAACATATGAATGATTAGCCTAAAGATTTCCTAAGCTGTCTTCATGTAGTTTTGGTATGAATATTAGATTAAGGCCCAAGAGATGCTACAGACTAGAATGATCCTTAAGTTTTCAAGTGGCTTGCATCTGAGTTCCCTGCATTTAGGAAGAACAATAGGTAGACCTACCGTATCCATTGTTCAGATGGAGTGGTCAGGCACGACAGCAGATCTATAGGTCAGGAGCTCTCAAAGCAGTGAGAAGTAACAAGTCAGGTGAGTGGTCGGAAGCAGAGCAAAGAAACTGATAGTTGAATTGCTGCTAGAAGCTCATGTCATGCGCTCTGGCCCGATCTTGCTACCTATTGTAGTGGCTGAGAACTTTCCAAGTATCATCACCTTGTCAAGGCTACCCACAAAACTCTTCCTCTCACTTGCCTTTAACTTTGACATGACAGCCAGGTAAATTAACCCTTTTAACCATTTATGTGTAGCCCAGATAAGGAGAGGGTAGCTACGTCTACAGGGTGTGTGGAAATGGAGTAGAGAATGATACTCGGAAACACTGAAGTAACTGGCTGTTAGAAAAGCTAGCTTTTATCTCTTCATGTTTTCATGACCCTTGTGGAGTTCATGTTTTCAGGACCCTTCTGGAGGATGAATGAATTTTTTTCATCAGCAAATAGGTCAAATCATTTTTTTTTTAATAGCGAGGGCAGTAATACAATGGAAGTTTAAAAGACAGGCTTGACAGCCATTCATAGTAAACCATTATTAGCCCCCAAATGAAACTGCCTTTATCTATTTGTCACTTATTTTATGTATGCTTCACTGTGTATTTGTCATGTATTTGTATTTATTTGTCAGTTATTTTACGTATGCTTAATTAGGGTAAACAAATCAGCGCATCAGAGACTCTCTGGGTATAGACAATACCAGTTCATCTACCCATGCCTCAGTTTTACAAAAAAGAAAATATGAATAATGCTAGGAGTGTTTTGTCTGACTGATCCTTGTCAAACACATCATCCCCACCACCCTGCCTCAGACACACACACACACACACACACACACACACACCCCTTAAGAACTGTCAGAAACAGAGAGACATCCCAATTCTTGAGAGGGTGTTTTTTGGCTGCCTTACTATCTCTTTCTAAAACAAGGATCTTAAGACAGAAAAAAGAAAACTCGGATTTCCTTGTGAGCAAAGGAGAGAGAGAAAAGAATCAGAATGGATTCATATATGAGGAAATGCACTTGTAGTGGTTAGGCATTCACGTGTCTTATAAAATGAGCTCCCATCCTTCCTGTCTAGAACCAAGCATAGCAGGAAAGGAAAGGCAATAGTTGGTAAAATGTGCTCAGGTGGAATGTACATCAGACGGAGCCCTTTTGAGATGATGAGCATCAAACATTCCAGGAATGGCTGATGCTCAATCAGTTAACTTCTCCCTCAAAGTGTCTTGACATGGTTATGAAATGCCTTAACTTCAATAAAGAGCTCTGAAGTCCTCTGAAAAGTGAAACAACATGAATAGAAAGGCTTTTACTGCTTTAACAATGATCCCAATATCATATTGCTATTAAATTCTTAGAATTTGATATTTCCTGAAGCTATCCTACAACATAATAAGAAATATCATAGGTTTAAGAGGAAACTCAACAGGACTTTCATGCTTTGTAGAAAGCTGAATTACAGAAAGAAAAAAAAAAGCCAAAAGTAAACAGATGGCAGGAATGCCACATGGGGTAAACAGACTACATGGGAAATCCTTCCTACACAGGAATTACAGAGGGCTGTAGCAGACTCACTGGTGGTGCGCCAGGGAGGAGGCGAAGATGGTTGACAAATGAAGGGTGGGGAGAGAAGACTCAAATATGAAGAGAGTGAAAGAGGAATGGAGGTCCTATGAGCACATGTCACCCTCTAATGTAGCGATAGGAAAGACACAGGCCTATCATGGGTAATGCCCTTTCCCTGGATGGCAGAAAAGGTTCTCTCATTGTGTCAATTACATTTATGCCAGCTGGCTGCAGAAGAGGCATAGTACTCAAAAACAAAAAAACTCACCGTCACCCCCATCCCCACCCCCACCAAAAAACCCATAAACAACACAAAACACACACACACACACACACACAACAAAAAGAAACACACAAAAAAAGAAAGAAACAGTGCCCAGTTTGATGTTGTTTTACAGATAGAAAAAAATAGAATGCTGATCCTTTCTGGGTTTAGCAAACCCAGGAAATCACTTCCAATGGTATGATGCAATATACATGCCACTTCAGAGACAGGACTTATTAAATGTCTATTAAATGAGGGCAGAAGTCAGGCGAATCCTTGCTAACCACCCACCATATTTCCTGCCCTGCTCTAGATGCCATGGATCAAGTCAATCAGGGTTTCTGCTATTGAAGAGTTCATATTCTAATAATAATTACATAATAAAGCAAAAAAAATAAAGTGTGGTTTAATTTATATTGGGCTCCTCAGGAAGAAAGTGAATAGAGGCTATCATGAAACCAATTTTTCACCACTCCCCTTTCTTCATTTGAACAGACATTTGCCAAATCAATTATGGCATTCTCAGCTGCTGAATCCTTCTCAACCCAGCACTCATGACAGCCCGTAAGAATTCATCAGTGTCAGCTCATGGAAACCTAAACCAGAGTTCTATTATATTTGACATATATACCTATTTTTTCCTCTCTTATTTTATCTCCTTCTTATTTCTTCTTTATTATTTGTTGAAAAATTGGAAAATTCTTAGTAGGACTAGAGGAAACCAATGAAAGGGAGGGACGTCCTTCTCTTCTGGCCAGTGTTTTCAAGGGTTTTGAAGAACCCAGGGATTAGATCCAGTCTTGTTGCAGCACGGGAAGGAATTGAAATTGAAAACTGTGTCTCCAGGTAGTGGCCCCAAGGCTCTCTGTACAAACAATTCTGTTGTCCTCCCACATTTTCATACCAGTGATCTTTTCTGGGAGGGTCTGAGGCCTTATTTTAATAAAGTGTCTTAAAGATGGTACTCGCATGCTCTCGACATTGTCTTCAATCGAGTGGCTGGCCATTTACTTGGTAGTGTTTTCAGTCCGGCTTTGGTCTTGCTAAGGGTGGTGAGCAGCTGCTCTGCATACTGGTAGCTTCGTGGCCAGGATGGAATCTTGTCTTGGTAATAGTACCCCCTTGTTACTGCCACTATACAGAACATCTGGCTAGTTCCTGTTCCTTCTCCACCCTGTCTTCTGGGTTTTATGGAGTTGTGGATGCCTGATTTTACGTGAAGCCTTTAAGAAAGTGCCTTGCTTAGATCTATGGAAACTACTTATCAAGGCCTCTCCTTGCTACTCCATCCTGGCCCACTGCCTTACCTTCATGCCTGACTGCTCAGATAGCTTTTGCCGCCCCTGTCTGAGGCTACTCAGATCTAAGCATTCCTCACTATCCAAGGCCTAATGCTAATGTACCTAGATTTCTCCTTTTCCTTTGAGTTACTTTCCATGCCTGAAAGAAGAAAAGAAGAAAAGAAAAGAAAAGAAAAGAAAAGAAAAGAAAAGAAAAGAAAAGAAAAGAAAAGAAAAGAAAAGAAAAGAAAGAAAAGAAAAGAAGGAAGGAAGGAAGAGAGAGAGAGAGAAAGAGAGAGAGAAAGAGAGAGAGAAAGAGAGAGAGAAAGAGAGAAAGAAAGAAAAGAAAAGAAAAGAAAAGAAAAGAAAAGAAAAGAAAAGAAAGAAAAGAAAAGAAGGAAGGAAGGAGAGAGAGAGAGAGAGAGAGAAAGAGAGAGAGAAAGAGAGAGAGAAAGAGAGAAAGAAAGAGAGAAAGAAAAGAAAAGAAAAGAAAAGAGAAAAGAAAAGAAAAGAAAAGAAAAGAAAAGAAAAGAAAAGAAAAGAAAAGAAAAGAAAAGAAAAGAAAGAAGAAAAAATTTCATGCAACTGAGATTCTGGAGCTATCTGCCCACTAGTCACATCATTTCCATTTCTATAAACCTTTTAACTGTTTGGACTGTCTTTGTGTGAAGTTCTGAGGATCATACACAGCCGGTTTCTCTAACACTCTCCTGGGGCTCCTCTCTAATCCAATCAGATAGCACATAATCACTAAATATAAGTTAATTTCAGTAGTATGCAAAACAAAACATAATTAGAAGGGCAATGTGCTGTGAAAATTATCATAAAAAGCATTCAAAAGCAAAGTATAAATGCATTTGAATTATCTATGGTTTAAGATTATTTGTGCCACTGTTCCTCTCCATTAGGGCAGAACCACAGTTGACTTTAGCTGTGATTTCATGGTCTATAAAAATAACCATTGAGAATTGGGTATGGACTGTGACTGTGTTCAAATATTTCATGAACCTTCTTCAATATCAACATTTACTCATGCCCCTTAAACTAATGATAGCCCATCTATGTTACATCAGTGTATACATATGTGTATACATAGGTCATTCTCACTAGATCCAGAATGGGCCAGGTATATTCAGTGGGAAAATGCAATTCAGAATTGGTTTCTAAGATTGAAATGTATTAAGCAACTCTGTTAAGAAGCACCATGAAATGAATTGTAGTAGGGAAACTATAATAATGGATAATAGGAAAAATACCTCAAACACATGTAGGTAATGTCAACTAATGGGACAAAGCTGTAGATCAGCTTAGTATGCTGGGGTGTCTCTTCTTAAATTGGGGCTATTAAAAATCTTCGTGTAGGTGCCTTGAAGTAGAAATTCTTGTGTACCTGTATGTAGTTTTAAGGGCAATGGCAAATGCACCTTTAATTTAATGCCTTTACTGGATTATTGCTCCAAGAGTCAAAAGCAGGTCTAGGAAAGATGATGAGGCTCAATGAGTCTGTGTGATTTAGGTCTCTAAAGTCCTAAATGGTAAGATGTAAGTAAGTTGCAAAAATCACAGGGGGAAAAATCTTTCTCTCCTATTGTGCTTATTAAAAACTTTTTAATGTTTATTTGAGAGAGAGAGAGAGAGAGAGAGAGAGTGTGTGTGTGTGTGTGTGAGTGGGGTAGGGGCAGAGAGTATGGGGGCAGGGTAAACAAAGTATCTGAAGCAGGCTCCAGACTCTGCTCGGTGAGCACAGAGCCTGGCATGGGGCTCAAACTCACAAACTGTGAGATCATGACCTGAGGTGAAGTCAGAAGTTTAACTGACTGAGCCACTGAGGCACCCCTCTGCCCACTCTGTGTGACTTTAAGAAAGCAACAACTTCCATGGGGCTCAGTTTCTTCATCTGCTGAATGCAAAGGCTACTAGTACACACTTCATAGTTTTAGGAGAAAAGAAACATCTCTATAGCACTATTTCTATAATTATTATAAATCTAGTCATGAAAAGTACTGGGGTCCAACCCTGCTCTTGAAAATCAGTCAGCTAAGACTAAATAAAGTCTCTCTATGGAATTTTAGTCCTATTTTAGAGTCCTTCCTCTTTTTTTTTTTTAATTTTTTTTTTAATGTTTTATTTATTTCTAGGAGAGAGAGAGAGAGAGACAGTGTGAGTAGGGGAGGGTCAGAGAGAGGAGTCACAGACTGAAACAGGCTCCAGGCTCTGAGCTGGCAGTCAGCACAGAGCCCGACGCGGGGCTCGAACCCACGAACCGCGAGATCATGGCCTAAGCGAAAGTCGGACGCTTAACCGACTAAGCCACCCAGGCGCCCCGAGTCCTTCCTCTTTTAATAAAGCTCTCTGATAATGTTGATTTGCCTTTATCTCCAAATACATCTATTTCATCTCTGCCTCTCAGGGCATCTTCTTGTATCTTCTAGGCTTCCATGACAGAGAATCCTTATTGCCATCTGTTTTCCATTCTCACAGACACTGTGTATCACATTCGACCCTGCTGATTAGACTTCTCTGCCTTTCAGCCATTTTTCTCCTGTGCCTCGCCACGATGAGCTTCGGTCTAGCAGCATGTGGGTTTTGAAGCCAGACAGCTCCCAGTCTGATATCTCCTACTGTCCATGCCAGAAGTCTGGGGTTCCATATGGCACCTGCTGCTAACTTGTCAGGTAACATCACAGCCGGCCAATGGTATATTTAGGAAAGAGAATATTTAAGTTTGAAACATCTCAGTTTCCTCAAAAAAGTTTCTACCCATTACTAGTGAGGTCAAACTTGTCTTTGGATATCATTCTAAACTGGATTCCGCAGACAACTCACCTTTTAAAACGGTACATCTGACCTAGAGGTAGGTTATGGAGGTAACGTCTGCCATGTTTTCTCAACTAATGACTTTCTCCAGCTTTGAGGGTGGCCTATGGTTTACTTAGCTACAGATGGGAGCCCTCTGATAGTGGAAAGTACACTAAAAGAACAAACCGTTTCACTTTACTGTGTTTGATGACTGGAAAGTGAAATTACAAAGTATATGATTGTTTTACCAAGCTGAAAGGACCCAAATATAATACCTTTGAGGATGAAATGAGAGGTTTCTTTATCAAAGAGAAGAGAGGTGATATATAATTGTATGTCATAAGCACTGCCTCACCTTATGGTGATTTTGAAAAACACCAATAAGTGTGAGAATATGGAAGTGCTTTACACACAAGTTGACGGTATAATGTTGATTCTACAATAATTATTGGTTTTATGAGCTCACAAACTGTTAATAACTTATTTGTACCCAGAGGCACTAGAGGATTCTAACACAAAACAAAATTTAAAAATCAGATATTCAGGGGTGCCTGGGTGGCTTAGTCGGTTAAGCGTTCGACTTTCGCTTAGGTCATGATCTCGTGGTTTGTGGGTTCAAGTCCTGCATCGGGCTCTGTGCTGACTGCCAGCTCAGAGCCTGGAGCCTTTTTCAGAGTCTGTCACTCCCTCTCTCTCTGATCCTCCCCTGCTCACGCTATCTCTCTCTCTCTCCTAGAAATAAATAAAAGACATTAAAAAAAAATTTTTAAATCAGATATTCAAACCACTAAAATTAAAAAAAAATGATAATATAAAAGCACAACGTATTCATTTGAGATAGTGGAACAAAGCAATTAAGCTGATGCATTCTGTTGATTGGAATATAAGGATAATGAACTCAAGGGTTCATTTCCATATTTTCTAATGACTCTACTGGTTCACTGACACAGCCTCTACTAGTTCCAATCTATGATCTCTGTCATCACAGGTTACTACAGGAATTTTCAGGGAAATGATACATAGCTGCAAACAATACCCAGAAATATAAGTATCAGAATTTATCTTTTTGTAGAAAAAGAGACAACACATTTAATTCGAGATCTAGAACATTCCTCCAAATGAAATCAGAATAGAGGCTGGGAACAGAAGAACAAGCATTCACTTTCCAATTCTTTCTTTTTTTTTTTTTTTAAACTTTTTTTTAATGTTTTATTTATTTCTCGGGGAGAGAGAGAGAGAGACAGCGTGAGCAGGAGAGGGTCAGAGAGAGAAGGAGTCACAGACTCTGAAACAGGCTCCAGGCTCTGAGCTGACAGTCAGCACAGAGCCCGACGCGGGGCTCGAACCCACGAACCGTGAGATCATGACCTAAGCGAAAGTCGGACGCTTAACCGACTAAGCCACCCAGGCACCCCATTTTCCAATTCTTTCTTACAGCCTTCAGTCTGTATATGATACATTATATCCATTTATATTTTTGTCTCTTTTCTCCTTTAAATATAAATGAACCTTTCCAAAGTTATATTGATTCCCTTAGAAAAGGTTTTAATACACTAGGCTTAGTATGTCACCTCTTTTCATATAGATACGGCTTCCAAGCTTCAAGGGAGAAAATAGATCTAAAAAGATGGCTCCTTTCCCAAAGTGCTTGAATGTAAGAGAAATGGCAGGCAACGTCAAGCTTACACCCAGCAGGCCTGGGAAGAAACAGGACTTAAATGAATTAGATATTGATTGCTTGGGTATTTTTGAAATTCTTTTAATCTGAATTGGTTCCCTAGAGAAGGGATTGGATTCGGACGTCAAATGACAGTGAAAATAATTCTTGAAAATACAGAAACCTTAGTTTGAAGGTCCCTTAGAGGTCATTTATTCTAAGCTTCAATTCTCCCCATATCCTCTCTAGTGATTTTTCCAACCATCACTAAACACTTCTTGATAAAGAAATATTAATTAATTTATTAACTAATGGGAGTAATTTGCAAGGCTGGAAAGCAAGGGCTCTTCATTAAATTTGATAATTCTATAACCCTTAGTATAGGAAAATTACAAGTCGTTTTTTCCCCTTATAGTTATCCCTATGTGGTTTGAAAATTAACATGACTTTCAAAATCTTTTAGTAACCAGCTTTGAGATTTTCTCTCACACACTCCAAAAACATATGCTGAACTTGAATGCCTCTGAGCAATGCCTCCATTAAGTCCCACTGGAATGAAACAGGGATAGATAAAATATATGAAAACCAAATCCAAACACAATGTAACATTAGCGGCAGTCTGTCTCCTTGACAACTTTAATTGCAGTACTTTTCAACATGATATATTGTTATGTACACGTCAGATTGGCTACTATGCCTCATCAAAAGATTTGGCCATTGGTACAATTGAAAACGAGCATTCCTTCAACCGTTTTTAAATCTTAGAATATCGTAGTTCCTAGTTTTCCCTTCACCTTTCATTCTACATACCATATTCAAATCTCATTAGCGAAAGCAAGGATACTCTCTTACTGTGAAGGAAAGCATCCCTAATTTTGTTCCGAGTAAGGAATGCCTCCAGTGAAGCCAACACACAGTGCTTCTTCTTCTCTTATTCCTTGCCATGCACTATCTCATTTGGGGGCTGCTCACTTCAACTTTGAGAGGCAGGTACCATTATTAACTGAACTGAAGAAGAAAGGGTGTCTCAAAGAGGTCATGTAAGTTGCCCAACATCATGCAGCTAGTAAGTGGCTGAGACAATACCCCAAGCTCACACTCCTAACTATGGCATCCCTTGAATATATCAGTTTGTAATTCTCTTCTATTTCTGTCAATTTTTAAAAATTAAATGTTTACTCAGTTTTGAGAGAGAGCATAAGTGGCAGCGGGGGGTTGGGGGCGGTGCAGAGAGAGTGGGACAGAGGATCCAAAGAGGGCCCTGCACTGACAGCAGCAAGCCCAGTGTGGGGCTAGAACTCATTAATTGTGAGATCATGACCTGAGCCAAAGTCGGACACTCAACTGACTGAGCCACCCAGGCGCTCCTATTTCTGTCAATTTAAATATGTATGGCTGAACAGAGGAGGTCATCATCTAACTGAAGGAGAATATAACTGTGTTTCTTTTAGATTATGAGTTATCTAAAGACTACACATAGTCTATATAAACTATTTTGTCAACAAGTAAGATACTACTTTTGTAGAAGCTCAAAACAGTGTTCCAAATAGCAGTTTTTTAGATGGGGTCAACAGCTGTATTCATGTATTAGTTAAGTCAACATTTCTTATTAATACTATGTAGAGCAAGATAATTCACTTGTACTTCTTGAACAAATGTCTTTAAATTTAGGTTTTGGATTCTCTTCCAATCTCAACCCTTCCAAAGGAACAGCAAGGGAACAGTGACTTCTTTTTGCTCTATTACACTGATTTATAGTGATTTCCCAAGTGTAGTTTGTATGTCTCCACTATTTTAAATGAACCACATTCTGCTACTCTCAGTAAACTGTTACTTCTAATTTAAATACACACAAACCTTTTAACACAAACCATTTTCTAAAGTCTTGCTTTTTGAAGCTATGAAGAAAATTCTGAGGACTGAAAATCAACTCTAAAGTTTCACTGAGAGACACACCATTACATACCTACTAACTAGAAATAGCTAAAGCAAACCAAAGGTAAATGAAAAAGGAATAGAAGTATAGCAAACTATAATTGCCTATAAGGAGAACAACCCTCCTCTTACAATGTTTATTAAATTTCACTGTAGAGTAGCACACTGTAGTGTGCTTTTAGGTATACTCTCTTGCCTAGAGGGTGAAAGGGGAAAGAAGAGTCCCCAGGTGTTTGGGGCTGAAGTCATCATTTAGAAAGGTTTTTGATCATCAACTGAGCTTGAGCACAGAAGTCTGAAAATTATCACATCTTAAACAACAAATGAGCTACCAAAAGTAACTCTCTAGACTAGAAGTCAAAATCACTATGGAAGTTCCAAAAGAGATGAAAGATTTGGGGAAAATAAGATTTAATTACTCTGGAGCCTAACAGGACTCAGAAGAACAGAATAAAATAAACTCCCAGGTTTGATGATCAGGCTTCATCAGAGAGAGGAGTTTTCCATCAACAGCTGGCGAGAGGCCACAGGCAATCTAAAGCTAGAAGAAGTTGTTTAAAAGAAAGTGAATCTCCTTTGTAACTTCCACTTTAGCATATTATCCTTGATGTTTTCATTCTTGCTCTCTTTTCTCATTCTTGAAAACTCATTTGTCCCAAAGGCTTCCAAAGCCGTCAAGGAAAACCCCAACCTCATAAAGGCTAGCCTGAAATAAACCCACCCCAAGTGCTTAAAGTACCAATGAGATTTAATGGATCAGGGAAGTACAGATTTCTTCTCTTTGACATCCTCCATCTAACCTGTCATGAGTAAGCGTACTGAACCCACCCCTTCCTCTTGATTTTCAGTCATGCTTCATTATAAATCTCACGCGATTTCTCACTTGAATTAGTTTACAACACTGCCATTGCTGACCAGTTTCTAAGGCAAATCTAATTATGTCATTCTCTACTCCCACTCTCGATTCACAAAACCTGGGTTGTGTATACTCCAAAATGGTAACTGAGCTGGACTCTGCATTCTGGAATGTTAAAGTGTCAGTTGGGGCCGGCAAGCTATTCTTAATATTTCAAAGAATCTTAGTGATAATCATGAATTTATCTGGATAAGGCTGTATACAGTAATGATAAGTACTGGAATTATTACCACTCAGTATAGTACCTGGTATTCTTCCCTGACCCATCAAGATGGGGTCAGGAGCTAGTCCCGTGTTCTCCTGGAATTTTGAACCTCTCCCTATTCAGCAATATAAGGCTGACTTGACATTGCCTGGTCCCTTTGATCCACAGTCAAGATTAATGTAAGGCTCCTTAGGGCAAAAGTTATACTAATAATTTACTTTGGTGTTTTCAGAGCCCTGGCACTGGAATAGAGTAAGTACATAATAGGTATTTGTTTTAATGTGGGATTATTTTTTGTTTTTTTATTTAGAAATTTAGCTGATGGTTTTATACCTCTCATCATATTAATTATATGAATCAATGAAAAAATGGATTAGATGAAAGGGAATTTTAATTTAAGTCCAATCTGTGTGCAGACAGAATTTTTTGAAAACCTGTAGCCATGGGTGGCAAATGCAAACAAGAAGTTTTTGGATGAGTAAAGGGCAGAGGCATTGGTACTTCTTGGGCAACTAATATTTGCTAGGCCCTACCCCCTCCAAATTAGATAAATACCTTTATTTCCTTGTCACAGGCTGTGAGGCGGTGTCTACATTGAACAGATATAAACAAAATCAGATTCAGAGAGATTGAGTGCTTTCCTATAGTCATAGAACAGCTGAATAGCAGAAGCCAGGTTCCAACCACGTCTCACTGACAGAAAGTCTATTATTCCATGTGTTATTTTTGTTGTAGGGAATGAAACACCGATAATAACAACAAATCCAAATGACAGGCTAGTTCTAAGTCTGTTTAGCTTCCTAAAGGAATCCTGATGAATGAATCCAGGAGTTAACAAAATTAATAAGAATCTGACTGTTATAATTGGAACACAATAGCCTGAACATTCTAGTAATTTCTCCTAACCTTTATATCCGGGTGTCCTAGAACTTCAAAAAGACTTCATATATATAATGACAGAGCAAATTTTCTCAAAACTAAGCTGAGGTCTTCTCCTGAAAGACTTCGACTAAGACACATGGCTTAAGTGAACACCTTAGAAGCTTTCTGCCACCCAAGACTCTCTATCTCCATGTTGAGCAACACTAATGTCACTACATGCTCTGCCCAGAATGGATGCTCAACACCCCACGTCTGCCTCTTCCCATTCGAGTCCACATCTCTGTGCCCCACAACGCAGCAACCTGTGACAAATTTAAAAATGTAATAGAGCCACAGAAAGAAAACAGAACAGGAAGAGTTGAGCTCTGGAATGATAAGGCATGTGCCTGAGGGCCATGCTCTTTAAGTTACAGTAGTCCACAAAGTAACAAAATATTACCCGAAGTAATTACTGTTGTAATGTAGTCTTGCTATAAATTATCTCTGGCACTGCATTCCAAGTATCATCAAGTATTGGAAAACACTGTCGTAATTTATCCGGAATTTATTCCTATTTCTTCTTCTATTCTGTTCTAATTTTAGTCTTTTAATTCTGCTTAGAAATACAAACAGGTCTTTATTGGATGTTCATTTCATTTACCTATTATATTTAATCAGAACTTTCAGTGTATTGTGTTCTGGGATGCATGCCAATTCTCCATGTACTCAGGGA